>CM029564.1:12808175-13535800 GCA_017309665.1 Coelopa frigida | reverse complement strand
ATCATCGTTCGATGCAATACGAAGATCGAAAGAGGGAGAAAGAAGAAGAAGAAGGAAGCAGAGGGGCGTTCTGTAACATGGTTCCGTTCGCATCCTGGCAGCAGTGATTGACATTACACACACCACACGTGCCAAATGGACGAAGAACCGTCTCGCACACATTCAAACAAACAAACAGAAGCCCCGCGTGCGCGAACGCAATCGCAGTTGAAGCCTCCGTTCGCTTCTGAACATGGATCGCGAACTCTTCCTTTTTTTGTTCTCTTCCTCCTTTCCTACCTTCTTTCTTCCTTCTTTTCCTCCTCTTCCCACTATCACCCCTCCCCTCCATCCCTCTCCTCCCTGACCCGCCCCGCACTCGCACTCAAATGAAGGCGCCTCCGACAGCTTCAGGTCCAATTACTCCTCAGGTGTTCGTCCACCTCGCGAGGTTCGTCGGGTCTGGTCTCGAGGGAACCCCAACAGGATCGGAGGGGAGTTGTGGAGAAGGGGTGATCGTGTGGGCTTCTGGTGTTTGCGGAGTCTGCGACTTCCGTTCCTTCTGCCAGCTTCAGCTGCGGATTCTTCATCATAATAATTTCTCTCCTTGGACTTGTTATTGTTGTTTATGATGACGTTGTTGTTGTTGTCGTTGTTATTGTTAATGGTGTTGGTGTTGTCGAGATTGTTATTGTTGTTGCTCTTGCTAATGGTATTCTTGTTGTTGTTGCTGTTGCTCCCTTGTTGCAAAGTGGCAAACATTAATTTGTTATTTTTATTTTATTGTTTCATTACGACGTTTGCGAATTGTTGTCGATGTTGAAGTTGTTGTTGCTGTTGTTTTTGTTGGTTCTGGCGCAGTTGTGGTTTTTGTTGTCGTAGTTGTTTTGTCCTTGTTATAGTTGTTTCCATTTCTGCAGTTGTTTTCACTGCTGTTAATCGTCGTTTTGTGGTTGTTACCAAGTGTTGATCACTCATTCGTGCAGTCGCATAACTTTTTAAACGGCGTTGCCAACCCTCGCCATCCATCGTCCTCGCCGCCTTCTCCCAATCACTAACCACCGACCATCGATCGGCGCGACCACCGACCCTCGTGCGTGGCGATCGTAAGATTTTTGAATTATGCTCAAAGTAATTTTCCGCTTCAGTAGCCGATACTCGCAGGAAGCGGGCGACTGATTTGTGGACAACAGTAGCAGCGGGAAAAGAAAGTTGGTCGGACAGAGAAGAGAGGGAGATAGAGACAGGGATGAGGATGGAGAAAGAGAGGAAGATTGAGACTGAAACGAAGTCATCTTAGCCTAGGTCGTGAATGTTTTTGGCGGAGTTTCCTCGTTGATTTTTTCCTTCGGGATTATTCTCGGAGAATCTTCCGGGACCTGCAGGTCGACCTGCTCAGTTCGCAGACCTTCTGCCCTCTCTTTTCATCAGACCTGTTTCGTGATCTCTCTGCCTCTGTCTCCGCTCCTCGGTCCAATTAACCGCCCCGTCATATTTCAAGCCTCAATTGAACCCGACCACATTCCAGTGGGGAGGGAGGGAAGAGGAAACCTCAACCGACCCACCGAACGGACGGGAAAGTAGCGAAACCGCTGATTATCCTTTCATTTCCTACGAGAGACGAGAGACAAGCGAAAGGAGAGCGAAGGAGTGAGACAGGTGGAGAGAGGTTGAGGTAGAGGGTTGGGGAGACGACGATAAAAATTTTATTTAATTAAGCGTAACGTCAAAAGCGAGCACACGCCCTGACCGACCAACCGACCGATCGAACGGACAGTGCTGCCAGATTGCGAGGCGAGGCGAGGCAAAGGAGGTGGGGTTGGGGCGACCGGAACCAGGGAACAATTTGTTATTTAGACATTAGACACAGATGGAGTGGGTCTTAGGAAAACTGCAACAACAACAATAACAACAGCGATGAATAACGATGACGACAACAACAAAAATAATAACAAAACCAGCAACAATAAGAAAAGAGTGAATGTTGACCAGAGATTGTAAAAGAATAAAAAAGAAGAAAGAAGTAACGAAAACAAGAAAAGCAACAACAACAAGAAAAGCAATAAAAACAAGAATAGTAACAAAAATCAGAAAAGCAACAACAACAAGAAAAGCAACAACAACAAGAAAAGCAACAACAACAAGAATAGTAACAAAAAGAAGTTAAACTATTTTTGTTATTTTTGTTTGTTTTTTTTTTTGTTTTAAGAGCAGAAAAACTAGAATTGAAACAAGATGGTTGGCAACGTGTCCAGCAGTAAAAGCAAATGCAGCTCCATCAGCAACAAGAGTAAAATCAGCAGCACCAGCAACAGAAAGAACCATAAAAACAATAACAACAACCATTCAAAGACGAAAAACAACAATAATTCAAAGAACAGAAACAACAATTATTACATTAGTTGGAACAACAGAGGCGAGTGTAAAAAACACCTGTTAACCCGGTAGAACCTCAAACAACTACAACAAAAACAACAACAAGAACAATATATATAAAATTACAGTAACAAGAAATCGGTGTTATTTACTATAAAAACAACAACAAAAACAATAATCACAATAACAAAAAGAATAATACATAAAAACAACATTCGTCAGTGGTCAAAGTTAAATTAAATTCGACCGCAACAACAACAACAAGAACAAGAACAACAGCAGCAACAATAACTACAACAAAATGCAAACACCTCTTTTCGCCACCTCAACAACTACAAGGAGTAAAGGAAAACAGGCATCAAAAACACGATGGAGGAGGAGGAGGAAGAAAAAAATGACAAAAACGAACAAGAAGAATGATGAGGAGGAACAAGAGGTGGAAGAGAAGGAAGCGGAGGGAGAAGTAGAAGAAGAGGAGGAGGAAGAGAGGGGAACAAAAGGAGAAAAAATACAGGTCCAAGAAGAAGGCGGTCGAAGGAAGGAAAACAGCAACGAGATCGACGACGAAAGGCGTGAAAAATTCCTGGGGGAGAAAAACGCGAATGAACTCGAAGCGAGCGTAATTTAATAAAGCAAAAGTATTTACAATATTTACAGCTTAAATTAACTAACGACTTTAATGCCAACAACTGCAGCAGCAGCAGCAACAGCGACAATAACGACAACAACAACAGTTTTAACAACAATAAAAACAGCAACAACTACAAGAACGAGTGAATGCAATGAATGGATCGCATTTAAGCGCCTGAGACTCGAATTCATTGGCAGCAATAAAAAATATGTTAGGTTAAACGATGTTGTTGTTGTAATGGTTGTAGTGCTTTTATTGTTGTTGTACTAGTAGTGGTTAATCCTGTTGTTATTGTTTGGCAGTTGTTGTTGTTGTTAGTCAATGGCTATTGCTGCTGCTGCTGCTGTAACTGATCTATTAATAACGACGACAATGACAACAACACCAACAATCGTAGAGAAAAAATCAATAACAAAAATATATGTATGTCTAAATACCAACTAGAAAAATCAACTAACAACAATAATAATGAGAAAAAAACAGAAAAAACGACGATTAACAACAACAATTGAGATTTGAGAAACAACTTCGTTTGCAAAATGAGAACAACACTTGGACTTTTAACCATAAGTTCAATTGTTCGTTGAAATGACAATGCTATAGCAACAATTACAACAATGAAGCCGGCCAATAAATACAACAACATCAGAGACAACAACAAAATCTCAGCCAACACGAACAACAACACCAACAATTGCTGCCAATCTGCAAATGAATTCATTGCCGTCGATTTGTCACGTTTTTATTGGCTTAAGGGATCAATTAGCCCTGATAACTCTCCAAAGGAATTGAGAGAGATTGATATGAGAGAGAAAGAATGAGAGGGAGATATGAGAGAGAAAGAAAGAGAGATAGATATGAGAGAGAAAGAATGAGAGAGCAAGATATTCGTCCAATAAGAACAAAATAAATTGAGAGCTTGAAAGATTTATTCAAGATCACCGAAAATAATTCACTTTAAGAATTCAGGAAGCTTTCGATGATACAAAATCGAAAAATTTCCAGAAATCGACATCATTATCGTCATCGTTCTCATCATCGGCTCGTAATCGTCATCGAAAGTCATCGAAATCGTTCTCAACCTCGTAATCCTCATCGAAATCCTCATCGAAATCATCATCGTAATCTTCATTATATTCTTCATCGTTGTCATCATCATTGTCTCCATCATCATCATCGTCGTTGCCTTCTACTGAGATTCTTGCCTCCCTGAGGATCCGGAATTCGAGCCGAAACTCATTTAAATGAAATTAAAGTTTTTCCACAAAATAAAGTCATTACCTCGAACCCGATCCCGGAGCCTGATCTTCGTCGGTTGTCGTCGTCACTGGTTTTTTGTCGTCGTTATTGTTGTTGTTCGTTGTCGTTGTTATTGTTGGTGTCGTTGTTGTATCTACTGTGATTGTGTTTGTTGCTGTATTTTGCATCTGTTGTTGGTCGCTTCGAGCCTCAATGGGCGCCTAAATGGGCCACTAATAGCCGACATTTAGCAGCCACCAGAGCCAAGTGGAGCCAATCGAGTCGTCGTCGTCGTCGTCATCATCGTTGTTGAAGTCGGGCTCCCCAACGAGATCGGGGTCCCCCCCCTTCGTTGACTGTTCGTGCAGCAGCGATCGATCAGCGTCGTCGTCGACGGCGACGGTGGCGGATGCGACTCGTGGCGCATGCGTGGCGCCTGAGTATGAGTGGGGCTGGGGAGTGGGACAGAGAGAGGGAGAGAGAGAGAGAGAGCGAAGGGGGCGATGGAGACCCGGGAGCTCGGGTTAGCATAATGAAGCGCCACTTGCGATCCGAAGCCTAGATTCCTCCTGGACCTGCGGGGGGCGCGTAAATAAATAAATAAATCGCATGCAAACGACGGATGCAAATGCGTTCAGAGAAAAAGAGACGGCGCGAGTGGAGGGGTGCGAGAGGGCGAGAGGGAGGGCGAGAAGGAGGACGAAAGGGAAAGAGAGAGAGAGAGAGAGAGAGAGAGTGAAGCAAAGAGGAAAATCTGCCTGCAGCATCGCAATTAGTGGCAACCCTCGAGCAGTGCGAGTCGAGTGGTAACAACAACAACAACAAAAACAATAGCAGTCAAAACTAACAACAACTCAGGTTTACAATAACAACAACAATTATTGTTATTATTTCGTTCGACAGCCAGTGGAAGAAAAACCCAATGAGTGAAACAATCAGCAAACGAACGACAAAATCATTTGTTGATCGAATGTGCGTGTGTGCAACAACAATAACATGAGTAACTACAACAACAATACCTATAAGAACAACAACAAGAAAAGCAACAACAATAAAAACTATACAACAACAACCAGAAGAATGCCGATTCATCGACAGCAACAAAAAACCGAACCGATCCCTCCAGGAACATTTGCATCCGCTGGCTGCAACAACGAGCAATGAATGAGTTCTTTGCGGCCGCGATTCCTGACGATTCCCGAGTCTGGCAACGCCAGGAGAGGGTGGTGTTGGAGGATGGGAGGCGTCTCCCCCTCAGGTGGATTCGATAGGATGCGATGCGTTTCTGCGGTCGTCGTCGTCGTCGTCGTCGTTGCGGATGACGCACTTTTTTCCGCGGAATCATTGACGATGATGGTGTGGTAGTTGTTGTTGTTACCATTGTTGTTGGTTCAATGGAAGTTATAGTTGCTGATGTTGTTGTTGTTACTGTTGTTGTTGGTATTATTTTTCTTCTTATGGTTACAACCAAAGGTTCAGCTCATTGATTTATGCGTTGTTTATTTTAGAGCTCCGACTCGAAGTTTATGCAAATTGCTCTCTAAATCAATTTGCATTTGCAACAACAACAACAATAAAAACAACAAGAGTAATATTTGCAAAAACAATAACTCCACTACAAACACAATAATATCTTTGGTAACAACATTTAGTATTATAACAACAACATCTGTGGAAGCTGCATTTTCACCAGTGGACATGACGACGACGCATTGTAACATAGCTCGAGCAGCAACAGCAGCTGCTGCTGCGTTGCATCGTCGGCGGCAACAACACGAGTGTCGGCAACAACACGAGTGTCGGCAACATTTTTCCAATGCGTTCGATTCAAGATTCTTCGGAAATCGAGGTTTGAATAACACAAATTCACTAAATTTTCAATAAAATTCAAAATTTTCAATAAAATTCAAAATTTTCAATAAAATTCAAAATTTTCAATAAAATTCAAAATTTTCCATAAAATTCAAAATTTTCCATAAAATTCAAAATTTTCCATAAAATTCAAAATTTTCAATAAAATCAAAATTTTAATAAAAAACTGAAATTTTTCACTAAAATTCAACACATACGATACAAACAAAATTTTCAAATTTTCACTAAATAAATACAAACAAAATTCAAAATTTTTAATAAAAAACTGAAAATTTTTAATTTTATTAATTTTTTTATTTATTTTTTATTATTTTTAATTTTATTAAAAATTTTCAATAAAATTTAAAATTTTCAAAATATTGGAAAAATTGTAATTTTTAAATCTTTAATTTGCAATCAATAATAAAATTTAGAAAAAAAAATTTTAAAATTTATCTGAAAGGCTTAATTATTCAGTCACCGCGACTCCTTCGAAACCCCACCCTGGTCACCTCTTTGGCCCCTCGAATCCCCCCAAGCGGAACTTTCTCCAGCCGCGTCTTCGGCGACGCAGAAGCCGAGACCTCGCCCTGGCCCCACCCGGTTCCCATTCGTGCGATTTATGCCCCATGTAGTAGCGTTAGTCGTAACGTAACGATGCGATACGTGCGACGCGGCAGCACGTGAGACAAACAGCCGAACGACACGCATGCGCAGACGGAACGAGGCAGGAACATAAAGATTTGCGCCGAAAGTCATGTCGGTGTCAGGAACCCGGCTCCGACGCCCCCGAACCTCTTTTGCTTTAGTGGCCCACAAAATAGCAACAACAAGAATAACTACAGCATCAACAACAACAGCAACAGCGACCATTGCAACAACAATCTCAGCGACCATTGCAACAATAATTCCATCGTGGCTCACATGAACCTTTAATAATTTCACGTTTACGCAACGTCGCCTCAACGCCGTCGTCGACCCTTCGGAGTACGAAGTGTGGGAGCCGAGATGTTGTTGTTATTGTTGTTGTAGTTGGTTATTCTTGTTGTTGTTATTTTGGTTATAAACTATTCTTGTTGTTGCTGTCGTACAATAAACAATTTCCTCAGTTGTTGTCGGTTTTTCCCCTCATTGTTTTTCGATTTCGATTTTCCAGAAAATCACAACCAACAACTTTTGTCCGTCCATCCGTCTGTCCGTCTGTCTGTCTGTCTGTCCATGAGTTCGACTCCTTTGGTTGATCCTTAAAAATAATTGACTTGAACTCTTGTCGTTCGAGGTGGCAGCGCTTGACATTTAGGTGGCAACGCCGTGCGCCCAGCTGCCACGTTGCATTAGAGTCAACAGCGGTAGCGGTAATGGATTGCGGTGCCTTTTTGTTGTTGTTGTTGTTGGATGTTGTTCTTGTTGTTGTTGGATGTTATTTTTGTTGTTGTTCTAGTTGTTGTTGTTGTTGTTCTAGTTGTTGTTGTTTGTTGTTATTATATGCGCATGCGTGCCTGACGTCAGACGTCGAACCTCAGACGGCTTCGAGTCAAACCGAGGCGTCAAAGCGTGCGACCGATAGTGGGAGGGGAACATAAATGGAGTAAAAGGGAGGGAGGGAGGTAGATGGAGAATGAGATGAAGAGGGAGAAGAGGTCGGTTGCAAAATATTGTGGAATAAGCCGAGAACTGACACTGAGCGATGTCATTAATTATCGTTTCGCATTTCCGTGCATGTTGCAGTGGCGGCGGCGGCAATTGTTATTATAATAGCAACAACACAGAAATTAAAACAACAATAAATACTACAACATCAAACACCACCAGCAAACACAACAACAATATTAACATTAAGAACAACAACAATAATAATGGACAACTGGTTGTCGGCACTCGGTTGAAATCAATGCAACACGCAGCGCCACCTTTCGACGCTTACTGTGCCCCAAAATTCATATGCCAATTGGACGATGGTGGGTATAGGGAACAACAGTAACAACAACAATAACGAGAATAACAACAACAACAAGAAAAATATCACCAATCCTAGAAAAAACAATAATAAACACTAGTGAAATAAAACAAAACAAAAATAATAAAAAAGAGTAAAAACGATAGATAAAAAAAATAACAATAGATAACAATAACAATAATAATCCACAACAATAATAATAATAATAACAACAACAATAATAATAATAACAACAACAATAATAATAAAAATAACAACAACAATAATAATAAAAATAACAACGATAGTGAAAATGAAAACAAATAAAGTATTACTACAACGACAACAACACAGGTAACAATAAAACAAAGAACAACATAAACCACCAACAACATCGCTAGCAATGACAACAACTTCAACAGTAATAACAACCACAACAATAACAACAATTTCGATAACAATAACAACATCGAACAGGATCAATTGCGAGGCCCGCAGCAACGACTGCAACTGCGAATGCGACGACGTCGACGACTCATGCCGTGCCATTTATTAATGAGCTGCCGGCGCACCACCGGGACGTCGAGGGGACCCAAAGCGAGGGGGTGGGGCAGATGAGAAGGTTGAGGAGGAGAGAGAAAAGAAAGAGGAGGAGAGGGAGAAGAGGGAGGAGAGGGAGAAGAAGGAGGAGGTGAAGCTTATTAGATGGTTGTAGGAAAGGTTGAGGAGTAGGAGACAACGATGTGGTGGAGAAGAAGAACCAGACGAGGAGAAGGAAACGAGGAGAAGGAAACGAGGAGAAGGAAACGAAGGGAAGGAAACACGGGGAAGGAAACGGTGAGGAGAAGGAATGAAGAGTAGGTGGAGACGAAGTGAAGGAGGACGTTAAGTTCGGCGAGAGGTGTCAAATTATTTTCATCGTAGCCGTCGGCGCAATCAGTGGACGGTTGGAATGGACGGGGCATTAGTCAGAGTGGCCACGCCCCCGTCAAACTCTCGCCTTCTTCATACTATCCACTCCCCCCCCTCCCCCTCTTCATTTGCCTCCTCGTCAGCCACCTCCTTCT
The DNA here is from genome assembly GCA_017309665.1 of Coelopa frigida. NCBI lineage: Eukaryota > Metazoa > Arthropoda > Insecta > Diptera > Coelopidae > Coelopa > Coelopa frigida. Next base: position 13,526,721 of record CM029564.1, on the reverse strand, counting down.
CCACACCTTCAACTGCTCTTTTGCCCTTTGGTTGCAGCTGCTACAATTGTTGTAGTTGTTATCTTTGTTGTTGTTTTTTGTCTTTATTGTTATTGTTGTTATGTGTGTTCTTATTTTTGTTGTTATGTTTGTTCTTATTTTTGTTGTTGTCCTCATTGTTGTCGTCGTCGTTGCCTCGGCTGCAACTGCGGGAATTTGTCAGCTTTTCTCGAAGATTAGGGTCACGCAGCGATATTTTTTATGAGGTTCGGGATCGGTGGGGTGGCCGAATGGGTGGGTCTCGTGGTGGGGTCGATTTTGGGGCTGTCACTCAGCTGCCAAAATCAATTTGCGTCGCTCCACCTTCGCCTGACCCCGCCTCGATCTCTGTTTCGGACACGATGTGGACCGAATCGAGCCATGAAATTGCTTGAGTGAAGCAAGGAGGAGGTTGGGAGATGGAGAGAGAAAGAGAACGAGTGTGAGAGACCGAGCTAAGGTCAAAGTTTGTCACCAAGCAAAGGTAGCAGCAGCAACAACAACAATGGGATCACAGCGATTGTTGCGGCTCGCGTGTGGCAATTGATTCGCAGCAACTGCAGCAGCAGCAAAGGATTTTGATTGCTTCCGCGAGTGAATAGTAAAGCGTTTTATTGCTGTATTGTGTTGTTGTTCTTGTTATTGTTATTGTTGTTGCTATGTTTGTTGTTGTGTTTGTTGCTGTCGCTATGTTTGTTGTAGCTATGTGTATTATTGATGCATTCTTGTATTTGATATTGACGTATTTTTGTTGTATTTTTTCTGTATTTGTTTTGTGTTTTTCTTGTTATTATTTATCTGGCTCATGTTATTTATTGTTATCGTTGTTATTGTTGTTATTGTTGTTATTGTTGTTACTGTTGTTATTGTTGTTATTGTTGTTATTGTTGTTGCTGCTGGTTCTTAATGCGATTTTTCACCGCATGCCTGCCGAATTTGCTCGACTCGCGTGATTCAATAGACCTCGCGACAAAAATCGTGACCTCTCTCTCTCTGCTTGCCCCTTTTACTCTCCCAATCTTCCTCTCTCTGTCTACTACCCTCTCCCTCTCCCGATCTCTCTCTACTCCCCTCTCTGTTCATCCCTCCTTCCCTTCATCTGTCCCTCTCTTAGTTCCAATTGTCGCATGCCCCACCACAAGACACATAAATTTCCCACTTGATTACGAACCCGAACCGAATCCCACCACCACCTCCTCATTCATCTGGCCCAGCTTCGGCTTCCTCTGCCTTCCTCTCTCTCCACGATCCTCGTCGCCATTTGTCAAACCCGACGCCAGGACCCCACACACAACTCAGCAACCACCCGAATCCCTCCTTCCTTCATTCGTTCGTTCATTCGTTGCGAGTTCATTCATGCGAGATTTCCCCATCATTGTTGTTGGTGTTTTTTTGTTTACTTCTCATGAAATCACTGTAGCTTCCGGAGTGTTTCCGCGGAAGCGCTTACATGACGGCGACGTCAACGTGCAACAGAAAAATGTGAGTTGTTGGAAGGATTCTCGGTGTTGTTTCTGTTCTCATTGTTACTCATGTCGTTGTTTTTGTCGTCATTGTTTCTGTTGTTGTTATTATTGTTGTTTTGTTGTTGTCCTTCTTTTTGTTGTTGTTGTTGTCCTTCTTGTTGTTGTCGTTGTTCATATAAACACTTCAATCGCTCTTCCTTCTTCGTTTCAATCTTTCCGCCTGGCGCCAAACGAGGTGCTCGATTGATGCATTGCTGAACATGTTGTTATTGTTGTTGTGGTGGTGCTGCTGTTGCTCATGTCTTTGATGTTGTTACCAATGTTGTTGTTGTCACTGCTGCACGCATGCCCGGTTGATAAACGACGTCCACGACGTTCGTTCAAGCCAAGCTTTTGATTTACGCCCGATGCTTGGCGTTCGCGTTGCCAACAACGACGACGCTGACATCGAGGTGTGTGTGCGGCGCGTGCGTGCATGTACTTGTGTGTGTGTGAGAGTGTGTGGCATGTTTCGAGTAGCCAACGACGATTGACAAATCGACAGAGCAACCGAGAATGAATTTAGTGCCATGACATAGAGAAAGAGTTAAAGCGAGAAGGAAAGAAAGAATGAATGATGAATGATGTCAGCTGTTGAGAGCGGGAAGAGGAAACAGTTGGCAACACTACTATACCATCCATGATGGACTAACTGATATAATTTTACTTTTGATGGATACAAATTTCATTGATTTAATTTAGATTGATTTAATTTTGATTTATTTTTGCGTTCGGTTCGTTCTTCCGCTTCTCGTCGGAGTCGAAGCAATGACAACAATTGGCACAACAACAATAATAATAACAACAACAAGAGGCGCAAACAATTTGCGTGCGATGTCAGCGTTGCCACATGGTCGCGATTGCGCAGTCGATTGCAACAAATGTGCAATTAGCGAATCAATCGACGCGTTGCGGCAACGTAATTGCTCTGTGACAACAACAACAACAACAACAATGACAACAACACTTCAATTAACTACAACAAGTACAACAACAACAATTTGGCCACAACCACTGACAACAATCACAACAACAATATCAAGAAATAAGTCATCGAAATTATCCACCACAAGGTGCAAAACGCAATCAAATGTTGCAACAACAGAAATGACAATAACAACAACAGCGAAAATATCAACCACAATAACAATAACAACAACAAAGGAATGGAGCAACAATACAGATAACAACACTAACAACAACAACAACAACAACAACAACATCGAGGATGACGAACAAAATCGCATGCGAGAAAACGCAATCAAATGTCAGAAGCCCGATCTCCGAACCTCACGTCGCCGACCCTCGATCGACCTCCGCTGATCGTGGTCGAGGGGTGGCCGAAGGCGTCCAGTAACGATCGAAGCGAGGGGTGGGATTTGTGAGTGGATTTGAGAACGAGGCTCTGGGGGAGTTGGAGTTAGAGCTGGAGCTGGGCGGTTGTCGCTAGAACCCAAGTGATCCAGGGCTGAGGCTCGAAATCAATACGAAGCTCGCGTTCGAAGTTCGTGCTAAGACTTTTGTCCAACGATCAGTCTCTCTGCATGTCTCTCTGTGGATTGCCAGTCTACCCGACTTATTTATACATATGTATGTCCGTCCTTACGTCTGTCCGTCTATCTCTCTGTCAGCTTATTGACAGCCGTTGATATGTCCGCGTTTCTCTTGTCAAAATGACGTTTTGCGTGTCAAACATTTGATTTTGTTTGTGGTGTTCTAACCATTTTTTTATTTATTTTTTTATAATTTTTTTTATATTATTTTTTTACTTATTTTTTAAATTATTTTTTTAATTGTTTGATTGTCATTGTTTATTTACTTGTTGCCGTTGTTGTAGTTGTTGTTGCTGTTTTTATTGTATTTTAGTTAGCTTGCCTTAACCCCATTGATTGTTGATTGCGTTTTATTGTTGATTTTTTTTTCTTTCGGTATATGTTATGTTACTGCTGTTATTCTTATTATTTTTGTTGTTGTTGTTGTTTCTAATGCCATTGCTTCGGTGTTGTTGTTGTTGTTGATGATTTCGTACCTTGGTTGATGCATTGATTAGTATTTTTGTTGTTGTTGTTGTTGTAATTGCACGTTTCTGCAATTATTGTGAATTGCGAAAATTATTTATTATTTCTTAAATTCCTAAAAGAGCCAACAACACCCAAACATTAACAACAATAATCAAATGTTAACAACCACATTAAAAATGAATGAATCGAAGTTCAAAAATAAAAATAAATCAAACAAAAATAACAAATAGAAGAGAGGAAAATAAAAGACACAGAAATAAAAATAATAAATATAAGAGACAATAACAACAAATCATAAGACAACAACAATTCAACCATTAACAATAATCGCAGCATCAACAGCCAGCTAAGACCAGCATTCAATTAAAATCAATTACAATCTAATATTCTCTCTCTCTGATTGAGAGAGGGACTCTACCTGCCCTCTCTCTCTCTGCCCTTTCCTCTCTCTCTTATCCATCTTGACCTCTCTTTTTGGCTCGACCCCATCCACGCGACTCTCATTTTCCAACTCTCGCTCATCCATCGATCACCACTGATTGTGGCCACCGATCGATCGATCGATCGCCACCAACCATTGCCACCATCGTCGATCGATCGTCGCCACCGGTCGATCGATCAACGATCGGTTGCCGCGGCCACCCATTCGCGATTTGAGTTACGCAAGCTCCACCGAAGGAGAAGAAGTAGATATTTCGAGACCAGAAGAAGAAGAAGAAGCTATTTGAACCCATGAGATGAAGAAGCAGCAACTATTTGGACTCAGAAGGTGGGGAAGATTGTGAAGAAGAGAGGATGGTGATGATGAGGCGGCGACGACACGATCACCTGGCCACATGAAACAACCACGCACAGGTGGCGTCGATACCGAGGACGACTGCGTCGATCGATGGTGGCGATCATCGGCGATCAGCGCCGGTGACGGTGATCGACTCGCATGACCACAAGTTGCGACAGCCGACCGATGATTGGACGATTGGCTCCGTCGATCGGCTGAACTTTGGCACTCGATCGATGGTCGATGGTTGGGATCGGTCCATGGCGACTATCGATTGATGGTGGTGATCGTTCGATCGGATGATGTTGGTGATCGGTTCATGTTGGTGATCGTCGGCTGGAAAATGTGTGCGCGTAGTAATTTTTTACAAAAATTAGCAGCAAAAATTTATAATTTTCGTAATTGCGAGCGAAAATCAGCTCAAGATCTTTTGCATATGTCGGAGTCGGAGTCGGCGTTGATCGGAATCGATCGTGATCGTTGCATGCGTCGATGGTCGTTTGTTGTTGTTGTTGTCGTCAGTTGTTGTTGTTAGTCGTCATGTCTGTCATTCGTTTTACGGCCAACAGAAATAGTTGCGGCAACAATTGCCGCCTTGCTAAATAATTGCTGCGAAATTAGACACGATCGCATGCTCGATCGACATCAAGGTTGATTTGGCTACTCTAGGTATTCTTTTTGTTGTTGATTTTATGGTTGTTGTTTTTTGTGCTCATGGTTATTCTTTTCATAATTATTGTTGTAGTTGCCTCTCCCGCTGTTTCACGCTGACCTCCGTCTTTTTGTTTTTCTTTTCCTTCGGACCCATTTCGGCCATCGTAAGCCCGGTAGTCGGTCTCAGCCCCCCATGGTCGGCGCATCCTGTCGTCGAGGAGGGTGGCGAGGAAAGACGTGGACCTGGTCCTCGATTTTTATGGTCCGCGCGCAGACGCAAAACGCATAAAAATCAGCTCCTGACAGCGGCGACGTGAACCGCGGAGGCAGCGCGAACGGTAGCAACAGAAGCAGCAGCAACTGTCGTCTGTCTGTCGGTGCATTGGGAGGTCGCGGCCGCAGTTTTTGTTGGTGCTAACACTGTTGTTGTTGTTATTGCCGCCACTGTTGTTGCTGCTGCTGCCGGCAACACTATTTCCTTATTTTCAATTAACTCCGACCCCTCGACGCTGCTTCCGCGTCCCGCCGCGTCGTCTGCAACTCGGCGGTCGGTCTGACATCGACGACGATGATGACGATGCCGACGCTGACCGCGACCCCGACACCAACCGGACCCCTCCCCATCGGAGAGCGGTCGTAAAACTCGATTCCTGAGCATCGGTTTTTACATTGTTTTATTTTCTTTTTGGCTTGTTTCATTTTCTTTTTGTCTTGTTTCATTTTCTTTTTGTCTTGTTTCATTTTCTTTTTGGCTTGTTACATTTTCTTTTTGGTTTATATTTCATTTTGATTTGGCCACCACTGTGTTTGGTCGTCCTCATCGGCGATCATATTCCTCGCCGTCCGATATCTATCCACACAACGCGTGTCTGTCCATCCATCCGTCTCTCTTTCTTTCGGTCTGTTCATCATTCTTCCATTGCCATGTTGATGTCTGTGTTAGGCCTTTCTTTTCTATCGTTTGTCTGAACTATCGTCTGTCTGTCCATCTATCTGTCTGTCTTTTCAACGCACTCTGTCCGCTCGTTCGTTCGTCCTTCCATCAGTCCGTCGGCTCAAACTCATTAATATAAATTTGTTCGTGTTTGCGAGTTATTAGTAATTTTGTCTAATTACAAAAATGCACTTGCCTTTCAGTTGGCAACGCGGTTCGTCTAATTCGAGTTTTTTCGTTTTTGTGATTTTGATACCTATTATTGTTGTTGCTACTTTTACCATACCATTGTTGTTGTAAGTCATGAAAAATCATCGAAGTTTGATTTATGTTTATCCGATGGTCCGGAGAGGAATCTCATGAATCTTGCAAGAGAAAGAGACAGCAAGTGAGAGAGATACAGAGATGTAGTTGAAAAGAAAAAGAAAGAGAGGATGTTGAAATAAGAAAGAGAGAGAGAGAATGACCTGTCGGAAGGAAATGAGATGGAGATGGTAAACTATACGATTAGATGGGAATCAATAAATCAATCAATCAATCGATCGATCGTTACGTCGATAAAACAGTTGAAATATGTGATTATCGGATACGATTGAAAGTAATTGATTGGCATTCTTATAAAATTCCAAAATATATCTCTAATGCGTCGATTAAACAGTTCATCAACATAACTATAAAAATATCTAATTTTGTCGATTACGCAGTTTCTGTCTGTTTTATTTTAATTCGATTTTCTCCTGTTGATTAATTACTTAATTAATTGTTGTTGGAATTTATTCATGAGCTTTTTAATTATTAATTGCCATAATTTTCTCTGTTGTCTGATTGTTGTTGTTGTTTCATGAAGATTTTCAATGAAAACAACAATAAAAAACAGCATGGAAATCCAGGAATATCAGATAAAAAAAAATTTTCGAAACGGAATGAAAAATTACAACAATTAATTACATTGTAACCGTTGTTGTTGTTGTTGCTGTTGTGCTTCCTCGTTAATTATTGTTAATATTATTTATTTTTATTTTAATATTCACTTCTGCTGAAACTTGTTGTTGTTGTTAATGCGTTCAATGGCAACAACATTGTAATAACATGAAATCTTTTGATATTGCGAATGAACAACAAGAGAGAGACAGAGATAGGGAGAGGTGAGGAGGAAAGAGAGAAAGAAGAGACAAAGAAGGAAAGCGAGATAGAGAGAAGCGGTGAGTGGGAAAGAGAGGGGGAAATGTCGATACTACAGTTCGATGCGCGAAAATCAAACATCGTTGGCAACGAGATGTGATTTTCTCACCAACAACAACAACGACGACAACAACAACGACAACAACAAGAACAACAACAAGAACAACAATAAGAACAACAACAACTATAGTTGCTCGTGTTGCCCTCGTTGACTGGAAATCGAGTGTTGCCGTTGCATTCCGACGACGATTAGCAAGATGTTGGCATAAATCTCGCCAACAGAAGCAACATAAATAACGACAGCAAATTTCACCTAAACACAACAATAACAACAAGAACAACAACAACAACAAATAACAAAAACAATAACCAGAACTACATAACATTTATTCTCTCGTCACACACTCACACATATACAAATATACATATATAACATAAACTGCTTTGCACATGCGAAGGAGCATCAACAACAACTACAAAAAATGTTACAACAAGAACAAAAACTATGACAACAATAACACCAACAACAGTAGAAACAGTAAAAATACGGCAATAACCATAGAAACAACATGTTGCCATCTCGCTCGCACGATCGTTTGCTAATTCATAAATCAGGCGTGGGACTCTAATTTCGTTAATTAACGCATGCGTGCAATTCCAACAATAACAACAACAATGCCAGTTGAGAAGGAGTTGGATGAGGAGGGGAATGAGGAATAGAAGAAGAGGAAGGGATATAAGAAGAAGGAGAAGAAGAATGGGAAGCATGGTCTCAGGTTGCAACGCGTTGCTAATAATTGTTGGGTTGCAATTGTTGTTGCTCGTTTTGTTGTTATTGTTGTTGCTGCAGCAGTTGTTTGTAATTGCTCGCTTTCCTCCTGTTGCTGCCGACGATATATTTTTTGCTGGTTGTTTGTTATTTTTTACTCCTGTTATTTCAAGAGTTAATTCAACTGCTATTGTTGCTGTTGTTGTTCATTGCTCGTGATTTACATGCGAAATATTTTGTTTGCAAACCAAGTGCTGCCAACTGACTTGACTACAATAACAACAACAACAACAACACTAGCACGATCCTACCAATATTTGTGCGTTGCTCATACGCCGTTTGCTACTTACTTCCTTTTTTTTGCTCCCCATTGAAAACGATCCGTTGCCGTTCGACGTTGCCTCGAAGTTGCACGTTGTTTTTGTTGGTGTGCGTGTCGATGTTGTTCTTGTTGTTGGAATTTTTTACTTCCATATTTTTGTTGTTCTTATTGTTGCTGTTGTTGTGGTTTTTGCTGATGTGGTTGTTGTTGCCCATGTTGCTGTTTGCACTGAGTTGCCCCTGAATAATTAGAGAATTTATTGCGTTTTATTGCCTTCATTATTGCTCATTGCTGCGTAAATTGTTGCTGCTGTTGCTGTTGCCGCTGACGATGTTGTAATTGTTGGTGTTGTTCTTACTAACCATATTGTTGTTGTTGGTGTTTCAGCCAGTGTCTATTGCCGGCGCCTCATGGCATGTGGAAGAAAAAAATGTTGTTGCCGAGTCGGCGCCTCCGCTTGCCAAAGTTTCAGCCTACAATTTTACTACTTTTTTTACTACTTTTTTACTATCTTTTTTACTACCCCGCTTCTGATTGGAAATTTTCTCCTCCAATCGTTTACCACATCAGCGGGAGTTCCTTCACGAAGGAGGCAACTATAAGGTCGAAAAAGTAGTAGTAAAATTATTAGTACGAAATTAGCCAAGAATGCAGTAGAAAATTTAATTTACCTCAGATTTATAATTTTCTTTCTTTTCTTTAAATTTATCAACAAATAACTTTTTTCTCTCTCAAACTCAACTCCATCAAATTTTCTTTTAGTTTTGACTTATTTTTGTATTTATTTATTCTTCTGAATTTTTTGATTGATATTTATTATATTCGAATTTTTGCTTTTTGGAACTTTTCAAAAACATAAATTTTTTGTTACAAAAATTTTTTTTTTCCATATATTTTCTACTACCTTTTTCCTACTCTTTTTTCTCGCGGGTTCCTCCAATTTTTATCGGAAAATGCAATCAAATTCCCATTATTTTTTTTTTTTGCTTTTAGTTTTTGTTTGTTTGGATAAATTGCGAAGATTTCAATCTCGATCACAATTTTTTCTCATTATCATTATTACCGTTGTCGATGTTGCTTGGAAATCGATGCTCACTTTTTGCTCCTTCTGTTTATGTTGTGCTGTTAATGTTGTTGTTGTATTTGGCAACATCACTTAGAAAAAGAAGTATTGGCAACCACTGGTGGAAAATAGGAAAGGGGAAGGAGGAGGAATGGGAATTAAACGATTGGTAATAATTTAAGAAGGAAACACGATGCTCGTTCGTTGTTGTTATTGTTGCTTCTGTTCTCCTCTCATATCGTTTTTCGTGCCTCGATTCATTGCTCTGTTTTTTCAAAATGAAATATTTAGGAAGTGAAATAATTAAAAATAATTAAAAAAACCTGAAATGGTCAAACAATATTCGAATGGAAGTTGAAAAATAGCTTTAAAATATATCTCCAATATTTTCAACTAGCCCCGAACCTCCTCCCGGAATTCCTCCTCCTCCTTAAAGCCTCCCCTCTTCCTCTCCCACTCTCACCAATGGAATCTCTTCGACATCGACGTTTCGCGCGTTGCCAACCAGCCTCCACGACGTCCGACGCCCACGCTTGGCCCCAATCCCCATCCCAGTCCACCCGGTCCATCCGCAGCTCCGACCGTCCCACTCACGCCCTGTCCCGCTCTCGCTTCCGTCTCTCTCTCTCTCTGGCCTTCTGTTCCTCCGTCATTCGTCCGTCCCTCTCTGGCATCGCTGGCAGCTGTCAAGTGGCTGCACAGCAGGTTGACAGTGTTGCCAACAGTCGATGTCAGCGCGTGCAAACAAGTGAAGCTTACAGCAACAATGACAAGAACAACTACAAAAACAACAGCAACAATGACAAGAACAACTACAAAACAACAGCAACAATGACAAGAACAACAACAATGACAACAACAACAACGAATCAATCGCACTAATTAACGCTGACAACCGCGCAGGAAGCGTTTGGAAAGGTTTTTTTCACCAGTTGTTGTTGCTGTTTTGTTTAAAGTTGTAGTAGTTATTGTTTTTATAGTTGTTTTTGTTTTTGCTTGAACCGCGATTGAGACGATCATTCGATCGATTGGCAACGCGCGCTCACTTGCGGTGAAAGGCAACGGTTTCTCATGCCTCTCATGCTATTGGATTTCGCTGACATTTTCCGGTGCGGCGTTGCCACCTAGAAGCTCCAGCTGAGCCGGCTTCGCCCAGTCGGTAATTGAGACGCCGCGAGTGACGGGAAGCCGCAGCAGCAGGTGGCAACGCCAACGGGCTGACGATCGATGGCCGAAGACAGAAAGCGACAAAAGTAAAAAAAAAGAACTGCTGAAAGCTAAAAATAACGAAATTTAAAACAAATAATTACTTAAAGATTTATTATCTCCGCCGAAGGTTGCCAGATCGGACATTAAGAACCACTGCGTTCACGCAGCGAACATTAAAAGTAATTTGGAAATTTCAGAATCAATTATTTCGCAATGAGACCGTAAATTTTGGTAAAATTATAAATTTAAAATTAAATTTGTGGGAAAAATAATAAATTAAAAAAGTCATGAGTTTTTTTTAAATTAATAAAAGTTAAAAAGGAAATATAATGAAAATTATTATTATTTCAGTTTTTGTATTTTATAATTAAATATCTTAATATCTTAACAGCATAGTACTGTTAACAGAGAAAAAAAATTCGAAATTAAAAACTTATTTTTTTACTTCGACGCTTGAGCCTTTTAATTGGCCCGTTGCTTCAGGCAGCAACAACAACAACAAAAACGACGCCGACAACAAAGTATGTCAACGGCAACAACGTCTGCAGATGCAACAAGTACAACAAAAACAACAATAAACGATGACAACAACATTAGTAATTTCTTAATTTGCAACAAGTAGCGACGAAGCTCAACCGAACGCACCTTTTATTACGCAAATTTAATGAAGTAATTTTTTGTCGAGAAGGAGAAACACCACCACAACAACGTCGACAACAGCGACTCATAAACAATAACCACAGCGGACATCGGCGATGACGGCAACGGACGTCGCAGAGACGATGTTAATAACGACGCTGCTGCCGACGTCGCTGCCGCCGCCAATAAGCTGCACAACACTCGCGGAAAATAATTGATTAAGTTCTTGAAAGAGCGCCAAACAGAGGACGACAGCGAAAAACGACTTAAAATAAAGCTATTAAAAAAGTATCGAGTGGTTTTCTGACTCCCGAAACCAACGAGTTGGAAAGAAAGAGTCATCTCAAATCACTCGTTATCTCTCGGAATTCTCAGTAATGAGTTCCCCTCGTGAAAGCGTCGCTAATTTCCAAGAATCGTCAGAATTCGCAAGTTTCTGTGTGCATTGAATAATATTCATATAATTAGTGCGTGGTGAACACGTCTTCATATCGGCAATTTAATTTATTGATCATAAATTCTATTTAATTCATATGAATCCCAACGTTTTTGATTAAAATTGTGGAGAAAAAATAGCGAGATTTTATTTTTGGTCACAACGAGTTGTTCTCCAACCAACGAGTCTCATTCTCGAGCCAACGAGTCTCATTCTCGAGCCAACGAGTTCTCGTTCTCGAGTCAGCGAGCTCTCATTCTCCAACCAACGAGTTATCACTCTCAAACTAACGAGTCCTCATTCTCCAATCTACGAGTTCTCATTCTCGAGTCAGCGAGCTCTCATTCTCCAACCAACGAGTTATCACTCTCAAACTAACGAGTCCCTATTCTCCAATCTACGAGTTCTTGTTTTTAATCCAACGAGTTCTCATTCCCGTTCATCGGGTTCCCTTCGAAACTTTCCCGAGTCGAGCGAACTTCGTTTGAACTGCCGCCGACCACTATCCGACAACGACCGACAGACAGACAGACAGCCGTCGGCGTTGCCACTCGTTGGCGAACATTTCTCCGATTGCTGCGAACATTTTCGCATCAATATTAATTATGAATTTTTGCATGCAAAACAACGAGTGCGGCCAAGGTAGTCGAGGGTCAGGAGGTGACCGACGTCGACGTCGACGTCGTTGCCGTCCCCGGCGTCGATCGGGCCGCCCCAGGCGAGCGATGGGTGGGTTCGACGTCGGCGATGGGGGGCGGGAGGAGTCGGTCGGGAGAGGGCGGCGCTGTTGGGGCCACCGGTCAGGAGATGCATTCATAATCAACACTTGTTCGGCAAATTGCTAGCAACATCCAGAGACAACTACAACCGGCAGCAATAACAACAACTGGCAGCAACAACAACGAGAAGGAGGAATAAATGGACTGAGATCGATGGGTATAGGGAGTGAGAAAGAGAGAGAGAGAAGGAGTGAGAGGTAGAGACACATCTCGCAAAACGCGTGGGGATCAGAGTGGTTTTCGTTGTTCTTCTACTTGTTGTTGGTGTCGGCTTTCGATGTTGTTGTTATTGTTGTTGTTCGATGTTGTTATTGTTCTTGTTGCCGCTCGTCGCCGCAATTTGAATTCACTTTGAACTACGAGGCGATGCTTTTGATCGTTGTACAACAACTGATGTTATTGTTGCTGTTGTTCTTGTTTATGAATCTTGTTTATATTTTTTGTTTTTATTATTATATATCATGTTGTTGCTATTATTTCTTGTTGTTGCTGTTGTTTCATATTGTAGCTGATGTTGTTGTTATTACGTTGTTGTGCCTGTAGTTTTTGTTGTTGCTGTTATTGAATGCAATCACCTGAACACACACGCATAATTAAAATGAATCACATTGCAGTCAACAATTATTTACGACCACAGCAACAACAACAAGTTCAATTACAATAACAACAACAATAGCAAGAATAACAAAAATAACAAGTAACTATAACAACAATAAAAACAACAACAACAACAACAAGATCACATGCTGCTGAACATGGTTAATCACTGACCACCGCGCATGCGCCACTGCATACGAGATGCGTTTGCGTCCAACCATCTGTCCGTCCGTCCATCTGTCTGTCCTTCCTTCCGTCTGTCGTTCCAACTTGGCGAGGTGACCAGATGCAGGCGGGAAACATGCACCAGAATGTTGCCATATTTTTCTTGTTCCAACTGCTTCCGACATGAACAGATTTTTCGTTCAAGTGTAGGTTGTTTTAATTGTTCGCCAATGTTGTTGTACCAGTTGTTGCAATTGTTGTTGTAGTTGTTCTTATTGTCGATGTTGTTCCGATTGAACTCGTCTCGCATCATTAGCAAAAATTTTCAATTTCCGAGCAACTCCTCCTCGACCACGCCCACCTTACCTTTGGCGGCACCGATGCACAAAGCGATCTCGTGCGTGATCTCGTGGATTCCCTCGGGTTCCGCGTTTCATTAGGAAACGCATTAATTCGCAAGTCGCAATTAATTCTCTTCCCCTCATCTCCTTTCACCCTCTCCATCCTTACTCTTTGAAATGAAAATTTATTATATTTTAACAACATCTCTGTTGCCGCCATTCGCTGTTTCCATTTATCATAACATGACATAATTTGTAGATAATATAGATTTTTCATGCAGATTTCTAATTGATCACAGTTTTCTACATGATCACAGTTTTCTAATTAATCACAGTTTTCTAATTGATCACAGTTTTCTAATTGGTCGCTTTCCAATTTTTCCCGTTTCTCTCTTTCCCGGTCTCGCCTTTGATGCGCCTGCCTGCAGCAGCGTAAGCTGTCACCGACATGGGCAGTGAGCACTACTGCTTGAGGTGGAACAATCATCAATCCAACCTGTTAGGGGTGTTCAGTCAATTACTACAGGACGAGAGTCTGGTGGACGTCACATTAGCTTGTTCTGAGGGCGCCCCCATCAGAGCCCATAAGGTGAGTACTCAATTTATTCATTTTTATTTTAAAATTTTACATTTCCACCTTTCATTGTTGACTTCAATATTAATATTAACTCATTATATACACCAAAATATATTCCAACATTTGGCCAACCTTCGTGTCCTTGGGGAGTAATCGAAAATCTCTTTTTTTTACCCCTTATCCGTTCGTTGTGTTGTCATCTTCCATGACGATATTTCTTCTGCCTGCAGCTTTTGCAGCTTCTTTCGCCGCCCGCTGTTTCAAAATCTCAGTCTTCTTCTCCGTCATCATCGCCTGCAACTTAATTGTTACCGTGCGATCTTCTCTCCTTCTCGCTCCCCACTCGTTCCTTCTCGCTCGCTCCGTCCGTCGGTGCCAGTCGCATAAATTATTCGTCGCTTAATGGTCGCCTCGGCTGGTTTAATCGTCACTTTAATATCGACATTATCCAACTCTCCATAGCCCCTGTTTCCTTCTTCGTTTTTCTGCCCCTCTCTTTCTTTCTCTATCTTTCGGCCGCGTTCTCCCTCTCTCTCGGAGGCTGCACCCTCGTTACCCATAAAGAAGTGAATGTGGCTGTCGTAAATCACGGGGCGACTGCGCTAACGAATGACGATCGTTCGAGGGATTGATCAGCTCGATCTGTGAGCAGCTGTGGTTCCAATACCATTGACATCATCACCATACAACGATTGTCCGTATTGTCGATCTGCCTATCATTGATCTTAACTTATTCGTGTCGATGTCCTTGACATTCCCTTCCTATGGCTCTTGATTGTTTTCCCCTGTGAATTTTCTTCGAATTATCGACTTTGTTTTGATCTCTTATTTGACAAATTCCTAATAAGAACCCATTTTCCTAATAAAAATCCATGAATATATTTCAAAACCTCTTTAAAATATCGATGACAATCTCGAAAATCAATGCAACTTTCTCTAATTTTACATTAAGAACAAAAATTTTCAATAAAACCACAAGAAAACGAGGAAACAGCATCAACAACAACAATATCGTTGACCACAATTTACCCAGTTGTCACCTCGAGAAACACGCTTAACGTCATAATTTTCCGACAACACGCACACTCACACACACAAGTACACTCAAACACACATGGACACGTAATACGTCGACACAAGTGCGTTTAAAAGTTTCCCAGACCTAGGATGAAGTTTTACTTTGGGGCAGGGCGGAAGTCGATGCCAAGGTCAGCGACAACTACAACGACAACGACAACTTCAACAACAACATCGAGACTCGAGTTGGCAATGCGAACGGCAACGGCTACAGCGATGAAATCAATAAATCATGCGCCCAGCGGTTGATCGGAAAATGTGAGCAAACCAACAACTACTACAAATACAATAACAACAACAAACTCTCACACATACGCACAGACTTCGAGCAAGGTCCATAGAGTGAGAAAGAGAGAGGTAGAGTGAGAAAGAGAGAGAGAGAGATAGTAAAACGTGCGACTTGAAGCAATTGAAATTCTTGTTAAATTGAGCGGAAAATGTTTTGTTGCAATGAGACTTGTTGGTGTTTTTGTTGTTATCATTGCAGCTATTGCTGTTGTTAATTTGTGCTATTCACTCATATGACGATTGTTGTTGTTGTCGTTGTATAAACTGCGTCTGTTATTCTTGTTGTTGTTGTTGTTATAGTAATTGTTATTGTTGCTAGAAACGCAGTATCCCAGCTTTCAACATCGAACAATGAATAGCTTTTCATTCATTCGCCGTCGTTTTCCTCTTCCCCGTCAACCATGTGTTGTTGCCTTGGCCTTCTCGCTCCCTTCATCCTCTCCCTCTCTCTCTCTCTCTCTCACCCATCGACGTCTCTCCTTCCACTCCACTCCACCCAGATGTATCTCGATGTGAAAACAAATGGCGAATAAGTATCTTGTAAATTGTTCAATTGCCATGCGTTTCCATTGACAGTTGCAACGACAACAATTGCTGTTGTCATTGTTTTTGTTGTTGTTGTAATTGCGACGCTTGCTACTGCGACAACACGTGCTTTTTCTTACCGTTTCCATTGCATTCTCGTTATAACAGCAGTTGTCGCCGTTTAATAACATTTTAAATACCTTCATAAATGTTGCATTTAGCGATCTTTTCATACGATCGCTCCATCTCCCTCTCTCGCATTCTTCATCCGTTTTACGAGCTTTTATGCAAATTTTCATCCGCATTTTTTTTGTTATTATCGTTATTATATCGCTTTTGTTGCTGTTTTATTTTTCATCATGATATCAAACAGAACAGATAGGTAAACCGAGATAAAACTCGAGTTTCGAAAGAAAAAGCGTGGGAAAAATTAACTTTTATTGATTTTAATCGATAGTGATTTTATTGATTTACAACATCACCTAAATTTCTTTTGATTTTCAAACATTTCCGACTTTTTAAAAGATGGATGAGGATTTTTTTATATTATGTGAACTTTTTACCTCTTGCGATCGAAATGAAATGTGTTCCAAATCAACTGATGCCGATGCCGATCTCGATGACAAATCGTCTGATCGAAGTTTCACTCCCTTCGATGATACGAAGAGTTAATGAAAGGCCAGAAGAAGATGAAGATACGATAAAACGTGAGGGAGGGAGAAAAACAACGAATCACTATCACTAAGGAATCGATGCGAGGTCCAATTGAAGTGCGGACTCGAACGAGAGACTTCCGTTCACCCATTCCTATGTCTGTCCATCCATCCTTCTGTCTGTCCGTCCGTCCGTTTGTCCTCCCTGATTCTGTCCGTCCGGAAGTCGGTGTCAAAATCGCTGCGAGCGGTAAAACAAAAGCAAACGACTCCTTGGAACAGCCGACAACGCTGCGAAACGAGATCCAGCGAGGGCAAAAAATGCGAAATCGTCCGAACGACGTCCATCGCATCGTCCTTGGTGACCGTGGGCGGGGGGCGTGGCAGGACGATTTGCATCCTGCGGGACGTGTCGACGAAGTGTTGCCGACTTCCGGTCGCCCACACGTCGCGCAGTTTGCGACTTTTTGCTCGCTCTTCTAATTCGAGTCCTCTTCCCGCTGTCGAGTCCTGTCGCTTTTTCTTTTCTTCTCCTCATGTTAGGAGTCGACTTCCTAAACGTCTGTTCAACAGGCGGGTGAGGGCGAGCTACCGAGGTCGGTGTTTTTTCTGCTCCCGCAGACGACCTTTAACTCAATCGGAGGCATTTATCTCGCATGCCTCGGTGATATTTATTTGATGCGATTTTTTCGCTCGACGACTCGACGCTCGGGAAAAAGAGAAGAAAGTGATGGAAGTTGGGAACAACTTGGTGAAAAAAGAGACAAACTTAAAAAATAAACGAACTTAGGAAAAAGAGATGAACTCAGGAAAAATAGACGAACTTAAGGAAAAGAGAGAAATTTGGAAAATGGACTAAAGTGGTGGGCAAAAAAGACGAGTGGTGCTGATGGAAAGAGAGAAACGATTAGAAAAAAGACTGAGATCACCGAAAAAAGAAGCTGCATGATAGAAAAAGAGGCTTCTAAAAACAGAAGAGAAGTCGTGAGCGAGGAGTTGGGAAGTGAAACCCCAGGGCGGCGACACACGAGCACAGGAAGCCGCCTAATGGGGAGAAGCTCTGTTGACGAATTGACCTCGGGGCGGGGGTTTGAAAACTGGAGTCCGTGTCGTAATGGGGTGGGTCTCGTTTCCAGAAAAAAAAATAACAAACCTTCCGGCTGAAGTGTTCGAAAGGAATTTTGATCTCGGTTTTTTGTCTCGTTCGACTGATGGCTGATGATTTCCGGCCAAGAACGAAAGTCGAAGTGGGCGCGAAAAAATGTGTTCGTTGACAATTTGATTGTTTTGAGCCTGGAGTCTCCTGGTGGTCAGTTGGTGCGGAGGGGAAGACGACGAGGGTGTTGGGGGGATGTTGCAGAATGTTAGGGATCTGTTTGAGGTTTGGTCTTGACGACGCTTAGCATGTGTGGAATTTGGAGCTCGTTGTTAAAGGGTTTTGAGAGTGAAAATATTGAGTCGAGATTTATTAATAATCTTTTTTTTATTTCATTAATTATTTTTCGAATTTTTTTCAGTTTCCAAATTTTATTATTTTTTTGTTTTTTTCTTATTTTTCTTGTTTTCCTTATTTTCTTCTCATTCCTTTCTTCTTCTTTCTCTCTTTTTCTCCTCCATTTTTCTACATTCTTTTCTTCTCATTTTTTACTTCCTTTTTACTACTTTTTCTACTCCATTTTCTACAGCCTTTTCTGAACCATTTTGATACTTCTTTTTCTAATACTTCTTCTACTACTTTTTCTACACCATTTTCTACTCCTTTTTCTACTCCCTTCTCTACTCCATTTCTCTCTGACTTAGTTTCCACCTCTCTATCTCTCTCCCACTCCCTCTCACTCCAATCGAAAAGAACTAATTGGACCGCATTGCCAACTACTCTGCGCCACCAGTATAATCTTTCATCGCATTGCCACATAATTTAAACAGAAAAGCAGGAAAAAAACGATATCCCGATAGAAAAACATGAAATCATAACAGTTAGAATAAATTTCGGAACGAACGAAAGAGAGCAGAGAGGGAGGGTGTAGCGAGCGAACGAGACAGAGAGAGAGAGATTGCGATCGCGATAGGCACGAGCATGCGCAGCAATTATTGTTTACGACGCACACGTCGCACCTCGATCCACTCCCCTTGGAGATCCGACGAGATCCAGCCCCCCTCGCCTCCCCCCGCAGTTCGCATCGACTCCAAACGACGCGCCGCCGCCGCCTGCCAGAGTGTGGGAGTGGCGGCAGGCTTTTCCTGCTACAATAACAACAACAACAACAACAACAATAACAACAAACATTCGACAATTGATTTAGGCAGATTTCGCTATTGTTGTTGTTGTATTAAATATATTCAACCAAAGGTTAAAACGTCAAACATAATATTTAAGCTCGAGCCGAGGCTGTGGGCCATGAATGTTGTTGTTGTTGTTGTACTTGTAGTTTTACTTGTTGTTATTGTTAGTTGCTAGTTTTTGAATTGTTAATAAACACTTGCAGCGATTTCGATTGTTGGTGCCGTCGTCGTTATTGTACTTGTTGTTGTAGTTGTTGTTATTTTAACTACAACTCCGATCGGTGCAACAGTTGTTCGCATTGTTGTTGGTTGTTAGTGTTCTTCATGTTGTTGTTGTTGTTATTGTTGTTCACCGTATTATTGTTGTTCTTGTTCAATTTGTTATTGTTGCACGCCAGCCGATGCCTCACGGTGGTTCTTCGTGTATTGTTCGTCGATCTCGCTCCTCTCTCTCTCTCTCTCTCACACACACTTTCTGTCTTTGTTGTGTTTGTGTGTTCGTGGCTTTGTAGAAAAATTATTGATCCCATTGTGCGATAACAAATTCAAATTGTTCATGCCGCCAACAATAACAACAACAACAACCACAATCGATAGAACCTCGAGCAATGTTTTTGTTAACTTTTTATTGTTGTTGTTGTTTTTATTGTTGTTCTTGTTGTTTTTTCCATTCGCAGGAAATGAGAAAATGAATTCATTTTCCACTTCGATTTGACACAATTATTGTGTAATAATCGTCAAATACAACAACAACACTAACACAATACAACATCAATAAAAAAAATCGTAACTCTTTGGAATTATAACGGTACCGCACCGATGGCGTCATTCGTGTCCATTGTAACGGTATCTCGGGCACACTGATTAATTATCCAACAAATTTCCGTTGGAGGCGGCAACATTTGTCGCCAACAACAACAACAACAACAACACCAAGAACTCGATCAACGGTCTGCAGGTCTCACCTGAGCAGCTGTCAAAATGGCGGACAGTTGCCATTTTTTTCCCACACGAGGGCGGCGCGAGGTCAGAAAAGCCTTGAGCAGAAGTGGGGGAGAAACTTGGAGAATGGGAATCGAAGGAAAAGGTTCCTTCTAACATTTTCCCAATGGATTTTTAATTTTCCCATTGGATATTTCATTTTCCAATGGATTTTGTATTTAGTTTCAATCTGTTAATAGTTTTCTCCTCAATTATTCTCATAACTTCTCCTTTCATCGAGGCTTTCTTTTCTTTGCTCTTGACGAGAGAGAGCAATTCTCTTCTTCCTCTTCACATTTTTCTCCTCTTTCATTTCTCTTCTTCCTCTTCAATTCTATTCGCCCTCTTCACTTCACTTCTTTACTCCCAATCTCATCTCTTTCCATCACTTGTCTCTTCTCATTTATTCATATTCCTTCGGTTTCATTATCGTTGCCTGCGTGAGTCCGAAGAGTCGTCAACATTGTTGCAAATTAGCCACGCCCACTCGGCCAACACTCTCGCAGCTCCTCCCACCACTCGTTTCACTTTCCAGCAATATTTTTTCTCGAGCAATATTTTTTCACCTCAACATTTATGGAGCAACAAGATTTTTGACAGCAACAAGATTTTTTGCACCAGCAACACGATTTCACGAATGCCTCCAATGAAATTCCGCTAAATGGATCTCGTGCTCTCCATCTCTATCTACCCCTCTCTCTCTCTTCTCTGTCTATGTCTCTCTCCCACTCTCTCCACACGAATTTATATTATTTATTTCACTCTCATTCAGCTGGTTTTCGGTCGTACCATCTGTCTGTCCATACGCTTGTCTGTCTGTCTGTCCGTCGGCATGTTTCTCTGTCAAAAGCGCGTGTATCATAAACTGCAATCAAATAGCAACAACTTCCACTACAACAACTTCCACTACAACAACTGCCACCACAACAACTTCAAGAAGTAATTTCAAAATGAACACAACAACAACAACAATTCCAACAATGTTGTACAACACAAATCTCGACGCCTCGAGAAATCACTAGGAAGAAAAAAAAAACAAAACTTCGAGCAACATTTTGGATATTTGCGTTGATTTTTCTGTTGCTGTTGTTGTTATTGTTGTTATTGTTGTTATTGTTATTGTCGTTATTGTGGTTAATACAAGTTGTTCGTGGCTGCTGATTGGCATCACGTCCTCGTCATCGTTGTCGACCGTGCGATCGTTCGTCCGATCGATCGATCGATTCCTCATTTCACCAATCGATCCACCGTCCAACTGACGACCATCCGTCCCTCGGTCTGTCAGCCGGTTGTCCAGCGGTTTTGATCGATTTCCCCCCCTTGTCTCCTCGTTCCATGCTCCCAACTCCTGGCTCAAAATGCGACAAATGTCCCATGGAATTTGTCCAACAACAACAACTTTCCGCTGATTTGATTTATCAGCGACAAATTGCGGCGACAATTGCTCGAGTCGTGCGTCGGATTTTGATCGATGGTGGTTTCAACGATGGGAAATTTCGTGAAATTACAATTTTTATTTTTTCATAAATTCCTCTTATTCTCCCCATTCATTTTCTTCTTAAATTTTCTTCTTTAATTTACTCCTTTAATCCTTTGCTTCTCTAATTTTCGTTTTTAATTTTCTTTTTTCATTTTCTTCATCATATTCTTCATATTTTAGTCCCTATCTTTTACTGTTGCCTTATTTTTGTTCTTTTATTTTATCTCATTAGTTTTTAATTTTTCCCTCTCAAGATTTTCTTGAGATTTTGAAATGATCATCTCATGTGATAATTTCTGCTGCATGACATTTTCAACGAAGACGATCGAAGATCGTTTAAAAATCAATTTATATTCCACGTCGTCGATCGAGGCGACGTGTTTAATATTCGTCACGCCCTTCTTAACTCTTGATCTCGCTTCCTCCACTCTCTCACTTTTTCTCACCTTCATCTCGCTTCCTCCTCTCTCTATTTCTGTCTCCCTTCCTCGCACCACCTTGATTTCCTCTCCATCCTCTTCCTCATGCCGATCGCAAATTGCAGCGAATTATTTTAGTCGCCAATTAACAATCGATTGATTAAGTTTTTTACCATAATTTACAACAACGACAACACTCCCAAGATAATAAATACATACCTATATGAAGGAAAAAATCACCATACGGTAGAACAGAAACAAAGACAACTACAACAACAACAACGATTACTGAAGTAATCACATCGACAACAAATGCTGGGAAAAATCTCACAAAAGTTAATTTAAATTGGAAAATTATACGAGGTACAACAACAACAACAACTGCAACAATAATAATAATAGAATATTAACGATGACAACAAAAACAATATCGATTCCAACAACAACAACAACAAAAATATCGATTGCAACAACATCACTAACAACAATTCAACAAAATCGATCGAACGATCGCACATGGTTTTTTTTTTCTTCTCTCCTCCAACCTCAGCAGGTGGGTGGGCCGAGGGGAGTGGCAGGGAGGGAGCGGGGGAGGGGGCGGTCGATCCGGAGGCGGATGGCGGTAACGACGTAACGTGACGCAAACTCAATCGTCACGTTTTCACGCGCCGGCGCAAATGCCAGCTGCATCGCCTGGAGACGGCGAAAAGGCAAAACAATCAGTATAACTACAACAACAACAATAGCATCGACAACAACAACACAAACAAAAAAAAAGAACAACAAACGACAATCAATTACAACAACAACAATTACAATACAAATCAATACAACAACAGGACAACAGCGACCACAACGACAAAAACAATTCACGCATTGATTTGAATGCAAAAACAGAAAAAGAACCAATAAAAACAGACAACGAGAAATAAAAAAAAAACCAGAAAGACAAAAATAAAATAATAAACCCAATCTCGTCGGTCGAATCGTTCGATTCGTTTCGCCCCACGATCTGGCAGCACTGGCAAAATATGCATTAAAACGCAATAAAATTGTCATGTTCCCGGCAATAATGGTTAATTTATCTCGTTGAGCGCCAAAGTGTTTGCAACAAACTATTTGCAACAACAATAACAATAACTCCTGAAACAATACCAGCGGCGAATAAAGGAAGGAAATTGATTTCAACGGCAATCGTTGCATTGGAAAATATGGTGGCAACACTGCGGATAGTTCTGAAACAGAGCTTTTCGACCTAAGAAGCAAATTTTCATGAATTTCGAATTTTGTTCGAATTTTTTTTATGAGATTTTCGATGAATTTTAAAATCATTTAAGAGTTTGTGATAAATAAGAAAAATATTTTTTCTAATGTGTTTTTTTAATAAAATATATATAATATAAATAATATTATTTGATATTTAATAAATATTTATTTTAAAAAATTTTTGAAAATTTTTCAACGAAAAAAAATTATTCGAAACGAAATATTTGTTGTTTGTTTGTAATACTTTTATTTCTCTCAGAACTTTTCTTATTATTTTTTTTTAATATTTTTAATTTTAATATAATTTTTATTTAAATAACTATTTTTTTTATTCTCTGAACTCTTTTCATTTAAATTAAGTAATGTAAAATATATATTTTTTTTATTATTTAACAGTTTTTCCATATTCCGCCACGTCCATTTTCCCCGCAAGGCCTCAAAGGGTTAAATCACTGAGCTTTCGGTCTCACCTGGTCGCGCTGATCGCAATCGCCGTTGACTAATGACTGATCTTGTCTCGCTCATCGCTCCCTTCTCGCCTGCTTCCACCTCTCCTCCTCCGTGTCTGTCTGTGTGCATTTCAAGTTGATAGAATACGTTATTAAAGCAGCAACTAAAACAACAAAAACAAAAGTAACAACAACATCGACATCGACATCGCCAACAAGAACAAGAAAAGATCACATAAGCAACCCGTTCGCTGTGATCGCGCCGTCCCGTCCCGGTGTTCGCTGCGTCGACTGTTCAAGGTCAGCGTTGACACGACTCTTGTCTCGTTTCGTTTCATTTCATTTCGTTTCCCCACATCTCAACATCGCCCCCTTCAACTGCCTCCCGCACCCCAGCAACGTCCTCCGCCTCCCCCATTTGCATCTCGCCATTGTTGTTGAGCTCATTCTCTTCGCTTTTGTTCTCTTCTAATACTCTTGCTTCTGGTGTTTCTCGGCTCTGATCTCGAACTAATTTGCAACTTGATTTGTTCGGCCGTCGTCGTCTCAATCTTGGAGCCAAGTGGTCTCGAAGTCGATGATCGCCTGATTAAATCGATGAGGAAGTTGGAACGAACCAAAGAACATTGATCGAACATCTGTTGATCGTAATGATCGAATGATCGTGAGAAGATTTGATCGATTGATCGATTTGATCGTAAGAAGGATTATCGAATGATCGTGAAAAGGAAGATCGAATGATTGTGCGAAGGATTGAGTCGAATCATAAGAAGATCAAGATGATCGTAAAAAGGATTGATCGATTGAATAATTGTAAAAAGAATACTGGGTTCGTGGACATGGGTTGAGTTTGAAACCTCAATCCCAAATCGACGCAATCTGATTTGAATCGTGGGTGGATCATAGAAGCCGACGATCATCTGTGGTTCTGCACGCAACATGGGGCCAAAGGTGATAGGAATAACATTGGCAGCAACCAACAACATCAAAGAGAGTAAAACCAATAGCATTAAGGAGAGCAAATTCAATAATATTAAGGGGGAGCAACAACAAAGTCACGACAACAACAGCGACATAAACAAAATCACTTCCTACAGAGCAATAACAATTCATAAGCACTTCATTTGTTGCTCCCGCGAACCCGCCACTAACATAGACTGAAGGACGGACAGATGGACGGATGTAGAGACAAAAGGACGGACGGACGGACGGAAAAAACGCATGTGGGTCGCCCGTTTCGTACGAAGGGATCCCGGGGATCGTTCGTTTAATTGACTCGCGTCGGGGCCGCGGACCGCCCGCCGCCTCGTGGCAGCCGCAACAGCAGTTGCAGCCAGACAGCAGCAGTCGGCCAAAAGGAGCCGAGCCGGCATCAGCGAGGGCAGCGACGGTGACTGGCAGCGGCGAGCGATACAAGCGTCGATAGGCAGCCGACGCAGGCAGTCGCGCATGCGTGTCGAGTGCGCGCCGCTGCGTGCTGTCGTCATCGCCGTCGTCATCTCTGCTCCTGCTGTTGCTGCTGTTGGTCAGATGTTGGCCTGATGTTGGTCTTATTGTGTCATTGTTGTTGCTGCACCAGTCCCCCACTCCCTCGCTCTCTCCCTCTCTCCCCCTCTCCCTCCCTCTCTCTCCCTCTCTCAACCTCTCTTCCTCCCAGCATTCAAAGTTCAATGCGATTCGATCGACAGCGAAACATTTGCATTCACCGAAAAGTGTTGCCAACTGTGCTGCTGCTGTTGTTGTTGTTGTTGTTTTCGTGTGTATGAAAAGACTTATTTCATTTCTTCCTTCCTCTCCCTGTCTCCCTCTCTCCGTCTCTCTCCACCGCACTCCCTCACTTTGGTCGTGTTGCGCGCGCCCCTCTTTTATCAAAGATGGAATTTTTTTTTCTTTTCGGCTGCTGCTCATATTGAACAATATTTCTGTGGCTCGTGTTGTTGGTGTTCATGTTGTTCACCTTATTGTTGTTGTTGTTGTTCTTCATGTTGTTGTTGTTGACCACTGACCACTTCTCGGTCGTCGCCATCGCATGATCCGACTCCACGACCCACGATGTTGTGATAGTGTTGTTGTTGTTGTTTCGGTGTTATTGTTGTTGTTGTTTTTCTCTGAATATTTTTGGATTTATAAGTGTTGTTGTTGTTTTTGTTATTGTCATTGTTGTTGCAATTGTGTGCTGCTGTTGCTGCAATTGTTTTATCTAGGATTTTTTGTGTTTAGGAATTTGTTGAGTTGAATTATCGCCAAATTGCGTCGGCAACCGTTGCCCGTTCGTCTGTCTGTCTGTCCGTCCGTCCATCTGTCTGTCTGCCCTCTCCGACATTTCTGTCTCTGCTTCTCCTTCTCCCTCTCCTTCAATCCTCTCCCCTATCCGTCTCCTCAGTTGTCCGTCCGTCCGTCGTCGATTTTCCGTTCCGATTGCTCGCTCGCAATGTTGTTCGCAATTTGTTCGTTCAATTTGCGCCCCAAACCGATCTCACGAACCCCGCCCCCTTGGGCCCCTTATGATTTCAACGTTAGCACGTTAGATGAAAATATTTTCTCTTCCACAAATTCCTTCAGAATTTTCATAATTTCCGACGTCGTTGTCTTTGTGAATTCGTTATATTCGTCTTTAAAATTTCGTCATCTTCGCCATCATAATTTCGTCTCCATAATTTTGTCTGTGGAATGTCTTTGGAGTTTTCTAGGAAATAGTAAAGAAATATTTTGAATTACTTTTTCTATATATCAATCTCAGCCATGATTTTCTCGTCCTTATTATTTCGATCTTCTCTTCTTGTCTGTGAATTTTTGGTGGCGAAATTGTTCTTCTACTTACTATTCTATTACTTCTTCAAGATCTCTCTGTCTGACTGCCTCATTCACTTCATCATTCTCTCTATCTCCCTCCCCATCACTTTATCTCACTTTCTCTCCCTCTTTATATTTTTCTCTTTCACTCTGATCTCTCTTTTATCTCGTGATCCATCCTGATCCGCCTTCGTTTGTTGTTTTTGTCGCCGTCGTCTTTGGTCAATTGCGTGGGAAGACTTTCGTTGAGCTTGCGATCGTTAGACTTAGAATATCAAGAACCACAATGATAACAACACCAACAATAAAAACTACAACAAACACACTTAGCCTCCTTCTGATCATTTGTCGCCGTCTCCGTCGTCGTTTCCGCGATTTTCTTTCATTTTTATTCCCCTTATTTTTGGGTCAAGTTCAGGCAACAAAAGCGGGTCCCCCCTGACCATCCTTCATGTGATCCTTCTCTTTGGTCACTCTTCTTCTTCTGCATCTTGATCCATTTTTTTTACTCCTTCTTCCTTCACGTCTCTGCTCCTTTGCCTGTCTTTATTTCTCGTTGGTCTATTATTTCCATTCTGTGGTCAGCTTCTGATGATCTTCGACCGCAGAAGGAGAGAACGACAATAACAACAAAATACAACAACAATATATAACAAAAACTAAATACAACAACAACCAGGAATAGAAGAGTTAACAAAACAAAAAAACATGTGAACAGCCGGAACACACGTTTTTCATTGTCCTAATTTATGTGACCAGCAATACCTACAACAAGAACAACAGAAACCACATCGAACCATCAACTGACCACAGGATGCCAAGAGTTGGACAGCGCTGCCTCCCTCTTTAACCCCCTCCTTCGCTCCTCCTTCATCACTCCCTTAACCCTCCTCCGGCGATCCTTTGGCGACAACAACTAAATCTACCTGCGGCAATTTTTTGCGTCTCTTCCTCTACTTGTTAATGTTCATTTTTGTTGTTGGTGGTCCTTATATATAAGAAGAATATATTGTTGTTGTTGTTTTTCTTGTTGTTGTTGTTGTAATTCTTGTTGTTGTTGTAATTCTTGTTGTTGTAGTTATATGGCATTGAATGGCGTGTTGCGTGTTTAGATAATTTTTAATTTGCTCCCTTATTCGAATAATTTTTTTTTTTTGCTTTTTGGTTTGTTGGTTTTGTCGATGGCCAGTATTTTTGTTGTTCAACAGTCTTTGTTGTTTTAGTAGTCGTTGCTTGTTGTTGGTCATTCTTGTTGTGGTTGCATATGGCCCTGTTCGCTGTTTGTTTTTTGAAATTTTATTGTTTATGACATTTCGTTCTCTCTCTCTCCCTCTTTCGTTCGCTTCGTCTGTCCCTTGCGTGCGCCGAAGGACATCCGAGGCAGCAACAGCAGCAGCAGCAGACACGATACGACACTTGTGCCCATAACTTTAACCCTTAACGTCCCCTTACCATCCCCCCCTCCCTTGACCACTCCATCTAACTTTTGTGGCTACCGATCGAGGGAATGAAAGCGCTCATTAGTTGAGCACACAGTGTTCTAGGTAGTGTTTTTGTTGTTGTTGCTACTATTATTATTGTTGTTGTTATTTCTACTCCTATTATCCTGCTTTTCATTGTTGTTGCTGCTGTTGCTTCAGCTTCAGACGTCTCGTCCCGGCACCCGGAAGTATTTTAGAAGCTTTCATCACAATTCCATTATTCCACAATAGGCAAAAATAGAGAATGATGATGAATGATGGATTGGGGGAGGGGTTCGCGGTCAGCCGGTGGGTTAAGGGAAAGGACGGTTGTGAGAAAGAAGAAGGTGGAGGCATGAGAACTGCGAATGTCCTGTCTGCTGTTCTATTTTGCTCTCCTCCCCAATCTGTCTTCAAAGTTCTTCCTTATCCACTTGATTTGATTGGAGAATCAGAAAATACGAAAATTAGCAAATATCCGAAATATCGTTATTTGTGATCTTCATCACAGTCTACAAACGTAGGCTGATCTTTCGTTAGCCTTTTAATCCTCAATCTTATTAACCCTTAACCTTGTTAAACCTTTAGCTTATTAATCCTAAATATAATTAATCCTTAATTTTCTACCTTATCTTATTATTCCTTAATTCTTACTAATCCTTAGTAACCTGTTGATGTTGATTCGGTTAAGAAATGATTACCTTCAAAATTTAATCCGTTTAGAAATTATTCCGTTCAGGAATTCTTTATTTATTTATCTGTACATTGATTCCTGTTTGTCATCGTCAATAATTGCCATTAACATCATGTATCAGTTACCTATTCATTAATAAGCCGGCCAACAACAAAATTTTACAAAAGAAACTCCTGTAACAACAACCAATCTTGCAACAACAATCACTTTTGCAACAACAACAACTCTTTTTATAACATCAACCACTTCTTATAACAACAACTACTTCTATTAACAACAACAATAACAACAACAGCAACAACCGCATCGAGGTGATAAAATAAAGAATAATGAAATTTTATTGAGAAAATAAATAAAAACGAAATAACAACAAAAATCATCAAATCAACAACAAAAATATTGCCTCAAAAGCAACAACAACAAAAACACAACGATAACAACAACGACAGCGACAATAACAACAACAACAAAAAATCACAACAAGAAAAACAACAAAAATCACAACGACAACAACAACAACCAAAAGCCACACGCATAATTTAATCGCGAGCTAAAAATATTTTCAATGAATTTTCGTCGAAACTCGGTCGGCGCCAGACGCCAGCCATCGGCCGTCGACGCCAAGTTGGCTGCCAGACGTTGGACGTTGTCACGCCGCCGCTGCCGCCTCCGCCCCAGGGTGAGGGGCGGGGCCGGTTTTCGGTGCGTTCGGCGCGACTCGACGCACGACTCACGCATTTTTCGCCTTGACTTTGACTTCGGCTCCGACTTCGATGACGAACTTGAACTTGAAACGGTTTCTGTTTGTTGCTGTTATTGATAATGTTGTTGTTGATATGGTTTTTATCATTGTTGTTGTTTTATTTGTTTTTATTGTTTTTGTTGATTTTTTTCGTGATTTTCGTTTCATTTTCTTGTTTCTACTACGTTCATACATATGATATGTATGTATGTGGAGTGGTTGTTATTTTTGTGTTTTAATTGTTTCTTTTATTTTCGCCTTCATTGATAAATATTATTAATTTTGTGTTTGTTGTGGTATTTTGTCTTTTTCTTCTTCCATTGTTTTTGCGCTTTTTCACGCTCTTCCCCATATGGGTTTTATCTTATCTTTCTCGCTGTCGCTGTTTATCTTTATTCCCTCCTTGCGTTCAACATACGTATCCGTTGATAATTACAACAACAACAATAAAAAACAACAACAATAAAAACAACAACAATAAAAACAACAACAATAAAAACAACAACAATAAAAATCGCAACGACCATCAATGAACTCGATGCGCGTGCACTCTCTCCCTGTCTCTTTCTTTCCCTTTCTCTGTCTCACTCTCTCTCTCTGTGTGTTGCCAACTGTCTGCCGAATGCAGTTTTAATTATTTATGCCATTTTTTCGACTTTCAAAACTCTCTACAGAATCTTGAGCATTTTCATGATTTTTTTAATTTATTTTTGATTTAATTTAGAATTTTTTTAAAATATATGATTTATTTTTTTGCGATTTATTTTTGAATTTTGTAATTGGTTTTATTAATTTAGTATTTTTATTCTGATTTTGTAATTTTATGCTTGTTATTTTAATTTGTTTCTTCCTGCGTCGACGCCTTCCTTTTGACCAAAACTTTGGAGCTCCACTCAAGGCCACCAGCGAATCCGGCGTCGTTTGATTCATTCATCCGTTTGTCTGTCCATCTGTCTGTCTGTCTGTAGATTGCTCGCAATCAATCAGATGTCGTTCTCGTTGTCTGCGTCGGCGCTGACGTTGTCGTCATCGTCGCCGTCGTCGTCAAACCATTGGCGCTTAATTGGAGCTTGAGGCGTCACAGCTGCGAAACTTTGGCCAGCTTCCGATTGCATTAAAATTTCGTTCGTTTGCTTCGGTTGCTGTCATCAGCAAATTTTGTTGTATTTGGTGGTGGGGTTATTAATTTTTTTATTCGAGTTTCGTTGTTAAAATTAATTATTTTCATTTTGTTTTTTGCTATATTTTTTATATTTCTTATTCTTTTATATGTGTCTTATTTTTTGTTTTGTATTGTTGTTGTTTGTATAAGGTGCACAAAATGGTCGGACTCTACAGAGAATTTCTTAAACGAGTTTATAAATTTTCAAAGCCACCCTACCAAAAATATTCGTATTCAAACTACAAAATTAGAAATATCCGTTCAAACTTAAACATAAATTAAACCCTAATTAATTCCTATAATTAAAACCTATAAGTAAAACCTATTTAAAGTCTATAATTGAAACCTAATTAAACCCTATAATTAAACCCTAATTTTTAATTGAATAATACATTATAATTACTATTAAATGAATGAATTAACAATTGATTATATTTTCATATGGAATATAATATCAAGAATATTAACATGAGCTCAATCGACATTTGCGACGAGAATTTAACTAAACGGGCCGATTAAAATCACATAAATTAATAAATATAACACTAACTAAAACTAAGTTATGTGAAAAAGTTTAAATTACAATAAATGACACAAATTTTGATAAAGTTCAATATTTTTTAGTGAATTTTTTCTTGAGTGTTGCTGACGATCGATCGGGCAACAGTTTGTTTGGCATCGAAATTCGTAATTCACAAACAAATTCGTCAAAAAATCACGTTGGCAAAAAGTCTTAACAGCAAGAATGAATTTCAAAATGAAGTGTACGATCACAAACACACAACATCAGTTGTCGTTGAGAACAAAGAGTCGTCGTCGGCATTCGTTGGCAACGCCAGACGCCGCCTCTGCCGCCGTAATCGCGAATACGATGAGATAATTTTTCCCGCTTTCTGATGACTCTCGTCTTTGTTGTTTTTGTGATTGTTTTGCATGTTTTGTTGTTGTTTTTGTGATTGTTTTGCATGTTTTGTTGTTGTTGTTGTTAATTTTTGATTTGTTTTTTCTTTTAGTTAATTTTTGTATTTAAATCTTTTTGATTTGCAATATTTTTTTTTCTCTTCGTTTCATTAATACAGTTTTTTGTTGTTGTTGTTGATCATTTCGGTGCTATTTTTATTCGAGTTTGGATTTTTTTTTGTTTCATGTTCAATTTTTGTTTCATTCTTAAACTTTTTCATGTTCAATTTTTGTTTCATTTTCAATTTTTATTTCATGTTCAATTTTTGTTTCATTTTCAATTTTTGTTTCCTATTAAATTTTTGATTTTTGGCAGTTGAATATCTTCGGTGTTTGTTCGTGCGTGTGCCGTGTGTGTGTGTGTGTTTGTTTAGCTGCAAAAGCCCCCAACCCTCTCTGCCCCCCCACTCCCCTTCACCGACGCCAACCGCAGCGATTGCGACTGCGACTGACGCAACGTTTCAACTCGACTCGGTCTGCGCTGTTTACGGTTCCGCTGCGAATCCCAAGGTCAAAATGACGCTTTACTCACACACACACACATTCATAAACGTACGCTTCGCTCTCGTGCGCTCGAGCGAGATCTTTTGCTAAAACAACAACAACAATCGCACGCTATTCGCTGCGATCGCCGAGCGTCGCACACGTGGCTGCGAAACGCGCCGACTTCGACTTCGTGCACAGTTTGGGATCCACTGCAGGGAGGGGTTCGGGTTGGCAGGGGTTGCCACCTTCTCTGTTTCTGAGGGAACACGATTGCGGTGCGAAATTTATTTCTGGGAATTCTCTTATAATCGTAATTCCTCCAATTTATTGTGCATTTTTTTGGCGTTAATTTAGCGATCAATATATTTTGATGATTTCTTCTCTTTTTAAAAATAAAAAACACTTTTTTGTATCAATTTTTTCAGAATTAAAATTTAAAGAAATTTAATTAAATTAAAATTTTTAAAATATCATGTAATTGTAATCATAATTTATCAAATTTATTATGAATTTTCAGGGTGAATTTTATGATATTTTTATTTTGCTGATTTTTTATTTTAGAAATTGAAAGATTTAATTATTTTTTAGACATTAACTTTTATGATATCATTTTGATAAGAAAAAAATATTCAATAACTAATTTATAAAAAAATTTCTACGAACATTAAATAGTTACTATTTCAATTATGATTTTATTTACTTTTATGTACTTATTTTTCATTTTATTTTTACTTATTAGATTTTTCTTCTTTAATATGCGATTATTTGAGTTTATTTCTTAATTCCTGCCTTGGGAAGATTATTATATTTATATTTTCGGAATTTACTTCTAAATTCCCCGCCAAATTGGGTCTTTTTCGAGCACACCTCCTGATGTTTGCGCCCTCGAGCAGCGACGACCCAACCCATCGACCGCCGTCGCCCTTCAACGGCCGGCTTCGTCTTCGTGGTCGATCTGGCCACACCGCCACCCACTCGCCCACCCGCAGCTATTGCGAAAATCAATAAAATCCCGTTGAACACCATGTTTAGCGGGAACAAAATTCGACTTTAGTCGCAAAATTACGGAAATTTGCGAACATTAAACAACGAACGATGTGGAAAATTACGACCACAAAGGGGGCGTGGAGCGGAGAGTGGGCGGGATGGAGAGGAGCGAAAAACTCCGAGAGCCAAAGCGCTTAAATCATATTAAGACATAAATGATCACCACAGACACACACACATATAGACTGATGGACAGACAGACTTTGTGGCGAACCTACTGCCGATGGATGGACAGCCAGAAGAACAGATAGACATACTGAGGCACCGACCGACCATCGAACGAAGCGAGAAACCAGCCGAAGACGAAGACAGACAGATGCACACATCGTCATTGCCTCGGGTGCTCAGCCGAAGCAGCGATCGGATCGCGACGGATCGACGACGACGACGAGGACGAGCGCTCGATAAAGACAATCATTTGCATGGCGATCGATTCAAACTCTGGACCGAAGAGAGAGAAGGAGGGTGGAAGAGGGAGAGAGAGAGAGAGAGGGAGTTGGTCTCGCCGCCTCATAATAGATATGTTAACCTTTGGCATGGAGCGGCCGCCAACCGCCCAAAGAAGCCTCCGTCGCCCGGTCTTCTTCTACTCCACTTCTTCTTCCTTCTCCTTCACATATTCCACCTCTTTCTTCTCCACCTCTTTCTTCTCCACCTCTTTCTCATCCACCTTCTTCTCTGCAGTTTCGCCCCCTTCGCATCCCACCGACGGAGGATCCGAGCAGCGAGAGTCCAACCCGGAGATGGGGCCACCTACTGTCCTTTGTTTCCACTCCTCTATTTGCTATTGTTGTTGTGCATTTCCATTCCACACTCGACTCGATCTTTTACCTCTCCTCTCTTTCCTCTTCTTCCTTCCTCTCCTCTCTTTCCACCCCTTCCTTCCTCCTTCTCTTCTTCGCCTGGTGTCTTCTCTTCTAGTCACACCCTTATGAGAGCGAGAGAGCAACAGAAATGGTGAAAAAAAAACTCCAAGTCGGCTGCAACCCCTGAGGGTTGATGGGGCAATCATTGCCATTGTGTGTTTTTGTAGATGATCTTGCTTTTATTGTTGTTGTTGTTGATTTTGTTGCTGATGTTTTTATTGTTGTTGATTTTGTTATTGATGTTGTTATTGTTGTTGATGTTGTTATTGTTGTTGATGTTGTTATTGTTGTGATTCCTGCTGTTGCTGCTGTTGATCGAGTGCTTTTTTTTTTTGTGCCCCATCTTCGCCTGCACCCTGGATCTTTATCGCGGCGACTCGTGCGACTCCCACCGAAAGCGGTGGCGCCGTCTTCGCCGTCCGTTTGCATATACGCCCTCTCATGTCTTCCTCCTCCTTTTCGTCTCTGTCCAATCTCAGTGTGTGGCGCCGGACGTCGCGTCACAGCCAAAAGCGCCGCCGTGGCTTAGGCCAAGAGGATGAGGCGGCGAACGGTTGAGGTTGGGGTGGTGGGTGGTTCGTCCTCGGGATGCGGAGTCCGAGATTCGATCGCGACTTTGTGGCCGCATGTGCGGTGAGTTGTTCAGGATCACAAAATGATATCAAATAATAGAAAAATACGAAAAAGAAAATTATCAATATAATCTTAGTACAGTGAAAACTAGATTTGAAAGAATAATTCCAAGAAAAATACAATTAAAAGAAAAATATAATTAAAAGAAAAATACGATTAAAAGAAAAATATAATTAAAGAAAAATATAATTAAAGAAAAATACAATTAAAAGAATAATACAATTAAAAGAAAAAAATAACTTTCTTACTAGAAAGGAAATGCGGAAAACCAACAGAAAGAGATCTAGACAAAATCGTAATGGAAGAACGTGGAATCAGCTCCAAACCTCCCACTCCAACCCAAATACCTCACCTTAAATCGTTTCGGTGGTTGCCTCGAGACCTCCTCCTCTCCGCCTCCTTCAACTCGTCTCCTTTTCGTTGTGACCCCAATGGCCGATCTCCACCTCATCCTCCTCGTCGTCTCCCTCGTTGCCTCCCCCCCCCCTCCGGCGGTTGACCACATTCCGCCCGCAAGTTTCCGTAGATCGTGACGCCTGGTGTTGCCACTCGTCGTATCCCTTCGTTGTCGCCGTCGCCACCCGCCGCCTCCTCCTCCTCCTCCTCCTGGTGGTAACGCAGCCGACTTCGCACGCGTTGCAACCGCCGGACTCCAAGCTCCAGGATAATCGATGCGATGGCGATGGTCGACGTCGTGGGCCCAGTTCTAACGATGCGCGAGGCAGCGACGTCGCCGTCGACATCAATATCGGCGTCTAGTCGTCGTCTCAACCTCAGCCGCGGTCGACGGCCCAGAGCCAGCGGTTCCCATAATGAATAGATGACGAGATGGACAGAGAGTGGGTGCAGGTGGGTGTCGGGGGGGGGGTGTACCGGGAGAAGCCGGTGGATCGGTTGGATTCCACGCCTCCGCCCCTCGGCCGCTCCTCCCCCTCCCTCCACCACCATCAAACATCGGCCTCCATCGGCCGTGATGAAGATGAGGCTGCGACTGCGGATGATGCACACGATTCGTGAGCTCAAAATTGCACGACTTTCGAAATGATCAGAGACAGCAGAAGCAACAACAACAACAACAGTAACAATAACAACGACATTCACAACAACAATAACAACAAACATAAAAAATAAAGACTACCACAACAATAACAACGAAATCCAAGATTTCGGGAAAAAATAAGAAGCCAAGTGCACGATGACGAGAGAGCGACAGAGAGACTGAGTGAGTGAGTGAGTGAGAGAGTGAGATAGAGACAGACAGAGATGTCGATGGTTATGCTCTTCGTAGCTTGGCGAACTTGTCACGATTGGTAATAAATTTTATTGTTCTTGTCGTTTTTGTTGTTGTGGTTGTGGCTAGAGCAACAAATACGGACGAGGGCGAAGAGGTGAGAGGAAACGAAGCGAGAGGAGAGGAAGCGAGAGGAGAGGAAACGAGAGGAGAGGAAGCGAGAGGAGACGAAACGGGGACGAGCGAAGACGACGCGCCCTGCTCCACGATCGCCGGCAATTATTTGGAGCAACAATCGTTGAGCCGTCGGTGTCAGAGACGGAGCCGAAGTTGGTTGGTGTTGGCGACGAAGACGTCGACGATGCCGAAGTCGGTGCCGAGGACGTGGTCGCAGGTGGGGACGACATCGCCCCCTCTCCCTCTGTCGATCAGGGTGTCTCGCTCGCTCGGTCGACCGCCCATCGACGACATGTCATCTGTTGAAATGCAATACTCGACTTGTGCGATATAGTTCGTGTTGTTCTTGTTGTTGGTGGTTGTATTGGTATTGTTGTAGACGAGATTTCTTGTTATTTTTATTTATTGTTATTTTGTTGTTATTATTGTTGTTGTTGTTATTGTTGTTTATTGTTGTTCTTGCAATTGTAATTGTGCTTGTTGCCGTCGCTATAAATGTGAGGAAGATTTATTCACATCGCGCGTTTCTCTGACGCACGAACGATCGAAGAAACGAACGAAGGTGGAAACGAAAGAGAGACCTTTCTCTTCCTACGGATCGTGTGCCTCTTATCCCCATCTCTCTCTCTCTCTCTCTCTATCTATATCTCTCTCTATTTCACCCCCGATCCTGTCTCTCTGTCGACTCTTCCCCTCCACCCTTTTAGCTTCTTTTACCTTTGTTCTGGGCGTGTTTGAAGGGCGGAGCTGTCGAAATAGGATGAAGGATGAAGAAGAAGGAAGCCAAGGGAACATGGGATGACGTCGTGGGAGCCTCTAATTGAGGCTCGGAATTCCTTATAAGGCCTCCAGTGAAATTTCTCTATTAAAAGTAGTCTATTAAAAGATCTTTCCGGAGGAAAAGGAGGGATTTGAAATCGAGGTGGAGAAGCGGCCGAGTTATCGAAACGTTCCCTGGTCTCTTACTGCTCCCGTTCCTCTATCTCTCTTCTTCCATTCTCATTTTCTCTTTTATCATTCTATAATTCTGTCGTTTTCATTTTTTTTTTTTTGCAATCTATTCATTTTAATTCTCTTTTTTCTCATTTTTAATTATCACTTCTCTTTTGCCGCTTGCTGCTAGTTCGCACCTCTTTTTTTGCACCTTCTTTTCTCCGTGTTCTCATTATCGATCGCTTCGATCGATTGCTTCCTTTCTCCCTCTCAATCTCACGGCGATCTCTTCTCCATCTCCTCCTTTCACTTCGCGCTTTCCCCGCCTCGATGCGTCCGTCTCTGGCAGGCGCCTTTTCCATATCTCTCGATCTAATAGTTTTCTCTTCCTCTTCTTCATCTATCTCTCTCCCTCTCTACAGTAGCATTCAATTTTCGAAATCAATTTTCGCATTCAATTTCGCGATCAACGCCGCACATGCGCAGACTTTTAATTTGACGACGATTTTATGGCTCGCAATGAAATTAGAATGGCGGGATTGCGATGCCTCGGGCGCACTCGTCCGGACCACGCATCGATCGTTGTCCCCCGTTGTCTCACTCGACCGATCTTCAGCCGCCGCCGCCTCCTCCTTCATCCCACTCTTTCGGGCCGCCCATCGATGTCCGTCCGGTGGCGCGTGGCCGATGCCGGTCTCGATTACCATCGCCGTAATCATGAGCCGAGATTAGAAAAGTTCCTTCTCGCATTGGAGTTAATTGCATTCGGCAGTCGCACGGAAAGTAAGGTGTTCATAACGTGATCTCAACGTGAAAGAAATTGATTTCATTTGTTGACATTCGAAGTCGGGTTTTCCTTCGATCTTCTTGTCAACACCTAAGCTTCTGCAACCGAGCTCCTCGTCCCTTTCTCTCCTTCTCACCCTCTTACTCTTCTCTCTCTCTCTCTCTGTCTTCGTTCCCTCTCCCTCCTCCTCCATGTGTTCGCTCGGCTCCACCAGGGGGCAAATTGTTCGGCTCTGACATAAGGATCTCCATCGATTGGTCGTGCGGCATTTCACATTTCGCATAATTGAAAGCCGGATTATTTATGGGCGCCTATATTTTCCTCCCCTCACACTCAGTTCCACCCCTCTGCCCCCTTCTCCCGTCTACCGAATGGAGACGGAGTCGTCTGTGGTCCAGAATGGAATTTTTTCAATTTTCTCAATCGTCGCAGGCGCAATTTACAACTACAACAAATCGTCGTTCGCGCCTGCGCAAAAGTCAAATAAAATTCAACAGTTTTTTTGGTGCGTGAGAGGAGGGGCCGACGAGGGGTGGAGAGGACGCGGTACGCATTTTCTCTCCTCTCCCCCTCGTTTGCCTTACCTTCTCTTCAAATTCACTCTCGCGATTCAACTTGGTCTACGGTCTCTTGGTCGCGGATTGAAATGCATTCGAGGCAGAAGCAATTTGGAGTTTGTGTTGCTATTGTTGTTGCTGCTGCTGCTGCTGCAGCGGTTGCCGCAAGGGTGAGGGAGATGAAGAAGGAGGGTGAGAGGGAGAGGAGTTGGTAAGGCTCGCATATCACTGCCTAACCCCAGGCGCCCAGTGAATGGATCGCCCATAAAACCCACTCCCTCGACGACGACGACGACGGCCACGTTCCGGTCGGTCGCCGCTGCGTCAGGAGTCCACGAGAATCCAGGCCGGGAGGGATCGAGGCGGTGATCGAGGGGCGTGGCTCGGCGGGAGATCGGGTGGGAGGAACAAGGACAGCAAGACATAGGCAAGGAGTCGGCTAGAGATCGAAAAAAAAACATCGGTGAGGCGTCGTCGGCGAAGGAGCGAAAGGTGCGACTTCAACATCAGATACGCCGACACTTGACGCGGTTCTGGTCGGCCGCGTGGTCGCCACTTGCGGTCAACACCAAACGCCTCTCGTGCCACGCCCCCTGTACATCGCCGTCGACTTTATCTCCCCTTTGGCCGCACCTTCCCGTGATCGACTGCGGTTCTTCTCAACGGTCGCCGCGTGGAATTTCGACACTCACCGATGTCTGGCGCTCCACATCCATTGAACGGATTCGCTCCGTTCGGCTCCTCTGGCCACGCCCACCTCACCACTCCACCTGTGGTCATTCCTCCTCCGTCGCTGGTCCCTCGTTGTTTTAAAGAAATCGAAGCCGAGGAATAAATCGTGTCGGCGTTAAAGTTGTTATTGCGATTGTTGTTCTTGTTGTGGATGCTCTATTTAATGTCATTGATGTTGTTGTTGGGATTGTTTTTTTTTTGGGATTTTTGTTGTTGCTGAGATCGGTGTTTTAGTCGCAGTCATTTTTGTTGTTGGTATATTTTTTACTGCTGCCACCAGGCATCGACCATAAATTCCAAACTCAAATAAACTCGAATTTCTTCGACTCCTTCTCTCCATCTCTCTCACTCGCTTCACCCATCTAGTTTCGCTCTTACTCGCTCCTCTCGCTTCTCTTTCTCTCACTCACTTCACCCATCTCTTTCCCCCCTCTCTCTCACTCCATTCATCTTCCCTCTCGCCGTTTTCTCCTATCACTAACGGTCGTTTTAATACGCCTTAACTTAACATGTTCTTATTCTTATTATTGTTGTTGTTCTTATACTGATAGTCTCTTTGTTGTTTTTGTTATTGTTTCAGGTGGTCCTCTCGGCCTGTTCATCGTACTTCCAGAGCCTCTTTCTGGACCACCCCGAAAGACACCCCATTGTGATATTGAAGGACGTCCGCTTCGCCGAGCTCCAAACGTTAGTCGAATTCATGTACAAGGGCGAGGTCAACGTGCAATACTGTCAGTTGTCGGCGCTGCTCAAGACGGCGGAGTCGCTGAAGGTGAGTTCAAAATCCAAGATCGAAGGTTCATAATCAATGATCCAAGATTCAAAGTCCAAGGTCCACGATCAAAGTTCCAAGGTTCAATATCCAAGACCCAAGGTTCAATATCCAAGATCCAAGGTTCAATATCCAAGACCCAGGTTCAATATCCAAGATCCAAGTGTTCAATATCCCAGATCCAAGAGAATTAAGATCGAACGTCCAATGTCCAATCACTCAGATCCAAGTGCTATATCAAAAGGTCCAATCACTCCTCATCCGCCTCCCGAAACCACTCATGACTCCTCCAATCAATGAATTGACCCATCTCTCGTTCCAAGGTTCAATATCCAAGATCCAAGGTTCAATATCCAAGACCCAAGGTTCAATATCCAAGATCCAAGGTTCAATATCCAAGATCCAAGTTTCAATATCCAAGATCCAAGGTTCAATATCCAAGATCCAAGTTTCATAATCAATGATCCAAGGTTCAATATCCAAGATCCAAGGTTCAATATCCAAGATCCAAGATTCATAGTCCAAAATCCAATGTCCCAGATCCAAGGTTCAATATCCAAGATCCAAGGTTCAATATCCAAGATCCAAGTTTCATAATCAATGATCCAAGGTTCAATATCCAAGATCCAAGAAGCAATTAAAGATCGAAGGTCCAATGTCCAATCACTCAAGATCCATGGTGCTATATCAAAGGTCCAACCACTCCTCATCCTCCTCCCGAAACCACTCATGACTTCCTCCCAATCATGAATTGACCCCTCTCTCGTTTGTTTGTCCCTTTATTCTCACTAATCGGCTCCAACCAACTCGTCCCAACAGGTGAAGGGCTTGGCAGAGATGACCAATCAG
Organism: Coelopa frigida; assembly: GCA_017309665.1. Lineage (NCBI taxonomy): Eukaryota > Metazoa > Arthropoda > Insecta > Diptera > Coelopidae > Coelopa > Coelopa frigida. The sequence goes on along the minus strand of CM029564.1, from coordinate 13,486,430 downwards.
AACACGACCCTGCGCGAACCCGAGCGTGAACCGGACCGCCTCCGGCCCCACTCGCAGCCCCAGAGCAAGGCGCCGCCGTGCGACAGCCCCGTGGACGCCGCCCTCGCCGGCCCCTCGTCCGCCGCGTCGTCGTCCTCCACGTCGTCATCATCGGCCGCGGCGCAGTCAGCAGTAGCAGCAGCAGCGACCGCCGCAGCAGCAGCAGCCGCCGCCTCCTCCGCCTCGTCGACCTCTGCCGCGACCAACGCAGCGGCGCCGCCGACGTCCTCCGCCACCAGCAGCAGCGCCGCCGCCGGCGACCGATGCAGCAGCGGCCCGGCCGCTTCCACATCGACAGCATCGTCGGCGACTGCGACTGCGTCGTCGTCACTGAAGCGCGACGCCGGCGAGCGCTGCAGCCCCTCGCCGCCCAAGCGCCTGCACGCCGCCTCGTCCCCGGCCCCCCTGGACCTCTACCAGCGGCGTCCGGAGGCGGAGCCCGGGGAGGGGCCCGGGTCGGACGCGTCTAACAACAACAATAACAACAACAACAACGGCCACAAGCAGACGACGCGCTGCGAGACGCCCGCCGACCTCAGCGCGACGACAAGCAGCAGCAACAATAACAATAACAACAACAACAGTAGCAACAACAACAACACGGCAGGCGATGCGGACCCCGACGAGCGCGACCCCCACTCGCCCGATCGGCCGCCCTCGACCGCGCTGCACCGCGTCCCGGGCAGCAGCGTCGGCAGCATCCGCGTCGCCACCGGCCTCGGCGCCGACCCGATGATCGAGGAGATCGAGGACGTCGACGACTACGACGAGGAGATGGACGACGACGACGACGATGACAACTCCTCGAACGAGATGGGCCTCAACATGAAGAAGATCGTGGCGATTGTCGCCGCCAACGCGGCAAACGTGGCCAACGCCGCCGGCCACGCGTCGCACTCGCCGCGCTCCCTGGGCGGAGGCGTGGGCGGCGGGATCTGCGGCGACCCCGACTCGGCGCGCTCGACGCCCGGAGCGCTGCCGTCGACCTCGTGTGCGTCGCTGCCCGCGGATCTCACGCAGCGCCCCTCGTCGCGCAGCTCGCGTGATGGCGGCGGCGGCATCGGCGGCCTCGGATCCTCCGACCGGCCGAGCAGCAGCGGCGCCTATGGCCTGGCGTCGACCTCGACGCTAGCAGCGAGCGCCGGCGGCGACAGAAGCCCCGGCGCGTCGACGTCCGCGTCGGGCGTCGGCGACTCGCTGGCCGGGCCCTCGGGCCTGGGTCCCGTGCAGTCGGTGCCCTTGGTAAGACTCATTTTTCTCTCTTTTGACCTCTTTTTAACTTCTTCTTAACCTCTCCATCTCTCTTCCTCTCCCTTGCAGTCGCTGAAGAAGGAGATCGACCTGAGCGAGGACGACAACAGCAGCAGCCGCCACATGTTGCTGCAGCCGCGCTCGGCGTCCGCTGGCGGCGGGCTGGGCGGAGGCGTGGCCGACCTCGACTACCGCGCCTCCCACGAATCGGTGAGTGAGCCTTCTCTCTCTTTCTCACACATACATATATTATATGCGTATATCAATATACTATATATATATCTATCTCTTTCGTATTATCTCTAAGACAAGTTAATTTTTTGCTCTTCGTCGTGTTCTTTGTCTATGAATTCTTTTTACTGAATATTTAGCAGTTTTACCGATTTATTTGTTGATTTATTTCCGTTCCCCTTTCCTCTCCTCTCCCTCGCTACCTTTGGTTTTGTTTCTCCGAGCTCCGGCTAATTTTCATTTCGAAAGAGCTCTTTTATCGCCCTCTCCCTCTCTCATCCCAGTCTATCTCTTTCTTTCTCGCTCGCTCGCTCGCTCGCTCACTCTATCTATCCGTCTCTGTCCGACGAGTGCGCTTCCGTTTTGAGTTGAGCCTTTACCGTTACGTTTGCCAGTGTTGCATGTTTGTCGACTCGAAGGCTGCCATTTTTATTTACCCAAAATAGAGCGGAAAAAGTACATGAAAAGTGCAAAATGGCCGCCTTGGTCGCTTGTTTTGATTACTCGATGTTTTCTCGATGTTTATTTTGTCGCATGTTTCAGTGTCCAATATTTGCTTTCTCACATTCTCTTTAGCCTAATGAATCCATCCACCATCCAACGACCTTATCCTTCCTCTCTTTCTCACCCTATACCCCCCTATTCCTCTCCCTCTACCCTCGCTCTCCGCCGATCTCTTTTATTTGTGCAACGTACATACACACATGTCTATATACACATACATATGTACATGCATATACTGTTTATTTGCATGTGTCCGATTTCTGTAGTCAAACATATAATTTCCCGAATATATAATTTCTCTCCACATGAATTTTTTAATGATGCCCCCACCGCCCTTTAAGTTTTTCTCTCCCCCCCCCCATCTCATGCGAATTTCACAATACCAAAATGCAAAGTTCAGAGTTCTTAAGTGTGCCCAAGGTGAATTAATTATGGGTCGATAAAGTAAGACCCGTTGGTATGTTAGAATTAATTTGGTAATCTTTCTTCAGATGGGGATTTCTTTCAAGGGTATTTTAAACTCTGAAGAACCTCCTCATCTGCAGTATATATCGTTGGAATTAGGTTCATAGATCAGTTTATAATCTTCCTTCAATCGCAGTATAATCTAAATAGAATCATCATACATTTACTGAGGATCATTGGTCATCCACCAACTTCACTAAGAATGCCCTCTTTGGCCTTTGTGTCCTTCGGTCTTTCACCCTCGCCATCCTGGCTTCAATTGTCGATTATTTTAATGGGAAGATCTTGTCGCAAAATTAAGTGGGTCATGTCACGTGACTGCAAATGGGGTGGGATGGATTCTGAAGATTACGAGTACGTTGCCTATCGCCGTCTCTGCAGCACGAAATAATTGCATTCCAAATGACATACGGCGCACAAAACTCTCGTGGCGGAGAATTATAGAAAAAACTTCATATGGGCTGGTCTTTGGAAAACCTTCACGTGGACTCCAATTGCCCCAACTCCTCTTCTCTCCCATAGGGTGGTGGGGAAAAATATTGAAATTGGACTTAATGGAAAACTTCGCAAATACGAATTGGATTTTTCAATAAAATATCGGAAAAAATTTACGATGGATGCACTTAAATTAAGAACATGAAATGTTTTCGAAAAAATGATGAAAAACGTTTTGAATTCAACATGGCCGCCGGATGAAGCCATTTTCCAGGAAGCACTAACACACACGAATGCAACTAAAACAACTAAAGAGTTGGACACAAAACAAGAACAACAACAACAACACGTGACAACAACAAGAGTCAGAGTCGGCGGTAAAACAGTGAAGAGCAGGGAATCGAAAGAGCAAAAATCTATATAAAATAGAAAAAGTTGTAGAAAATCAGATTGGAATAAAATTGAAGAGAGGAAATTAAAAATCATGGCGGCGCAGCAGAAAAAATCCATCCGCCCCCTGTCCCTTCGGCCTCCCGTCAATCCAACCATCCGTGCAGATGTCTGTCCATCTGTCTGTCGATCTGTCTGTCCATCTGTTTGACTATCTATCGGTCGGTCCATCGGGCATTGGTGGAGCGAGGCGACGCAGCATATAAAAGTAATTGCACTCGAGTCTGCGAGCCAAAAGGACGAATTACATTTTATTATGCTTTGGGCGAGTCTGGCTCTGATGGATTCCGCTCGTCGTCGTCGTCGTCGATTTCTTCTTATTCTTCTTGGTCGTGGGGCGCAGGGGAGTTGGGCGTCGGCAGCGTTGCCACACTATGCTGATCAATCATGTGATCGGAGAAGTGAACTAAATTAAATTCCTCTCGAATCCCTTTCAGGCCAGGTGGCAACAGAACAAGAGGAATATCTTGTCCTCTTCGTTAATCTCGAATTACCCCACCGTCCATCGATGGGTTTGGACTGAGTTCACCGAGTCGCGAAACGAAGCTAGAGTTCGCCGAGTCCAAACGGAGCGAGGTGGCAGCACTCGCAACGCGCAAATTTAAATGAATTTCATCACAAGTAAAGGATTCGAAAAAAGAAATAGACGACCATCGTGGGTTTTTCTCGTCTTTTATTTTCGGCGACGTTTTTCTTTTACTTTCCCTTTTGTAATTTCCGCGACTTTTTCTTTTACTTTCCCTTTTGTATGCGAAACAAACAAAGGAGCGAAGCCGAGCTGCAGCCGAGACCCAAACCAAACCCAACCAGCGGCCGCCGTCGGCAACGCAGTCGTCGCTCGCTCGCTCGGTCGGTCGGCCGAGGGTGGTCGGCGTTCGGCTGCGCCTGAAGGTATGCCGCGGAAATGCGACCCAAAGATGCAAAACCTCAGACCGAGTGTGCGTCCACTCGTCTGTCTGTCTGTCTGTTTCCCCCTCTGTGTGCGTCGCAGTACGTGTTTGTGTGTGTGTTGGTGCTTGTGCGTTTTTTGATAAATTTTTTTGCACTCAAGGAAAAAGTCCTTCGACGCCGTGGACTTTGACTTTTATTTTTGGCGCCAAACTGCGCGAGCGACGCCGAGCGAAACGAGACGAAGCGACACGAATCGCCAAAAGGACGAAGACGTAGAAATGACGACGACGCAGGCTGCGGCGCTGGCGGCGGCAGCGACGTCTGGGATGCGTTTTAAATATGTATCAAATGTTTAAGTTTGAGGCTCTCCCCCTCTCGCTATCTGTCTCTCTTTCTCTCTCGTGTGCGATTGCGAGAGCTGCTGCGTCGAATTTGTTCTTCTTCTTTTTCTTTCTTTTCTCCTTCTTTTTCGGCTCATTTTCTTTCTCTCGGCAAACGAACGGAAATTTTTAACATAAAATAAGAAATAAAACATAGAAAATTCGATGCAAAAAATTCTCAAAACGATGCCGGGGGCGGCTGAGGTTGGAGCGGGAGCTGGGGGGGCGTGGCAGGCGTCGCTTGCCGGCTGCAGTCGGCGGTACAGTCGTCGACACGTTTCAAGAGCGTCGCAGGAAGACAGCAGCAGCAGCTGCCAGAGGTTGGCCGGAGGTGGGCGGGGTGCGCAGGGGGCGTGTGGGTGGAGGCGCGGGAGCGTAAGGGGAGGCGAAGGAAGGCGGATGGGGTTCGTAATGAAAATTGTCAGCTGTGTTGGCGGCATGTGAAATTTCCGAAATTAAAATAATGCGAAGCGAGGACGTGGGCAGCGCGAACAACGCCGAAAAGAACGAAGTGGAAACAGAAGGACGATCGCAAAAGGAAAATGAGCAAGAACAAGATGCAGGCGTTGAAAAAATTCACCAAATCGAAGGGTGGGGGGAATTTAGGGGATGGGCCAAATGCACTCGAATTGTGAATTTCATATGAAATAAATATTTGAGAATATCGCAATATTTCACTGTTAGATTGAGGATGAGTTCGGATTTAAATTTCAACATTTTTTCAATAGACTTCTTACTTCAATTTCAATGTAAATCTCAATTTCATTTAAAAGAAATATAACAGAAATTTCAGTTTTACTCAAAAGAAATAATCAGGTCCACACAAAGGACCTTGCTTGGAAATATTTGTGTTTCTCACACATAAAATGATCCTAGAAATTCTTTAAAACTAACAAATTTCACTAATTTTTACCCTATCCTTAAATCTCAACTGAATCTCAACCGCTCGAACTCACGTCTTGAAACAATCTGCAAAACACTCAAAACGCTCCACTCGGAAAGCGTAAAAGGGGGGGCAGGGGGGCAGGGGCGGCTGTTGAAATTGACTCTCTGCAATCGTCTGGAAGTACTTCGTCGGCGCGTCGACAAAACGAGTCCTTTCAATTAGAGCCAATAATTGGCGTCGACAGTGAGATTGGGAAAACAACGTCAAGTCCTTCGATGGCCGACACTATTTATTGTTGTTGTTGTTGCTGTCAATCCTCGTTTGAGCTCGATTTCTCAGTTTTTTCTCTGTTTCTCCACCCATCGTCGACCTCGACGTCGTCGTCATCGTCGTTGCATCCTTTAATCAATCGAATGGTCAACACCGACGAAGGAGCCACCTAAGGAACGATGTGCAGAGCGTTGCCACTTGTTTCAATTAAGCTGGGTAAACAACGAATCCACCTTTTCTTTCTCTTCATCACGCCCTCTTCAACTCTATCTCGCTCGATTTTGGTGAGAAATGTAAGTCATGAAAGCGCTTTAAGTCGTGCTTTAAGTTTGTCTCCGGAGCTGTGGGCAGGGTTGCCACCTCTCGCGAGTCGCAGGCTGTCAATCAAACCGCAAGCAATGAAATGTCCGCCACTTCTGGATGCTCCGCCAACCCCTGCCCCCATCTCCCGCCTCGTGTGTCGTTTTCGTCCTGTGCCGATGTCCTGTCTGCGATATCAATTTCGCTTTTAAGTGCTTTCATAACTTTTGGTTGTTTGCTTGTTTGTTTTTCGCATGGAATCAAACAAAGGCTCTCGCCGAAAACAACAACAAAAGTAGCAGTAGCAAAAAGATCGCACTGCAATCGCAGTGACAACAATTGCAATAAAAACAAGAACAACTGCAACAAAAAAGATGGAACAACAATTTCAATGACAACAATTGCAATACAGCAGCAACAAATATATTAAAAAATTCAAAATGCGTTTTTCAATCCTTCTTCTTCTTCTTCTTCACCCCCATCCACTTCGTGCTCTCCCCTTCCCACCCTCTCTCTCTCTCTCCCTCTTGTTGTGTACTGGTCGCTCACTCCACCACATGAGGATTCGACGTGTCCTTTTTTGCGACGATGTCCTTTTTCGAGTTTCCCAGCAAAAGTAACATCAAGTGTCGTCTGCCATCGAGCGGGACCAATGGACTTGCAACAACAACAACAATAATAATAACAACAACAATAGTTATAACAACAACAATAACAATAATAATAACAAGAACTCGGCTGATAGAACTCACTTGAGTGACAGCATCAAAATCAACATCAGAGAACGAACGATGACAAAAATATCCTCCAAATGTTATTTCCCGAGAGCTGGGAAAAAAATCGCACTTTAATTTGGATTTTTAGAAACTACGATTTACGCAAATATTTTCAAAACATCTTAAAATCGTTCACTACAATTTCAGGGGTTTGAGAACCCGTTAATTAATTCTAAGATTCTTAAGACGCAAACCACAGACTGCAAACAGCTTGTGACGAAAATTCTCAAAGAAAATTCATTTATTTCAGTAGAGAAATTTAAGAAAACCGAAATTTTTGAGACTAAAAATGCAAACCTAAAGGAAAGTAGAAGTAGAAATTAAAACCAAAATATGGATATTAGGAAATTTTTTAGATCAATAATCCAAACCAAATTTTTGGCAGTAAAAATTCGAACCAAATTTTTGAGAATAAAAATTCAAATTTCAACATTTTTCCTAAGTTTAAGTTCCTATACCAAAACATTGGCCCAGCCCGCCCCTTCTCTCGCGCACAGCAGAATTAATTACGAGCGACATGCAAACAGACCCAACGGGCGGCATTCGGATCGGGCGAAAAATTAAGATATGAAAATCTGAACAAAATCCGCCCGCACGCATTTCGCAATAGACAAAAACAGGAGCAACCGCAGCAGCAGCAACGACCGCGGCAAAGACAAAGGCCACGAGCCTAGACGTAGGCAACAAAAAACGGAGCTTTTTGTTATAGAACCTGCATATACTATATATATTTATATATTTTGTGCATGAAAGAATGAAGCATCGCATTGGAGGACGACAAAAAAATGCGCAAATTCGTCACGCGGAGTCGGGGTCGGAGGGACGACGAGTGAGAGGGAGGAAGGGAGTGGTGTGTCTGGCGTATTAGTTCCGGACCCGCGTTCGCAATATTTTAGAGATTTTTATTTTCGCCATTTTTTCACTATCTCACCCTCTCACTCTCCTCTGGCAGCTCTCTATCTCTCTCTCTCTCCCTTGATTTGTCCTCCCGATTTTTTCGCATTTTTATAGAAATATATTTTTTCCGTACTTTCGACAAACAAAGCGGAGACTCGTAGGCGACGCTGCGCTGCATCCCGTTTTGGGGGCGGATGGAGGCGTGTCGTCAATGCTTGTTCAAAGGCCTTCCCACAGGTAACCGGTCGATTTTCTGAAATATCTTCCATATTTTGTTTTCGATTTTTCAAATATTTGGAATTTATTTTGAAATTGTTTAGCTAAAGTTTATGGGGTTTTAGGACTCGCTAAGTTTTTCTAAGACACGAACCACCGACTGCAAACGACTTGTGACGAAAATTCATCTAATCTTTTAGATCGAATTCGTCGTTATCTATTTCAGTAGAAATAGTTAAGTAGTGGACAAATTTAAGTAAATTAAACCGAACTTCTTGAGAGTATGAGTATGAGAGTTCAGTTCAGTTTCTATAAAATTCGGTTACTCATACGCCCTCGGTGATTGCTTCAATGGTTTCTAATCTTCCTCGAACACCTTCAGTTGAGTTTCGATTAATCGTATGCTCTCAGCGATTACTCGAGTTTTTCCAGGCAACTCCTGCAATTACTAGAAAAAACCAAATCGACTTTCGGATAATTTGTTCCTTTCTTTCGCTTTTGTTTTCGCGAACTTCACACACACACACACACATAGACAGGCACAGCACACACGCACAGAGAAACGGACGCACATTACGCGCGCCTTAACGTCCTCCCTGCCACGCCCCATGCCGCCCAGCCCATCACGCCGTGAGCGCTTTTTATTTTGAAAGTCAGTGCAAGCAAAAACAACAACAGCAAAAACAACAACAGCAAAACAACAACAACAATTGCGACACCACCAAACCAACCAAAAAGAGACCTGAAAAAAGAAATCGCTTTGAAACTGCATCGAGTCGCATCGCATCGCATCGTGTCGTGTCGAGTCCTTTTCGTCCTTCGATCCTACGGAACGAACGCATTACACTCAATGGTTTTTGAGTGTGCGATTTTCGTAGTTCCAGCTCTTCTCCCTGTTGTTGTTGTTCTGATTGTGGGCGTTGTTGTTATGGTCGGTGTTTTTTTGTTTCTTCCTGATTTTTTCGTTCGCTCGCGTTTTCAATGCGTTCCCTGCGTTTGATGGATGCAAAAAACACCAACTCTTTCATTTTTTTTTTGTTCTTTTGGCGTCTCCGTTTTTGTGATCGTCGTCATCGTTGTTGTTATCATCATTGTTGTTGTTGTCATCGTCATTGTTGTTGTTGTTGTTGTTGCCGCTGATGTGTTTCGTGTCCGGGCTGTCATGGGTGTCTGTCTGTCTGTCTGTCTCTCTGTCTGGCAACGCTCCGTTAGACGCGCGCTAAACAACTAATTAAAATAAACGTCAAGGCAAATGCGCCTAAAAGCACATCGGCGGCCTCCGTCGAACTCGCCGTCAGTCGGTGGGGTGAGGGTGAGCGGGAGGAATCCGGAGTGCAGTGAAACGCATCGTTTGTTCGAATTCGCCTCCTCCTCCCATCCTTCTCTCCTCTGATCTGGGATCCTCCAGATCCTTTCAGTTCGTCTCGGTTTTTTTCCGGTCGTTGTTTTTTGGCTGCGACGCCGCTCTCATTAGTGTAAATTGATTGGAGCAGGCGGTGGATGAGGTGGAGCAGGTCGTGGGCTGCCGGGGGAGGCAGCTTTAAAAAAATTTTAAGCTGCTGAAGGTTTGAAATGGTGAATGCGAGCGGTTGCAGTTACTGAGAACCATGAAAGAATTCTCCAAATCGGGGTTGGAAAATTTGCAGAATTCTTTTGGGCGAAATCGAAATTTACTTTAAAATTTCCCAGAGGAAAAACTTAAAAAAGTAACTTCGTAAATAATTCTAAAATAAATTAAATTTTATTCCTCCTTCGATTATAAATAGGCTTGAGATTATCTGTGACAAGCCACTGACCGATCGATCAGCTCGAAAACCCACCCAAACCCACTTTGAGTCCTCACCCGAGACGTTCGCCGAGACCTTCTCCGATTCCTCACGATTCCTCCGATCTCTCTCTGAGTCCTCTCAGAACCTGTCGTCGCCAGAGGTGGTGCCAAAACCAAACTCTTCCCACCTTCCCTTTGACCTCATCCACCGTCGTGAAAAGTCATCAACTCTGAAATTTCATCAACATCATCGAAATCTAAAAATAAAACCAAAACCAAAAATAAATCCAAATCGAAAAAGAAAACCAAATCCAAAAATAAAACCAAATCCAAAAGAAACCAAATCCAAAATAAAATAAAAGCGAGAGGAACGAAACTCGAAGATTATTTCCCAGAATCCTTGCCGAATCAATTACCGTTAGTGTGTTTGACGTCGTTGATGTGTGTGTGTGTGTGGCTGAATGGGTATGAGTGTGCAGCGAACCTGCGTGTGTGTGTGTGTGAGACAGGAGCTCGGCTCCTGCTGCACGAAACTCTGCCATCGCCGTTAGGAGACGAACCGACCGAGTCTCAGCGTGATTTTAGGCGCTGCTTTTGGGATGGGGTCCTGCGTGTGTGTGTGTGTGACGATATGTGTGTGTTTGGGTCATTGGCCGTTTAAGGCGTTCAGTGAACTTCGAAAGGCACGCACACACTCACCGAGGAGGAGGAAGCTGAGGCTGGGGCACCCCGGGAAACTCGCACAAACACCCATCAACTTGGTTCACACACACACATTCTTCTGGTCGTAGACACTCACGTTTCTTGTAATACACACACACACACTCTTCTGGTCGTTGTCCCACACGTACATACACGCACACACATAGACAATTTTGTGGCACACGCATGCAACAATTCCTTCGGCAAGGACAATGAACGCAACTTCGCCCAAGGGTGAGGAGGAGAATGAAGAATGAAGGAAGGAAGGAAGGAAGGGAGGGAGGAGAATCCTGCCCAAAAATCCTCGAAAACAAGTCACGAAGTTCATCGCCATCGTCGTGTTAGTGAGGACTCCACCTCGCCCCTTCTCCCTCAAGGTCCTGCAATGCAATGCGTCCTGTTTCATCGCAATCTCAGCTGTCGATCTGAAGCTCGGCCTCCTTCGTTCTCATATCCACTTCGCCTCCTCATTCTCGTCATTTCAGTATCGTCTTCTCTTCGTCTTTTCTTCTCTTCGTCTTTTCTTCTTTTCGTCTTTTCTTCTCTTCAACGTCTTCTCATTTTCGTCTTCTTCTTCTTCTCGTCTCTTGTCTTCGTCTTCTCATTTCTTCGTCGTGTCCATTTTTTTGTCTTCTGTTTTTGGCCTTTTTTCCGAACCGGATTCAATAAAATGTCAGAGTAAAAATAATAAAATATCGATCGGCATTCGTCTGGTGGGTTTTTCTTTTTGTCCTTTTCGACTTGTTCATTACTTGGTTCTTATGGTCTTTAGTTTTTGTCACTTTTGGTCCTTTTGCTTCTTCTAGTTCTTTTGGTTCTTTTCGTTTTTTTTTGGTCCCTTTGGTCCTTTTAACACTTTTCGTCACTCGAAAGGCCGTCGTCATCGTGTCGCTGTCGCTCTTTCTGACTCTCTACGTCTCGTAGACTCCTTCGTTCTTATTCCTACCATAACTTCTCGTCCTCATCCTCATCCTCCTCGGGCTGTTCCTTAGTATCACGCACTCCCTCTCGCTCCTTCTCTCTTTCGCTCGCCGGTATCGAATTTCTTGGCGTGTCTTCTGCGGTTTATGTTTTCGTCCTCTCTCGCCTCCCCCATCGTGGATTGGAGTCCTGCAGGACTCCGTAGAAATATTGTCAGTTGTTGTTCTTGTTTTGGATATTTTTGTTGTTGTCGTGAATATTGGTGTTGTTGTTGTGGAAATTGTTATTTCTCTGGCTGTTTTTGTTGTTCGATGCAGTATCACGTTGTGTCGTTGACTTTGGCGGAAACCTCGGTGTTGACTTGCATCAAAAATTCAATCCCTAAAACCCCAACTTGACTCCATCGATGGACGATGGGCGATGGGCGGTTGATGGGCGTGGCACGCGGTTCCATTTCCGTTCACAAGTTATTGATTAAAATAATTGCTGGAAATTGCAGTGAAATCACCTCGAACCATGGGATAAATCGATAAAATTTTGAGGCGAAAGTTGGGTTCTTTCCTCATGTCGATCGACAATCCTCTCATTCGATATCTCCCATACTATCTCTCTCTCTCTCCCGCTCTCTCATTCTCCCCCGCTCTGTCATTCTTTCTCTCTTTTGCTCTCGCTCATCCTTTTCCCATTTCCATAATTGAATTGACCTCAATTGCGATTTCGACCAACTGTCGTCGTCGGCGCTTTCAACATGGCCAAAATGAGGTCCGGCCACCATTTCGTAATTAGCCTCGAAATAGACGCATTACGACAGCCGTCGAAACATGCCTCATGTGTGCTGGCAGATTGTGGCCAGCTGCATTTTGGCCCAGTGGCCAGATTAACGTTTTCATTGAGTGAAGTTTTTGCCCAAAATTATTGCAATTTTCATTATGCAACGGATTATGGTGAGTTGAAGGAATGGAAGGGAGGGAAACCAGGCCACGATGATGGCTACCGACGACTGTTGACTCGGTGAATGGGAATGAATCCGATGAGCTGGAGATGAAATCGATGTCCGATCCGAATTGGGATAAATGCTTTTAAGGACTTCGTCATCCTTCGGTGTTTCCGACGCATTGCCATCTGTCGACGTCTCCGATGACGCAACGTCCGACAGTTGCCAACTGGGCCAATGGTCCGACTAACGATGGTGACCATAGAAAGATGGTGATTATAGAATCCACCACATGGTGCGTAGTTCGAGGGCGAAAATGGAAAATCAATGAAGAGAGCATCTGCAATATTGGGTCGGGGAACACGTTGCAAGTTTTCAATTAAATCCCCAGCCCCTGAAATCGTCGATGGGTTTTGATTTCAACAAGCAACAGTGATGACAACATGAGCCACTAGTGATGCCAACAGTGGTCAGCTAACAACAACACTGGTCAGCCAACAACAAGAGCAAGAACAACATCATCAACCACTTGATGTTTGCCTCAAATGGAATTCATAAATTTGCAAATAATCGCAGTCGCATCTACAACGACAGCAACAATCACCAAACTGAAAATGGCACCAACAATCACTACTAGTATGACAATCAATATTCCTACTATTGCTACCAACTACAACTACTACATGCACACATACTGCTTTTGCATCCATTTCTGGCATCACCCACATGAGTTGAGTCCTTCGAAGTTCGTCGAATGAGTTGCCAATGAATCAAATCGAAACATCATCATCAGCAGCAGCAGCAACAGCAACAGTAAAAGCAAAAACAACTACTCCTCCCACCAACCTTGATACTCACCAGTCCATTTCTATTCATTCCACTTCACCAAGCCAAGTCAGAGCCCTGCCTGTGTCGACCACTCCTTGGCCTGATCGTTCCAGCCGTTGGCCAAGTGTTCTAATAGTCCACATTCGACCACAGGCCACACACAGGGCGAGTGGTTGAAGGTTTGGCGATTATTGTTGTTATAACCATCAGTTGTTGTTGCTTTCGACATCAATTGTTGTTGTTGGGCTTCAGTTGTTTTTCTACGATTCTAAACATAATATTTTGCTTAGCAATTTTTCGTCTTCATTTCGACTGCTGGCGGCTGTTTCTGCTGCTGCTGCTGCTGCTGCTTCTGTCGTGGTCGTCAGCGTAATCGTCGTTTGTTGTAGGATGTATTTTTGTTGTACGCGACTGACTGTCATTGTTGTTGTTGTTGCTATGGCATAGGCCAACTGTTCCACTGGTCGCGATGTAGCAACCAACATTTGGCATGGAATTGAATTTGAATTCTAGAGTGAAGAAAAGCGAGGAAAAAAACACAGTCTCCGACTTCGCAGCATTCGCCACACTCTCATGGATCTCATGTGTGGGCCATGCAAATTTCGGGGAACAACAACAACAACAACAACAACACCAACAACACCAACAACAACGATGGCGAGGGCCACGACCAACGACGAAATGTGGCAACGGGATTTTTTCCATGCGGCGCCGTTTAAACGCCGTTAATAGAGTTACGTCCGAGCCCAACCCGACCCGACTCGAATCGAATCGACCTCGGATGCTCCGCGACAGCGCCCTCTGACAACGCTCCTCAGCTGCCTCTCTGCCTGCCTGCCACCCACGCCCACTCCGCTCCACGCCCCCACGGCCGATCTCTTTCTAAGCAAATTATCGTCAGCCTCGTCGCCATCATCGCGAGTCGTTGGAAATCCATTTGACCGCGAGTACGTCGATTTTTCTCTCCTCTGTGCGAAGTTTTTGTTGCTCCTCCTTTTCTTGTTGCTACTGTTGTTGTTGTTCCTTTTGCTGCAGTCGTCTTTGTTGTTGCTGTTGCTGCTGTGTTGGCTGTGAGAAGTTCATGTTTTTCTCCATGCATTTTGTTGCTACTGCTGTTGTTCTGGTGGTTGTTGTTCTAACCATTGGCCTTAAGGACATCGAGGTCATTTATTGAATTTTATTGGCAACTATTAAGTTGTCAGCAGTTATTCCGTTGGTGTTCTTCGACTGATGGAATTTATTACGATTCCCTGTTGTTGGCTTCATTTTTGGGCGATCAGACAACAGGAGAAGACAACTTCTGACTTCTGGAATGAAAGTCGATAGAGAGCTTGGAGTGGATCCTCTAGAGTGGGTCAAGAGCCATTGCTAGAATTTGAATGATAATCATGATAGCTCTTTGTTGAAACAAATCGATCTTCTAAGGACAGGGAATTCTTTTCGTTGTCTGAACTCTGGTTAGTTTTCACCTTGGGTACTTGGGTACAAGGCGGAATAATATAGTGGTATAATATTATACGCTCTGAAAATGCCGCACGAACTCTGAACTTTGCATGAAACTTAATTGGAAGCCTGAAATAATTCTCTGCGAACGAAATTAAAAACCTCAGTAATATTTTTGGAAATCTCTTACTTTTGTCCAAAATTCAACATTTTCACCTTAAAGAACAAAGCAACAACAAATTTAACCCTCGCTTTTTGAAACCTGAACCTTTTAATTCCCCACTTCAAATCTAAGAAATCGCAATTTTTGTTTTTAACTCCTTTGCTTTTCACAATTAATATTTAAAGACAATTTATTTATTAAATGAAAAACTACAAAAAAAAAAAGAAATATCAAACGAGAAAAGTACATAATATATTTATCAAAAGTAAGTTTTATTTTCTTAAAACAATTTAAATGTTGTTGTTCAAACAAGAGGGGTCAAAGGTCAGCTGTGAAAAGTTCAAAGTATCAAAAATCCAAATAATAGAAATCAAAAGAGAATCAAATAATATAATTTAAAACCAATAAGCTTTCGATGTTATGATGTTCTGTAATTAATTATAATTTCGTTGTTTTTGTTTTTTCTTTAAAAAAAATGGTATTTTTTTATACACTTTGATTACATTTTCCATATGAAACTCAATATATTTACGAATAAATGTGGAACGCTTTTACATAAATCGATGTTTGATGGTTTCTGATTTCCGAAATTTTTCTTTAACTGACTGTTACTTTTTCATTTTCGATGTGTTGTATACTTTTTTTTTTAAATGTTCAAATATAATTATGCGAATATTAAATGAAACGTTTTCGAACTCTTTCTATGTGTGTGTAACTCAGTATTTTGCGTAAACGTTATTTTTTCAAACTCTCTATTACTATATCGATGTTTTTTCTTTTAGTTATTTTCTTCATTGATTGTTAGTGTATTACTCACATATTCAAAATATTGTTGTAATTGTCTATGAATCGAATCGAGAACTATAAGCAAAAACAACAACCGCAAAATAAACAATAATGACAACATAAGAATTTGAAACTAAATTAACAAAACAAAAATAACTTCAGAGCGAACACTGAACAAAATTCCAAAAAACAGCGTGGATATAAATTGCTGGATATACCAAGGATATAGGATACAGAGGAAATATAAATTAGTTTTAATACATATAAGAAATTCACACATTTCAGTAGAAAAGGAATCAACTTTGATATACAAGTTGATGAAAGAATCTCTCTAAATTAATTCTGCACTTAAACCTTTTAGTTAGGGACATAAAATATTTAAAAAACTAGAATTCAAACTAAAGTCTCAGCTAAAATAAACTAATTTCTGATTGGTAAGGCTAGGATGTGTGAGAATAGAGTTGAAAATAGCATGCAAAATTCAGTTAAAAATAAAAATAGGTAAACTACAGTTATCAAATGTGGTAGAAGACAGTAATTTATATCCACACACACTAATCTGTATGTATATTGCAATCTATATATGAAAAATTCCGATACATTTTAGCAATTGAATGAAGAACAAAGAAAAACAATGAATCTAACATCAGAGAAAACACAAATTAAAATTAATATTTTTTATTCAACAATTCGATAAAAAAAAAGAAATTCAGTAAAAAAATAAAAAATAAATTATTTAATATTATTGTCAAGAAGTTGATCTACGTTTTTTGGACATGACTATGCTATATATTCTATACATATAAATATATACTATATATAAAAATATGCTATATACAACTAATCTACATATTTTTTTCACTTAAACTTGAAACTTAAAGACGAGAAATAAAAGAATAAAATTAGAAGATATTTAATGAAAAAAGAGTGAATGGAGTAATTTTGTGAGCTCTCATAAAATTGCATCTTTTGACAAAGCAAATAAAACAAAATGAATAAATTGAAAACACTCAGAAAAACGCAGTGGAAAAACTTCTTGAAAAATATTAAAATTTTAATCAACAAAACAAAAATAAAAAAAAGCGATGTAGCATTAATTTTATTTACGGAATCAATCAAGAAAAAATTTAGAAAAAACACAAAATTGAAACATTTGGCCCATTGAGATATTTCAGAAACACAAAATTTAGTTTTTAGAATTTGGAACACAACAGCAAAATTGGCAAAGAAATCGAGAATATCGAAAAAATCAGACAAAATTCTTGCAACACCAAAAAACGCTCTTTTTTCACAAAATTTATTAAACAAAACGAAAACTATCAAAATTCAAAACATTTATGCTTTATTATTTAAAACAAAAGTTAACCGAAAACGAAAATTCAAAATTTCAAACGCACGTTAGCGAGTTTCGCGAGTACCGAGTTACGTTTCGTTACGTTGTTACGTTAAATCAAAGTTCAATCTTTCGCAATGCGGTCATGTTTACGTTGACGTTTACGCCTCCGTTATCACGTAACGTAAATGAGTGACGTTTTCGAACGACGCCCAAACAAAAATCGAAATTCAACTTCTTGCAAAAAAAATAACAAAACCAAAACAAACAAATAAATGAATGAAAAAACATAGAATCAAAAGAGAAAAATATTAATTTTAATTTTTTGTTTTTATTTCAATTCTTATGGAAAATCATAGCGAAGAGAAAAAACTCTCAAGACTAATTGAAATGAAATGAAAAACAAAGAGAAAACCTAAGCAGCAAATACTTTGTGTAGAAGGCGCCGCCCCTCTTGTTCTTTGGCAACACTTTAAACATAGATTAATATAGAAACATAGAAACATTTGAAGTTCGCTCCTTTGAGCGATGGAAGAATCACAAGATTTGTATTTGAAACATCTTTTTATTTTTCTGCCCAAATCCAAACGAACTAAATGAATGAAAAGAACGATTAAGAAAATAATAACTTTTTATGGATCTAATATTATCATTTTGTTTATCATTTTTCCTTTCTCTCTTATTGTTTCGCAAGGCGAGGAATGTTTTTCCTCGTTATTATTTCTTTCTTTTTTTTTTGTTTTTTTTTCTGTACAAAAGAGTAAAATTGTATTCCACTTAAAGGATTTATAAATTTCAATTTCACTGACAAAGAAAACGATAAACGAAGAAATGGAGCAGAAAGAAGAAGAAGAAGAGGTCTTCGAAGCAAAAAATTAAATAGAATCAATGCAATGAAATGAAAAGAATGAAATGAATCGAAAGAAAAGAAAAGAAAACAAATACAAATGAACCTAAGATGCAAAAGCAAAACACATAAAAATTAAAGAACGAAAAGAAGTTGATGTTGGATTTTTGTTTGGTTGTTGTTCCAGGAAACGTCCGAGTCGCCGCACGGTTTAGGCGGCGGCGGCGGTGGTGGCGGCGACGGCGGCGGCGTGGGCAGAGGCCTCGGCCTCGGAGTTGGCGCGGGCGGCGGCGGCGGTGTCGCTGCCTCAAGCGCCGCGTCCACCTCCACGTCCGCCAGCCTCAGCCTCAGCAGCGCTGCCCTCGAGCAGCAGCAGCAGGCGCACCACCACCTCCAGCAGCAGCACCAGCAGCAGCTCCAGCAGCAGCAGCAGTCGCACCAGCAGCAGAAGCCGCAGCAGCAGAGGCCGCAGACGCCGCCGCCCATCTACCCGTGCGTCTACTGCGGCGCCACATTCCCGCACCAGAGCAAGCTGACGCGC
This sequence comes from Coelopa frigida, assembly GCA_017309665.1. Classification (NCBI taxonomy): domain Eukaryota; kingdom Metazoa; phylum Arthropoda; class Insecta; order Diptera; family Coelopidae; genus Coelopa; species Coelopa frigida. The sequence continues at coordinate 13,468,173 of CM029564.1, read as the reverse complement.
CACATCCTCTCGCACTCGCTGAAGACGCTCGAGTACCGCGAGCCCGCCTCGCACCAGCTGCTGCACCCGCTGCTGACGCCCCACGAGATCGGGATGGCGCCGCTGTCGCAGCAGTTCGCCTACCAGATGAACGCCGCGATGCAGGCGGGCGGCGACCCTCAGGAACAGGCGGCCGCGCTGGCCGCCGCCGCCGCCATGGAGATGGAGACGTTCGCCGCGGCGGTGGCCGCCTCCGGGGTCTGCGGCCTGCCGGGGCTGGCGGGCTGCGGGCGCGGCGGCGGCGGTGGCCTCGACCTGGACGGCTGCGGCGACGGGAGTCGCGACGGCAGCTCGCTCGGCCGGCGCAGCGCGTCGACGACGGGCAACAACGGCGGCGTCGCGGGCAGCAGCAGCGGCGGCGGCGCCGGCAGTAGCAGCAGCCTGCTGCTCGGCTCCTCCGCGTCGTCCTCCGCTGCGGCCACGTCGGCGGCCTCGAGCTCGTCGGGCCTGCTGGGGTCCGCGAGCGACCCGAACAGTGTGGTCTTGTGTAAGTTCTGTGGTAAAAGTTTCCCCGATGTTGCCTCACTTATCACTCACTTGCCGGTCCACACAGGTGATCGACCCTTCAAGTGTGAGTTTTGTGGAAAAGCTTTCAAGCTGCGCCACCACATGAAGGACCACTGTCGCGTGCACACAGGTAAGTCGTGGTGGACCCCCATAAGGGTGCTGCGGGGCCGGGGGGGACGGGGAGTGCAATTGTTCGAGGTGGACCTCGGCTTGAGCTCGAACTCGGACGCAATTTAACCATGGTTTTATTCTCCGAGGAATTCGAAAGAAATTCCTTGACTCAGTCCAAAATGTTCTTCTCATAGTCGATTCCTTCCACACCTTTTAAAGCAGAAATCCGACAAACACAAAATGATTTCCGACACCAAAAAAATTATTACCGACATGCAAAAAGGGAATTCATCAGAGCCAAAACTGGTTCCCGATAGTAAAGATAAAGTCCATAAAATCAAAAACCTATTTCATGCCACAAAATAACAAATTCCTATAAGCAAAACCGACTTCCGACAATGAAAAACTGAATTCCGACAATGAAAAACATAATTTAAACAAATAAACACAGACAAACAAACATTTACCTAGAAAGAAAAACACAATTCAGAAAAAAAAATCGTTAAAAACAGAATTCAGACAGATAGAAATTGATTTCCGACAATCAAAGGAGAATTCCACACGTAGAAAAAATATTTTATATTTTGTAAATGTTAATAAGTTCTGTTATTTTTGAAATAAATTATACTTCTTTAAATATATCGGAATTAGGTGTTTGATAGACGGATTCCTGCTTGAAAATGGTGTAGTGCGAGGCAGAGCCACAGCCCATCTCGCTCATTCTCGTCTCTTGCACTCTACCTCCCTCCCTCGCTCGATCGCTCACCGCGCCCCGCTCGCACTCTCCACCTCCCACAACCACGATCGATATATTTTTAATATGCATTTTTCTCTCTCTCTCCCCACATCTTCTGTCGCGGTTGCAGGCGAGCGGCCCTTTCGCTGTCACATGTGCGGCAAGACCTTCTCGCGCTCGACGATCCTGAAGGCGCACGAGAAGACACATTTCCCCAAATACGTGCGCAAATTTCTCTCGCCGAGTCCGGTCGAGACGAAGGACGAGTTGCCGCAATAGTGAACGGACATTAGTTTGTTATTATTAAATTATTACTATTACTATTATTATTACAACAACAACAACAACAATAACAATAACCATTATAACGACAACAACAATTATAATGACAACAACAATTATAACAATTACAACTACAATAATGATAATATCGGCATTCACAACAATATCAACAACATCGGCAACAACAACAGCAACATCAGCAGTAACAACAACCACATCAACCACAACAACAACAACAACAACAACAACAGCAGCAGCAGCAACAATATATAGGGCAACAAAAACAACATGAATGACTATTATATTTAAGAAGAACAAACAACATTTATCATGTTGTGGTAGGAGAAACAGTCGAAAGAAATCGCAAGAAGATCAAGGTAGAAGGAAGAAATAAGAGAAGAATTGACAAGATCGTCTTAAGTAGAATCTAAAGCTAAGTAAAAAAATTGTAATTATATATATATACACACCCGATATATATATATATGCTATACGATATTTACATATACGATACATATATTTAGACCTTAGCCAGGAAGAGTTTTACACGCGTGTCTGTTACGCCCCCAATAGTCTCAGACCAAGGTGTAGAGAAGGAACTTCTTTGTCGACGCCAACGTCGAGAACGTCGTGAGCATGTAGAGAAAATGTAAAGTTAATCAAGTGCGTGTATTTTCAATGAAAACCTGTTCGTGCAGAAAGCTAGAAAGGCGAGAATGTAGAATGTAGAGGGGAGAATTTACTTCTCGACATCCCGACATACGTGTTACTGTAAATTACGTTCGTTTATCGACCTCTCCCCGTAGTTTTATTGTACATGAATTGCTTTCCAGTTGATGATGATGATGATGATGTCGAGTTTTTACACTGTACGAAATCAGACGACACGATCTCATGGGATCCCCTGCTGATTTATATTACACACACACATATACATACATACATATAAATATATTTAGCTGTTGTCTACATAAATGCATATAGTATATACTATACATATATATATAACACTATACATACGTGAATAGTTCATAAAATCGGTTGTTGACACTTTCGTTTGTTCGATCGTTCTACACTCAGCGAATGAAACCCCATCGCTTCGATTGTTTTCGTTTTACAAGCCGGCAATTTTGCGAGTTCAGTCAATGCAATTTTCTAAATAGTCTAAAATACAACAACAAGAACAACAACAACAAGAACAACAACAACAATAATTGGTGCTACAGATAGAATACAAGTTCAATCCAATCCCCTCCCTTCCTTCCTTCCTTCCTTCATCACAACCTTATTTCAAATGATATATTTATTTATATATGCAACAACAATAACAACAGGAACAACAACAGCAACAACAACAATAGATACAATAATAACAATAACTGTAATGAAAGACGAAGACGAAGTAGAGTTTTTACAATAGAAGAGTTTGTGATTTTACAGCAGATTAATTATATTTACAATAGACGACAATTTACAACAATAGTTCAATTCTTAAACAATCCGCATGCATACATTTCTGCCGTGACCCCGTTTACACTGAGAAAACATTTCATGTTTGCGTTTGATTTTCACATTAGATCGGTTTTCGTTTCGTGTCCGGACTATTCGTTCTTGGGTTTACTTTTGGAATTTTGAGAGCAACGCGTTCAATTATTGCTGCATAACGGTAAAACAATGCAATTATAAAAGTTTGTAAAATTTTATATAAAACCAAAAACTGATTGATGACAAAACCAAAAAATGAATTGAAAATTTGTAAAAATTTTATAATAACTAAATTAAAGAAATCGACTTACAAGAAAAACCAAACATATGCAAATGGAAACAATTTCTTTTTGAAAGTAAACCTTGAAATACACTGAGAAAAACACGCAAAACAAAAATCAATAAAAATATGTAGAATATGCAACTTTTTAATTCAAATAAATTATGAAAACTTAAGTGAAAAATTATATACTTTACATACACACACATATATATATATATATTTAAAGTAAATCATGTATATTTATATATATATTCGGATATATGAAAACAGAAACACAACAACAGAAGATGATTAAAAACAAGAACAGTAAAAATAAGAATGGCTAATGATATAAGTTTAAAGGAAAAAGAGAGAAAAAAATCGAGAGAAAGATGATGAAAATTATATAGAATATCTGTGATCTTAACGATATTTATAAATTATAAAAACAAAACACAAAACCACAACAGCAAGAAACACAATTTAATATTGGATATAATACAATAAAAATAACCAGGAGAGGAGAGTAAAGTAAAAGTAAAAAGTTAAATTAAGGTTAAAATTGTAGAAGAACAAAAAACGTAAAACTATAAGCAAGAGGTTTTCCTTTTTTGTATGAATAATTTAAAGTTTTAATGTTCAAACTTAAATTTAAAATTAATTATTTTTAAATGAACACACAAGACGATGATACATGATGATGTTGATTGAGTTTTGAGTAAAAGTTAAAAAGCGTTAAAGTATAAAAAGTACTTTTTAGAGAACTTAGTGAGACAAAAGTTAACACACACACATATGAGTATGTATATGTATATGCGATACACACACACACACAGACACACGCATATATATATGTACCGGTATATACATATATCTAGACACAAACACACAGGAAACAAACACAGATTTAGAAATACTTACGCGCGCATTGTTAGGAGATTTCGTTTTCGTTCTTGCTTCGCTTTCGACTTTCGCTTGTATTGAGTGGGCGGGGCATCGCACGATAGTCAGCGAGACGGACACGGTCCAGCCGATCAGATCGCTGCGATCACCGAAGAAGAAGAAGCGGCGGAAAGTCCTTCGAAAATTAATCTTAGTTGTACTTTAATTTGTTTTCATAGTTTTAGTTTTAAAAGTTAAAAGAAAAATGTTACTTATACTGCTAGTTATATTATATCTTGCACATTATTAAGTTTCGAGAGAAAATGCAGAAAAAAAGTGCGCGAAAACGCAAAAAAAATATATATATATATATCTATCTATCATCATATTTGTATAGTTTGCTAGCGAATTTGACTTTCAGTTTATGCACTTTTGTTTTATTTAATTTTTAAGTATTGTCGTATTTGTACTTTTGCCATTTTCAAAAACTACTTTATTTACCCATCTAAACCCTTTTCGCAGTGAAAAACGAGTAGAAAAAGTGGGCCACGTGGGGATCCCTTTTGGAAAAATCGACGCAATTTCAAGGCTAGAAACGGAAACCACTATTAACATTGTGGAAATGTTTAAAATTGGTCGACATCAGAGTTGTTGTTAGTTCTCTGAGTTTATTTCAACGGCAAAATTCACGGACTGGGCCGACGAGCGCATAGAATTCGATCTCAAAATTTATTTAAGTCACAATAATGCAAACACAAGTCAGTCGTCCGACGTTTCCCGCACTCGGCGATCACTTTACGGAGTGGTTTCTTCGGTGATTTCGACGTTTTATTTAAATTTAAAAGTAAATTACTAAAGGAGGAAGGCACAAACAAATTTTAGACAAAATTCAAAATTCTAAAGGAACGAAACCAATCTAGGAAAAACATAAAAATATATTATTAACAAAACTTTTGGCTTAAAAACGTTTGGAAGAAAAATTTGGCTGTGATAGAAGTAAAAATAGTAATAAAATACGCAAAATGAATCTTTAAGGAATTTCTGAAATTATTTGGACTTATGTTTATTAAATTAGCCAGTATTAAAAAATTTACGACAAATTTACTTTTTGTTTTGAAAAATTTGTGCTGTTAAAAATGCATAAATATTTTAACTAATAATGAAGTAAATAATAATAATAATGTTTGAATAAAAGTAAGTGAATACTAAAAATCGTGAACAAAATTGAAAGTTTAGGAAACATTTCTAATATAAAAAACAAAATTGTGATTTTCGGCCTTTTATATATAAAAAACATACATTTAGAAAATTTAGCTTAAAACGTATGACATTTTAAAATAATAATGAAATAATAAAATGCGAACGTTTTTAACAAGCATGAATTTTTGAGGGAAAATTAGAATTTTAAAAATTTCCCGTAGCGATCTCAATTTATGAACATTAAAAAATCTACACGTGATTTAAGTTAAAAATTTTAAATGAAATCTCTAAAACTAGTTGAAACTCGATATGATATGAAGGAACCTCTCTTTTAAAGTTCTGCTTTTCTTTTTAGACTTGAAATTGCAAATTAACCTTGATCCCTTTAATTTTAATATATTGTGTTAACGTAAATGAGAAACATTCCAATTAGTCACGAAATATATGTCTTTATTAAAATTCGGGTTTTTGAAGATTTATCTGAAAATTTAAGTTTTTATTTTTGTTTATCCCAAAACGATCCACGATGTTCCTCACACGATTTTCACTTGTTTTTCATGAATTTATATTTTTTGGAAAAATCGGGTTTCTTCTGCTGAATTACGAAAAATCATTGAATGATATGAAGAATACCTTACAATTGCAAAAATCTTATGTTTTATTAAATGTTTCCTTTGTAATTTTTTGTGCGCCGTTTCAGTCCCAACACACACAGACACACAATGAATTTGTAAAATATGTTAAAATATCTAGAATAAATGATAAAAACTTAAACAAGAACAATTTAACTGCAACTGCAAACAAATGAAAAACATTGAAAAATAAAGTAAAAATCTAAAACAATATCTATTTTTGGTTTTCTTTTCATATTAATTTCAAAATTCATTAATATATTTGTACCACAAATCTTTGAAAATTATCATAAATTCATTCATTTCATAAATATATCGTTCATAATTGCATTTTCATAAATTCATCAAATTCATTGTGTCATCTATAAGCTAAGTGATTGATTTTTTTTCAGTGAAATTCGAATTGTTTTAAATGACTTTGACAACAAATTAGTTACAGTATTACCTAATGAACCGCAATTGTTCCCCTCATATAAAAGTAGACCATGACAATGTTTCCTTAAAACACCGACATTCGCACACATATTTTTAATTTTGCTTAAATTTAATTTTAACTTTAAGTTCGTTCCAAAGTTCCTTGTATTGAGTTCCCCGAGAAAGTTTCAACGAAAGCGTCGGAGAAACGCAGCCAACAGTTTATTTAATTTTACTACACGGTAAAAACATATACATTTAATTTTGTGTTAATTTTGAGTTCCTTGGAAGGATTTTCCTGCCGCGACGCCCTACGACGATACCTATATCGAGTATTTTTCCTATATATTGAGTTTTTTTGAGAACTTGTTCGGCTTTACACTTAGAAAAATTTTGATTCTATTTGGTTTTTAATGCGTTGATTTGTTGCATTTTTTAGAGAAAAAACCAAACAAAGGAAGCAAATTTAATGAGAAGAAAGAAAACAATTACGCTAAATTAAATTTATTTAGAGAAAATTTTACCCAAAGTATAACACTTTAGATGACACAAAATTTAAATTTAGATTAAAAATAATTACTCTTTAGGGTTAAAAGACATGAAAAAATTATTGATAAAAGTACTAAAAATTATCATTTTTGAAAGGAAACGAAAAGCGAAAAATTTAACAGAAAAAGTAATCGAAAGTATATGAAATATTTAGATGTAACGTTTGAGAGAAAGCCCAGAAAAAAAAACATTTTAGAGCAATAATACATTTATTATTATGAATTAGAAGGTTAAAGTTTAAAATGCGCAAGAACAGTTACAACTACAATAAAAATAAAAAGAACACAACAACAATTTTTGGCCCAAAATAACACCGAAATGTAAAAGTATAAAAGAATTCAATTTTTATACCAAAATCTAGAAATTATATCACAAAAATATAGAGTCTACTGCAACAACAATAAAAAAAAAACAACACAGACATATTCTAACAAGTATCTCATATTAAGAAATAATGTAAACTATATACTGAGAGCTAAAAACTAAATATTAGCGAAATTACTCACGACATGATAACATAATAACTTATACGAAGAATTGTATCAGCAACAACAACATAATATATTTAAATTTTGTTGGTTTTTGTTTAAAAATTAAACATTTTTATTATGATTTAAATGCATTTTTTTAAATATTGAATTAAGAAAATACAAAAATAATGGAATTAAAGTTTTCACGCAAAATCTTAACAAAAAAGCGAATGCAATAGTCGTAAGCTAATTTTGAAAAGTTTTAGTCAAATACAATAACTAAAAGAGTCAAGCGAGAAATATTTAAACTACCTGTATTTCAAGATTTTCTGATATTTAATACTGCGATTTCTCATGAAAAATTCTTTTAACTGTCTATTTTCTCGTCTCAAAAATTAACTAAAAACTTATACAAGAATAATTAAATAATTAATAAGACAAAATTCAAATGAATAATTAACTCAAATAAGTTCAATAATATGAAAACCGTCGCAGTGTGTTTTGCAATATTTAAATATATGGAATTTTGACGCCTGTTTCTGGACCAAATCTCTCTCTAAAACTCGAATTGATCGATGATCGATCCTGACAACTTGCACTTAAAAATGGGCGTGTTCCAGCCCACCCGCCACCAGCGGCTGAGAACTCGAGGCAAATACACTGCAAATAATACATCTATAATCCCAAAAATTTAATAGAAAAAATGAAAAAAAAATATTTCATTTTACAAAATTTTAAATAAAAAATTAAAGCGTTGGCACATAAAATTAAATCTTTCATAAAATCACAAAGTCAAATTTTCCGTTCGACAACTCGAAAACCTAAAAGAAGGACTTCAAAAATAACTGCAAATTTCCAAATCAAACACAAAGTAAAAGTGGACAAAAACTAAAAACAAGTTTCGGCATCAAAAAATCAAGCACGAAAGCGCGATTCTCGGAGTGAATTTTCATGGCTTTTTCTTTACCATGTCTTGAACCTGATTTCTATAACAACAATTACAAACAATAACCGATAAAAATAGTTGATTGATTAATATTAGAACAACAAACAATATAGAACATAAATAGAGGAAAATAGAGCTCAGGGCGCAACCGATATTCTTCCAAAACAATAAATACAACCAACAACAAGAACAACAAATGATAATATTATACTAATTCTACAGCAATTGCAATAGTACCAATTACAGCAAAACGTAAACAATACAAATAAATAATGATATTTTTATGAAGAACACACAAGAAACAGAAGAACAACAAATCGTAACAAAAATATTTACAATAAAAATAAAATATTTATCTATTTTAAACAAGATCGATTGCTACAGTAATAACAACCACATTATTTTCTAATCCATTTTACGTAACACGCATTAATACAATAACAACAATAACAACAACAACAACAAAAGAGAATATTAACAAAGAAATAGTGCAAAACCGAAGAATTCAACAGAAAACTGCATTCCCGTTGAAAATGCCTTCATTTTTAAGACTTGGTGTACATGTTTTACAGTGTAAAATAATTTATACTTCTATACATACATCAGTTTCTTCTCACATTCAGCTACAACAACCATAGTTATAATGATTATTATATTATAACATCAACAAATATGCCTTGTTTTCTTAGACTAATTGTGGAGCAGAAGTTGTTTCGTATTTTTCACAGTGTAGCGAGAGCGTTGCCACTTCTCTCTTTTCACCATCTGATAGCGGAAACTTGTTATACAAAACTACAAATAATAATAATAATAATACTAATCAGCTGAGTTTAATCTGGTTTCACCACAACAACAAGAACAACAAAAACACACAAAAAATAGTCAAATTAACGTTAAAACAAAACAGACTAACGAAACATAAAGCAGCAACAAACAAAGACAAAATAGACAAATTTTATAACAAACAAACAAACAAACCTTAATAGACAATTGATGAATATTTTACCAGAGGAAATGATACATAAGGGTTTAAATAAAATATTACGTTGAATGTATTTTTTAAAACAATAGAAACTATTATTCTTATTATTACTATATACAACAATAAAACCAATATTTACAACAATAACAGAGTAAGGAGGATTTATTTTTAAACCAACAATAATAACAGAAACAAAATATACAATCGTAATAACTCTAATGAATAATGTTTTTCTTTGCTTTCGAGCCGTTAAACAATAAAATTAATAAAAATAAAATCATAAAATATATTTTATTTCAGTGCCAAGCTATAAAATAAATATAATTAAACAAAAAAACAAAACAAATACAATGTAAATATAATGCATTATAAAGTTGAACACATAAATAGAAAGAAAGAGGAACCAATGAAACTGTTTTCAATTCTTGCTGAAATTTGAGAGCACAATTTCGTGTCTTTGATTCATATCTAAAACTTCATGAAATTTATTTGTTCGAATTTTCTCGAAAATTGAAAATATGTTTCTATCCATGAAATACAAACTTAAATCCATTATCAATTATTGTACATATAAAAATGCATAAATAAAATAAATTCGACAAAATCATTGATTTACAGAAATAAAAACAAAAACCAACAAAAATCACGCTAACACATTTATTACAACAAGTGAGTAAAAAGTATAAGTTAAACGAGCTGATGAAATTCACATTCTGATTATTATGAAAAATCTCACATTTGAGTAGAAGAAAATTTCGCTTTTAGTTTGACGAAAAATATTAGGGTCGAAACTAAGAAAAAACAGGCTATTTATAAACAAAAAAATTATTCCGAATTCGCTTCATCAAAAACACAAAACAAAAAAGTAATGGAAAAATTAACTTCAAACCGAAAATCACATTGAACTTATTTCCATATTTTTTATAGTAATAAAATTAATGCTCAAACATAGTTTAAGTCATGCTGACTAGGCATGCTGCCTAACAATAAAAAACTTGACAGAAAATATTCCGAAGTTGAACTTGGAAATGAAAAGGAAAATCATAAATTGTAGTGTTAGCTTATTTTATACACCACTGGACATACTGAGAATGAGAAATAAAAGACACTTGTATAATTTTAACCTAAGAAGCAAAACAAAAATTTCGCAGAACATAATAATTTTGAGAGAAAAATTACACTGTAGTGCCTAATCCCCCGATATATATATATACATTAATATATATATATGTATGAATGATATATATTATATACTCTATATATTATTTTATAAAGTAAATATTAAAAGGCAAAATTTAAACCAAAAAAAAAAAAAGAAAATAACGATAATGAAAACCTAAGTAAAATGCAATTTTTAGAATAGTTTTTGAGAAAAACGAGAGAAAAACGCAAAATGCGGCAAAAAAAGAATAAAAGAATAAAGCAAAAACATATGGAAGCATAGCGGTAGAAAAGCACAGGCTAAGAGAAGACGACGATTGGGACAACACATGAGTGAAACGCACTGAGAGCGAGACGACAGACAGACCGAAGTAGTAGTGAGAGCTGACACGTAGAAGGCGTAAACCGTAGTAGAACCCGAAGTTACAAACGTAGTGTTGCATATCTAATGGACGAAAAACGTAAAATAACTGATATTACAAACAATTACATACACATGAATAAACAGACATAAGTTAAAGGTAAACATATTTTAAAAGACGCTAGACTTAATAACCAGAAACTGAACACTTAAACAAATAGCAGAAATAGAAGAGCTACCGATGTTGAACCTTTCCGAAAAGTGAACTCCAACCGATTTGGGTTCGAGACGAGGTGCGAGGAGGATAACAAAGCAAATACTGTTGAAAATACTTTTTATTTATTACGTTTTTAGTGGTTACTTTAGTGAATTTTATTTTTTGTTTTCACAATAGCTCCGATAAGTTGAAATATTTTAGATTTAGACGATGTAGAGGTAGACGATGCGACCGAGAGTAATTATTGTTCCTTTGAATTTTGTTTTAGTTCATCGATAATCAATGAAATAATCATAATATAACACGAGAATAAGCGACACTTGTAAAAAGCAACCGCAGTAAAGAGTGAAACTCCAGTTGACATAGAAGGGCAGAAGGAAAGGAAAGAGATCACATGATATAAAAATAACAGAAATATAAAATAGTACCTATGGTTGAAATTTTAAGTTTCCTATGAGGCTCATTTTAAGTTATTATTGTTTTACACGCAAATTCCATTAAAAACCGACAACTTGGCGGTTCTTCGCAAATAGCTCGAGTTTTTCATTCAAAACAATAGTGTAATGGTGTAGTTTTTTATCCTGAACTCTCCCGCCCTCTAGCGGGGTCGCAGAGAGACTCAAGTCCTGAGTTCTTTACCGACTTCAGATCGTTTAAATAAGAATGCAAATAAACAAATAGACAGTTAGAAGAATAACAGAAGGAAAGAAATAGCTGCAATACGTTGATTACGTCATATGTTCCTACAAATATATATTTATGAATATATTTATTTAATAATTTTTAATAAGACACTGAACAAAACAAGTAAATAAAAACACACCACAAAAAAAAACACAAAAATAAAAACACAAGTGAAATAGAATACTAAGTGAGAAAAAGAAGAAGCAGAAACCTATAACTAAATGTTTTTTATATATTAAACTTTCAATTTTACCATAAAAATACATAAAAAACAAAACAAAAAAAATATTCGTTAGGTTTAGTTTAACATGAGTTTCAAATTTCGCGTAAAGTGTTTACATTTGAAAAATACAATTCACGAATAAAGACAAAAGCAGAAAGAGACAGCTATAGTTTAGCAAATCGACATAAGATTTAATTATCTTCTAAACACTATTCGTATTAAATTATTTTATGCATTGATTTCTATTATATATGATTTACATTAAGTTTCTCTTATCGAGGAGAAAATTTCGAAGATGAAATAAAAACAACCAGAAACGCTATAACATGAAATTTAAGTTCCAATTCGTTAATTTTTAATTTGTCCCAATTTCTTCAAACACCTATTTTTATATAATTATTTAATATATTTTTATTGAAATAAAATATAATTTTCAAAAATAAACCATGCGATTACTTTTATTTTTACATTTGACTGTACGAGTTGAATGAAGTATTTTTTAATTTGTTATTACGTTTTCTTTCCCTTAATTGAAAGAAATCCTTTGTTTAGATATTTTCTTGAGTTGCATTATTAAGCTTGTATTTTCCTGTATTTATTTTCGAAATGAAAACGAGCTTGAAACCTAATAAATATACTTTAATACACTGAGCGAAACGGACTCGCAGGGACGTTAGGAAGAAATTTCGGAAGGGAAATATTTAGCTCTGAACCAATTAAGGAGAGAGGAAAATATCAGAAATATAAGTAACTCATTACCGAGTGGAAACCAAAACAAATACAGAGCAGAAACTTAAGAGTAATGCAAACAAATAAAAATTATACTTAAATTATATTACTAAAACTATTCTATTCTAATCAGAAGGTGAACATTTTATTTGATGCGAAAATAAGAATGATAAAACAATTAAATAACTAAAAACCATGCACTTTGAGACATATTTTGACAGCTAAGGCAAGTTGACAGTTCAATTTGAGCGATAGATATAGTAAACTTCACTCACTAACACACACACACACACCCACACCGCCTCCCCCTTAATTTTAGGCCGACAAACCCAGAAATATATAGGAAAAAGAGCATTTTACAACAGAGCAACCAGGACGACACTCTGAAAAAAAAACCCTTAAACAATTTGATGAAAATGAAAATAAAAACAAATGAATGCATATCATAGCTGTAAAAAGAAGAAGAAATAAATGAAAAACAAATACAAACAAGGAGAAATACAAACAAACATACATACATATATGCAATTTTCAAGCTGATAACTAGATAACTGAACAAAACATAAAACGCTGTAAAAATACACTGAACCGAATACATTTTTGAAAACATAAAGTGAAAAGCAAAAAACATACAAATGCAGAACAAGGCAAACGGAATGAGAAACATTAATAAAAACAGAAGAAAGCGAAGAAAAATAAAAGTAAAAAAAAAACACTGTGTTTTATTTCGTTCTATTTTACAGGATCTTCCATCTATCGTTCTCGATTCGCACATACACATCCGCGTTTGCATCTTATCTCTTACTCTCAATGTTTTTCTATCTCTCTCTCTCTCGCTCTATGTGTGTGTCTCGTGGTAAGCCGTGTTTCTCTTTTCCATAGTTATCATTTGATTTGCCCTCTAGCGTGCTCTCTATCTCTTTCTATAGGCGCTTCTATAGTATGGCTTCTATATCTCTCTGCATGCTTGTTTATGTTGTGATCGTACTCTTTTTGTCAAGTGATTTTCTTTTCTATTACTAGAATTTTAGCTCATACTTAGATATTTAAATGATTATTTTTCGAACTATCACGTGAAGCCAAATGAATATTAATCTGTGTTTTTTTTCCCTTATCGTGGCTCTCCCGATCTCTCTCTCTCTCTGTATTTAATCAGCTACTGCGCAATTTTGGTCACTCGCTCGCGAGCATGGGAAACGGAGCAGCCGCCGGAGCCACAGGAGTCGCCGCCCGATGCCCGACGCCCTTCGCCTTCCCCTTCACACCGCTCGGCCTGAGCCTCTTCGACATCGATCCGTCCAGAATCCTGAGCATGCTTCACCACCAGACGTGGCTCGCCGAGGAGGCGTTGCGGTGAGTACGGGATTTAGATCTGCACCTCATTCATTCCGACCAATTATTATCATTTTCATTCATTTCTTTGTCTTCCTTCGATTCATTCTCAATTCATACTAAGCGCCTCAATCAGTTTTCTCTTCAACATGATCCAAAAATCTCTCTCTCTTCCATTCCGCCCAATTGTTGTTCTCAATATCGTTCTCTCTCTTCTCGATTCTCAATTCATACCAAAGCCCTCGATCAGTTTTTCATTTCATCCAACATGATCTAAATTGAATTAAGTAAATTCACATCTCATTCCTTACACCATTGAACACGTCTTCGCTCTCTCTTTTCCACCATTGAATGCTCTCTATCTCACTCTCTCTTTTCCTCTATTGTAATTCAGCTCCCGCGGACTCCTCGCCGCCCCCAAGGATTTCCCCACCCACCGCTTCGCCACCCTCAACGACCTGCTGGCGAAGGAGCACCCGACAGCGCTGCTCCACGGCCCCCACCTCTCCACTGCCGAGGTGCTCTCCACCGTCGCTGCGGCCGCGAAGCCGGCCCAGCAGAAACAACAGCCACAGGCTCACCGATCCACCACCACCACCACTCAGCAATCGCAGCAGCAGCAACAACAACCGTTCAACATGCGGTACTCGTCGCCAGCCGCCTTCTTTCACCATCACAGCCAGCAGCAGCAGCAGCAGCAGAAACTGAAGCAATCACGTCAGGGCACCCCGTCGCCCCTCCAAACGGCCACCTCGACATCGACGTCGTCCTCTGGCCAGGGCTTCTCAAAGGAACCGCTGCTCGACGAGTTCAAGCGCGCCAAGCCCGAGATCATCGACGCCGATGCCGACGACGCTGACGACGACGTCATCGAAGTCAGTCCCGTGGACGAGACGAAGGACGGCCACACGTCGACCTCGACGCCAACGCCGACGCTGACGCCGACGCCGACGCCCAGCTCCAGCTGCTCCTCGGCCAGCCTGTACAAGGAGTCGCTGGAGCAGCTGCTGCAGCAACGGCGTCGCTCGGGCTCCTCGCTCGGCGCGTCCTACTCGCAGCTGCTGCTGTCGGCCGGCTGCTCCGCGGAGACCTCCTCCAGCTGCAAGGAGAAGAGCTCCTCCTCGTCTACCTCGTCGTCGCCGCCGCCACCGCTGTCGACGCACCCGGCGTCGCTGTTGGCGCAGCACCATCAGCTGAGCAGCATGCTCAAGAGTCCCTCGGAGTCGTCGTCGTCGCTGTTCAGCGAGCCGCCGATCGAGGAGGAGACGCGTTGCGTCGTCTGCAACGCGCACTTCCCCAACGTGTGGCTGCTGGAGCAGCACGCGGCCCTGCAGCACCCCCATCTGGGGCCGGGCGAGGAGAAGCCGTTCATCTGCGAGCAGTGCGGCCAGTCGTATCGCTACCGCTCGGCCTACGCCAAGCACAAGGAGCAGAACCATCGGGCCCGGCTGCCCGCCGACAAGCTGTTCACCTGCGACGTCTGCGGCATGCAGTTCCGCTACCTGAAGTCCTTCAAGAAGCACCGCCTCAACCACGCCCTCGAACGCCTGCACGGCAAGAAGATCGGGCCGGGACTGATGGGCGCCCGCCTCCACGTGGTGGCCGCCGCCTCCGCCTCCGCCTCTGCTTCGGGATCTGGTTCGAGCCACCAACACGATCAGGACATCGTGACCAGCTCCCAGGAGCCGATGCATCCGGACGAGGGCGGTCAGGATCTGCGCATCAACGTCAAGCGCGAGCTGCTGCCCGATGCGGGCGGCGCCGGCGAGGAGCGCGAGGAGGAGCAGGACAACACGATCGACTCGGCCGGCGGGCTGCTGCTCTACGGCGACAATCACTCGACGACGTCGGCCTCCACCGAGCCGACCATCAGCAGCTCCGACGGCATCCATAGTACAAACAAGAGGGTAAGTGGGGCGAAGGCGAGAAACCCAATGGACTCTTTGATAATTCTCCACCTCTCCCTCCCCTCTCTCTGCACACAGCCACGGCACCTCACAACGCCGCACATGGACTCGGATCCCTCCTACCAGCACCACCAGCATCACCTCCATCAGCCCCATCTGGCGGGCGGCCACCTCTCGTCGGGCTCCGGCTCGGGCGCGTCGTCGTCCGGCAGCGCTGCCGCAGCCGCTGCTGCGATGAACTCGCTGCACTCGATCAACTCGATCACGTCACTGATCAACGCCGAACGCATCCCGAGCGAACAATTCTTGGGACTGAACCCGCAGGAGGCGTCGATCCTGAACTTTCTGCGCGTCGATGCAGCCGAGCGACAGCGCGACAAGAGGTGAGTTTCGGGCAGCTGATAATCTCATTCTAATCTCTAGAAGCCTCTCTCTTTCTCTCTCTTTCGCTAGGCCCCAGACCTCTCGCTTCGCCTGCCCCTTCTGCGGGAAGTGCGTGCGCTCGAAGGAGAACCTGAAGCTGCACGTGCGCAAACACACTGGCGAACGGCCCTTCGTCTGTCTCTTCTGCGGGCGGGCGTTCGGCGGGAAGTCGGATCTGACGCGGCACCTGCGCATCCACACGGGTGAGCGGCCGTATCATTGTGAGTCCTGTGGCAAGTGCTTCGCTCGGGCCGATTATCTGTCGAAGCACCTGACGACGCACATCCACAATGCGCCGCGCTGAGATGAGGCGCGGAGGAGGCGCCTCCTTCGCAGATAGTAACTCCCCTGGCACCGGGTGGCGGCGTGGCGCGTCCTAGCAACAACAACAACAAGAACAGCAACAACGACAACAACAAGGACACACTCCATCCACAACAGACGCAGCGGGGACCCACGACCAACAAAGGAACGACAGCAGCAACAACCACGATACGACAATGACAAGCACAAGGAAGACGAGCGAGCGCGAGCACGAGAATGAGAATGAGAACGAAGAGCAGGAGCAGAAGAAAGAGAAGGAGCAGAAGAAGAAGGATGGAGCAGGATGAGGAGAACGCGAGCGAGAATCAACCGAACCCAACTCCACTCAACTCAACACAGCACGCAGAACGAGGCATCATCTACAGGAATTTTTAGTTAGTCCTTAATTTATGCTATTCACCGAAATCTCTCCCGGTATTAGATCCGGGGATTTCGTTAACACTTTCTTGAATACGGGAAACATAATGAGGCGAGTTTTTACTACTATTTTATTATTATTTTATTGCTGTATTATTTTCTACTTTCGCATATTAGTTCACATTTTTAGCGTATAATTTATATTATTTTCTGATTTAATATTTAGGGTCATTATGTTTTTATGTTTTTGTTTGTTTCACTATGGAACGAAAATAGTGGTCGCTAATACGAGGAATTCATCGTCGTCGATGGGGTTGACCAAACAAACTCTGTGAAAATATCAAGGATAACTTTCACCGGGGCCTAGATTTGACCAGTGGATCTTTAAAAAGTATATATTGTATATTTGAGATTATTGTCGACTATCGGGTTCTTCACATTGCCCTAAATGTCTGTCCCAGTCAATACCTCAGTAGCGAATGCATATAGTCCAGTTCAATTGTTGATGAGATCCAATTGTCGAATTTAAAAATTTCACGGGTTTACAAATTCACAAATTTATAATTCTTAATCCGATAAAGCCGACGAATTTAAAGCAGCAAAGGTCAACCTCTCTGATGACGATGCTTCTTTCGTTCGCTATGAAAACTTTCCTGATTTTTCTGATTAAAGAATAAAATTGTGGTACTTTTTAGGTATTTTTAAAATTATTTTAAAAATTTATTTACAAATTATTTTTGGTGAAGGTTTTGGTTTTAAAAGAATTCTAAGGGTGTTGAAGTAAACAAATATTTAAGGCGATCATACATAAGAGAAAAAGTAAAAGCAAAACATAAAATTCAATTACATGTA
This sequence comes from Coelopa frigida, assembly GCA_017309665.1. Classification (NCBI taxonomy): domain Eukaryota; kingdom Metazoa; phylum Arthropoda; class Insecta; order Diptera; family Coelopidae; genus Coelopa; species Coelopa frigida. The sequence goes on along the minus strand of CM029564.1, from coordinate 13,450,106 downwards.
AAATTTTATGAAAAGCGAGCTAGAATTTTAAGACATACAAGATAAAAAAATGATGAAAAATTTGAACATCACAGTTGAGAGTTTTTTCCAAAAAAAAAGAAAGAAAAGTGTTTGAAAGAAAACGACGAGAAAAAGATAAAACAGTAGCCACAAAACAACCATACAAACAAATCAATCAATATTTTGGTTTCATCGAATGAACAAAGCAAACAAAAAATTTATGAAAACTGTAATTTTTTATGCTTAAAGAAACACAAATAGCTAAATAAGCAAAACAATTTACAAAACAATGAGATAGCAAAAACTACAACAAAAAATATTATATTTACACTTTGTATTTTTTACAATAACAACAACAATAACAAAACTTAGCATAACTTCAAGAGCAATAATAGCAACAGGTTTTATTTAAAAAGAAAAACAGATCACTTAACGATTTTTACAAACAAACATTTATATGTAAACAACAAGAACAGGATAGTTTTACTGAAGGCAATGTTTACCGTAATTTAATACAACAATACAACACCACAATACTATTTACAAATCAACAAGAACTAACTACAAGGACAGCAACAATAGAAGCCTTTTATTTTTTATTGTATAGCGACAACAACAGTGACAAATATTATCCAATAATGACAAAACCCACAGCAGAATAGAATAACTTACTATATTAGTAAATAGCAGAGTATTTAGTTTAATTTACAAATGCAACATAAACGACAAAACAATAACAAGAGCAACAAAACTTAGCAAATTTTAAATAGTAGGATACAAGATAAACAACTACAACAATGCCACCGTCAATAGTTTAATTTTATTCATAGATCTTAACTTAATACGAAATATATTTACAACAATAATTAATACTACAACAGCAACTGCAAACAAACAAAATAATAACAAATAACTGTGATTTCTGAATTACACTGCAATACCGACTATTTTGAACCGTTATTGAATACTTCTCCTATGTTCGAACAATCTACAATATCAACAACAACACAGAGTACTGTGAACTGACTTTTGAACGCCACAAAGTAGACTATGTTTTTATAGCAGACGGAAACTGTTTCACTTGATTTGAAATAGCCGAGATTTAAAATAGTTGATGACATGAAGATCAAATATATTTATAGAGCAACAAACAAACAAACAAACAAACAACAACATTGAACCAAGAACATCGAATTAAACTAACCGTAGTTTCAATAAATTTAAATAATAATGATAATTAAAGAAATATAAATATTTTAAAAGCTAATATATTGAATGTATTTGTAACAGAAAAAGGAAAGGAAACTAAGAATCAAAACGTATATAGTATATTAAAGCCGATAGAAAGAAAACATACATAACAAAATAAAACAGAACCTATGGTGAGGCATAATAGAATAGAAGATTTTCCGTACCAATGTAAAGCAGACATAGAAGATGCAGCAACAACCACTAAACATACATACTTAAAATAGTAATTATAAAAATAATACGAATAAGAAAAGAAAAGAATTATAAATAAATAGTAGACGAAGTAGATGGAGAGAAAAACTTTCACTGTGCCAAAATATGATGTACCTCATAATTTTTAAAGGTTTAAGCAGACAACAACAAGAACAACAAACATTACAACAACAACAATAACATGAACATGAACATAAATGAAAATATAATAAGATTTATAAACAAATAGCTAAAATGCCGAAAGTCAGAACTAACAAAGATCGAAAAACGCAATTAAACGCATAACAAGTTAAATAGTTAAATGTAAACGGGAAAAATAGACGACGAAGAAGAAGAAGTTATGGCAATGGGAGCAGAATGCGAATTGAAGCGGGAGAATGTAATCGCTGTAAGGCATTGACAGCCAAATGTCAAGGAAATGCAATTTAATTTGTTCCATCAATTGATTATTTTCACACTTTCGATTAACATTGTACTTCCTGATTTGCGAGTGTGTTCAATACTGTTATGTGATACTTTTATTTTATCTTATCGTATTTTATTAATTGTTAATTATTTATTATAACTCTTCTTTGCTTCAGTACCGCTCCATAGCATGGTTTCAATACACATACTAGATAAGTTCGACATATTTTTGCAAGCAGAATTGTTTGAATTATGAGATTCTATCGTAATGGTATACAAATGGTATGTTTTGGACATCTTCCACTCTCCATATGTTTTAATTAAATACTGCAATACTAAACAAATGAAATGACTTCGAACAAAGAATTTACAGAGTCCGGTAAACTGAACAAAAACCTTAAGAAAATGTTGATTTTAGAAACCGTACAAAACGGATTGCACTCCGTCCGCATATGCCTATATAATTTTATTCAAATGTCCTCTGTTTCTTCGACAATTCTGCTGTAGGAAACATGATCCTGAAAACTAAAATAACAAATTAAACACTGCCTACAAATACAAACGTGTTTCTGAAACACATATTCTTACTTTGGTAAAACTGCATCACATACATTTCTTTTATTATTACTATGATTTTGTTTCCAAAATATTAAATATTTACTGTCATAAGTCTCTTCTTAAAATTCTCAAATATGTATTCTATTTTTAACAGATCACAAATCGCTGTGAATTTAAAGAGAAATCTATTTTAAAAAATGTTGAATTATATACAAATTTTGTTTTTTTTTAACTTAGAAAGAAGAATACAAATTATGATATGAAAATATAATTTTTATTTCTTTATATTTTCATTATATTTTCTTTCATTAAATACAAATATAAATAAATGTTTGCAAAAATATTAGCTTTCTTTCATTTTATTATTTTACTTTATTTATATTACTCATAGAATATATTTTCGTTTAATCTTCGGTTCCACTTAAACTGCAACTCGTTGTACAAAATACTCAAATTAATATTTATTAAAAGTAAAATAAATAAATATTAATTAGCTAAAGTAATTTAAGAGTCAAAATAAATACACAAAACATTTTTGAGGAAAAACTAACTTTTGAAATTTAAATGAACGCAAAACACATAGAAAGTAATGAGAAAAAAGCAATATTATACATTTTGCATTCGATCGGTGTCCAATTTCTATATAAAGATATTATAAATAATGAGTAAACAAGACAACTAAATTTCTTTTTATATAATACACATATAAGAGTAAATGGAAAATCAAAATTATTCAACTTTGAACCGTTTCTTCTGAGTGTAAAACCGCGCAAACGCAAACTTTTAAAGCTGGAGGGGAAAAGAGACTTTTCGTTGTTTGAAATCATTTACGATATAATTCCGACGCAGACATAAATTTCTGTTAAAAGCGCGTCAAATATTAAATGGTATACTTCAAAAAGAAGAAGAGGCTAAATGAAGAACACAAAGTAAACAATTGATCAACGAACATTTTTGGCATGAATTAAATTAATGCATTTTAAAAGAACATTTAAAGTAAACAAGAAATATATTGAATATATATATTTGATTATATGTGTGTTTTTAGATGTCTATTATGAATAGTAATAATAATAATAGTATTTTAGTGTTTCTACAATTTGTTCACATTACTTTTGAATATGAAGAAATGATGACAATTTGAAAGGTTTCAAAATTGAAGAAAAATCAATTAAAATTAGATTCACATAAAAAATGACGTAGAATTATTTAGATATGAAGTTAAAGAAATTATTTTTTCGATTAAAATTTAAGCGTTTATTCCCATTTAAAATTGAATGATTTCGGCAAAGAGTTCAAAAGGTTCTGATCTGAAAATGAAGGAAAAACTATGATCGAGGGTGATTTTTGAATATATTTGAACTTTTACTTTCGTTGTTGTTTGAACTCTGAATTTTTTTAAATCAATCAAATCAAAAATAATGTTAACATTATGCGAAATATTTAAAACCACGAAAGAAACAGAAACTACTTCATGTAATATTAAAAAAAAAAAACAAAAACTATCTACAGATATACACAAGATATATATATACATTTTTATCAAACTATTTTTCGGTGTTAGTCGTCTTTTCAATATTTACGAAAAAAAAAACACAAAATGAAAAAAAATGAAAAAAATTAAATTCAAAATGTAAAAAAGGAACAAATATTTATATAAATGTTGATGTTGTGAGCAATATTTTCATTCTCTCTTACTCTATCCGAATCTCTCTCTCAAACTCTTTCTCACACACACAGACACATACACTGACACAATCTTATACCCTCTCCCCTTTACTCTAGAGAAAACACTTAAAATTTTAAAGCCAAGCGAAGCAAACACGAAGGAGAAATGAGAATTGTTTCAGAATTAGTTTTATATAAATGTCTACAACAACAATTTTAAACTTATAGGCGAATAGAAACTTAGAAGAACGAACAATCGCGTAGAAAATAAAAAGGACAGAGCAAAGAGGAGAAGAAGTCTCAAGAAACGCGGAAGAAAATTAGCAATAATTCTAAAATGACCTCAAATATTTTTTAAATGAAACCTAAAAGTAAAGTTTAAAATTAAATATAAAATATGCAAAATCCATAAAATACTATAAATATTTTTAACAATGGTTCTATAATTTTTAACGTACATATTTAGAAGAGAAATATTTGTACATAGGTAGGGCGAAGACGGAGGAGGCGACTGCTGGAGTGGGCGTGGTCGAGGGCTAGTTTCTGCTTAGTTTTTAAGTCAGAAGCGTACGTTTTTCACAGTGTATTAATACAAGAAATTAAATACATGAGTACAGTTAATATAATGATATAAATTAATAAAAAAATATTAGGATTAATAATAATAATAATTATTAATTGTCTCTCGAACGAACGAAGAAAGTATGTGATATTTTTCTAGCGAACTCAAACCACACTGAAAGAAAAACCAAAACTAAAAATTGTTTAATCCAAAGCAAAACAGTTTAATTTGATGTGAAACCACGAAGAAATTCTAATAACGACACGAAATAGCTGTTTTTATAGATTACTAAACACAACAAAACTAACAACAACTCAAACCCAAACAATAGTTTGAAGCAAATCTCGTAAACGTAAAACTCCTCGATGTCAAAAGAATAAATCAAAAAATATTGTAAACCAAAACCGAAATTTACAAAAAAGTAAATTTTAAACAAACTAAAAAGTAAACCAAACGAACGTAAAAGAAATAATAATCTACGCAATAGAGACTGATTTTTAACTAACTAACTAACGATCATAGCCGAGCATTAATTGAGAACCACTGAGGGAAATCAAAGATAAATCACTCGAGAAATATAGTAAACCGAACACAGAGAACTCAAAGAAATAGAACAAACGACCAGAGAACCAGGGTTTCGTCTAGAAATGTTCGAGAGAGAGAGAGAGATGGAATTTTCAATGTCTCTCCCTCTCTTACTTAAAAAACGAACCCCTCCTTCCCCTTGTCCCAAGTGCGAAACGAAGCTTTAACGATTTCTTTGAAGACCCCAGACTTGAATTTGAATTTTCAGTTTTTCCTTTTGGGTTTGAAAGTGTCCCCAGAGTGAGAATTAAGATAGTTGGTTGAGGAACGAGATAGACCGAAACGAGGAACGAAATGGTATCGAAACAAACGATATATATATATAAATAGGTATATATGTAGATGAGAAGATATATATTATATTGATATCTTGTGATAGAAATTGTAAAGCAGTGGAAGGGAAGGCGAAGAACATGTTAGAGTTAAGGAAAGATAGACGATAGGAACGAGGACAATTGAAACGGAAACGAATTCGTGTGTAAAAAGAGAGCAACAAGTTTTTAGTAAATGTAAGTAGGACAATTGTAGGCAATGTTAATGTAAGTGGGTTGCGGGTGTTGAGCGGCGGCAGAGGAAACGGAAACCCGATCGATCGATTCCACTCCGTTGGGGTCTTCGTCGCCTCGATCGCCGCCAACAGTGAAAAAGGTGCTAACGACAAAGACGTAAACAATGTGATATTGCAATTGGGATTTTTCGTTTTGCGTATGTGCGGAGGAGTCGACGAGTCACGAACAGACAGTCGACCGGACAGACAGACAGACGGACAAAATTCAATTCAAAGAAATTTTTTCATATTTTTTTTACCCACTCCCTCCCTCCCTCTTCCTGTACTCACCTTCACCTCACCACCACGTTGAGTTGAGTTTGATTTAAAATTCAAAACAAAAGAACGCCAGAAAGGAAAGAGAAACGGTTTGACATCGATTTTGGAACAGCAAGAGAAATTAAAAATTATTATGAAATTAAACGAAATTGTAAAAATTAAAAAGAAATCGGAACAGAAGAAGAATCTTTTAGAAAACCACATGAAACTAAATTTAAGCTTTTGGTGTTTTTAAGTGAAACAAAATACAAGAAAAACGTGAGAAGTAAGATTTTAGACGATTACAAAACCCACTCTATATTTGATTACCGTAAACATTTTAAGAAAATCTCGGTGTTTTATGACAAGAAAAATATTGCGAAAATTAAAAAAAAAAAAAATCAAAAATTATATATATACATATATTTCAAAAACTTTTCACAGCATGACAAAAGCAAAAAAAAACATAAAAAAAGTACGCAAAACTAAAATTTGAACTTGTAAGAAATTTACGAAAAAAAGAACCTCTTTCACTTTCGTGTCTTTTATTCAAATATTTTTAAAGTAAAACGTAATGAATAGAAAATTTAACATAACAAACACACACAACTTAAGAAACAACAAATATTGATGTCAAAATTTCAGAGAGATAAAATGTAAAAAAAAAAACACTCAAAATAATCAAAACTTTTATGTGTTGTACTCAGACGTTAAGCGAATTATTTATGATTTTTCGAATGGAGTTTGTATTTGTTTCGTTTCACGAATCTTTTGTGAGAGAAAGAGCAAAAACAAAGAGAAAAACCAAAAAGAACATAACAAAAAATCCACAAACAATTTACAAATGATGTAAAAAATGCCTGCCATGAAAATACAGCAAATGTTTATAACAAAAAGTTCAAGAATTCCGTTCCAGAAAAGTATTTTGTTAAATCTTTATTTTTACTACATACAACAACTACAACTGCAAATGTAACAACAACATTAACAAAAACACAATTTCAAAAAATCGCAGGAAATTTTTGATTTTCATAAGCAGCAAAAAACAAAAAAATGATTTCTTGTTGTATAAAACAAAAAGGAAAATAAATTAAATAAATGTTATTAAAAATTACAAAGCCACAAATAAAAACGATTCTAAGAATAAGAAGCGAGTTTCAATTGAACTATTTTGTTTTAATTTTCGCGCTTTCGGTTTGCAAGAAAAAAAGGAGGGCGGAATTGCTCGCTCGTTTTTAAGGTGTGCAGATGAGGCACGGTACGATATTCAAATATTCAATGGATATTCAAATATTCAACGTCAAAAAATTTAGTTATTCCATTCCGACCAATATTTCGGAAACGCCAGGCATTTGAAAATTTCATATGATTTTGGAAAAATCGAAATTATGAAATTTTTTTGTGTGCAACTTTATGGGGTCTAACTCCACGCGTTTGGCTTCTAGAGCCTTTTGAAGTTGGCAAGCCGATTGTGGGCCTCCCAGACGGACTAGAGCGGCGACCTGGGGCAATAATGAATAAGCGGATAATAGTAAAAAGCGGAGACACAAACCCTATATTGGGTTCATCCGCCATGCATTCATATCCACTCTAAAGTCATGACATAAACCAAGGAGCACTGCCGCCATCTGTTGAAAATTATTTAAATTTTCCTCTGCTGGTGGATAGGGGAGTTATTTGAACCCTATTTATGTGTGCGATAAGTCTGTCAGCCGGCTGTCAACTTGACAATTATCTCTCTCTTTCTCCCTCTGTTTGTTTCATCAGATCACTCACTCCTACGACCTCCTTCGCGTTTTTTCCTCTTTTCGAATGCAAATTGGGCCTGAATTTTTGCAAAATTCTTCGTAAATTCCGCCAAACACTCCTGGCGTCCGCCACAAATTGTCGAAAAATATCAGTGGCCACAGCATCGTGCATCAGGATGTCGGACGTGGGCGCCGAGCACGGCCGTAAGTCTTTTTTCCCTCGTCTTTCGTGCATCGGAATTTGCAAAGAATGATGACTTTTTCTGCTTTGCAGCAGCTGACGGCGAGGTGGGGCCGTCGTGGCGCGGCTGCAGCATGGAGGAAATCCACCGATTCCTCAATGAGTTCGAGCTGGAACACGTGCCGCCGGTGCGTCCCTCTGAGGCGCACACCGTGCTGCACCACTTCCCCATTCGGGCCGACGACACACAGCCGCCACGGCCACTGCGCGGCCACCACAAGTGGGACGCCCAGCACGTGCGGCTGCCGTGCTCCGGCAAGAGCCAGTACCCGGTGACGGGGGACGACGGCACCGTGTCCATCGAGTGCCGGTGGGAGATGATCGAGAAGGCGCTGCTTCGTCCGATCACCAACAGCCGCCAGTTGGAGGCCGCCATCCTCAGCTACAACTCCAAATACCAGGACCAGTGGAAGTTTCGCGGCCTGCACAAGCTCTTCGAGGAGGAGCTGGACGAGAGCGAAGCCCAGGTGTTCTTCGAGGATCTCTTGCCGCGCATTGTGCGGCTGGCGTTGCGACTGCCGGAACTAGTGCAGTCGCCCATCCCACTGCTGAAACAGGGCCAATCGCATTCGGTGACGCTGACCCAGGAACAAATCTCCTGCTTGCTGGCCAACGGGTTTCTCTGCACCTTTCCTCGCCGCAACACGATGAAGCGCAAGTCGGAGTACAGCACGTTCCCCGACATCAATTTCAATCGGTAGGTAATCGCATCTAACTGAAGTCAACTGTGCGCAAAGGTCTTGAATTCTCTCCAACAGCCTCTTTCAGTCGTCTGGCCACAGCGTGCTCGAGAAGATCAAATGCATTTGCCACTACTTCCGACGCGTCTGTCCCACAGAGAGGGACAGCAGCAACGTGCCCACTGGCGTCGTGACCTTCACGCGTCGCAGCATCCACTACTCAGACCTGCCCAATTGGTCTGAGTGCGAAGCTCCTCTCGGCGAGACGCTGCTGCACATCACCGCCGATGGCACCATCGAAGACCAAGGCTTGGGACTGCTGCAAGTGGACTTTGCCAACAAATTCCTCGGCGGCGGAGTGCTGGGCTCTGGCTGTGTGCAGGAAGAAATACGCTTCGTCATATGCCCGGAGCTGCTCGTCTCGAAGCTGTTCACCGAGTGCCTGCGTCCGACCGAGGCTCTGCTCATGGTTGGCTGCGAGCGGTACAGCAACTACAAGGGCTACGCGAACTCCTTCCAGTGGGCTGGCAATCACGAGGACGCCACTCCACGCGACCTCTCCCGCCGTCGTCTGACACACGTCGTCGCCATCGATGCGTTGTCCTTTGTGCAATCGTCACACCAGTATCGCGAGGAGCTGATGCTGCGCGAGTTGAACAAAGCCTATGTGGGCTTCGTCCACACCCTCGAGACGCCGGCACCGGGTGTTGCCTCGGGCAATTGGGGCTGCGGAGCATTCGGCGGCGAAGCGACTCTGAAGGCACTCCTGCAACTGATGGCGTGCGCTGCGACGAAGCGGCCACTGGTCTACTACACCTTCGGCAACGCAGAGCTGCGCGATGTCGTGCACAAAATGCACACCTTCTTCCACGAGAAAAACGTTCGCGTGTGCGACTTGTGGGCCACGTTGAAAAAGTTCCACACGCAGCGCTTGGACGGCAAGGAGCTGTACAACTTCATTTATAGTTGCCACGGCAAGTCGTCGGAGGCGACCAGAGCCAAGCAACCTGTTGAAGAGAGAGAGACTGAACCGACTGTATGTCCATCGATTAAACAGATTCTCAATTATTTTAAAATTTGCACTTTTATTCAGAACAGTCGAAGTCCACGAAAGACGATGAAGCGTAATATCGATGTAGAAACCAATTCACCGTGTGAGAAAGCCCCCGTAGAAGCCTCTTCTTCATCCAAATCACCGTCCGGACAGAGGTTGGCGGACCGAAGGAATAACGTAAGCCAAGATTTGTTCGCCTCCAACTCCTCCTCGAGCTCAGAGGGCGATGCTGACAATGAGGACATACTCCCGAAAAGCGAGCCGTCCACGAATTCCCAGGCAATGAGTCGCATTGTCATCTCCGACGATAGCGAGACGGATGCGGTACTCACGGCCGTTGTAGTCGAGAAACCCACGAAGGATAATGTCCGGAGATCGCCCGCCACCTCCCCAGCATCATCATCAGCCTCCTCCTCCACACTGAAGAAGCGCTCGGATCCCAAGCAGCGCACTCTGCTCGAAATGCTCGATCAGTGCTACACGGATGGCCAGCCCGCCAAACGTCCCAAGAGCTGAGTTCCATTGGAATCGATTGTAATTGTTATGAATTTTAATATCTAACACAAGTGGTATAAATTACCCCCCTTCCGTTCAAATATCCCCCTCGTTTCTATTTCCTATAGCGCTTGTACAAGCTTTTTAATTAAACACAAGTCTCACGCGTTGTAAAAAACGACAGATTAGAAAGGGACGTCAGTTGTTTGTTGACTTGTTTACGTGTCGCGTTTTCTAAACGACTCCAGTGAATAGTTTAAAACTCAATTGTTTTGTAGACATCGCGCACATGCTCGTGGGCTCCCTCAAGTGGTCCTCCACCCCTCCCACTCTACAGCAAGTTCTTCGGATTGTTTACATACTTTGCAATAAACCAGAAATGTTCGATAATTCGCAGACCGTTTTTAATAACATCGAGGAGGAGGTTTATGTCGTATACCATCGAACACCCTCGTTTCAATCAAAACAACGCCAACCAGGCACAAAGTGCGCAAAAGTCGTCGCTTATCGGGATAGACTTCTGATCGCTCGAGTCAACGATATTCTAAGATGTTCCCAAAACCAACTCACAACTCGATTGTGGATGTATGTGGGGCTTGTGACGTCGCCAAACAGGTTCGACGCGAGGCCGAACTCTGAGAACATGGTAAATGTTCGATCAAAATTCTCGGCTCGGGTTTCGTTCTATTGTCGAAAAGACCTTCGGGGCACGTTCGAATTGCGTTGCATTGCGAGACGCTGACATAATTGCTGGCTTCCACCGATCGCGCAGATCTTTATCAACACGCCACCTATAAATAGCCAGCGATAAAAGCGCCATAAACAGTTCTGCTCCAAATTGTTTACTCTTCGGTTGGTTTGCGCTTGCAATTATCACTATCAACAACTTTTCCATTCTATTAGCAAAATATTTAAATTGTATTATTATATTTTATCTTCATCAGAAAACCAATTTCCGTCCGATATTTGTTTGAGATCTTCTTACAAGGATGCTCCTCCACCTCCTGCGAGGAAAACAATAAACAAACTTAATGTCTTTCGCATGCCACGTTGGATGCGACATCGGTGGACGCCCCACCCCAGCCTCGTGATGTTTCCCCAAATCAAATCAAAGCACGATTGCTTAGAAATCTATTTTTAAGAATTCGGAGGCGCGTTCTCCTCAGCACGTAACTAAATCGGAACGATATATATTTATATATTAGCCAGAGCTCTTTATCAGCTGAGATTTGATTGATATCAGCGCCTAGCTAAGAAAATATCAACATATTTATTCCAATGGGTCGGTGGAAAAACATTTACTTGAGACCATTCGAGATAAGTGGAATTTGGACTAGTAGATCAGGGCAGGTGGTTAAAAGAGGGAGGGGGAGGTTTTGTTAGGTCAGGAATAAACAAATTCTGAGAGATTGTTGGAGGTCTTTCCGTTGTAAGAAAACTAGACCAAAGGAATTAGGATAGGTCAGGAACTACGATGGAATCTTCGAGTGCTTCTTTCTTTTGAACCGAGTGACTTTTTATTGAATACGAAGTGATTCGTAATGGAAATCATCTTCGAAATTAGGTCATTTCTGTGTCATTGGAATCGTTTCTACGACTTATTACAAGACTTTCCCTCTCGTCTTCGATGTTCTGTGCATCAGCCACGCCCCCTTCGTCCACTGCGCAGAGTCTCCTGTGGCTCGTTGACTTCGTCGAGCAATTGGAGCACATTCTCGTTGTCTCTCAATTGGATTCCTTCAATTCACGCAATTCTGCACTGCTCCCAAGCGAGGCTGATGAACTATCGGCTGGTGGTTATCGTTGTTCCACGTTTCGACTCCGTCCAAGAGTCATCATCATGATCAAAAATGTTGTCATAATCATCATCAATAAACTCGATGCAGTTGGACTTTGGAACTCCCACATTCACAGCTGCAGCTGCGCGTCGCCAGGAGGTGGGGGCGTTTAATTGGAAGGGAGGGGGGCGTCCGTCTTTGGACCCACAACTCGCGGCGGGGGACCTCGTCTGGGACCTGTTTTTTAACAAGTGGATGGGCTTCTCTTTCATTTCTTCCAGCTACGACGTAAATAAAAAACAACTTTTGTATTTTTCTTTTTCTACATTAAGTTATTCCCATAAAGTTTTATTTTCAACTCGAATGAAAAACAAAGGAAAAGGAAAAAACAAAACAAATCTTAGGGCTAAAATTAATTTTTGATACAAAAAATCGAAGGTTCGCCTTTCGAGGGTTAAGGCTGGGACTTATAACTAGATGCGACAACTATGATTAGATGGCTATATTATATCAATACAAGTAGATTGTATAAGAGGCGACTAAACTAAGAACGTGTACAAAAGCTACATTTAATAAAAACAACATCTGACTCGTGTCCGGGGGCTGGGGGGAGAGGTGATCGGCAAATGCAAAACTAATTTCTAATATTAATTCCTAATGAAGTAATAATAGATTGCTCCCCATCGAGGCGGAGTCGTTGCAAAGGCAACAACAGTCGCAGTTGTGATGGGATGTTCTTATCAGCTGTTAACACCGGCATTGTTGTTGGTGTTTTGGCTGTTGTTGCTCTCCCTGCTATTGCTGCTGCTGCTAATCCTCAGACTTAGTCCTTCTTCGCCTGCCGGCCGTGGCAGATGCTGCAATAGTTGTAGGATTCGGGTGCTGGCGGCTGGGAGCTGATCGGGAAGTGGTTCCAGTGGGGGCAGGGCATGTGTTTCGGCGGATTGACTGGGAACGGCATCTTGATGATCCTCTGGCTTGGTCCGCTGGGTTATTTAGTTATTATTATTATTATTGAGGGCTTTATCTCGAGGTTTCGAGTAGCTTTTTTTAAGTTTGAAAGTCTTTGTTTGTTTGCTTGCTTTTTTCACACGCGTACTTTTTGTTAATCTCTTCTGTTATTTGTTCTTTGTAGACGATAACTTTTTGAGCATATATTTCTGTAGCTTTTAGAGTATGTCTATCTCTCTCTCTATATAGCTTTGGGTTACTTCTCTTCGATCTCGTCGGGACGAATTCACGCTGCGAACTGAGCGACGCCGGTCGCTTGCGCTCGCTTTAAAAATGCTTCAGCTTCTGGTTCTGCTGCTTCTTCTTCTCCACCTGCCCCCCCTCGCTCTGGCTCCAAACGAGGGTTGCTCGCGCTCGTGTTATCGTCTCGCGTGCGTTGTTCTTGTTCTTGTTGTTGGTTGTTATTCACGGCGCCATTGTTGTTGTTCTCGTTCCATATGTTGTTCTTATCGTTCCATATGCTGTTGTTGTTGTTGTTGTTATCGCTATTTTAATTGTTGTTGTTGCGTTTGTTGTAAATGAGCTTGTGTTGTAGAAGCTTCTTCGACGTTCTTCTTCTGTTCTTTCTGTTTTTTTGCGATTTCTCTATTTTCGGTGTTGTTTGTTATTATTGTTTGCTGTTGTTATTCTTGCCGTTGTTGTTGTTGTTGTTGTGGGTTTGCCGGTCGATTTTCGTTCAATGTGCTCATTCATAACACACACGCACACCTCAACACTCACACACATACAGCCGCAGATAGCTGCCCAAGAAAAACAATAATAAAAACGTGTGGTAAACAAAATACGATTTAATTGTATCATCGGTTGTTGTTGGTATCGGTGTTGTTGTTATCGTTGTTGTTATCGTTGTTGTTGTTGGCTTTTCCCTTTTACTTTAAGTAATTTTTGTCGTCGTCTCCTTCCTGTTCGCTCGCTCGCTCTCCTTCGTCTTCAAGGTAGACAACAAAGAGCCAGACAAAAACCGGACAACAACAAATTTGCCCAGCCCCGCGTTGTTTTCTCTCCGTCTCTTTCTGACGCTTCACTTTCTATCGCCTTCTCTTTCCACTGCTCTGCTGTTTTGTCACTCTCCTTTTCTATTCATATCCCGTTCTCTCTTTCACTCATTTCACTCTCCCCCCCCCAATCGTTTTGATTCGTTCCCCTCCCACTCGACCCTTTCGCTTATGCGATTAAAACAAATCCCACTTTTATTCGTTTGTATTTTTCATAATAATATCATGTTATTTTTATTCCACTTCTTTCGTTCCCCCCCCCCGGCTCTTTCGTTTTCTCACTCGCTGTGTGGTGAACCGGTTTGTTTTGTTGTCACAGTGGTCGGTCTCGCTCTTCCTCTTCTTCGATGGCCTCGCGCACTATTTCTATCTCTCTCCCAGAGCGTCAGCGTTGGCGCTCTCTCGACTCGTCGTCGCAGAATCTTCTACAAGAATTAGATTGGCATCGGGTGCACCCTGTAGCGTGTGGAGCGTTCGTCATACGTCGCAGTGATTGTGGGATGGAGGGAGGAGACTGCAGTTCACATTCTCCAGAGGGAGATTCCTTCAAACAAAGGATTCCTGCGATTTACGAGAACAATGAACTTTCGCTATGCGTCTCGGATCCAAGGATTAAACTAATTAATTCGAAAGGATTGAATTATTTCCAAAAGATTCAAGGATTACTCTAATTCATTTCAAAAGATTCAAGGATTCGATTATTTGAAAACGATTCAAGGATTTCAATTGCACATACGCCACAACGCATGCATTGTTTTTTTTATTAATACAATAATTATTTTTATTAATAGAATTCGTCCAACCTTCAACGTTTTCACTCTTAAATTTCCCCGTTGCTCGCAATTTTTCATAATAAAAGACCATCAAGTGCTCTTTGTTCATGCTGGAACTCATTGTTCTTTTTACGACGACCCATGACTTCTCCCTTATTACATTGCATCGCTCCTTCTTCTGGTTCACTGAACTTCTCCCACTTTCCTTCGTTTCTCGAGGTTTCCTCGTTCCCAGGAGTGAATTCTTCGGATCACCCTGTGTCCGGTGCATTCATCCCTTGAGTCGCGGCGCTCAATCACGCATCGCATGCGAGAATGGCAAGTGTCATGCGATATTTCCCACAAGACTTCGACGACGCTCTACGCCTTCTTCTGGTCGCCTGTTCCCTTTTGGTGTTTTTTGACTTCGAATCGCGAAGGATCCGACCGAAGGCGCCACCGAAACCTCGAGTTCACCTCGCAGGGAGCGCGGTGAATGACCTCGGGGGGCCGATGGAGCCACGTGTTGGCGCCCGGTAGGGGCGAAGGTGGGAGGCGCTCCGACGCACCTCCATGACGCAAAATTGACGGCAGCTCCCTCGCATGCGAAAGAAATCGATCTCGCATGCGATTAGAAATTCGATTCTCGCATGCGATAGAAATCGAGCTCGCTTGCAATAGGAATTCTTTCTCACCGATGGTGTCGTGAGAGAGTTGTGGGAGGAGTAGCAGAGAGAGAGTGAGAAGCAATTGTGGGAGAACGACGAGTTTGTGTGGAAATGAAAGAGCGGGAGGCTGGTTGCTTGCTGTTGATTCTGGGCGCCTGGTAGAAGTCCGTGCGTCCGTTGGCTGCGTCCCTGCGGGTCCGTTGGATTCGAGCAACCAACCGACTCCCCTGCACTATCGACCACGGGGAAACACTTTATCGACTCCACTGCTTTATTTCGTCATTAATAAATAAATAAATAAATAAAAATAGTATAAAATAAATAAATAAAAATATTATAAAATATATAAAAAAATAAAAATAAATAAATAAAACCACTCGTTTTTTGTTTTGTTTTTGTTTATTTAAAATTTTACTTGAATGTGACAAAATTTTTCATCATTTAATTAATTTACTTTAAACAAATCTACACTTTGTTCCCCATGACAATTCGATTATTTGCCCATTTGTCATGAGTTTTGTTTTCTATATTAAATAATTATTAATATTAAATATTTAAATACATGCAATATTCCACTACATTGCATTTGTTGGCGTTTCAAAGATATTCAACCGCCGTTCTGTTTATGTGTGTGTTTGTTAATGTGTGAGTGTTTTTGTTCGAGTGTATGTATGTGCTGCTGAACTTAACAATTAATTAATTAATTAATTTAATTAATTATCCATATTATAATTGTTTGTAAAATTTATTTAAATACATATTTGTTTTGTTTATCTGTTTATTCTTAAATTCCCTAAGAAAAAAATATCACGCAGGACGCAAAAACAAACAAATTACAAAATGTTTATTTTTAACTTTCATATTTTTATTATTATTATTATTATAATTATCATTAATTAATTTTATAAATAAATTTAAGATTTGACAACATTTTCCCATAGACAAAAATTTCATTTATTTTCTAGTTAAACGCATGTATGTTTGTTTGTGTGTATGTATGTGTTTGTTTGTTGAAAATACACTAAGGTTCTGTTTTGTTTTGTAAAACATTCGTGTTTACACCAAGTGTTCAATTTAATTCTTTCACGACCTCTTTCATAAAAATAAAGAAGTCTCGATGATCATGGATAGAATCCACAATGTTCGTATGTAAAATCCTTGAATTATACATTTTAATATCCTTCGTCTTCAGTGTGATTTCCCCATTAATAATAAAGTAATTATTTACATGTACAGAGTTTACAGATCGCTCTTACGGACTTTGCTACAATCGGAGAAAATTTGTTACGATTTTACGAAATATTCGGAATTCAAAAGTCGCTAAAACATGCATGACCTTATTTTTTGGTCCACTTTTGGCCATTCAACCGAACTTAATTTTCTCTAATTAACTACGATCTTAGCAAAGTCCGATCCCCGGCCTCCCCCGATGGAGAAAGCTCACTCTGAAGCTCTGTTCGAACGGGAGGCACCACACACACACGCCCTGGTTTATGGAGTTGAGTATTGGCTTGGAAGGACTCCCGAGACACCGAGACGCCTTCGAACCAGGCCCAGTGTGCGCGGTGTGTGGACCCTTGTCGTGCGTGGTGAGTTGCGCGAAACACAAATTACTACAATGCGGACAACACACATGCTTAGCTTTGGAAATAAACTATTCAACTAATTGTAAAATATGTATATAAACTGTTCAAAAATAATAATAATAATTATAATAATTCATTAATTAATTAATTCATAATAATTCGCTACAATTGCATCGTGTACATACATACATATGTATATATAATTACATATATGGTTGTAAATATATATGTATATAAATAATTGCAAGTAATTAAAATTACTTAGCCCTAAACGCTCTAACTTGGTGAACCTTCTCTTATTTTATTTTATTATTTCATTATTATCATAAATATTTATTATTATTTGTTATTTATTTATACGTTAAGTGCAGCAAAAAGTCTTTTCTTTTCACTTTTCTTCTAGTTTTCGTCGTCTCCTCCGTTCACTTCGCGTTTCATCCGTTGAGATTTTATTTTACAATTAAATCATAAATAAATTGGCAAAACCAATTGGCGTGGTGTAAACACAAAAAAATATATCATAATAAATGAAAAAGTAAACAAGAATAATTTAAGAAAATCTAAACAATTTATAATTAAAGAATTAGCTACAGATTATTTTGTCATTTTGGAAAGATCCTCAAGAGAGAGAGAGAGAGAGAAAGGGAGTTGCCTAAGCTTAGTAGTAAATATTAGGTAAGTGTGTGTTTGTGATTGAGGATAAAAGTCGTCTATAGTGAGTTCTAGCCAGATCGAATGTGATCGGATATGTGCGAGTTTTCTAAACGAACACGAGAAGTTCAATAGGTCATAGCAATACAGAGTTAGAGTACGACAGATAGATAGATTGGGGTTGTTGTAGGCAGACGATAAGTCGAAATTGCAATTGAAAAATACGCCTAACTTAATAAATCGACTTAAGATAGATAGATTTACTCAAAGATGCACAGAATTGTCAAAATAAATGCTGATTGGCCAACTGCGCGCAGAACTGAATCTAGTTGTTGTGTGGATTTCTCCTTGTTGTTGCTGTTCTTGTTGTTGTTGAGATAGTAGCTCCACGAGTAGAGATTGCTTTAGGGCGCGGCATTCGACGCCGCCGCCGACGCCGTTGTCGTCGCCTGGCGGTAGTAGATGTTGGCGCTCTTGATCGGCAGCGGGTGGGCCTCGGTGTTGAAGACCCACTCGTCCAGCGGCAGCAGCGAATCGTCGGAGAACAGCAAATACAGGTACTGTGGAAAGAACGAAGAAGAAGAAGTATTAGAGAAGCTGGGAGGGAATCGAAATGGATGGGGGGGAGAAACCTTCAGCGTCTCGGCCAAGAAGAAGCTCTGCTGGACGTCGTCCTTCTGGGGCTCCTCCTGGTAGACGTTCTTGATGCCGCAGTAGCCGTGGGGCGTGCGGCAGTGGCGCTCCAACGCCTGCACCGCCTCCCAGCCCCAGTCGCGGTACTTCTGGTCGTGCGTCAGGCGCCACAGCACGAAGTAGCTCTCGATCGTCTCCGGCCGCAGGATGTAGTATTTCTCCTGCGACTTCAGGGCGCGCGCCTCGGCCGCCTCGCTGAACCTGAGAGGGGAAGAGAGAGTGATAGAGGCCTGAACAAGATAAGAGGGAGGGGGGATCGTCTCACCTAAAGGCCTCTGGGCCGAGCTTCGTCGGTGTCCGGACGTAGCTCTCGTGGCAGGTGTTCGTGATTCCCTTCCCTATCTCCATGAACTTCTGCGTGTGCTCGTTCTGGCGCGTGTTCGCCCCCAGAGCGAAGAGACCACCTAAGAGAGAGAGAGAGAGAGAGGAGAAGTAAGTATCGTGTAAAGTCAGTCGGTCAATTTCTCACTCACCCGAGAAGCAGGCCAAGTGGTCCATCTTGTGCTCCAGCCGATCGAACTTCAGGTCCGAGACGTATGTCAGCCCATTGGGACTCGTGCGCACCATCTTCTCAACGATGGCCGCCATCGCCTCGTCGAACATCTCGCGCGCCTCCTCGTCGGTCTGGCCCGACTGCAGCCACGACTTGAGCAGGTACTCGTAGAAGCTGTCGCCCAGGGCGCCCAGCGACATGTGCACTGTGGAAGAGAGAAAGGGGGTGTAATTGATTGTAGTGAAAAAATAACGATCAAGATTTGATCGATATTTCTGGAAAAAAATATCAAAAATGTCTCGATATATCTTATCGTAAGAATCGATATATTTGTGTTTAAATATTTCTGATAGAAAAAAAATGTACAAAAATTGGTCGATTTTTTTATTTTTCTCATTGGAATATTTCATACCGTAAAAATATTCATAAAAAATGATCGATATTTCTGATGAAAAAAAAATATTTATCGATATTTCTGATCGAAAAAAATAGGTATCGATATTTCTGATTGAAAAAAAATAAATTAAAAAAGTTATCGATATTCCTAATCGTACAAATGAAGCATAAAATATTGATCAATATTTCTGAATGAAAAAAAAATTATCAAAAATTTATCGATATTTCTGATCGAAAAAATAATGAGCCACATTTGATAGAATTTCTGATTGAAAACATATCGATCAAAACTGTTATCAGAATTTCAGATAACAAAAAAAAGTGATCAAAAATTTATCTGTATTTCTGATCGAAAATATAACGAAATAAGCGACAACGGTCGGTACTCACTCTGGCCCCACTTGCCCGTCTTCGGGTTGAGGAAGTTCGGGTACAGCCCCTTGGGCTTCTCGATCTCCTTGAGCACCTGCCGGATCGCCTGGACGCGCTCGCGGTACAGCGGGTTCCCCGTGATGTCGCTGAGGTAGGCGAACTCCAGGTGCAGCGTGCCGAACTCGGACAGAATCGAGCTGCCGCCCGAGGCCCAGCCGTAGTTCTTGCTCATCCCGGTCTTGGTGTTAACCAGGGCGTACGGGATGCCCGTGGGCGTCTGGAAGGCGGGCAGCAGTTTGTCGGCGACGTGCTGGGCGCGCTCGCGATACAGGTTGTCGCCGGTGAAGGCGTACAGGGTGAGCAGGCCGCCGACGAAGCGGATGTTCGTCTCGAAGACCGACAGATCGGCGCTGATGTTGTCCAGCCAGAGCTTGCGCTCGATCCACTCGCGGCCCTCGCGGTACTCCTTGTCCATGCCCATCAGGTAGAGCGTGTCGAGGCCGTCGACGATGGTGGCGCCCAGGTCGTACGCCCCGAAGATGCTGCCCGAGTGCGGGCGCTGGCTGAGCGGGCGGAGCTCGTTCTTGCCCCACGCGTACAGCTTGTAGTTCTGCCAGGCGTGCTCCATCATCTGAAAGAGAAGAAACAAGTCAGCAAGAGGTTTTATATAAAAGTTTTGACATAGGAAAGCTAAGTGGAAATAATTCATTCATATCTTTATATCTTTATGTTAAAATGTTCCTCGAAAAAACAACACATTTATCTATGTAAGAAAGAAGATATATATTTTGTTTGTTTGCTAAATTTTCGTCCGAATTTTGTCTTAAAAAAAAGTACTATATATATATATTTTTTCAATTTTTGATCCTTCCTATCCTTGTAATTCTTTTTCCCAATGCCAGCGTTGGCGCACTTTCGGGAGAAATGGAAATGCAGGAAAAATATATTCATAATTCATGTCATCCTCAAAGGGAAATTCCGAAAACACGAGACACGCCAGGAGACAACAAATACAACAATACAACAATGAGAGCAGAAGACAAAAATAAAAAACTGCTTTCTTTCTTGCTAAAACGGAATTAGTTTGAGAAACTTCGTCAACAAACGAAGCTTGACGTGCAATACTCTGAAACAAGGACGTGAAACTAGTGGTGGGTAAAAAAAAAGTAGCAGGAAAATATCCATTTCGAGTAATATATATATATTCGAGTAATATATATAAATAATGTAGTCGAATAAATTTTTATATTGAAACTAACATAAATAACAGAAAAGAAATAAAATTATATAAAATTAAGAGATATTATCCGTAGATGATCTCAAAAATATCTTTAAATTCCTCTAAAAGTTAAACAAGAAGCTGGAGCACCCAAAGTATAAACAAATCATTTAATTAATTAATTAATTTTTCTGTTTTTTGTGTATTATTGATTATAATTTCTAAAGTTGAAGTGAGAATCAGAAGAGTTTATTTCCAGCTGTTTACCATCACTGGGATGAATTTTCCTCAAGAAAAATTTTTAGGGGTTTTCTTGCTAAACGTCTTCAATCGAGAATCCGGCCGAATCTCAAAGTCAAATATAAAATTTTTGATTTTTTGGAATTTCAATGCTGAGTTATGAATCCTTCCGAGGAAAATGAAATTTTTGCTGAATAGTCCTTGATTTTTCTCTTCAGGGAATATCCGAAAATCGAATCTAGGCAAAAATCCCGAATCTCTCGATGCTTCGCAGAATTTCTTTGTTAGGAGTGGGAAGAACAGAGATGAAAAGATTAACAGACCCCGTATTGCAGCCAGAAAATGAAAGCAGCATCGATTCCATGGAAGAGCAGATAGAAATCGCTCATACGCCGTGGGGTCCTTGGACTGAATAAACGATTGGTTTTTATTTCATTCTCGTTTCCCATCATCTGAGTTATTATCGAAGTAAATGCAACGGAACGCTAAAATTGCGCTCCACCCCCGATAGCAGAAAGATGATTAATATGTCGAATGTGCATTGTGCATTTCCATGAGACGGATGCCTTTCACGACAACGACGCGAGCCAGCGAGGAGCAGGCGGCTGAGTAATAGGAGAATGCACACAGGCAAATGCAAATTTGCATACAGACAGAGAGACAAACTTGCATACGGACAGACATCTTGCAAACATATAGAAAACATTAGGCTGAGTGATATGAGCAGAGTGAGAGTCATAAACAGTGACGAACGAACGGAGCTTATGGACAATGGTGCTGATTCATAGGTCTGTCAATAGCATTCATTCAAATGGACAATAAGCAATAAACAACAACAACAACAACAGAACGAATAGCAACAACATCATATGAGCACATCAGAATATCGCCTACAACAAAACACTACAATAGAAAATGAGTCCACGACAATCGTGGGCGACAAACGAACTGGACGAACGGACAGAAAGACAGACGGTTGACCTGTGGGACGTGCCGTTGATTAATTTGCATTCGTCCGTTGCAGTAATTTTCAAGTAAAGTAATGATGATGAATGGATGAGCCCTAGACGAAAGAGAGAGAGAGAGAGATAGAGAAAGAAAGGTAGAGTGAGGAAAGATTCAATTGTGTGGCCAAATAGTTCTCGCCACGACTGTTAAATTTTAACGACGCCGACGACTAGGAATAGCAAACACAGTAATTAGAAATGCTTTCGATGGAGCACGACGCATGTCAATGTTACCAGATTGTCATTTATGAGCTACAATCTGACAATCTGGCAGCCTCAGGGGATTCACTTTTGTAAACAAAAGCCATTTGGTTGAAGCTTTTTGCACTTGTTTTGCATCGTTGTTGTGCTCGAACTTTTGCCGATACGCTTCGATTTGATTGGTTTTCATTTAAACGCAAGAGTGAGAGAGGCGAGTGTGCGGGATCGTGAGGTCGTCGAAAGCGTGGCAACGCTGCCAATTGCCTCGGTTTGTGGAATAAAAGGCACAGCGAGTGTGGCTTTTGTTGTCCCTGAATGCGGATTTTGTGTGGTCCTTGTCTATGGAAATCAGTCCGAAGGGTGCCAACAGAGGGAGAGCAGTTAGTATGAGAGAGACAGCAGACAAAACTCGAGGACAAACGAGGGAGAAGCAACCGGAAGCCAATGTGTGCGACAGAAGTTTGAATCGCGTCAGCAATAGCGGAATGAATGAAGCAACAACAAATGCTGCGTAAAGAAAGAAAAAACCAGCAACAACAGCTGCGAAAAAAAAACTACATTGGCTGCAAAAACAACAACAAAAATTTAACCTAGTCGACGTCCGTCAAAATACTGAGAAATTTTGAATGGATCACGCCATGGTGCGCACCGATTGGGGATTTGAGGGGAGGGATTTTTCTCCTTTGTTCTACCCAGATCAAGCGAGAAAACAATAGCAGGAGGATGGAGAGAAAATGGAAAGAGCGCCGCATGCAAAATCATGGCCGCCCCGAGCCGCTCCGGGCCAAGCGTTTAAGCGGCTTAAAAATTGATGGTCACTGAATGATTTACCGCTATTTGACGGCGTGTGGACGGCTGGGAGAGAGAGGAAGAGAAAGAAAGAAAGAAGGGAAAGAAGAGTGAATAGACGGATGAAGAGGAGAAAGAAGCGTGAAAGAACGAAGAGGGAGAAAGAAGAATGTGAAGAACGGAGGGAGGGAGGTTTTGGTAATGCATTTCTTGGAATGACTTTCGAGCTCTCGACTCGCGAACCGAGAGTGATGACAATGAAATGAAGACCCGCGAAGGACGACAACCCATGGAAAGACGGACCGAGGGGGAGGAAAAGAAAGAGCAAGGGAAGAAAATATTGCGAGGTTGACGCCGGCGGATTAAACGCCGTCCAAAGGTTGTCTGTCCCGCCCAACGGCGGTGGTCGCATTGAATGCGAGGCAAACCGTTTTAGTAAAACCGCTTTAAATCTTATGCAAAAATTTCTGCAAAATCCGAGGCGACGATTCGGCCAAGCGAGAGGCACCCGTCGCCAAACCAGCGGTGGACGAAACGTGGCTTTTCCCCCACTCTCGGCTCACGCTCCCCAAGCGGCTGTGTTAAGTGGCTCGTGCTGGGTCTCGGTTTAATTATGTTAATTAGGGAAAATTACTCGCCCAGGGAACGAGACGAGGTCGCTCTTTGACCCCAGCCAGCTGGGCAGGAGTCCAGGGTTCAGAGAATGAAATCCGTATGATGAACTCCGCATCATGAACTCCTGGTGATGAACTTTGTATAACGAACTTTTAACCACTGGACTGAAGGACGAAAATGTCAAATGTGAAAAGTAGATTATCAACCATACTGAGCTTCTTCAAATGATCCCAAGTATCACAAGAATCTCCTCCTGACCTAAGAATGAGTCAACCTCGTTGAGATTCTTCCGATGACCCAATCAGAGGCCAACCTGGGCCATCGTAAAGTGGTTCCCACCTCTCACGAAGAGTCCTGCACAGATGTTGATGCCGACAATCAATCATTGAGCGCGCGATCCCAGAAGAAGCCGTTTCAGGGACCAAAGTCAGCGCGGCCTTCGACTGGCCATCGAATGATGTTTGCTTTTCCTCCTTCTCCCTCTCGAAATCACTTCCGCTCTTGACCGAAAGAACCTCCCCCCAACCCACAGAAGCACTTCTCCATGCCTCGCTCGCACTTCTTCACTTTCCGTTGTCATCGAGGGCAAATGGCAAGCTCGGAGCAAACCAATAGAAAATAAGGCATGAGGAAGAGAGGGAGAGAGAAGCAGAGAGTGATGGAGTGAAAAGCAGAGAGGTAGAGAGCAGAGCAAAGTGGTAGATGAAGAGAGACGACAAAAGGCAAAAACTAGGCTATGGTCAGGCCAGCCGCCAGTCGGTGGAGGCTGATGCATTGACAATGGTCGAGTGGTGGGATTCGATTCGATCGGCTTCGATTTCATGGCGACGACATTGAACGGATTAACTGGAGCAGTGTTGCCACCTTGTGGGCGGTTGTGGTGTGGCGGGAGCGGGTCTAAATGGATTGGGAGATGGGGGAGGACGAGAAGGGGACGGAGGATGAAAAAGTCACTGGAGGATAGAATGAAGAAGTTGTGGGAGGATAAGTAGGATGATGGGATGAGGTTGATGACGGCTGATGGTGGGTGGAAATTGTGGTTGAAGAAAATCATGATAATTTTGTTGTGAATTACGAAAATGGCGATGGCGATGACGATTCGAAGACGACAGATAAATGGAAAAATAATAACACGTTGAGGGATGGCAAAACCGAGAATCATGCAGGAAATGAAGAAACACGGCGGAAGAAATAGAAAGAGAAGGAAGGCTTTGATTTACGACGGAACCTCGTTCGTCCTTCGATCCTCGATTGGCCTCCTTTTGGCCAGTCACGGCAGAGGCGGTCACGATGGAATTCTCCTCATGGAGAGGTTCAGATGTTGCCAGCTGTTGAAAGGGCCTCCGAAATGATTCGAATCAAAGGCCATCAATGGAGAGGCCGTCATCGCCATTGTCTGAGTTTGAGTTGAGAGTTTGAGATCGTGTTCAAGAGGTCCATGAGTCGTGTTTCGGGAAAGAGTCCAAGGAGGTTGAAGTTTCAATAAGTTCCGAGAGAAGGTTCATTTATAAAACACTTTAGGGATGTTTGCCGAAAGAAAGTTGACGACCAATTTGTTGATTGCTCAATCAAAAGTCATCAAAAATCATCATCATTATCATCGCCAACAGTCATCATTATTATCGCCATCATCTTGATTATTATTGTCATAATCATTATCACCACCATCATCATAATTGTCATCATCATCATCACAATCAATGTCAATGTCGTTATCGTCATCGTCATCGTCGGCATTGTCAACAACTCGATAATTGAGTCTTCTTCATTGTCGATTGCTGTTGACAACGTGACGTTGTTGTTGTTGTTGCTATTGAGCCCCATTCGCCGATTTAGTGAAGTGATAAAGAGAGTGAGAAAGGGAGAGAGAGAGAGAGTGACAGAGACAATAAGAGAAGGAGAGCTTGACATAGACAGTAAGAGGAAATGAGTGAGGGAGAAAATCTTCATTATTTAATAAACTGAACGCTTGGCATGGATCCAGAGTTAAATTGGCGCATAAACGGATCCACACAGTCAGGCGACAACCGCCAGCCGCCAGCCGCCAACCACCAAACGCCAGGCGTCAAACGACGGTGGGGCAAACGACAAGCCGCCGCTCGGTGGAGTTGGCCACAGAGGGCCAAATTCAACGCTTGGTTTTTGAATGGCTTCGAGTGAACGAAAATTCGATGGCCGGAAAAAAACCGAACTTCAACGAGAGTGTAATTCGATGGCGATTGATGGTATTGTTGTTGTTTTTCTTGTTACTCTTGTTGTAGTTCAGTTCAGTTCGTTTATTTGTTGTTGCCGTCGGTATTGTTTTGTTGTTATCGTTGTAGGACATTTTTGGTGATTGTCATCAGCTTCCGCCGTGAAGTGGATCGAATTTGAAAACCACCGACGGCGACGGATGAGGATTGATTGTTGGTGGCGATGGACCGAAGGTCGATGCGGCTGGAGGGGGCTGCAAGAGGGACTTCGGGATGTCGAACGAGAACCTGGTTCGAGTGGAATTGTGTCTAAACAGCGTTAAATTACTATGGAGAGTGCTTTCAAGGCTCTTTGGGAATGGGCGAGAAGAGGTCGAGAGAGAGTAGGGAGACAGAGAGAGCAAGAGAGTAGCAGTAGAAGAATAGAAAGTTTAATTGAGATTCTGTCACGAGCGATTCGATGTTGTGGTAGCAGATATTTAATGATAAAGAACAGAATTAATTGGAATATTTTCACCACAATTGGGTATCTTGAAATTCAATCGAATTCATCACAATTTCCTCATCACCACCCCAATCACAGCAGGAGAAATTCGGAGAAATTGCACATTCAATTAAATTTATATCAATCCATCTTTTCCATGGAATTCATTCGCTCAAATGTCACACCTTATTCACCACACTTCGGCAAGTGGTTCGGCAAGTTCGGCACCATGGTGGGTTGTCCAGAGGACAAACTCACCTCAACTTCACCTCTATCTCTATCCTCACATCTCTCATCTCTATCCCTCACAGCCCCGCCTCCTGACTCCGACTGGAATGAGATAACTTTCTGCAGATATTGCTTTTGTTATTGTTGTTGTAAGTGGTGTTGTTTTTGTTGTATGAGATGTTGGTATTGTTGTTCTTGTTGTGGTTTATTCAAACAAGAAGAGTATTTTTGCACCATGTTGGGACGTCGGTTTTATTGCTGAGAACTTTAATACATTCCGAATGTGCCTCGCAATGCAATAAAACACAACATCACACAGGGGAGGGGGGGCGAGAAAGGGAGTGACAGAGGGGCGAGAAAAGGACAGGGACAGAATCGAGTAAGGGACGGGCGGAAATGTGAGGGGCGTAGTATTATTGCGAGGACCTCCAATGAGAAGGCACGTGACTCGTAAATCCAACAGACAGCCAGAGAAAGTTGCGGCCATCGTTTGAAGAGTGGCTGCAGCAACGCGGTGACGGTGGATCGAAGGGATGGGATGGAAGTGACTGTTATACCGCTGACGAGATCCCTCCGCCCCCCTTTCCCTGCCACGCCTCGTCACGTGACTTTGTAACATGCGCTGCACGAACGTCCGTCCGTCTGTCTGTCCGTCTGTCCGTCCATTCGTTCACTGGCCCAATCGATCAGAGTCGCCTGCAACGAGAGAGTGGTGAAGACGTCCACTCGTGGAATCGACCCTCATTCCCATTTTCCTCCCTCTCTCTCTCTCTTTTCGCTCTCTAGCTTTTTCTCCGACTCTGGATGCGCGCTCAATGGGCCGAAAGTAATGAAGTCACGAAAGGGTTAATCGCACACATCCACCACAGTGGGATATGACAACAGAAATAAGAACAAGCAAACCACAACAACACCAGCAGCAATAATAAAAGCCACAGCAACAAACAAAAAACAACATCCGCAATAACAACATCAGCAGCAACAGCAATGGCAACAACAAATTAATTTAAATGCAATTACAACGAAAGCCAGACGACGAACGTGCTTTTCGCGAAAAATTGTTTCTCGGCCTCGACCGAAAGCTCCATCAACACGTCGACGTCATACACCGCCCCCCCCTTCCCCTGCCACGCCTCTTGAGAGGATGTTGGAGCTCCCCCCATGCGTGTTGCCATCGTCATCGAGCGATGGAGCTTTTGATTGTTATGAATTATGTTCAAGTGGAAACGGAGACCGAAACAACCGGGGTCGACTTTAATTGAGATGCAATTCAAATTTATTCGCACGCATGCATTTCCGACAAATCGATATGAACACATCATTTTTTTATGTGTTCCGCTTTTCAGGCAACACGTTAATAAAGAAATACTTTCAGTGTGAGGTGATGACTTGAGAACTATTCTTTTTTTGTGGTGTTCTCTTTTAATAGTTTTGTTCTACATTTTCTTCGCACTCCATGTTTTCATCTCCCCACGAGTTTCAAATCTTTAGTTCGCGTTCGTTTGTTCGCTCATGAGAATCTGAGAATTTGCATTTCAATTACGATTACAATCCATCGCCGAAGTTTTCACATTATTGTCAGCGATGACATTTCCATCGCCATCGTGTCCGTGTCAACTGTTCCGACCCCGTTCCCCCCACTGAAACATGTCCATGGAATCCAGGAACTTCAGCGCATGTCGTCCTCATCATCGCTTTCATTGGCAGAAATTGGATTGGCATAGACTACTTCGTTCGTCCCGACTTCATCCGCCAGATGATGTCCTTTGACATGTTTTAATTCCGGTTAACATGAGTAACTTTTACCATCTATGTACAGTATCATTATTTCCTCAGTCTCATCGCTCTACTCGAAGTCATAGTCGTCGTCTATTGATAGGGAGCTCATCAGCAGTTATAGGATATACGTTCCTCCCTATCAGCTAGTGAAATATGAACCATCATCACCAATCGGATCATAATCAGCAATCACATCGTTATCAGCTAAAGGAGTCCTCATCAGCAACTGAATCGTCATCGTCAGAAATCCTCATCAACAACCACATCATCCTCAGCAACAGGAATCGTCATCATCAACGAATAGTCATCAGAAGCAACAGAATCCTCATCAGCAACAGGGTTTCTCATCACTAACCACATCCGCATCATCTGCAACGACTACATTCACATGTCTCCAGCCACGTCCGCAACTCATCCACTGTCACATCCTCATCGTCAGTCACATTCAGAGCTCGCCTTCTCCTCAGCCACCAACCTCTTTCCATTATCCCTTCCACAATCACCCTTCACACGAGCCTCAGTTAACATCCTCACAAAGTTGAAGTTGGACTGAAACATGAAAGCGTTGGCTCTGGAGTCTGCGGTGGAGACACATCAGTCAAAAAGCGTTGAGCCATGAGCATTGATGTCAACGACGACGGGGTCGATGAGGGTCGGAGGACGACAAGGAAATGTGGGGACAGTTATGTGAAAGACATTGCAACAAATCAGGAACCACGCGATAATGACGACGGAGACAATAGATGATATTATGATGTGGTGACAAAGTTAATGAATGTGCTACCGACAAACGTAATGATCATCAGATCAGAAATAATGCTCATCACGATGATGAGATGACGACAATTGCTGCGAATTTCTGCAAATATTGGCAACAAGTTCTCATCGTTGGTGAAGGATTTCTCATCAGTGGAGAAGTATTTCGATCACGGGAAAGGATTCCTCCGCTGAAGAACTTCGATATTAAATTCCGTGTGAAAAGTGCTTCAGGACACGCACACACACACACATAGATGCTCACATTCTAAGGACCAAGGCTCTCGAATAACGGCCAATAAAATGGCAGCGAACAGACGTCGCTGAATGGGATGAAAACATCAGCAGCAGCACAACAACAAGGACGCCTCCATCAAGGACGAGAGGAGACGTGAAATTGAACAGGGCACACAATCGCAATCAGCGAGAGGGAGATGAAGAAGCTCTCTCTGGCTCGCTCATCTCCATGATGGCGGCGATGTTGGCGCATTTCCGCCGCTTTGTAGATTGTTTTGTAAGCTTCTCTGCGTTTGAAAGTCGTGTTGACATCTCGGCGTTGTTGGCCTGGTATTGTTGTTGGAGCTACTACTGGTGATGTTGTTATTGTTAATGCTACTACAAGTGCTGTTGATGCTACTGCTGATTGCGCTGCTGCTGTTGGTGCCTCCAAACCAATTCCCAAAATGAAGTGCAACGCAAGGCAATCAAATTAAATGAACAGCTCTGGAAAATTAAGCAAATTGAAAGTGGGTGTCATTCCCTTCCCCACTTTTCCCTTCACTTTACACTTTCCATCACTCCACACTTTCCATCACTCTACCTATACTGCAAGGTTACCTACGTCAGGATGGAAATCGTCCTATAGTAGGGAAAGCAGCTCTGAGGCGAAAAGACCTCGAAAAGCAAAAGGTTTGATGTGATGAAGCAAAGATTGCAAGTGGTCGGTGAGGGAACTCGAGGAGAACTCCAAGAGAAACCACTTGAGCAGAGGGAATATTTGAAATTCGGAATTGAGGTTTTCCTCTTAGCAAGAATCAACGAAAGGACACAGTAGAAACCTTAAACTGAGTTAAAGGAACTATTTTTCTCTCTCTGACGCAAGGTAGAATTTTGTTTCCTTCCTAGCCTCGCGACTATCGGATGACGATGAATGAAGTCAGTGAGAGATGGAGAAAAGAAGATGACAATGGGACGGGGATGAGCATAATTAAAGGCATGATTCGAGAGGAACCTCGATGATAAGAGAGAAGTGAAGATGATTAGAGAGAACGACAAACTACTGGATGATTAGAGAAAAACGAGGATGATTAGAGAGAACCATGGAACGACAAGAGAAAGAGGATGATTGGAGAGAATCGAGGATGATTAGAGAGAATAATGAAACTATTGGAGAATATAGGAAAATTAGAGATTAATAGTCAATAAAGGGGATGATGACGACGATGGTGATGATGACGATGATGGCAAGAGTTCACAATTGCGATAAATGACAACGAGAGGCGATGATGAGGATATGGAAAAGGCGGTGGTGTCGATGACGGATCATCGTGTGTGGGTGCAGTGGGTTAATTAATTGGAGCGCCGACAGTTGGTGGCCAGCTGTCAATTGCGAGCGGCTTCCGGTAACGATGGGGCGAGGCCTGCAGTGCGAACTATGGGTGGGAAGTACAGACGATGGAAATTGTATCGTAAATTATTCGTTGCAATTAGTTGTCGCTTTTTGTTGTTGTTGTTCTCCTTTCTCAATCAGCGGTCAATTGTGGGAATGTTTTTTCGTAAATAAGGCGATAATTTTAATTGCATCGATTAAAGTATTTAATTCGCGCACGAGAACGTGCAGCAGCAGCATCTGCCATGGCGCCAGCATCAGTTAC
This sequence comes from Coelopa frigida, assembly GCA_017309665.1. Lineage (NCBI taxonomy): Eukaryota > Metazoa > Arthropoda > Insecta > Diptera > Coelopidae > Coelopa > Coelopa frigida. The sequence goes on along the minus strand of CM029564.1, from coordinate 13,419,062 downwards.
AGCGGAAACAACAACAACAATATCACTAGGGACATCAACAATAACAACAATGTCGAAGAGAGATAGCAACATAATAGTGTATTTGTATGTGTTGCTGGCGACAAAATGAAGCCTCGAAACTATTTCGCACTGGAAAATAAGGACAATAACAACACTAATTACAACAACATTAAGAATAATAACAACACAATGAGTAACAACAACATAAAGAATAATAACAATACAATAAGTAACAACAACACAATGAGGAACAACAACAATAACTCGAACATGTGGCGCCATTCATTTCACTAATTGCTTCACTTTTGTATTGTAATTGATGTTGTTGTTATTGTAGCGAAATATAAAGTATTGTTGTTGTTGTTTTTACTACAGCATCATATCGTTTTTGTTGTTGTGTTTGCTGATAAAGCTCATGTTCAGTTGCACCTGTTAAATTAAATTAAATAAAGTATTCAAAAATGTTTGGAAATTAAATTTGTGAAAATATAAAATGCATGAACAGCAACAACAATAACAACGACACAGGTGCAACCAAATATATATGTAAATATACATATATAGATCGGTAAAATATGCATCGGTGCAAATTTCAGTTTCAGCTGCACGTGACGATCGAAGGTCGACGGAGGAGGAGAACGCATTATGCATGCATACTTTTAGGAGCCACACCAGTGACAGACAAGAATGTGTGTAGCAACAACAATAATAGGAGGAAAGAGAACAACAACTAAAAGAGGAGCAACAGCCAGGCCAACAAGTGAATAAAAAAAACAGCAGAACACGACAAAGAAGAACCATCAGCATCACCAAGTGAAGAAGGGAAGAGAAGTGAAGAAGAGACGGGAAGTAAAGACAAGAAGAAGACGAAAAAGGATCAAAAAAAAAAGGAGCAGCAACAGAATTTGCATTCCAAGGACCCACCGATGTGCTTTTGCTTCGTCGTCCTTCAGCAGGCAACTGAGCGGACTGAGGAGAAGCTCTGTGAAAGTCTTGTACATCTACACGACTGCTGCATATGAAATGAGAATAAGAATACGAAGACAAAACTTAGCATACCTTCAGGCGCAGAACAAAAACACAACGTCCTGTCTTGTATTTCGGTCTGAGGACATCATGTCTGTCTGTCTGTCGCACCCACAGTTAGACAAATTCCAGGAATTAAATTTGAATTTGAAAATCTCTGGGGAAAGTCATCCTGAACAAATGAAGAAATCGAGTGAACAAAATACAGAGTTCCACAATTAGGAGGACCTGAAAGTATGCCACACGTTCTTTCAGCATCTCTCTCCTACAACCTCCCTCCCTCCCTCAATGCCCTGACTCTGTCTTTGGCCGGCACCCCGTTCAAAGCACTCCACATTAATTTATTGACACATCAAAGCCATGTCTGGAACCCGCAAGAAAGCCGACGTCGCCGATCTGCGGTCGTAATTTATTCATTCGCAGTCTGGAGTCAACGTCAGGCGGGGCGTCGACACAACTTCGGCTGCTCTGTCGACGTCGGTCGCGTCGCTGCTGACGCCGTCTAGACAATGCAGCTGTTGATTTATTTATCGAATAATTAACCGTGTGGGAGGTCGTGGTGGGCTCAAAAGGAGGACGTGGTGAGTTTAAGAGGAGGACGTGGTGAGGTCAAGGCGAGGAGGGGCAGACGGTGAGCACGAGGTTGAGAAGAAGACCTCGATGTGGAGGAGAGGACTTTGTTGTCAGACGTTTTATGGGCCTTGTAAAAGACTTAAGTGTCTTAAGTGAAGACTTTGAACCCAAATAACAATATTGCTATCGGAATAATAATCACAACAACAGTCATAAGAATAATCATAAGAATAATCACCATAACGATCACAATAACAATCACACCAACAATAGAAGTCGAAACAGTCATAAAACATGAAGAAATTCCAATGAAGGCCACATTTAAGAGCCAATCGAGTTCCATCGAAATTAATTTACTACGCCTGAAAGTATGCTTTGCAAATAGAAGTCGAACGAAGCGCTCGGACTCGGTTCCATCGACAAACAAGAAAATCGAATAATAAACAATTTTCCCGCTCGCACCGCTGGAGTGTGGGAGGGAGAAAGAGAGAACGTCAAGGGGTGAGAGGGGGAAAAGAGAAATTTAAAGGGGCGACAGGGAGCAACAAGTGAATTGAGTTGTTGCAATGAAATGAAAACGGAAACGGAAATAACAAGGCATTTACTCTATTACTTTGTTTCCGGCTGTAATTTGTTGCAGCTATTTGTTTTTATTATTGTCAGCCATTTGTTGTTATTATTGTTGTTGCTGTTGCTATTGCTATGTGGGTGCTATTATTACTTGATGTTGTTGTCATTGCCGCCACCGTTGTCGTCAAGCAATCGAGGTCGTAGCGATAATGAATGGAAGCCACGACCACAAGTGAATTCCGAAGCTGTAATTAATCTAATCACGTGAGAGTGTGTGGCTGCGAGGGTGTGTGTATGTGTACGAGTGTGGTTGTGGGTGGAATGATGTCAAGAGTAAGATGGATGAAAGAAGAGACCCAGAGATAGAGAAATAGACAGAGAGAGAAATAGAATAGATAGAGAAATAGACAGAGAGAGAGAGAGAAGTAGAAAAGATAGAGAAATAGACAGTGAGAGAAAGACGTCGGTAGAGACGATGTAATGAATGATGTTCAAGGGATGCCGGAAACGGAAATTCTCCATTGCATTTGCCATCGTCCTGGGTTGTAAGAGGGACAGATAGAGAGAGATCGATAGATGGGCGGACATAAAATGAATTTGCTCCAGATTGAAAACTGCAAGAGCGAGAGTCATAAAAAGCTCGTCAAACTAAATGCTAACTAAAACAAAGTTTGCAAATGAAAGGGAATTTTGAAATTCAATTTCTCTCCAATTGAGATGATGAAATGGAAGAAAACCATTCAGAAATGAAGGATGAAAACAAATGAAGGATGAAAACAAAATGGAATTGCATAAAACGGGTGGAATTGCAAACCGATTGCGGTCGTCGAGCACATTGAGCGGAACTGTCGAAAGTCGAGGAAATGGACGAAACCCCGCCGCCCCAAGCTCCATTAGCGTCCGCAAGAGGCAGCGAAAGGGAGAGAGAGAGAGAGAGAGCGAGAGAGCAGCACGCTATTGCTATTGCATATTTTGCTGCATTGTTTTGTGGGTTTTGCGCAAGTAATGAAAATCCAATAGCAGCCGTAGTTGGTCGATGGCCAAGAGCAATTAGTGATTGTAGACGTGACAAAAACCCAGACGAGAGTGAAGGTTCGAAAGGATAAAAGCAGGAGGAGTAAGAGTGAGGGAAGAGAGTGAAGAGTTCCGTCGAGAGGGATGCAAGGATGCAGCTGGTGCTTTTTTTCGCAGGACCCCAAAATAAAAAGCAACACTTAAGTCGCATCCTTAGGAACGAGCGAACGAACGATGCCAGAAACTCCACACTTCATAGTCACATGTCTCACCTCTCTCGCTCTCTCTCTCTCACACACTATCTATCTCTCCATGTCTCTCTCTTTCTTCCTTTCAATATATCGCCCTGTCTCGCTTGCACAATATCCGATCTGTCGCCTCCTCTTCGTCACTGTCCGACGCCTCATCAATCACGCGCAGAAGGACGACGCAATTTTTCAAAAAATTTCCCACGCGACGCAGATGCTTTCGAAACATTTCCACGGTAGGAACTTTTCGCACAAGTAAAGAGATAGAAAGGGAGAGGGAGAAGGAAAGGGAGATAGAGAAGGAGATGGAGAGGTTGACAGAAGGAGAGGGAGAGGTAGACAGAGATGGAGATGGAAAGAGAGATGGAGTTGAAGAAGTAGGAGGCGGACGTAGAAGCGGAAACGGAAGTGTGCGCAAAGTTGCTGCAAATTAAATTCAACGACAACATTCATTGTCGTTTCAACGCGACAGACACTTCATTGACCCCGCCCCCGTTACAAGTGCCACGCCCGCACAAGTGTTCCTCACAATTGAACCCTCGACCCCTTGTTGCTGCTGGTTGCATTGGTCGCGTCGGCGTCCGCTGAATTGATTGAATTATTAAAACACTTTGCAGAAATTTACCGAAGCTCTGCTGCTCCCGGTTGTTGAGCAGCAGTTGGGGAGGCTGGTGAGGAGTCTGTTGGAGAGCTGTTGAGTCAGCGACATCTGTTGGCTGTCACAGCTTCCGACGCAACTGCGGGTCCCGGTCGCCGTGTCCAGGAAGAGCTCCGTCCGGGACTTGAAACTTAATTTAATGATCAGTGCAGGCGAAGAGGATGAAGATGAGGACGACGATGGACGTCGTGGGACTGAGTGAGGATGGGGAAGGCTGGAGGGAGAGAGAGAGGTAGAATTGCGAGGGAGTAAAGGGAGTCCACAGGAGCTGGAGCTGGAGAAGGACCGATGAATGAGGTGGTAGAGAAGTGAAAAATGTACTGAAGGAGGAGCGAAGAAAGAGCTGTGGAGAAAATGATGTTGAAGCCATAGGAGAATGGGATATTGGGAAGAGTCGCAGACGTGAGAGACGAGGAAACCTAGGCAGAGGGAGGAGTTCTATTAGGAAGAGCAGGACGAAGTTGCAGGAAGGCTTGGGTTAAGTAGGGAACAAGCTGTCGTCGTTGACGACGTCTGACTTGAGACGTCGCAATCAAATTCCAAGCAATCACCATCAATATTACGGTGATCGAAGTCGAAGTGGAAGGGTAATGGAAAATTGTAGAAAGTGGGGGGAAGGAGTGACAGAGGAGGAGGAGGAGGAGAGGGGGTGAATTGAAAGCTGTCGATGAACGTTTAGAGCGAGACTTTGAAGGACACAAATCACTGCTCGAACAACCTTCTGGGGGCATTTGGACAAAGGACTTTAAAAGCCATGCCAAACCGGAGACGGAAATCGGCTTCCGACATTTTTAATGGCTTTCGATGTGATGGCCCTCCGTCACGTCATCAGTTTTCAGGGCTGTCCTTCAGTTCGTCTGTCCTTCCAATATTTCTATGGTTTGTTCACGACCCGTGTCATTTTTCACATGTGGACATGGTCTTGTTTTATTTTGAAGCTGATGGGGATGGTAGAGGATTCGTTGTAGTTCTTGTCGTTGTTGTAGTTTTCATTGTTGTTGTTGTGGTGGTTGCTGTCGTTGTTGTAGTTTTCATTGTTGTTGTTGTGGTGGTTGCTGTCGTTGTTGTTGTCATTGTCGTTATTTAGGTCCTTTCTTTCACATTATTGTAGAAATCTCAGAAGTGTCCTTGTCTTGCGACACAGAATGAAAGGTCCTTAAATGGATTTTGCAGCCAGTTGGAAACCGAGACTTCAAATATTATTTCTACTCTCCCTCTCTCCCTTCCTCTCTCTCTATATATTTCCCCCACTCCATCTTTTTCTACCGGCTTCTTTCCACACGCTCCATAACTTGATGCGATTTATTTTCGTTTTCGCTTTCATTGAGTGCCAAAAGTAGTCGACTTGGGTTCTAAAGGCAACGACGACCTGACAGTCGGAGTGACTGAGGTGAAGAACGAGAAGAGATGGTTTCGAGGAAGGCGACAAATTCCAGAGAAGGCCAGGAATCGAAGAGGAGGTGGAAGAAGGCGAGCAAGTCTGTTTAGAAGTGTTCAGAAAATAGTGAAGAGAGCAGAAAATTCCAGTGGGAAGTTGCCTTGGTTGAAAACCCACATATTTCACGGAAAATTCATAAAATAAATGGTACAACTTTGAAAAGTCTCTCTCTCTCTCTCTCTGTCTCTCTTTGACTTATATTGCATACCCATCTCCCTCTGGTGGTTTTGCAAATGTTGCATCGAACACGTTTCATCGGCCAAGGATAATGGTAAATAGTAAAAATTAACTGCACATCAATGAAAACAACAACAACAACGATAACAACAAAAATAAACAAATCGATGTAATTCCCCAACATCCCCCCTCTCACTCCCTCCTCCATCTCACACATGTACAGTGGGCTCATCATAAATTACAATCTTGTTATTGACTTGGTTTTTGTTGCTGTTTTATTGACACAACAGCGACGGACGATTTATATTTGTTGTTGCGCAGTAAATAGTGTTCAGAGAGCGAGAGAAAAAGGAACAAAATGTATTTGCAACAACAAGAATGCGAAATTCACCAACACATCGATGTTCTTTTTTATTTATTTCGATTAAAACGAATGTGTGCCTTTGGGCGAAATTGAAGTCTATTTGGCGTAGTTTATGAGTTTTCGCATAATTCTATCAATGACAGAATTAATTGATTCGCATTTGTTTCGAGGTCCCAAATGAAATGGATTGCAGATGCTTTTAGTCTTGATTTGTTAATGTATGATTTCCTTTTTATATTTTTAGATTTGGTTTAGAGAGACTGAGTTAGATATGGATTTATTTATTTGTTTAATTATTTTTCTTTTTGGTCGATATTCGATAGTGCGATTAATGCTTTAGAATAAAATAAAAAAAACTATATTTTTCGAAGTTAAAGGCAAGACAAAAGGAGAAAACTTGAAATTCCTCGGAGAGTTCTGATGCTTCATCGTCTGGCCTTCTTTTTTAAAACCAGTCTGGGATTTCTCTGAATCCTTTTGATCCCACCATAAGTTTCTCTTGGAACGCTTGGATATTCTCCAGTTGACCAACTCATTAAACTTAAGCAGTTATTAGCGCTGAAATTGTTGCCATTCGTACGAGGAGGAATTCCATTCGTCGTTCGTTCGCTTTTATAATTAATAAAAATATTAATTCCTCGTAATTTCGTTCGCATTCCGCTTCGTCTGTCGACGTCAGACATCGCCGACTGAGTCTCGGGACTTGGTTCACGGTTCCAAGCAGATGGGGATAACGACGGAAGAGAGAGAGTGAGAGATAGAGAGAGGGGAGGTTAGAGTGAGAGAGAGAGATAGAGAGAGGGGAGGTTAGGGTGAGAGAGATGCTACTGCGACGATTCCAATCCCACTTCGAGAATGTTTAGGGTAAATATTTTTAAAATTTTTATTTTTTTAAATTTTTAAAATTTAAAAAAATGAGCAACATTTTTTTTATTTTCTCAATTCTTTTTATTTCATTAATATTTTTTTTTCTTTTTTTTTTAATTTCTTAATATTTTTATTTTCTCAAATTTTTTATTTTCTCAACATTTTTTATTCAAATATTTTATATTATTTTATTTATTATTATTTTTTATTTAAGTAATTCATAATTTTATAATTTTCAAATTTAATAATCAAGGAAAAACTTATCCGAAAATTTGCTACAATTGAATGAAATTTCCTTAGTGTCTGTGAATGTTTCAATTCCGCAACAATTAAAATTACAGTTGCAATTAGTCGAAAGATAAAAACTCAGCAAAACTGCTGCCCTCGGCGGAAGGAACTGTCATTAGGATGGAAGTCAGCGAGGGGTGGCCGGACAAGGAGGAGGAGGACAAGGAGCAAATAATTTGCTTAAGGACCCCATTCAGAAACTAAGACGAACAAGGAGCAGAAGAGAGTTATGATGGAGATGATGCTGGCGGCGAGAAGATTGAGAAGGGGAAGAAGGAAGTGCACGGAAGGAAAAGTTTCCGCAAGAAGCTGCAGCAGAAGCGTCGAAAGTTTTGCCAAAGTAGCTTCAGCCACAACCGCGATGCGCTTCCGTCTGTCTGTCCATCCCTCTTGCTTCCTCCCCTCTAAACGCGGACAGTTGGAATTGTGGCCAAAGTTTCACCACAGAGACAGACAGACAGACATAGAGATAAAGAGAAAGAAACTCACACGGACACACCGAACGAGATCAAGAAACAAAAACCAAAGAACGTGTGGAGCGAAAAGAACGACGAAGGAACAAAAGGAATAACAAAAGCCAACAAGAGGCGAAGGAAGGAAAATATTTGAGTTTTTGTTGCCAACATGCTGTTATTGTTGGCAACATTGTTGTTTTTGTTGGCAACATGTTCTTATTGTTCTTTATTTTAGGTACCAACCGACGAGCAAATATGCTTTCAAATTGTTGCTTGAACAACAACATTTCATTTCAGAAATCAGAATCATAGTGGAAAACGAGAAGAAAGAAAACGAAACAGAAAACAATGAAGATGTTACAAATATTGCCTCGGAAACACTAATGGCTTAAGCGGTTGGAGTAATTATATATTCGGATGGATTTATTGGTTTCAAGCAAAATGTAATCGTTGTGGAAGACGGAGTTTCTGGGATATATAGCAAATGAATTTAAAGTGGAGGAAAATGTAACGTATAAAATTAATAGTAGAACTTGATGCACTTTGGGATTTCAGTATATATGAATACATGAATATGACATGAGATTTTAGTGGTTATCCTTAATCAAGAAGTAGGGAATAGTTGTACATTTAAATTAATTGGCTGCAAAGAATTTTTCTTGAAGCAAAGGTTTAGAGTGAATGAATGATAAGAGGTAACTACAATACAACATTATACGATGTAAAATACAACAACGATATAAAATGCAACAACGAAATTTTAACCGAACCCCCAATTCCAAACTAATGAAGACCTCGGTGATGAATGACGCTCCCTTCCAAGAGACCCCAGTACCATGATGATGGAAGAATGAATCAATCGAAACCCAGTCACAGCCAGAGAAAGGAAAACCGAAATCAACTGATCGAAATTGGAAATAGAAAAGTTCCATTGAATTGGAAAGGAGCACAAAGACTTCAAATAAAACACAACCACAAGGCTAAGAAGAGCGGATGGATGAAGGGCAAAAGGCGGATGAAAGGAAGGACGAAGGACGCTGTGGGCGGTAAAGAACGAAATCCAAATGACTTGCAGCATCTGGACGACGAGAAGAAGCGACCGGAAGTTCGACGACATCGAGAAAGAAGGGAGCAAAAACCAAAGCGAGGTCACGGAAAACGCAAGGGAATGAAAATTGGAGGTTGAGAGAAGATGAGGAGAAGAGAAGGTGAGAACGAGAAGGAACAGGAAGGGAAGTGAAGAAGGACAGAGAGGGAAGATGGATGGAAGTGCGGATGTGGCCGAGGCCAAAGCAGATTTCAGGATGAGGATAAGAAGTCAGGATATGAAAAGCGCCGCAAGGTGAAAGTGTGACAAAAGTTCTCCAACATGATCTCGCTCTCTCTTTCTGTCTGTCTAGGTCGCTTCCTTGCCATCTTTATCTTCTTATCCGGAATTGCAGTGTACGGAAAAATAAAATCCGAAGATAAGAAAAGTTGCATGGAAAATTCATTATGCGAAAGTTTGGTAAACAATTCATCGCCCACGCTCCCAACGTGGCCTGGAGTGAAAAAGCCAACTTCGGTTGCGGTTCTCAGTAAACGATGAGGATGAAGAAGACGTCGAGGACGAAGATGATGATGAAGAAGAGGGAGAAATCAACAGTGAACAAAAAGTCAACGCGGTAAAGAAGGCCATGAGGACGAAAGCAGAAAGCAGACGTCAAAACAAAGAGAACACGAATCAGAAGATTCTGACAGTCGTCGAAAAGTACGAGATGGATAAAGTTGAATTCGTGCAGACGACGCGGCGACTTTTTCGAAGAGTTCGGGGTTCTTGGATGGTGTGAGACAGAGACAGGAGAACTCTGCATCTGGCATGTCGCAGACAGCGACAAATTCCAACAAGTTGCCTACATTTGGAACTAGGACGAACTTCAGAGTTCGAGGGAAGCGGGATGAAGCGAGGGAGAAGAGGAGTTGGAGCGATATCGAGTGAGAGGGGGAGATGGTCGAAGTGTTTGGTTCAGGACGATCTCAGGCCTGAAGGACATGCGCGAAGTAATTGAAGGAGAGCAGCAATTAAGGATTTTACATGTGCGCCATTAAAAATCACGCTGCGGCTTAATTACAACGACAAGGACTGCGATGATGATGGCGACAACGATGGCAGCAACAAATTGTTGTTGCTTTTGCACTCGAACATGATGGGCATAAAATGAAGTGGACAGATAGGGATAAAGAGTGAAAAGAGAGAGTGAGAGGAAGAGAGAGAAAGAGGGAGTTGGAGAAGATGATGTTGAAGAGCGATTAAAATTATAATTAAGCGCCGTTGGAGAGAGAGAGAGTGAATAACGAAGTAAATTAATGAAAAACATTTAAATTGGAGGCCGAAAGTAGACCAAAAGTTTGGTGAAAAATTCTCGGAAAATGTGGAAGAAAAATGAAAGAAGCAATGAAGAGAAATGGTGATGGGTGGAGGGGAGGATGACGCCTGAAAGCATGCAACAGAAAACTCACTTGTGGCATGTAATCAGACAAGTGATTGATGGCTTCGTCCCGTGGTCCGTGCGGGGGAATCATGAGGGGACCACGACATGGCACACAGCAGCTAAGGACAAGGACAACAACAACGACTGCTACGACATAAAAATAACAATAACAACTACGACATAAAAAAAAAACAATAACAACAACAAAATTTACTATCATGGAGACGACGAGAAGACGACAGAGATTTCTTATTAAATCGACGGAAGGAAAATATTAAGGACAACAAGAAAGAAACACAGCCAAAGAGATGGTAAGCTTTTAATATGAGTGAGGGAAGAGAAAGACAGAGATAGGGATAGAGAGAGAGAGAGAGACAGAAAGAGAAAGAGAGAGGGAGTGGAGAGTGGACCAAATGTCCCTGAAGTCATTAGTTTAACAGCATTTACATTAGGAGTGCGCTTAAGTGGACAAAGTTTGAGTTGTCGTCTCCCTTGGCTTCTTTTCTATCGCAGCTGTGTTTTATTTTTAATAAATTTGCTGCCTTCATCTTCTTGTTCTTACGCTTACATTCAAGTTATCTGTTTCATACATTCTTGTTTCTATTTCACATTTTTCCTCTTACATTTTCTTTCATACTTTCTCTCTTTCTTGCTGATGTTCTTGTCTCATTTTTATTAACATTTCACGTGGGAGTCCTTTGAAAGGGGCGGATGATGACAGACCGCTGAGGGGGGGGCGTAATTGCAACAGGAGAAGGAATGACAACGATAAAAACAACAACAATGACAACAAAAACAAGAACAACAACAACAACGACAGCATAATCCAAGAACGACAACATCACCAATAACAGAAGATCTCCTGGGTCTGATGAGAGCAAGCGAAGGGATTCACAGGAGGACTCGTGTAACAAACACAAAGACGGCGTCAAAAGGAACGCATTTAATGAAGAAGAAAACAGCTAGAAGAAGAAGAAGAAAAAAGTAACATCGACAAGAAGAAAGTCCAAAACACCGCAATAAAACACGAGCGCCCAGTGGAAGGATTCAAGTAATCTAGCTAAAGATGGAGAAGAGAAGCTAAGGGAGCTGGGAATAGCACAAGATAAGGAGAGAGAGAGAGAGAGGGTGAAAGAAGTAGAGAGATGCAAAGAGTGAGAACGATGGAAAGAACGCAATATTTTTCGTGCGACGAGAAACCTTTGTTCGCAGTTAATTTCCCTAGATCCCAGAGCCATTGTCGGAAGCTCCTGCTGATGGGATGAGATGGAAGAGACTGCGAATGGCGTGATGAGAACAATTTGTCCAGCATCCGGCTGGACGGAGAAACGGGCGAATGGATGGATGGATGGATAGAAGAAGCATCCAACAGACGGGTGGACGGACGGACAAACAGAACCTTGGACACGAGCAAATCCTCAGCTGCATCTGGGAACATAAACTGCGTCAAATGAATAATGTTTTTTATGACCGATGGACACCGGGTTGGAACGGAACCGGATGTCGCCCTGTGGCCATCCTCAACAACACTCTCCCACCATTCTATACATTTATCCATTCATCCGCCCGTCCCTCTCCCGTTGAAAGGTTTTATGTTCGGAAAACAAATTAAATTTTTAATTTGCATGACTTTGCCGTTTGATGGCGAACGGAAACGGAAAAGGAAACGATGAAGAATGCTCAAGCGTGAAAGTGTTGTGTTGTCCTTTTCCTCTCTCTCTCTCTCTCTCTCTCTCACACTACCGCTCGATGATGTCCTTTCGCTGTCGAGTTAATCGAGCGTAGATTCCAATGTCCTTCAGCCGTCTTTACGGCCATTTAATTGCTAATATCTTTGATTTGATTTGACAATCCACTGAAAGAAATCTGTATCGATGTGAAGGCAGCTGACTACTGAAAACTAGTTGAGTGTTTAGAGCATAAATGTGTCTGGAAGATAAATTCAATAATTATCTCATTAACAACTAATTCAACACTACAGTTCGGATTTCATGAGACTAAAAATCAAACTGGAGTCGATTATATTTAAGGACTGAGACCCATTTTCGCCGATCCCAAGGGCAAGGAAATGAGTGGAAAATAGATTAATTTAATGACTTCCACCATAGTAAAGGACCCAAAAAACGAAGGACTCGAAAATATAAACAAAACAAACGTTGGAAGAAACGACTGGGATCAAGGCTGTATCAAAGGCAATTCCAACAATAGAGTATAACAACTGAAATTGTAGCAACAACAACAACAACTGAAATTGTAGCAACAACAACAACAACTGAAATTGTAGCAACAACAACAACAACTGAAATTGTAGCAACAACAACAACAACACACCGTTGCCATAAATTTTAAACACTCGCCGCCAAATAAATTAGAAAAAAGTACTGCACATCGAATAAATCAAAAGCATAATTTTCAGACCGAGAGCAAGAGAGAGACAGAAATGCGATCAGAGAGTGAGACAGAAATAAGAAGAGAGAGAAATGAGAAGATAAAGAGAGAGAGATGAGTGGATATAGAGAGAAATGAGAAGAGAGAGGGAGATAGAGAGTGTACTTCGTGAGTCCAGCCCCTTCCCGATGACCCTGATTCGGTCTCATTATTTAAATGCAGCGATAATGTTTGCGCCGTCCCGCCTAATGGAAGCCCTCGGTCCTTCTCAAGCTTCACTGCCTCTTTCTCACTCCCCCTCTCACTTCCTCACTCGTTCCCTCTCTGTCCTGTTCTGCCGCGGGCAGCCCTCGAGGTCATTCCCTTGGGCAGAGCCCGACGTAATTTGGCATAAAAATGCGCGCCAAACGCCAGTTTTTATTTCATTCTGTCCTTCGGTTGGTGTTGTTGATTTTTAATTTTCTGTTGTTTTGGAGCTTTGCGAGGATTTTTTTTCAAAAAATATATAAAAAATGTTTGCGACGTTGTGTTGCGAAGGAGAACTTTGTGGAGGAGGGGTCGAAGGAAGAACGTGGAGTCCAAAAGAGAGTGGAGTGGCGAAAAAAGAAGGAGGAGTCCGAAAGCCGAGTGGAGTTCGAAGGGATTGAGTCGAAAGGATGCAGCATAAAATTAAATTTTTATTATGCATGAAGGATTCTCCCCCTTCAGCCCGCGATCCATCATCATCATCCTCCTGTTGCTCGACCACACGAACCCACCAAAAAGAAGAGGGTGAAAAGAGAAAGTTGAAAAAGCAGCGGACTATTAAGGGAGAGAGAGAGAGAGCGCGCGAGAGAGGGGGAGTGCACGAAATAATGAAGCATGCATTTCGGCGCACACAACATGCATTGCGTACGAAGGACATTCCTTTGTGACGATGGCAAATGCAGCAACGAAGATAGCCGAGAGGAGGAGAAAGAGGCAGATGAGAGCATTATAAAGCGAGATAAATTATGATTTTAATTAAGAAGAATGCCTTCTCCTGTTATGGAGATAAAATCTCGGGTATCTGCGACCTGGAGGACTCAAGAAGAATGTAAGATGGAGAAATGTTAAATCTAGAAGTTTAAGTTTATGGTAAATTTATGGTTAAGGTCAAGCTAACAGCATTTAAGAGGAAACATTGAGTGAATAATACTTGCAGGCGTGTTTAATAATGAATTGAGAAAGTTCTTCGCATTGTGAGGAAGAGAATTCAAAACCTTTGACAGAGACAAAATTGTTCACCGGAAATAAAACCAACATCATCGGGAAAATATGAGAGATTATGATGAAAAATATGGAAAAAAAAGAATAAAATGTTTATCTCACAAAACATCCAATTTTTTTACTCTATTTTTGAGAGAACGAACTACTTTTTATAGTGCATTTGAAACAGTTTTTGTGAAATATTTCGGACACATTGCAGTCGAAATCGTAAAGGAAATAGAAATAAATCACTTTGACGAGAGACATAGAGAGATAGAGAAGAGAGAGAGGAAGAGAAGAGACGAGAGAGTGAAGAAAATATGAAAACAAAAATACCAGAGAGTGACGAAAAATTCGAAACAGTTGCCAAAAATTTATTGTTGTTGTTAAATTTTATTGCTCCAAGCGATTTCGAAAATGTTTCGTTCGTTGACAGAAATTCAGAATTTTAAAATACAATTTGTTAAATTATGATGTTGTTGTTCCTATTCTGATGATGATGATGATGATGATGACAATCATGATGTTGATTGTGTTGTTCCTATTGCGATGACGACAGTTTTGTTGATGGTTTTGTTGCTGTTTCAGTGATGTCTCCGCCACCTTGACACACTTCGTGCTCACCGTCCAAACAAACAGTTTATTCGGAACGAGAACCATCATCTGCTCCCTCCCTCCCTCCCTGCTTCCCGGGGACGATGGATCACCGGAGCACACACATACACACATATATCCGTAAAAATGTAGGCTCTCTGACACACACAAGCACATCCACCAGGGGGAAGAGCGAGCGAGAAAAAGAGAAAGCGAGAAGAGGGCGTTACTCAGACACACGAGAGACTGAAATTCGATTGTTTTCGTTGGTAACGATGGCACGTGTGCGTGTGAATAATATATGTGTGTGCGTGCGAATAATGTATGTGTGCATGTGTGTGTGTCTGTCTGTCACTCAGTACCTGCCTCCCATGTGTCTCTTTTTGAGCAGGTTTTTTTTTGGCTACCCGAGGTGGGCGCTGGTGGGGGGAAAATTTGCGAAACTTGTCAAAATATTAACATTTTTGTGATTTTACGACAAACACTGCATAAATAGCTGCGAGCTTTCAAATAATTATGTTGCGGCAACCAACGTAGAATGATAAAAACAACAACAACGCAATCAGAATAACAACAACACAATCCCACCCACAAAAACCTCAGCACATGTGTTGAAGGAATGGATAACATTATTTCAATTTTGTTTGGGAGAAATTGAATTATTATTAATTTGCGTATGTCATTAAGAGAGAATTTGGGCCACCGTGCACAGTGGAAATTTCTGGAAGCAATGAAAACGGCAAAGGACGACAATCAACTTACGAATGCAGCAGTTGAAAGAGATATGCTTCAATTATGAAGGCTTTGCCAATGGAACGAAAGCTCACCTGAAAGAGAGAAACGGAAGAGGATTAATATTAATTATTTAATTTCAAGATACTTATATAAAATTTAATTATTTATTTTATAATTATTTATAATTATTTAATTATATAAAATTTACTTATTTAAATATGAAAATAAAACATAATTTATAAAATAAAATTTTTGAAATAATGTATATAAAAATAAATATTTAATTTAAAACAAAATATGTATTTAAAAAATATTTAAAAAATATGTAAATTAAAAACAAAATTAAATAAAACAATAAACAATAATAATTTATATAAAAAAAGGGATTTCAAAAAAATGTAAATTTTAAAAATTAAACAAAAATTAACAAAAATAAGAAATATTTGAACAAAAATAAGAAATATTTGAACAAAAATTTAAAAAAATTAAACAAACTTTAAAAAAAGAAAAAAATTTAAAGAATAAATATTTGTATGCAACATTATAATAAAAAGTGTTTTAACATAAAAAAGTGTTTAATGCAAATTTATTTAGGAGCCATTAAGAAAAAAATCGGGCAGTAAATTTCGGTCTTGAAATCGACCCACACTGTATTTATCGACGAACGAATCTCAATTGATTCACCTCTAACGGAAACCATGGCATTTAATTTGAATTCACATACACACACACACAGACAATCTCACAGAGTCCACTTCTACGAACACACGTTCAATGGTCTCAGACACACACACACACATATATAGAAGAAAGCCGTTGCGCCTTGAAGTATGCATCGTTATTCACAGTGTTCGTGGGATCTTTGAAAACCGTTCGCTCAATCGCTCGTTTTGGTAGTCGTTCTGCTTTGTGGTTTTTGTTCTTGTGAATATGTCTACTGACCCGTTTCCGGTTCCGGTTTCACCCGCCACCGCTTTCCGGCTTGCGACAGGACTTCTCAAGGCAGCTCCGACCACCCCTGATTCATGGTTGAAAATTGAAACGTAGGCCGAGAAGGAAGAAAAAGCCAACCGAGAAGGAGGAAAAAATAGATTGAGAAGGGAGAAAAAGCCAGCTGACAAGAAGGCATGAGAGCCCCAAAGAGCAGGCAGAGAAAGAGGAGGGAGGGAGGAGCAGGCAATCGACCTTAACTGCGACACGAGCTCCTAATGGTGGATCATCATCAGCCAAAGCTCCGGGCAAGCCTCCACTTTATAGCTCTCACTCGTGGGGCTCGAGGTGGGCCAGAGGAGGAGGCACAGACTGCAATTGCTCCGACGAAGGTGGGATGGATCCGGACCGAGGCCGAAGCGAACACAAGCAGTCCTGTGAGGAAGAGGCTGCGGTTTCACGTCCGACATGTGCTCTTTTCAGTCCCACACACAAAGGGAAGAAACTCGTTTTAAACAACTCACTGAAAACCCTTTTTAGGTACTCGCAGTCCAGCAGATGATGATCCCTTAATCCGGGAAAATTACCCTCTAAAACCACCTCCGAAGTCAATGACGAAGGTCTCTTACACGTCACCTCCTCCCACTCCCGTCGACGATTCGGCATCGCTTTCGAGGAATCCATTTTCAAAAGAAGATTCCTCTTGACCCTCACTCAAGGGACGGGGAAGAATGAGAGAGGGAAGGATTTGCCTGTCACTGGTCCATTGTTCAACAGGTCGCCAGAGGCGGCAACAGAGGGAGTGGACGCCTAAGAGTAGGCAACGAAAAGGCACCGAGAGAACTCCTCGGACTCATCTTCTTATTCTCGTCGAGGCTCATTATAGCGATTGGAAACGTCAGAGGAGCCGACATGAGAAGACGAAGACTAAGTAAATGTGGGCGTTCGAAGGAGGCGTGGTTGCTCGGCCATGAAACCGAGAGACATGTGCGCGAATCCACAGCGATGGGAATGGAAAAACAAAAGGAAATGAAAAAACAAAAAGAAATGACAAGAATAAAACGACAAGAGCAAGACTCAAATAAAAAGGAACGAGAAAGAAATGAAGCGGCTTCGATTCTATCAAAGGGAGCCGCACGACACACAACAACAACAACAACAAAAACAATGACAACATGAAGGCGATAATTTTTATTGTTATTTCTGTTTTTTTTTTCGATATTTTTATTTTATATGTATGTATGTATATAGATCAAAAAGTCGCATCCGCGAAGTTGATTCCAACGAGAGGCAATAAAATTAAATATTTCTTACGCATTTCATTGCGATCGACAAAACAAAGTTCCGCCGAAAGCAACAACAACTGAAATAAGGAAAACTAAAAATATGATAACAAGAAAGAGAAAAGCAAAAACAACAAATAATAATGACAACAACAACAACAACAAATGCCCAACATCAATAACAATTCAATAAAAGCAATCGAGTCGAACGAGGGCACGAGAACGTCAACGAAACGATGTTCGCAGCGAGTTTTTATTTTATTTTATTTTCGCTAAGTGTAGCACTTGACATTTACTTTGACAGCTCCGGGGGGCGGCAACACGCAACGACGATGGTGGGTGGGGGGCGATGAGGTCGTTGTGTTCTACTGATATGGAGAATTTGACTCCCACGAGGCCACGTAGGGAAGATGTTCCAGTTGCGCACGGGGAGTCAAAAGCCAACGATCGCAATATGAAATCGAAAGTCAGCGAGTGAGAGAATGAATCGAAAGTCGGCGAGTGGTGGAGAAGAAAGAGGGAGAAAGAGAGAAGTTAAGGAGCCTGTTGCTGAGCAGGGACTTTAACGATGACGCCTCCTCTGCCTTCAATGGAGGTAGGTTGATGAAGAGTCCAGAACGAACGACAAGAAACCATCGATGTTCTGAAGTCATGTTCATCATATTCTTGGAAGGTTTTGCATCTCAATCATTCGATTCAAGAGAAGTCGCCGCGAAGTTGAAACAAAGCTCACCACAGGGATCTCGAACTCACCTTCACCACCTGCTGCCGCTTCGCATGGTCAATACCGCTCTCATTGCGCTCGCTCAGACGCATCCGTAGGATTTCCGCAGATGACTTTACAACACCAACATCGTCATCATCGGCAACATCAGCGTCCACACCATCAAGCGGAGTTTTTCCAGAGACTTTCTCCTCTTTGTTGCTGCTGCTCCGGCCAATCACCGCCGCCAGTTTCGGGATCTCGACTTCGTCATCGTCTTCCGTCCCAGGTTCCCCCGCCAAGGACGACATCTCGCTGCGGATGCGATCAGCATTGCGTCTGTCACCGCCGCCGTCGTCGTCGTTGTCGGCATCATCGTCGCCGTCTCCCCGTGCCGACAGCAGCAGCCGAGGCCTGGCCGTCGTCGTCGTGGGTGGAGAAGCGCCCGATGTCGTCGTCGACTCGTGCCGCAGGAGATTCTTCGGATGGCTGTGGGCGTAGATGATCTCCTGGGCGTGGCTCTCGCCGCTGGCACCAGCACTTGCGCTATCGCTGGCCACCTTCTCATTGAGCCGGATGATGTTCGACAGGTTGATGTTGTTGATCAGCGTGATGCCGGTGATGCTCACCAGCACGATCACCGCACAGATGCCACCGATCAGGCAAATCGGCGCCTTCGTCGTTTTCGGGCACATGACTTTTTTTTTATTTTACTCTTTTATTTTATTGTAAATTCTTCTTTTTTGCGATTTTGGTCGATAAATGGTTGTAAAGGTTTCTTTTTCTTGTTTTAATTATCACTGCGATATTTATATATTTTTTTATTATAATATTTTTTGAAATATTTGATTTAAAATACTTAATTCAAGTATTGATTTTGAAGTTATTTGTTTTTCACACGAAGAAACGGAATCTTTTTTATTTCTGGTTTTTCCTCATATCTTTAAATATTTTTTTATATATTTTTTATTTTTGTAAATCAATAAAATATCACAAATTAGTTTCGTTTTATGTTTGGAACTGTTCATAAGTTTCACTTAGAAATCCTCGAATCAAGCTGTGGAGAAAGAGGTCGGTGTGATTGAGGGGAAAACTGGGAGGAAGAGGTCATCAAGAACTCTTGTATGGGCCGTGTAGTACAAACAAGTGGTCAATAGAAGGATACACTTAGGATTCTTAAAGATTTTGAAGAAGGAAACCTCAGACATGACTTCGACAAAATCAAATTATGTATTATTGAAAACTGTATAAATGGAAAACTTATCTTGATCATTTTTTATATAGGAGATTAAAACTTTGAACCCGTGAATTGCAAAAATTGTTTTTAAGCGCAAAAGTTTTATTTGCAATTCAGAATTAATATTTTTCTGTACAAGTGGAAAATATGAACCAGAAGCGCATTCAATGGAACTTTTTAGGATTAATGCTTTTAATGCATTCTTTAAGCATGTGATATGCGAATGATGGCAAAAAAAGGATTGAAATCATAAACGGGTTTCGAACAACTCTCTCTCGTGTCAATGGAACCCTCCCTATAAGTGTATCGTCTTCTATTTGCCTCTCTCTCGCTCTCTTTTTAATATCTCTTATGTCTTGAAGAGGATATTTGTTCGCACATCCAACGGAAGACATCGCAGGCTCCACTCAAGTGCTGAGTAGCAATTTCAGTACAAAGCACTTTCATTTCAATAGTCAACACGAACACACACTTGCACACGACTCACACATAGGTAATGAAAGGAGCACTCACAAACCGAAGAGAAAGAGAGGGTCAGATAAAGAGCTTCGTTGATCTGCGTCACTTGAGGAACAGAGAGAGAGGGAGAGAGACGACAGAGGTAAACAGAGAAGATGATGGCAACAAAACAATGATAGCAAAATCAATGACAACAATACAAGGATCGAAGTAATGACGAGTGGATGCTTTAAAGACAACAACAAAGCATCAAACTAACACGTAGGCAATAACGAGAGAATGGGGGGAGACAGAGACAGAGAGATAGAGAGAGATAGAGATAGAGAGGGAGTAAGAGAGACCGCATCACAATCACAAGTGGAACAACAATAGTAGGAAAAGAGCAACAATATCTAAATTAATGGACGAATACAGTCACCAAAACAAAAACAATAGCAAAAACAATAGGAAAAACAACAACAAAACCAACTGCATTGAATAGGATATAAAAGAAGAAAAGGATGCATTTTCACGGTCTCGAAGCGTCAAGAAAAAAGAGGATAAAAAACAGACAGACAGAGAAAACGAGAGAAGAGAACGAGTGTGAGAAAAATGTGGAGAGAACCACAAAGCGAAGCGCTTAAAATAACGACAACACTGAGGGATGAGGGAAGGAGCAACAATAATGATGGTATGGCAACAACAATGGCAGTATGGCAGGAGGAACAACAATAACATAAGCCACGTCGGCAACAATAGCAACAATAGCCAACAATGCAACACTGAAATGTTGCTTATGCTGCATTAACGCTTTTATTTTAATTGCAACAACAGCCATCAGGTGCTGGTGCGCTTCCGACGCCCTCCCTCCGTCTGTCCGTCCGTCGCTTCGGGCCATTTCCATTACCCCAAGACCAACCACCCCCCCCCCTTTCTCTCTATTCCCTCCCCCCTCGCCACCACTTGAGATGCAGCAATGCATAAATTTTACGACGATTCTCGCTGCGGTTTCAAAAGCTTTTCATTACGTGCGACGACGACGGCGGTTTGGCCAAGGACGAGGGCCGGTGTCGAGGCGTCAACGAGCGCGGTTGGGAGGAGGCGATGGTGGAGGAAGAGGAGGAAGAAACGATGATGGAGGGAGGAGAAGGAGGAGAGAGAAAGGGAGAAAGAGATGACGTCGCAACGTCAGGAGCTTTCGTACTTGGCTGCATTAAAAACCACTTGAGAGCTTTTTTCGTGTTGCGGTTGGCGCGAGGCGACAAAAGGCGTGAACAAGGTGTCTGAAAGAGGGAAAAGTTTGAGCTGAGGGGGGAGATGAGGACGAAGGGGTCGCCTCAGGACATCGCAAAGAGATAAAGAAATAACATATAGAATTTCGAATATGAAATTTGCTTGTAAGCAAAGAGAATGGTGGGAAAATCGGGCTTTTGAATGCTTTCGCCGAAGATTGAAGTAATTGCGAGCGAAACGAGTGAGATGTTGAGATGTGATGACAGCAACAATAACAACAACATATGCCAACAACAGCTTGTGTCAACAACAACAACAACAACAACAATATTAAAGGTAAAGAGAGGGATTTTCCATTGAACAGAGGGTAATAAAAATATATATAAATTAGAGACCGACAGAGCGAGAGTGTAATCGATATGAGTGAGACGAATTCACTTCATTTTGAATTGCGATTCAATTCAAAGCAATTTCAACAACATGAGGAACTCGAGCGCTTTTCCAACAATTACACAAAATATTGTTAAACAAAACTTTGAGGCATTAAAAAGATAATAAAATAAAAATAAAATAAAAAATGAAAGAATACGTAAAAGCCTGAAAAATATACATGTAAAATAATAATAAATAATAAATAAAAATTTGAAATAAACGAATTAAAAATTGCAGTTAACAGGAAATTCAATACGATTTATGAGCGCCCAGAGAAACAGGAAGCAACAACGGCCAAACCGGAAACGCCGTCCACTTCCGGTGGATTAAACGAAATCGCAAAAAAATGCAAACAGAGAGGGAGACAGCGAGCATTTAGTGATCAAGTCATCGATCATAGAGAGTGAGAGAGAGCGAGATGGAGAGAGAAGGTGACAAACCACAGAATTTAATATCAGACTTTAATACGCAGACAAATACATTGGTATTCAGGTGTGTGTGAGTTTACTTTTGCGTTTATGTATGTGTTTTGTTTTATTTTAGCTCTGTTTCGCTTTAATTTTGCTCTATTTTTGCTTCATTTTTTTTTCTTTTTTTTGTTGCTTTATTTCACTTTATTTCGCTTTATTTCGCACTGTTTTTGCTTTGGGTTTTCTGTGTGGAAAAATAGCCCGCAGCCGAGGCAGCGGAAACGACGAAGAGCGAGGATCATAATTTCAGAGCTTGTTTTCGAATTTCCTGCTGGCTTCGCAAGGACACGGAAGCCCGCCCTCGGCCACGCCCTCCTGCCCTTCCTGACGAAGCGACCGAAACGAACCGACCCGAACCGCATCAACCGACAGCAGACCGGGCCGACCGCCGGCAGGCATTTCCGCCAAAGGACTCGCAAACAAATAGCACAAACACACACACACACACAGACACACAACACGACATCGACATGGAGGCTCGAAAAGCTGCCTGCATCATAATTGGAAGCAACGCAAAACTAGGGGAGGGGGCGGGAAACGAGGTGGGCGGGGTTCTGTTACCTGAAGGCTTGCGAAAGCTGCAGAAGGCATCAAGAACTACAGAAATAACAAGAGCAACGACAGCAATAACAACAACAAAAGCTATAATAATAACAACAACAAAAGCTATAACAACAACAATAACAAGAGCCACAATAAGAAATAAAAACGTACTAAAGGACGAGAAAGGACGAGGGGAGGGAGGGAGAAACGTGGAGAATGAAGCAAAGAGGATGTAAAAAGAAAGCATGAAAGGGTAAAACTATGAAAGGGGCAGAAATATAAGAATAAGGACGAAGCGAGTCAGAGAGAGAGATAGAAAGAAGAAGAAGTAGAAACTCGCAAGAGGAACAGAGATGGAAAGAAATGCGAGTCAAAAGTGCAGGCGAATCAAGCAAAAGGCGGAGATGTGGTATGGTGTTGTTCTTATAGTTGCTGTTCTTGTAGTTGTTGTTAATGTAATAGTGTAATTTATTGTTGTTGTTCATCTTATAGTGTAATTCAAGCTATTGTTGTTGTTGTACTATATATAGTATTTATTGCCTTAGTATACAGAAGCACAAGCAAAGCAAGAGAAACCCCCAAGAAGATCGAATGGGGTGAGTGGGACATAGATCGAATAAAGAGGGAAGGAAGGGAGAGAAAGAGACATAGATTAAGGAAAAGAGCGTAAGGCAAATAGAAGAGGAGAAGAGGGAAGTGGACAGGATATTCGAGCAAAAGAATCGTGGACAACGACGACAAAGACAGGAAGTGGAAGAAGAAGAAGGAAGGATGAAGAAGAAGCTGTTGTTGTTTTTGCTCCTCCTTTTATTCATCCATTTGTTGGTGTCGTCCTTCTATTTGCCTTCCTCAACAGGACCTCGACCAGCTGCAACAATGGAGAAATTGGCAACAACTCAATTCGTAGAAAATGGGAAGAAAGGGAAGGAGGAGAAGACCGAGAAATCAGAGGTGGAATTTTCTGCTCTGCTGCTTCTGCATTGATATCCCTTGTTGTTGTGTTGTTGTTGTTGTTGTTAAGCATAAAGCTAACACGCACTTACAAACAATCCCTTACACACATGCACAAATAAACACACAACCACCCAAACAAACAAACACACACATATATCCTTCTTTCCTTCCTTCCTGCAACACTCAGAGCATTAAATAAACATAAGAATAGAACACAGGCACAGGTCGGACGCCTAGAAGTAGGCAAAAATTTATTATTATTTTTGCGCCCGAAGCATTTTCGGAAATTGTAGGGAAAATTTTAATATTTGCATAAATTTATACAAAAATTTTAATATCGGTTCGAAGGCAATTATACCTAATTGTTGTTGTTGTTTTATTGGCTAACACGTGGCTAGCGAAGAAATAACAAAATGAAGCAATATGGAAATAAAATGGAGTAAGAGAGCACGAAACGAAGAGGGTGAGGCGGAGAATGGTTGATGGAGAAGTGAGGTCCATGAATCCATCGAAGGGAGATTGAAGGAAACTTGATGGAAGATTGAAGGAAGATTGAAGGAATTGTGGTATCGGGAAGATATGAAGAAAGGGGAGGAAGACGAGGGTGAAGAAGATAATCAATGGAATGGAACAGCGATGGAAGTGGAAAGTTGCTGAGAAATCGGAGGGTGAGAGAAGAAAAAAAAGGAAGAGGGATTGAATGCACGCAGTAAGAATAGAATAAAAGGCGAGGTAGATCGAGGAGAAGACTTGAGAAGTTGTTAAAGGATTCGCCCCAGAGTCCTGGACTCAACCAACGAACACGCAACGAAAGCAACAAGGAATTGAACGAGAGAACGTTCATCTTCCCGAAGAGAAGAGAAAGAAGAAAGGATGAATAGATCCAAGGATGGAGGTGGAGTTGAGTGAGGACAAAGAACAAGCATCCAACGAAGGAGGAGGAGGAGAGAAGAGGGATGGAGAAGACTTAGTGGAAATTGAGGAAAATCAGTGAGAAGAAGAAGAAGAAGAAGGTGATGAAGCGGTCCAGCGGGAGGCGCACGAATAACGATGTTTAATTACGGCTGCGGACAGCGACATGATTGGAAAATATGGCGGACGACGGCGATTTATTGCGATCGTTTGTTAAAAAATGAACCACCAACAGAGAGGGAGGGAGAGAGAGGGAGGTACAGAGGGAGAGAGAGATGGACAGAGGGAAGAGAGAGATAAAGAAGGTATATAGGGAGAGAATCAGCAGGATGTCGTGGACAGTGATGGAGGCCGAAGGAAGCTTCGAAATTCAATTAAGCTCCAGCAGGACTCGAATGATTTCGGAGGTCCCGAGGAAGCCTCTACATAAAAGGGGGTGGGAGCAGAAGAAGGACACGGTTTCGCCGATGGAAACGAAAGAGAGGGAGAGAGTGAATGGAATAATATCCCAAGAGACTCTTCGGGTCGGGTTCAAGGACTCGCCGTGGAAGAGCAACAGTTGGAAGAATTGCAGGAGAAGAAGGAGAATTTTCGTGTTTTTTCCAATTGGCTGTTGTTTTTATTTTTACATTTTATTTTTTCACTTTTCACACTTCGGTTTTTAATTTGATCGCGTTTTCGACCGATTCGCTTTTAATTTTCATGCCATTCGCGCGTTTTCGTTGAAAAGAAAAACGAAAACATGAAAAAAAATAAACCGAGCACCGCCGGACGCCCGCTCGTGTTTGAGGCGCAAAGAAAACTGAATCCGATGCGGCGCAGGAACGGGACGGCAACGAAATGGAATGAAACGGAATGAAACGAAACGACGACGAGAGTATCCCGGGAAGAGACAGAGAGAGAGAGAGATGCGAACGATACGAATCAAAACGAAGCGCAGCGAAGGCAAACGTGAACCCCAACAACGAAAGCATCTGGTGGAGATTGTCAAAGAGAGAGTTAGAGAGTGGGAGAAAGGAAGATGGGGGAGGGTAGCGAGAAATGAGAGAACTTCTGAGAAGCGAGATGAATTCGAATGGAGCATCGAGAGGAATTCGAATGGAACATCGAGAGAAGACGAAAATAACATTGAAAAGAATGCGATGAAATCAAACATAAATCATAAATAAAATTGAATACTATCTTCAACGAAGACGATGGCGAAACGAAATGAACGAGAGGGATGGAGAAGAGCGAGCGAGCGAGTGAAAGAGTGGGGGTGAGAGTGAGGTGGGGGTTGGAGGAGCCCTCGAGCGACAAATGGGACCCACAGGAGTCGCGTGACTCCGACGGCATCACGTGTTGAGTGAGGAAAACAGGACGACGACGATTCTTCCAGGAAATGTTCCTTCTCCTAGAAGGGAAAGTCAGATGAAAAATAAGAGGAGGGAAAGAACGCAACGAGGAGAGAAAGAACCAAAAGAAGAGGAGAGGAAGAACCATAAGAAGAGGAAGGAAAGAGCCATAGGAAGAGAGAGACAACAACATCCCACCCCACCGTGCGAATGGATGAGAGCGAATGCGGAGAAGCTTTCGAAGTCATCTCACGGAGAGCTTTCGCATTCGAAGAGAGAGAGAGACAGAAACTTAGAGCGAGAAACCGAATATGAGAGCGCGGGATGGCGACGGAGAGAGAAATGTACGGCGACAGAGATAGGGCTAGTGAGGGAGCGAGTCAGAGATAGCTGCTTGTAAACAAAACAAAGCGACTAATTAATGGACAAGAGAGAGCCCAAGAAATGTCAGCGAAAAAGAGAGAGAGAAAAGAGCGAGAGAAAGGGAAAAGCGTGATAGAGGGAAGAGCGAGAGAGAGAAAAGCGCAATTCGTTGAGATGACGGAGGGAATCCAGTGAGCGAGGAAGGTGAAAGGTTGAGGGGGACCTTTTGGAACTCTTCTGAGCAACTGGGTGAACTGGAAGAGCACGTCAAAGGTCTCATCGGGACCTGCGGGAATTTCTCCGCGATATTCTCAAAGACTTCTCGATTCTCTCGTCGATCGCTGAGAGAAATTTAAAATCCTCTGATCGTTCCCTCGGCTGGTTTCAGAGGATTCTTCAATCTTCAGTCGACTCAGAGTTCTTCGGAAACATCATGCGAGTCCCCAAAGTTAGCGCCAGATGTCGCTTGGTTTACACAATAATTTCTCAGTCCCCCCCTCTTTCTCCCCGTCAATCGGTCCCTTTCCATATGTTGATCAGTCTCCCCGTCGGTCGGTCTGTCTGTCCATCTGTCTCGAGTCTTTCAGTTGGTTTCCTCCATCCGCTCCGATGGCTTCTTCACGTCCTCCTCCTCCGAGAATTCCTCCAACGTTTCAAAACGTTTCCATTGTCATTTGTTGCTCGGTGGAATCCCTTAATAATCGCCAGCATTTCCTTAATTCTCCGGCGACTTCATTACAACGAAATCCCCCTCTCTTCTCCACACTCGCCCCTCCCTTTTCTCCCCTCGCCTGCTTGGATGGTGTGTATTTTAATTGAGCTCTGATTCAATTACGGCTGCTCGCAGTCTCTCATGAGCGACTCCGAGGGACTCCTCCCTTCATCCGTCTCCCTCTTTCCACCAGCCGTCTCCGTCTAACCACAACTGAACCATGCTTCCTGATGCCTCCCTCCCAACCAGGGCTGCAACAACAAAATCAACAGCAACATTCCGCTTTAAACTTTCTTTCTTCTTGCTTTTTCCCTCCATGCATTGATTTCGATTTTTGCTTTTTCTTCTCTATTCTCCTGTTTTCCGGCCAATTATTAAGATTTACACAGCTTCTTTATTATGAAAAAGGGGAGGGAGAAGCGAAGTCTCCATGGGTTCTATCGGTTTAAAAGATAGACGAGAACAACAATAGCAACAACTCCGGCAGCTGGAAAAAGGTCTTATTTTAAATATTTTTTTCTTTCTCACATACTAAACTAATCATAAACAATTTTTTATTCAATTTATATTTAATTTTTAGTATTTGTTTAGATTTTAACCCAGAGAAAATAATATTTTTTTATTTTACTAACATTTAAAAATATTAAATTATATATTATATCACAAAAAATTTAATTTATTTATTTATCATATTTTTAAATTTATATTTGATTTTTGGTATTTGTGTACATTTTACATGTGTACATCACAGTGAATTTTTTTTTAATGGAAATTTAATTTTTTCTTGAAATTCGATAACATGAATGAGTAAAAAAATAAATAAATAAAGGAAATTATATCATGATATAAACTTGTTTACATTTCAATTACAATGATGTGAAAGAGAATAATGAGAATTGATAAAAACATCACTGTATGACGTAAAATTTGCTCGCGATGACATTTTCACATAATACCAGAGATCCTTTGTATGGATATGTTTTAAATGTCATCCAACATATGGTGAGCTGGTAATTATAGAGCAAAAGAGAGAGAGAGAGGGCTACAAAGAGAAAGCGGGGCGGGAAACGGAGACTGAGCGATTGCTGGGGGCCATTCTAGTTGTTGTTGTTGTTGTTGTTTCGGTGACATTTAAAAATACTTGTCACGCTCCATAAAATCACAAATGACAGCGGAAATTTCATCAAAGGCTTTTGTATCAAAATACCACCAATACGAACAGCAAAGCTCATTGCAAGTGTATGTGGGCTTGTGTGTGTGTGAGGAAATATCTCACGTATGCGACATTCATACACAAATGCGTGTGTGTCTGTGTGGTTCAGTTAGTGATGATAGATGAAGAAAAAAAAACACTGTCACGTGACAAAATAATTCAAAATCACGACGAACAGAGAAAGAAAGGGACAAAAACGACGAACAGAGAAGAGAGAAGGAGACAGGAAGACAGAGAAAACAGAGAAAGAGAAAAAATAGGAAAATTAACTAAACAAAAGAATGAAAGGAAGAAAACCAGTCAAAATAGAAAAATTGGCCAGAGGAGAACATCAAGAGAAATAGAAAAATTGGCCAGGGGTGAAAATTCTCGTTTTGCACGTACGACTACAACAACAACACTTCAATAACAAACGTATGACGAGAACAAAAACATAAAAAATAACTATACAACAAAACCAAAAGTAGTCAAAAGCTTTGCCACATGACAAATTGTTGTTGCTACTCCTGTTGTTGAGTGGGGAGGGGCAGCAGAGCCGAGAATAGCCAAAGGTGAGGAGAGAAGGATAGGAGAGGAGAGAGAGAGAGACAGAGCAGTGAATGAGTGAGAGGAGTAAGAGTAGTAACAGGAGTGAGTAAATGGAGTTTATTGACTTTAATAAATTTGAAAAGTTCTGTCGGTTCCTCAGGCCCCTCTCATCCTTCTCCAACTACACGGCCGCTCAATTGTCGAGAGTTGGAAATTCAAATGAAATCAACTTCGAAAAAGGAGCCCGGAAGCAAATCAAAAGTTTCCTCTTCAACACGGGCACGGACACGGAAACGGAAATAACAATAAAAACAAAACCGTTTTCAGGAGAAGAAGAGTAAACGGCGAGGGCAATAAAAACAACAACGATACCATTATTAACAACAATGGCAACAACAACAATGCTATCAATAACAACAATACCACAAACAACAACAATATCAGCAACAACAACAATATCACCAACAACAAGAATACCATTAACCACAGCTACAGAAACGACAGCGAGTAACAAACCTGGGGCGTAGGCTCAAAAGAGGAGGAGGAAGAAGAGGAGGAGAAACAAGAGGAAGAAGAGGAGGAGAAACAAGAGGAAGAAGAGGAGGAGAAACAAGAGGAAGAAAGAAAGCAGGTTTGGTCAAAATAAGAGTCTCCACTAATCGCTTTATTGTCCATGACGACCAACACTGCGTCAACTTCCCCTCGGCCACTCATCGACTCCAACTTTGCCTCATTCTCCTGTTGTTCTGTCTGTCTCCTTAAAATCCCTCCATCGATGTATCGAGATCCTTTTCTCGACCTGTCCATCTTCTTGTCCCTCTCATTCTCCATGTCCCATTCCATATCCTTCACCGCTCCACAGGACCTTCCCACGCGCCTCGACCTCGAAACCTCAGACTCCCAAACTTGTTTGCTTTCACCGTCGATAAATCTTCCCTCCCACCGGTGTTTGCGATTGTTGATGTTGTTCTGGTGGGCTGGGAAATCTCTTCAATTCACCTTACATTCCCTTCTAACTTCCCTCCTCCCTCTATTTGTTTTCGTTGTTTGCCTCGGGCTCCAGAGTGATAATTCACCGGATTAATAATTGATTAACTATCGCGGCAGCGACAACAACTTGTCGCACAGGATTTTTCGTCGACGACCCCTGGCTTCTTCCTTAACTCCCAGCCCCCAAAGCATCAGCCCCAGGAGGCGACCCTTAAAGCAAAGGAAATCGACAAAAAACAATGATCTCAAAATAAAGAACAGTGAAGCGAGGTGGAGAGAATGGAGAGAGAGCGATGAGTAGTATGTGGTGAGGGGAGAGATGCGAGAGAGAGAGAGGAGAGTGGTGAGGAAAGATAGAGGCGAGAGGGGCGTGGCTGAAGAACCGGGAGGCGTGAAAAATGGGCGAGAACAAAACGAAAGAACTGAGGGATATAGGAAAAGGCGGACGGAAATGAGGCGAAACCCAGTCACAGTGGGACGAACGGCAGGCAACTCATGGAAGTAGAGAGAGAGAGGAAGAAAGAAACGAAATGTGGGGAGGAGGGAGAAGTGCGAAAGGGAGGGGAAGAGAATGGCGAACGAGTTTGTTGTTGCCGCCACCCGCAAACATAACACGAAAAAGTTTTCTCGTTTTTAAGATCGCCAACGTTTTTCGACCTCTCTCGCGCCCTGCTGAGCACGACGACGCGCGCACAGTGGGACAAAAACAATGGAGTTGCCAGTTTTTCTGTTCAGTGTTTTGAAACATTAACTGACAGCGATAAAACAGTGGGAGGGAATAAATAGAATAAATGGGAAATTAAATATATTTTGATATTCTTTCAAGAGGAAATTCACTGTGCAACGACAAAAAAATTTAACAATAACGATGATAACAAAAGAAAGAATAACAAAGAAAGAATAACAAGAACAAAATATCAACGATAATAAATTAGCAACAACAGCAATCATAACAGCGTCAAAATAATAAAAACCAATAACAAAATACCAACAACAACAACAGCAACTAAAATAAAACATAATGAGCCGTGAGCAAAAAGGATTCAAACGCAGTCTATTTTATGGAAATTGTTTTCACTCACTCACGCACACATCACTTGTTTCTCTTTCTCTTTGGCATCTCCCCCTATCTCTCTCTCTGTCACCGTTACGGTGGAGCTAGGAGGAAATAAACGATTGCACGGAAGGAAGGATGGACAGACAGACAGACAGACAGACAGACAGACGTACGAAAAAAAGACCGAACTCAGTGAAGGGCGAGGCGTGAAATGTAAGCAAGAACCACGCAGATAGACAGACATAAAGTGAGGGAGAGAGAGGGAGGGACAGAAAGAGAACGAAGGATGGGCCGGGCGGACAGAGAGTGAACGTGGGATGGGCAGAGGGGCGGCTCAAGTGCGAAACGAACACTTAACGCCATCAGATAAAGTGAGAAATTCGCTGGCAAAGGAGAAGGACGGACGGATGGAAGAGGACGGACGTGAGATGGTAGACGAGAGAGAGTGAGATGGCGATATGGTGGATCGGAGGACATCCGTGGGGAGTAAATGGGGCGTCGCAAGTGATGAGGCAGCAGTTTCAGCACGAGGCAACCAAACCAACTGCGGAGTAGATCCAAAGAGAGAGAGAGAGAGATAGAGGGACAGAGTGGGAGACAAAAACCGAATGATTTAGATCTTGGAAATATTTTGATTAAAATGAAAATTTCCGAGACACCTTGTCAGATTTCCAGGAGGAAAATTTAATCAAAAGAAAGTTTTGGAAATTTTTTAACCACGTGAAAAGTTTGCAGAATTTGAATAAAGTAAATCAAGAGGATTTCCCGAAAATCATCAGAATTTTCAGAAAATCATAAGATTTTCTAGAAAATGGATCATCTAAATATTCTGAAAAATTATGAAATGAAATTGAATTATAAATATTCAACGAATATTTTTGGAGTAACCTTCGCTCCCGCCGCCTCTTCCTCACTTTGTGGGCTGACGTTTGTCGCCCGCCTCAATCTCGACGACGTGAAAAATGTTACCGCGAAATCGCAGCAACCGACAGCGCAGACGATCGTTTGGATGTGTCCTTGTGGTGATGGTCTTGGTGATGGTGGCGATGTAGTTGTAGTTGTATACAATACAGAGAAGAGAGAGAGAGAACAACTACTAAATCAGCAGTAAAATCACACGCTGCGCTGAATTTGAGAATTTTTCACGAAACCACAAAAAACCGTCGTCCTCGTTCTCGACGCGTGTCTAATCCTCGCCGAAGGGGCGGAGACGAGGGCGGGACCGAGTGTCCTGCTGAGCACAGGACGCGGTGGAGTAAGAGAGAGAGGCAGCAAAGCGCGTAAGAAACGAAATACAAAGACGCAGGAAACTCATAAAACGCCGCCGAAAGAACCGAGTGAGAATCTTTCAGCTCCGATCTACTTCTTCTCTCTCCCTCCTCCTTCACTCTATCTCTCTCTCTCAATACATCGTCCTTTTTGAAGCCTTTGTTAACTGTCTCACAACAGCTGGTGTGAAATATTACGCTTGTTGTTTTTCTTGTTGTAGATACCGCTACATTTTGTGGTCTTTTTGCCATGATTTACATATAAATTTGGTTTGAGTATGTTGTTCTTGTTTTCTTTCGAACTCCATTGAATAGAATGTTGTGAGGTTTTTTTTAAATGAAGAACGAAGAAAATAAGGACATCATCTCGCGGTTGTTGTGAAAGAAATAAAGCCTTTTGGGTTTTTGTTGTTCTTCCGCCGCATTCCTACTGTTCTCATTGTTGCTGTGGTATGGAAGGTACTTACCATAATTTAAAGAAAATAACCGAAATGAAAGGAAGACGTACCTGGAACGAGAGAAAGAGAAAGAGAGAGATTGTATTAAAATAATCGTTTTTACTGAGCGTAATGACTCGATGAAAGAGCCGAATTAATTTTGAATGAAGAGCGAAATGAACAATGAATCGGAAATGCAATGCATCATAAATTAAACGCGATAATGACAATGTTTTCAGAAGGAGCCAACCATGAATTAAAAATACATATTTGTATAAAAAATTAATTCTCTTCCCAAAAAATAAAATACCAATACACGAAGTCTTTTTGATGAATTGTTCTCATATTTTTGCTTCGTTGTTCATTATTTTTATTGAACTTCCTGAAACCGATTTCAGTTTTCTGAAATCGGTTTTTCTATTTTCTGAAATCAAATTGAATTTTCTAATATCGGTTTTTTTGAAATTGAATTTGTTTTTCTGAAATAAAATTTAAGTTTTCAGTTCGAGTTTTGAGTTTCTGAAATCGGATTTTTATGAAATAGAATTTGACTTTTAGGAAATCAAATTTAAGTTTTCTGAAATTGAATTTCGATTTTCTGAAATCGAACTTGAAACGGTGTAGTAGAGAAATATATTTTTGGGCCCTTCTCAAAATTTAAATCTCTTGAAATCTGAAGCTGCTCGCAGAGTGAAAAAGATGGAAGTAATGCCAGAGTGAAAGGGAGGGATAGAGTGAGGTGGATTGTTGTTGGAAAAGAGACAGCTGTAGCCTGCAGCTCGACTCCTCTGTTGCGGAAAATAGCTTCGGGAATCGTTTCTTATTAACAAAAATGTTGTTGGTTTCCTTGTTGTTGTTGTTTCGGTTCAGGACCTGCCTCCGGTAACCTCAACAACAACAAAAGCATATTGAATTTCAATGCAACAACGGGCGAAGCGTGAAATCGCTGCAGTGCATTCGATGTACACAGATAACGATAGCAACAACAACAAGAAATCCCGCCTCCCAACGACGCACAGTAGTTCAAAAGCGGAAATAATTAAGTTAAATAAGTCGAAAGTTAAAATAATCGATTTTTTTTTAAATTTATATTTACAACACATGCTATTGATATTAAAAAAAAAGTTTTTACAAAAGTCTTCTGAAGTAAAAAAAAAAGTCAATAAATTTTCACTCGCAATAATTTTCACCATTTAACAATAATTGATTTTTTTTTAAATCCAAGTACTTGTAGTGCATATTAATCAAAAGTTTGGTGAAAAACCAATAATTATAAATTCAAATAATATAAAAAAAATTAATATTTTGTATTTTATTTTTATAGTATTTTTTATTTTAGAAATTACTCCTACTCGTTTACTATTTTTCTATTGGCTCGAACCACTATGCGATGTATAGTGCGATGGGCTGAGACGAAGGAAATGCACGACGGTAAACAAGTGTGTGAAATTCGACCCACTGTTCGACGGGTGGCGATGGAGTGGCTGCGTTTGTGTGAGTGGTTTTGTGTAAGTGTGGCAAATATGGCGGCGTTGCATCCGCTGCACTTCGCACACATGCTGAGAGAGGCGGACGTCGAGCAGGAGGGAGTGGAAGGGAGAGAGAGACAGAGAGAGAAGGAAAGAAAGGGACGGAGAGATAGAGAGACGTAGAGAGAGCGAAAGAGACGACAGCTCCATTTTCGTAAAATTTATTACTGCGACATGAATAAATATTGTATGTATTTTACACTCAATGTTTATTATTACATATTGTGTCCCTCGAGTGTTGTCGCTAACCAAAGAGAGGGAGAGAGTAAGACAGAGAGAGAGACAGACAGAGAGAGAGGAGAGGGAGAGACACATCGAGTGTGGTATCTGATTTCAGTGGTCTGCTTGGGCTGGTGAACTCTGACCCAAGCGGTGTGGAATAATTGCCACTTGACATCTGGGCGTGCTCACGAGGCGTAAACCAAATAGGGAGAAAGAGAAAACAAGAAAAATTTAAAAGAGATAGCGAGATGATCACATGGAGAAAATCACAACGGATTGATGTGAGTGAAATGATTGTGGGAGAGAAAACCATGGAGAGAAGATACAAAGAGCTTCTGGTTAACATTAGGACTCCTTCAAAGGTCAGAGTCCGTGGGTCACAATTGCATTTGCAAACAAAAACAGCTTGCATTCAACAAATAGCACACAAAAACAAAAACAATAATAATAACAACAAAATCCAATTTAATTCAACAGAAAACTTCTCTTTAACAAAGAAGATGAAAAATATAGGGAAACAACGAGAATAATAATAAAGGAGGGAAGGTTATGGGAAAGAGAGTTAAAAGGAAAAGCTTTTGTAATATCTTATTATTGAAAGAAAAGATGAAGAGCTTTCACAAGATGTAATATAAAGAAACTTGTTCAAAAATAGCCGAAAAGTATGCATTTTTGTGCAATCTTAAAATAATTATGAAAAAGTAGTAACAAATAGTAACATATTTAAAAAAAAAAATTAAAAATAATTTTAAAAAAAGTGTCAACCAAATAATAAAAAGAGTACTTAAAAACCAAAAAAATTATTATATTCAAATATTAAATATATTAAAAAAATAAAATTAACGTATAACATTTTGAGTATGCAATTTTATCGAATATTAATATTAAAATATAATATCATATTAAAAAAAAGATTTTTTTAATTTATTCAAAAATTTAAAATGTATGAAAAATATTTAAAACAATGTGATTTAAATTATGTCGAATGCAGCATGACTTTGGAACAGAAGCTCATCTGTTTGAGTAGTCCTGAAGATTTATATTTTATATTACTCAGCCGCATAGCATCAGGAAGACCAAACTTGGCATGGAACAAAGAACAAAGCGAAGGACGTGCTGCAAAAAGTCATTCCATGAAGCTATGCCATTTGAATTCACTTCTGTCTGCTTGTCTGTCAGCTGTTTTGTCGGCCTGTCCTTCAGGCAGTCTTTCAGCCTGCTCTTCCGTCTGTCTGTCTGTCCATTTGTCTATCTGTCTCTCTGTCTGTCTCTGAGTATGTCCACCCATCACTGGATCATGGCTACAACAGGTTGCTGCATGCACCACACGCGCGTCCTTTCAAAATTTTGAGGGAATAAGGTGCAGGACATGAACAGAAAACTTCAACGAGGACAGTGGCCAACAAGCGTGAAAAGAGCAGAGAGCAGCCAAGCCAAGAATAAAAAAAGTCACCGCAACAACAACCAACAAGAACAACAATCCACCATAACAAGAATAATAACACCAAGAGACTAAATAAACTAAGTTATATCAACAAGCATTAATTCAATTAGAGTTCGCGCTCGCACAGAAATTTGCATTCATTATTTATGACGTGGCGGCCAAGGTCCGCGGAAGCCACTGGGGGACGGACTTTGGAGTAATTACAAATTTTTCATGTAGATATGATTACTCAGAGATCGCCTTAATGTGCTTCTCTTTGCTACAAAATGTCCTTGTCTCTGATACAGAATGTCCTTCTGTCTAATACCGAATGTCTTTCTCTTTAATACGGAATGTTCTTCTCTCTGATACAAAAGTTCTTCCCTATGCAATATTAATGATTTTCGGTTTAGTTGCAATCGGTATCGATTGAAACGTTAACTAATTTCCCCTAGATGCGTCTTGGGTGGTAAAAGTTGTGTATTTTGTGATTTTAATTCTGTGGTTTTAATTCTTCAGTGAGTTAATTCAAGTCAATGGAATTTATTGGAAGGTATTTACTCTGTTTTACATAAAATCTCATTATTTATAGTATGGTACTTTCTTTATATCCCATGCTGGAATACAGAATCGCCTAGTGGTTGAAAGATTTTAAGTACCTGAAGTGAACTTCTAAGTAATCAATTGCAAAATGAAAGTTCCGGAAGGCCATGGGAACTAAATCAGCCCATGCAGAGGACACAACTATTCAGTGGCAAACTGTGGCCGTGACACGACCTCACCAACCACCTCCTCACCATTGTCGGAGGCGCCACCGTCGCCCTGGATGCGAAGCAGTCGACAGAGGCTGGAAACTCCGATAGATAAGTAACAATTACAATAACAAGGAAAGCAATAGCAATAATAACACTAATGAAAACAATAACAACAAGGAAAACAATAGCAACATAACAACAATGACGAGGCCGAAGCAGGTGAACAGCAACAGCAAAAACAACAAGAACAATGTCACGGTATTTGGCGGAAAATTCAATTTCGAAGTAATTAAAATTGACAGCAGCAACAAATGAATGCGACAGAGACGGATATATGGTGGGGATTTTTGGGCTGCAGTTTTGTGGCGAGAAATGGAAATTGAGAATTTGTATTTGTGCAAATGAGAGTGAGCGAGAAGTGATAAAATTTCGCCTCTTCTTTCGTCATTGATTTTCGAACTCAATGTGGGAAAAGACTGGAGTAATTAAAGAAATAACATGAAAGAGCCTGGCGGAAAAATGAGCAGAGATCAACGATAGAGCCACGGTGACCTCGCCTCAAACCCCCGGTGACCCATCATCGACCGACCTCCGGTTGACCCGCGTCGACGCCCCCTTGGCGGAGAAAGAGCAGCATTTTTAATTAGCAAAGCAAATGAAGCGGAACTTAAAAGAAAGAGAGAGCGGAAACGAAATGTGGAGGCGAGAGAGCAAAGAGGACGAGAAAAAATGTGCGATGGGGCATCGAACGGAGTCGAGGAAAGGAAGGGGAGAGAACGCGAATGGGAAAGATTGTAAAAAAAACAAAGGGAGAGAGAGAGAAAATATAAATAATTGATTTTGCAAATTGCAAGCAACACGGATTTAATTAAGCGCTGCTCAAGCATTTCCGCTTCCTGTGCGCCATCTTCCATCGCGTTCTCCTCCCGCCCTCACACACCCGACACATCCGGAATCCGTCGAACATTTCAAGCAATTTCAAGTTCAATGGAAAATCAGAACTGAAAGAATCGCAAGTCACACATACAGACAGACAAACTCTGTCAGAAAACTCAGACAGACAATTTCAGACAGATAAACTCAGACAGATATACTCAGAATGGTCGACCGACAGACAGAGGAATCTTTCGGTCGACATGGAGGAAATCTTTAATGAAATAACGGGCGATTGCGACGTGTTTGCATTAATGACAATCGCATTACCGTTGAGTCGAACGTGTTCGGAATTAGTGAAAAACACTTTTATTGCTTCCGAAACATGTGTGCGATCCTGGCCAATCAATAAAGGTTTAATCGAAAAATTACCGCAAAACCGATGATGAGTTTTTATTGGCAACACAATTAAAATCGAGATAATTATACATGAAAAGGTGGACCGTTCATAGTTTTATAGTTGAAAGGACCTGATATTCTTAGTAGAACCCTTCTAGCACATCAATATCATCATCATCCCAACATACAGTGAAGTCAACCTGTCCCTTGGGTTTGTCCCCTGCTTCTGCTC
The DNA here is from genome assembly GCA_017309665.1 of Coelopa frigida. NCBI lineage: Eukaryota > Metazoa > Arthropoda > Insecta > Diptera > Coelopidae > Coelopa > Coelopa frigida. Next base: position 13,381,499 of record CM029564.1, on the reverse strand, counting down.
AGCTCAAGCATGTGTTTCCTTTGGACCCCCATCGAGCACGACACATGGAGGCCCCGTAAATAGCATCGGTCACCCTCAGGACGAGGAGGAATAAATCAGAACTAAACCACTCGCCATCGATCATCGACAAGCGACCAACGGCCATCGCCGCTTGTCCGTGTGACGAGGGATCGTAAATAAAAATAAATAAATAAAAGATATAAGTGTGTTATTTTTCAATGTTTGCCAAATGTTCATTGGAATGGAAAATTTTAAAAATAGACTTCAATCATGTGATATCCCTAATGTCCTGCGATAGCCGATTGTTTGTCGGACGAACACAAAGCTCTGAGGATGACACAAAGTGTGTGTGTGTGTGTGTTAGTGTGAGCGAGAATGGCGCGTGATTTATTTCGTAACAACAACAAACGCCCAGGCACTATAACAATAGCAACAACAACAATCCATGACCATCGCTAGAGCAATAACAACAAAAAGTAAACAAGTGTTAAATCGAAAGGATTTAAATTTTTCCAAGCGGGAACGAGACGGAAATAAAAAGCATAATAAAAAAAATCACAAAACAAGGCAAAATAAAAAAGAGCAAAATAAAAAATAGCAAAATAAAAAAATAGCAAATAAAAATATAGCAAAGTAAAAAATAGTAAAATCTAAAAAACCAAAGAAAAATGAAAATAAATTTAACAAGCACAAACAGTAAATAAAACGCAACACGGTGATAAATTATAAATTTAACCCTCACAGAGCCACGAAAAATGCAGGCCACTCAAGGGATAAAAGAGAGAGATGGAAAGAGAGAATGGGGCGAGGGAAAAAGAATTGGAACCGAAGGCGAATTCCTTGAGTGTGTTTGTATGAGTGTATTTGCCAAGTTGTACATGTTTTATTTGCGCATGAAATATGCAGATGTCTGTATTTATGATTTGTCGATACACTTCGGAATGGAATTGAATTACAGATGTTATTTATCCTGAATCTTCGAGTCGTCAAAACGACGGCAAAGACGAGTGTGAAAATATTGACCTCCATCGGGTGCATATCGAATATCACATTGAATAACCGCACATAAAACTCTTCACCTCGCGCTCCTTTGGTCGTGTGCCCTTTGACTCGATGCCGACCGTCGACCATCCAACGAACGGCTACTTAACCTCAATCACAAGCCATGTCCTGAGAGTGGGAGGAGTCATCAAGAGCTACCCATCTCGCTCGCTCACTCTCTGTATCACTCACTCACTCTCTTTGTCACTCACTCACTCCTTTGTCACTCCTCCTTTGCCTTCGGTCTACCGCGCTCGTCTCCTGCAATCTTTCTTGGGAGGACTTTGCATTAAGATATCAACTAATATTTACATTGACTTGCAACTAATGTGGAGGACAGACTTGACAGCAGCAACAACAACAACAACAACAAGAACAACTACAATACCAATAAGTACAAGTACAAATACCGGACACGAACGAGGCTTGAGTAGCAGCTTCAGACCCCGTTATCAACACAACCACGAACATGAAACACATCGAGGGAGGGTGGGAGTGAGCGAGATAGATGAGTAGAAGAATTGTGATGGAGGTGAAGATAGGACTATGGGAGGAAAGAGGACGATATGGAGGAGAATGATGAGGAGGAGAGAGGACGATGAGGAGGAGAAGAGGACGATGAGGCGATGGAGGATGACAAGAAGGAGCTCAGCAATAAGGACCCTAAGAGTGGGGGCGATTCTTCAATCAAGAAGAAGGAGGAAAAATAAAGACATGGAGGAGAATGAGAGGAAACTAAGGGGAGAAAAAAAAGTGGGGTGAGAAGGACGACGTCGCCAAAGATGGCGGCGATGATGATGAAGATGTATTAGAGGCCAGTGCAGAATGTCAAATCACACAGAAGCTCGCACGGCCATCAGCGAGCAGGACAACAAAACCAAGAAAAACAACAACCGCAAGGACGTGGAGAAGGAGGTGAAGGAGGATGTGGAGCCGCAAGGGAATGGAGCCAGCCAGCCAGAAGGAGGAGGAGGAGGATGTCGTCGCCGTCGGGAGCCAAAGGGTGTTATTGAATGTCATCAAGTTAACAAGGATGCGACAGACAAAACGAATTAACGACAGGAAGGCGAAGAGACAACGAGCAACAGAAGAGGATGTTATTGAGGAAGGAGGAGGAGGAGAAAGAGGTTGAGGAAGAGGAGGTCAAAAGAAGAGGATGTAGACAAGCGAACAAATCTCATCATTTATTTATGAAGACGTTTTTATGAAGTAACCTTCCGCTCGCTTGTCCTCCTGCTCTCATTCTCCCGCTCTCCTCCCTTTCTCTCTCACTCCCCTACTTATGGCCATGGTGATGGAGCACGCGATCTCCTTCTTCTTTCATCTCCTTCACTCCTCATCAACGGGATGGTGCTACTGCTTTTGGTCAGAGAAGAAGAACAAACAAGCTAATTCCTTGGTCAAATTTCATGCACTCCCTCGAGCATATGCTTTCTCTCTCTCTCTCTCTCTCTATGGAGGCTCATGTACATATCTCTCTCTCTCTCTCTTGGTCACCCTAAGCTTTGGAGAGTTGATTACGTTCCATGTGCGTCCGTGTTGTCTCTATGGGTGTGTGTGTGTGAGGTCTGGGTGTGTTTGTGAGGTCTGGGTTCGAGAGTGAGAGTGTGCGAGCGAGCGAACGAGCACAGGATGTTGGCAAGCGGAAGTTGACGTCGGGTGCTGCTGCTGCTGCAAATTTTATTTACAACGATAGTTTATACCCAAACTCAACCTCCAACCAAAAGCAGCAGTTGTTGCCAGGGGGCTGGCAATTGTTGTTGCTGTTATTTTTTATTGCAACACAAGGCTGCTAATTTGAATTGATTGTAGGAATAAATATTCGAGCTTAAGTAGTGCCGCCAGTCGGCCTCGTCCTTTGTCTTTTGTCCCTAGATGGAGAGAGTGAAATAGAGACAGAGAATGGGAGAGTGAAATAGAGAATGGAAGAGTGAAATAGAGAAAGTAAGACAGAGACAGAGAGGGTGAGACAGAGATATTGAGAGTGAGGCAGAGTGAAAAGTAGGTGGTGTGCATGTGTGTGGTCGCTTCGCTTGCAGCTATTTTGAATTTCAGCTCAGCAAATTTATCGCTCTGGCACAGTCACAGCCACAACCCCATTCACCTCCCTTCGTCCCACCGTCAACCAAACGATCGGATCGTGAGGGGTCCACGAGACCCCCGCTCGCCTCAGGTGGGGCTGCCTCACTTAATTCGAGAAACCCCCCCCCCCAACTCGCTCCAATTGCTTCCGAGTGGGTTTATGAATTTCTCTCATGGAGCGAATGTTTGTTGCAGGCCTTCGTTTGCAATGTGTTGATTTCGAGGCAACTGATTATATTTGTTCAGGTCCAGGCTTTGTGTCCGAGAGAGAAGGTTGGCGGGGTGTCAATGTGTCATGTGTCATGCGACGAATCAATTATGTCACTGTTTAGCTTATTCGACTTTATCAATGTAAATTTTCATGCAATTCCAAAAACAGTGAAATTTTCAATATTTTCCGAATTTTATAGAGTGAAATTTCAGTAGAGTAAAACGACAAGGATGCCAACAATAATAATGGCATCGATGACAACAGAAACAACGCCTATGTATCATCAATGGCAACAACAATGAATATCTGATTAACAACAACAACAGCAATAGCAACATCAACGGATGATTGAATTCCAACAGTCCATCCTCCATCCTTCTCACACGATCTATCTTGTCATCTCCCTCTACTCCGGAGTCGGGCTGAACGGAAGCCCAATTGTTGTTGTCTGTTTTGTCACCGGAAATTGAATGCTTTCCGGGAACCTAAACAACGACGATGTTGATTATTTTTCTTCGAGATCCTGCACAAGAAACTAGAAACGTTCCACCAGGGAGAGATAGAGTGAGTGTGAGAGAGAGAGGGTGACATGAGAGAGAAGGCGAGAAAATAATTGGAACCCAAAACCACGAATGTAACTTGTTTGCAAATGCCAGAGAAATAAATAATTTCGATTGAAAAATTACGTCTCCCAAACAAATGGAACAAATCAAGGAAGAACATGGACTAAGCAAAGGTAACAAACGGACAAAAGAGAAAGTGAGATAACTTCGAAAAAGTACAAGGATATGAAACTCGATGGGTAGATTCGTGATATACCAAAGGCAAGAGGTCTGAACACGCAGTAATTAAGTTAGAGAAATGAGAAGCCTCATTGTCTCGTATGTGGCCATTGACCGCCAAGTGAAGAACGAAATAGTGAAGAGTACGAGAAAATCGTTAGAATGCAGAGATAGAAGAGAGAGAGATAAGTACAAACCTCCCCTAGGGATAGAGACTGGGGCTGGACCGTTGATGGGTGGGCGGCGTCGTTCATGGATGATGTCGTCCCATCAACTATAAATACAAATGAATGCCACGCATCTCGAGATCTTTGTCTGGGCAACAAATTGAGCTGAAGTTTATTGCTCATGTCTGTCTGACGCCGATGTACTACTATGTCTGTTGTCGATGTGTGTCTAACGCCGATGTATGTATGTCTGTCGCCGATGAATGTCTGTCGCCCATGTAAGTCTGCAAAGCGACGCGATGTGTCGGCGGCATTTGACACCACAGCCGATTGCAATCAGCGAGAAAAGGAGGAGCGAAAGGAAAAAGAGGGAGAGGAGCAAGGAATGGAAAGGTCAATAAATAGATCACAATATAAACCGTTTGAGATTACGATATTCGAAGGATATTTTCGGCGGAGGATGGAAAGCCAGGGACAGATGAGTGATGAGTGGGAAAGAGATGGCACACAAGGGCCGTCGGCGATCGATTACACAAAGTGTTAACGAAAGCGTAATCAAAGGGTGTCGTCGGGGCTTCACTTGGGCTCGAGTGGAGAGAGAGATCATCGGGGTCCGACCGCGATGCTTGGACTCAATTAACTCAATTAAACTCGGCGTCACGGGTTCTCCTCCAACGAGTTCAATGACAGATGAGAACGAGTTAACGATGGCGTTAAGATAAGACTTCCGAATGAAAATCGCGCCAACGGAGTCTGGCACGAGCGAGAATCACGATTCCCAACGAGTCGTGAATGCGAAATTAGTGGAAAATTTTCAACAACTACACGAACACATCGATCGACAAGTTTCTGAGCGACGAGTGAGAAATTCGAGTCAATTAATTCGCTTATTAAATTTCAAATATTTAAACTAAAATTCATAGAATTCCCAATGGCATAATTTTCACTTTGGGAACAGAGAGATTGTATCAGAGAGTGAGAGAACGAGAGAGAGATGGTGTCAGAGAGAAAGAGAGAAGGATGGCGTCAAGGAGAAAGAGAGAGAAATAGGAAGCAGTTGAATTCTTGTCATGTCTTCGCAGCAACTCCGGAAACTCTGCTGCATTCCGCATTCTGTCCAGAACAGCAGAGACCAAAGAGGAATCTGCTCCTGACCCGACCGAAGCCGAGGACGAGGCCGAAGTCACCGCAGCCTCCTCGTCGTGTCCTCGTGTAGTTGTCCTCGTCGTCGCGCTCAGACAATGGAGCAAATTGGCCGACGGCGAAAGTGAGAAATGGCAAAAATCTGTGCAGGACACAAAGCATTGTTCGCGAGGATTAAAAATAGGTTTAAATATGGCCAATTGCTGGCAGACAGAGTGCAGAGTGGCATTGAGAGAGGGATGAGAATGGGATATTTTAGACTCAAGAGAGAAGCTGTTGTGGTGACGACAAGTGAAGTCAGAGACCGGGTGAGACTGAGTTCGTGACGTCGTTAATTGTTCGAGGTGTCAGATTCCTTTGTCGCAGGAAATATCATGTGTCAGAGGATCCATCTGTTGTGGATGTCATCTGGTCAAGAGTGAATCGCACCGAGTGAAGAGAAAGCTTCCTCTAGTCACCGTTCATTGTCGTGAAATATCAATATGAGAAATTAAAAATCTTGAAGAAAATTATATATGAATGATTGAAAACAAAATATGAAATTTTAAATAAAATATGAAAAAAAATATGATTTAAAACAAATAAGAAAAAAATACTTCAAAAAATATATATTTATAGAAATTATCCAAACCAAACTTTCTGAATTATATATCAAAGAATATGAAAACATAATACCAAAAAATACCACAAAAAATTAAAATGAAACCAGAGAAGGAAAACCTAATGAGAATTGGCCACGAGCCAGAGGAGATAGGGGAAGAAAGAGATAGAGGGAGAGAAATGTCCAATGGAGGCGAAAGTGTGACGAAAGAGAGAGACAGACCGCAGAGTGAGGGAGTCGAGTGGAATAGAGAGAGGAAATTCAAGTCGGCGAAGTGTTTAATTACTTTTAATGCGAGTTATAATAATCAGCACTTGGCAACCGAGTCGGGATCCCTTTAATTAAAAGACAAACAACAACAATGAAAATAAAGAAATCACACCACACTGAAAGAAAAAGCTAACCCTAAACCAAAAGCCACTTGAATCAAGTGTAATGAGACTTGGATTGGGGTTTTTTCCTCTTTCATCCTTCGAAAACAGAAGTCAAGGATTTCGTGAAGAGTTCAACGAGAGAAAAATTGGCAAGAATTGCTGGGAGTCTTTCATGGACTCTGGTGCGGCAACAACAATTATATGGTAATAACCACAACAACACCGTAAACAACTTAATTAATCTTGACCCAGTTGTGAAGATTCTATTTAGAATGCAATTAGCAAGGCGTTAATTAGAAACTCGGCTTCACAGTTCGAAACCAAGACTTTGCACCGTTGAATGGTCTGAACGTGAACGAGAGCGTGGAAGAATTATACAGAGGGAGAAAGACAGTAAGAGGGAGACAGCGAGAGGAAGACTTCCAACAACTTCAATCAGAAATTCCATTGCAAGCGGCGAATGAAAATCATTCGAGTCTCTCTCACACACAAACGCAGACAGAAATTCTCCATTATATAACAAAGCACCACAGATTAACCCGACATGGAATCCGTAGGAAACCCCAAGCCGTTATTTGGACTCCGTGACCCATTTCCAAGAACTCTGTTCACATCTGTAATACTCTGTTTTCCGAATGAGATTTCCGCATATTTTTCACATACAGCCAATGAAATTTGATGTGTTTTTATTTTTAACTTTGTTTTATTTCATTTTTATTAAATATTTAATTTTTGAGTTTATTATTATTATTTTTTTATAATATTTTGTATATTTATTAAACTCGCTCCTTTTGAAATCATATTCTCTCATTACAAAGGATTAGCAGAAATGGTTTATTTCAAAAGAGTATCCATTATATTATTTAATTAATTAATTAAGTATATCTTAATAATGATTTAATTTTATTTTAATTTATGGTTTCAAAGAATTTTTACTCCATGAAATTTTCGGAATAAAAAAAAGAAATTATTTCTGAAAATTTGCAACAATTAATTTTCTATAATTTTTTTGAAAGCGTCAACAGTAAAATTTTTATATTTATAATTTTCGGAAATTAGATTTTTATAAAAACCGAGTTTTCTAAATATTTAATTACGATCAGGAAGAGCAGCAAATCGCGTGTTAACTGCAATCGTTTACAACTTCCTTCAATACCTCATTCTGTCCTCAGCTCAGTTCGCTCGACTTGTAGTCGATAGTCGATAAATTACGAAGTGAAAAACGCAATCCATTACGTTGACAGTTAACGAAAATTGCATTAAACTGTGAGAATTTAAATATAAATTAAGTGGAATAAATAAATGCAAAGAGGCAAAGAGAAGAATAAACAGATCAAGTGCGAGCTGAAAATGTGCTGATATCACGATATGCAAATGTAACGTTTTTTTCCAAGCTACGTTACGTCGTGTTTTGCAGTCGATCGGACGCAACGTAAACTACGCCGGGGCTGGGGGAACATGTGAAATGCATGTGTGAATAACAATGACAAATAAAGTGGGGAAAAAAATAATTTCAGAGAACAACAATATGTATTTAAGTGAAAAATAAAAAAAAATAGAAAGATCGAAAAATATTAATAGAATAGAACAACACGGAGATAATGTAATGAGAAATAAATATAATAAAATAAAAACAAATCCATTAAAAAAATTAGTAAACAACTGAATAATAACAGAACCAATAATAGTAATAGAATAATAACAAATAAATAAAAAAATTGTGATAATTAAAAAATATTATATAAAATATACGTACCAAATAATATATAGAAAATAATACGGAAAAAGATATATGATAATAATATGTAAAAAATAATATATGCATAAAAAATTAAATATAAAAAAATATATTTAAAAATTAATATTTTACTAAAAGTAATATATAAACAGTAATATATAAAAAATAATATATAAAAAATAATATAAATAAAAAATAATATTTGAAAAATAATATATAAAAAATTTTATATAAAAATAATATATAAAAAGTAATATATAAAAAAAAATATATAAAAAATAATATATAAACAATAATATATATAAAAAATTATATAAATAAAAAATAATATAAATAAAAACCATAATATTCAAAATTATTACAGAAATAGAAAATGTCGTAGTAATGAAAATAAATAAATTAATAAACAAATGACGATAGGAGGCAGACACCGAATAAGAACATGAATGACATAAAAAAACTGCTGACGATGCGACACGTTACGATAAAACGACAAGCAAATAAATCAATTACTTCACGAAGCACTGCGGTTACAGCAAGATCAACGATCGGAACGATGAAAATCGATTCGATACGATGTGGTTGGACTTGCCAGCCAATATAATGAAATAAAAACCTAATTTACAGATTTAGAAAATCACTTTTGAGTAAAGTTTGTCGATGCACAAACTGCGTCACAAGAGTTATGCAAAATGATAATCTAATTAACTATACTATATTTAGAAGAGGATTTTCATTACTAATGCAATGCAATATAATTAGTTTTCGTTATATCTATACTAAATGGAATAAAAATGAAATATGGGAACGAATTATTGTGAATAATCTGGAAAATTAGAAAACTACAAACAGCGACTAACAGTTGATAAGATAAGAAATATTATACTATCGTATAAAAACCATTAGAAAAACCAATAAAACCTAGCCATAAATTGAAAGCATATTATAAAAAAAATAGAACTGAATAAGGTAAAAAATAATGTGACATGGAAAATACAAAATGTGAATACATAATCTGTATGGTACCACATACCATCAGCTATTATATTGATTGCTACTGATTTTCAATATTTAACGTGACTCGCGGCATTGCATTGCAAATGTTTTGATTTCGCCGCAATCAAATTTCCAACGAATTATAATTGTAATCTCATAATCACATTCTTTAATAACAATTTCCATATCTATTTTTGATTATATTGAATAAATGTTGGTTTTGTTTTTATGTGAATATGTTACGTGAAATTGTGAATCTCCCATCTAATCTAAGGTTCATTAACCTCCACAACCTCACTTCGCATCATTCTGGTGTATTTCCCTTTGAGTTCTCTATCTCTAATTTAATTCTCCATTGACGGTCACGATGATCGTTTGTCCCCAACCTCTCGCCTACTAAATAAAAAGACTTCAGTCAATAGTTCCGTTCATGCAAACGATTCGGGATGGATTGTGTGTGTCAGGGGTCAAACCAATTATGGTTTTTATAATAAAAATCACTTAATAACAATTATTTTAAAATTGTTTCTTTTGTTCGATCTATATTCAATCAATCAGTGAACGTTACTTTTTCGATCAAAAATAAAAATAAATTCTCAATCGTTATAATTCCGATCACATATATCGATATATAAAAATGTTAACGTTATTTTTCGATGAAATTTCGATTATTATATTAGAGTGAAATATATCGATCAAATGTTGATCGTCAATTTTTATCGAACATATCGATTAAATTTTGATCTTTATAATTTCGATTATATAATCGATTGATTGATTGATCAATTATATAATCAATTAGACCATTGATAATTATCACTAGAAGCTCTAAAGTTTCCCCGAGAGAGGAAAGAGCGACAACGATTTACCTGTTTCACAAACGCCCTCTTCTCGAAGTCGATCATGGCAGGATTGTGATCGGCGATGCTCACACGCAACGCTCCGCTGTCCGGTGCCTCGTCCAACGGCTGCAGCCGCTCCTCCTCCGCCCCCAGCGGGACGTGTGAGGCGTTCAGGTAACGCTTTGATTTTGTTGTCACAGACGCCCCCACTGTGGCCGTCGCCCCCACCACCGGCGCCCCACCACCGGCGCCCCCACGCCCCGGACGCGTTCATGCGACGCATCTCGGCCGCGCTCGACGCCGGCAGCGAAATCGAGTCCACGTTGCCCTCGACGAAGGCGTCGCTCAGCGGCAGCGTCGGCCGGGGCGGCGACTGCGGCGCCACCAGGACGCTCTCGACGGAAGCACTTGCAGCGTTTGTGGTGGACGTGGTGGAGGAAGAATTGTCTCCAGCCGCCTCCGTCCCGGTGGCCTCCGCGGTGAAGTTCCGGATCCCGATCTCAATGATGATCTTGTTCTGTTGCTGCTGCTGCTGTTGATGGAGGCGATGCTGCTGCTGCTGTTGTTGTTGCTGGTTGGTGGAGGCGAAGCGCTGGAGGTTCTTGGGGTGGTGCGCCGCCAGGTAGTTGAGGTCGCTGCGCGAGAGGTGGTGCTGCTGCAGCTGCGCATACTGCTGCTCGACGATGGCGGCGCGCGTCTGGGCGGCAGCGGCGCCGCTGGCTGCGGCCGAGTCGCTGGCGACCTTCTCGCGCAGCTTGACGATGTTCGAGAGGTTGATGCTGTTGGTGAGCGTGATGCCGGTGATGAAGACCAGGACGATGGCGACGATCACGCCGAGGACGACTAACGTGGGCATGCGAAAACATTTCCAACTGCACATTTTTCGCGGATTGGCAACGAAATCTCACAAGATTAATTATAAACTTTTCTATTTATTTTTCATTCCACACACGAGTTGAATTAAAATTACTTTTACTTTCATGGGTTTTAATTAAATTATTTTGCGTGTTTTAATTAAATTATTTTGTTTGCAAAAAAAGGCACACGATTTTCACGTTTTCCAAAGCGAGATCACACAATTGAATTTCATTAAATTTGATTTGGTTTCTGTTGGTTTGTTGTTGTTGTTTGCTTATGTTGTTGAGTTCAGCGACAGCAACAACAAGCTCCTCGACGTCCACTCAGCGTTGCCAACTTTCGCGTGGGGAGATAATCAACACTGCTGCACTCGGTGGTCTATTGTTGTTGTTATTGTTGTCACTTAGTGTGATTGCTGCCTTTTACTCGGTAGTGTTCGTGTTGTTGTCGTCGTCGTCGTCGGGGTCTGCAACGCCTCGCGTACGAAACGCGAATGAACGAACGAGTTGCTCGTCGTAAACAAACCGCGGTCGCTGCCTTCGTCGTCGGCGTCGCTGTTGGCGCTCGCGTCGACGTCGTTTCGTGGGCGCCCGACGATCGTCCCGCGTCTCTCTCTCTCTCTCTCTCGCTCTCGCTCAATCAAGCGCTCTCGTGGCGGCCGCGTCGTCGTCGCCGGCGTTGACTCCACCGGCTGTGGCGTCAGCTGACGACGTCGCGTCGTCGGGTTTCGCTGCCTGGTCGCTTCGGTTAATCGTCAACATCGGCAACATTTTCTATCACTGTCTTTCTCACTATCGCTCTCCTCGCTCTCTCTCTCGCTCCCCCTCGCTGTGTCGTTGTGTATTTTGCGTCTCTATTTTCTCTGCAATTATTCTATATCTCGGCAAAAATTTTATTCACATTGGCAACGCTCGATTGCCCAGCGACAGACGGCACCACGTCGCGGTCAACTCTTTGGATACAGGGTGAGGAGGGAGTTGCAAGTTCAAGTTGAAGAAGGCTGTGGTGAACAAAGAGAGTTGAATTCACGTGATCGCGGTGAACATGGGTTGAGAGAGAGAAAACTTTAAATCATAAATCATGAATAAAATCTAACATTTGAGTAACAAAATCAGTAATAAACTAAACTATTTTATACGTCTTCCAATTCTTTGTCTCTCTCTATACCGCGGCTAGGAAAAATCCTAGTATAATTTCGGAAAAACCGTACATATAATTTCTCACTACTTGTTAAACATCATTCTATTAATTCACCACACCATCCCACATAAAAAGTTCGAAGAAGCCTGATACTCAAAAACATTCAACTGAATTCATTGATATGAGTGTTGAATAAATAACGAAGCTCCCTTGTGTTTGAGAGCTTCATTTTCAGAACATTTTCCCACAACGGCCTCCACCTTCCGCCTCTTGACTCATCATCGCTCAGCACTTATCAAGCCAAAGGTTAAGGAAAACTGTCTGCGCCCTTCAAGTCAAAGGTTGATTCGAACAGTTGAAGAAGCACTGCAGCAAAGTGCAACCGGAAGTGAAAAATCACACAAACACACCAAGCATACACGATGTAATTTCCTACCATTAGTGACCGGCGGAAAAAATGCAATTTTATGAATAGCTATTGTATAATCGAGTGAAATTGCATTGTTTTGAACTACATGTCTACTACATGCTAATTATAAGACCAGTGGAAGGTTGAGGGCGACGGAGAAGAAGAGGGGGCGTGAGTGAGTGAGTGAGTGAGAACGAGAATGAATCGAACGTTAGTGCCAAGTTAAGTTGACACTCGACAGGACCTGATGGGACTTGAGATACACGACAAGATTGCAACAATAAAAATAATGATATCAACAACGTGCGAGCGATCGACAACAACAAGAGCCATAATAGCAAGAAATGACAGAACAGCAACAAATGCCAGAGCAACAACAAAACCATCAGCTGCAGCCGCAACATAACAGCAACAGAGAGAGAGAGCGCGAACCTGCAGCAATAACAATAAAACCAACAAGTAGACCAGTGGCAACCTAACAACAACACTAGCGGCAACGACAACATAAGTCACCACAACAACAATGGACAGAGAGCAACAACAATGGACAAAGAGCAACAAAAATGGCCACAGAGCAACAACAAAAAACAAAAGCACTCGCAGTAAACGCAGCAACAAAAGTAAGAGTGGAAATGAATCAGTGAGAGTAGCTCTGTCTCTATCTAACAGTGTAAGTGTGTATCTAACTGGTATGAGTGTGTATCTAACGGTGTGAGTGAGACTGCGTGAGTGTGTGTGTGCGAGACTAAATCTGTGTGAGAAGACAATGAAAAAGTTAGATTCATTTGAATTGCAATGAGAAGAAGAACGACAACACTTTGCCAGTTAATCGCCAACGAATTTGGCAAGAGAATTTCATAAAAATTGGCAACGGAATCGAGAACTATGTAGAATGGCAGACGAAAACACGTAAAGGGGGGGGGGGGACAAGGGAACAAAGAAAACTTCTTGTGATCGTGAAATCGAGTAGATAAATCGAGGAAGAATAAATGGTGGTGTAGACCTTGTGAAAGGGGATTGAAAGCGCACAAAAGCTGCGATTGCGAATAATTGATGAAGCTTTCTGTCGTATGCAAGATTGGCAAGAACTCGACTCGTGTTGTCAATACGAACAACAACAACAACGGAATCAAGCAACAACTCTGAAGGTCAACAACTTGTTCGTAGAGTTGGGGAAATGAAATACGAAAGCAATTGACATAACTTGAAAGTCGTATTAGAGAAACTTGCAGAGATAATCTGGTCGCGACAAAAGGAGCAGAAAGAAAAGGAATTTGACGAAGATTGTATGAAAGAAACATTAGGATTCGCCTCCATTGTCGATGGCCAAAATATAGTATCAACACAATGAAGTGATTAAAAATCCATTAAATACTTCGCGAATTAATGGATCTGATGAACCCAATGGACCCAACAACCGACAATATTTCATGACAGCAGCAACAACAATCGCTGGTGGGCGGCAGAAGGTGGGTGGAACAAATGGCAACCTAATTTCGGCAACTTGTTGTTACACATCCATATTGAAACAGGTACCAACAATAACCACAACAAATGAGAATGAAAACAAAACCTCAATTGTGGAGGGAAAATATAAAAATAAATCGCATTAAAGTCAAGTTGAACATGCAAATAGCTGTAAAATGTGTGTTTAGTAGCAGATAAATTGTTGCTTCCGTGAAGTGTGGTGAACTGAGGTGTGGTGTGGTGAATTCGGGGGAAAGAGTATTCTGCCTTTGAAACCACGGCTGGAACTCGATGAAATGTTGCATGACGAGCATCGCTTTTGACTTGAACTGTTATTAGAGTGTTGTATGCTAGTTGTTAGATTATTATTTGCTCTGGTTCTATTGAGGTTGGTATTTTTGATATTGATGGGCTTGATATTGTTGGGGTAGTTGTTGTTGTTGTTGTCTCCTACGATAGTTCTAGTTCAGTGTCTACCTGTAGCTAGTTTCGATTTAATTAGCACCTCAGTACGAGACAGAAAACTAAAAACCATGCCATTGAAATGCACTTTTCGAGGATATCTGATTGTCGGAACATTCGAACCATTGTCGAACACACAATACACACACACACACACACACAACAGCTTTAGGAGCTGGGTGTGGGTGTAAGTTGATAAATGTGCATTTGTCTGGTTTTTAAGTGATTTATGCACGCAAACTACGGGCCAGATTTAATTGTCATTATTTTTCGAAAAACGATTTCCAGATAACAACACTATAACAAAACCACACAATAAAAATAAAGCTCAACAATAACAATAAAGCGCAATACAATAACAATAGTAGCAATCATAAAACCCAACAATAACAATAGAAACAATCATAAAATCGGAACAACAACAGTGGCAACAACGAGTAGGAGTGGAGTGGGGGGAAAATAGTTAAAATAATAGCGGAAATTGAAAAGGTTTTACAATTTTTTCTCATGATAATCGCACCGAGAGCAATTGACAAAAAACTCCAACAGGGTGTCCAGGCCACAAATTACACTAAGTTAAGCTTTGTGGAATTAGAACATCGAAATTATATTATATTGTAGAGTTTGAGACTTTACGAAAACTTATAATAAATTATAATATTTCAGTTAACCATTAATAGAATAATAAAAACTATTTCCTCTTTTTCCATATTAAAAGTGGCAATAAATTAGCAATGAATAAAGAGTTCTAGAAGTAAATGCGGGGAAGAATTTAAAATGATCACATGCACCCAAAAGTGGCGGCAGCAGAAACAACAAAAACAACAATCCATCAGCAACAACCCCATCAGCGTTGCCAGCACTTAAGAACTTAACTGATGTCTGTGCGTGTGGCCAGATGTGGAAAATTGCATGCGCAGTTTGTCTCTGTCTGTCTGTCTGTCTGTCTATATGTATGTTGGTGTGTCTGTCTGTCAGTCAGTCTGTCTTTCTCTGTCCACCTGCCTGTCTCTCTGTCGACATGTCCGTCCACCCGACAGTCGTGGAAACACCGTGAAAATTCCCAACTTTCCCCGGATAATTTTTAAAGCGTGGCATGCATTTTGAGTTTAAGCCAAATGCTCGAGACACACCGTGGGACAGAGAGCGACAGAGAGAGAGGGAGGGGGAGAGGTGATGGGTGATGGGGCTGTGCGGTAATGGAAAAATACATTGGATAAAATAAGTTTCATCCATAACGAAATCATATGCAAAGAAATTACTTTTACACGCTACGGTAAGCAGAGCGATAATAAAAGAAAATTGCAATAAAAATAATATCTCGAAAGAAATAAGTTGAGAGGGGGAAAACTAAGTGAAAGATAGACCAAGAGAGAGAGAGAAGGTGAGTCTGGGGGAAAGCGAGCAGAGAAGATGAACCTGAAGAGCCATAAAGAGAGGAAAAACAGACCAGAGGGATTGGAATGAAAGATAGAGAGCATGTTAATGAGAGCAGATGGCGGCATGAAGCAGGAGAAGGAGGCGAAATGATGATGAGTAAACTGTGTCCAGAAAGTCAAGCAAAAGAGGGGCAGATGGAGAAAGAGAGAGGGAGTGAGAGTGAGAGGGAAGGACATGATTTAAGAAATTAAAATAACGGGAAAACTTAGATAAAGTTGAGAAAATAAAACAACAAGAAAAATGGAAATGAACAAAAAAAACCTAAAGAACAACGTTCGGGAGGGCAGGAGAGGACAAACATAGAAGAAGAAGAGGCAGACAAGTGACGCGGAGTTGAAACAATATCCTTAAGGATATGAGCAGGCAGCAAAAACAATGACAACAGCAACTACAACAAAAAGAATCACAAAAGATCATTTGAAAAGTTTAGAAAATTCCTCGCAAGGTGGGGGGGTGGAGGCAATAGAACAAAAATAAATGTTTCAATAAAAACAACCTTGTGATCCGCTTTGTTGTTGTTGTTTTTGTTGCCTGAGGAGAAAACTTTGCCTGAAAATGTTGTTTAAATTGGTGAAATTTCAACTTCCCAACCAACCTTTATTGCTCTTTCACTGCCTCTCTCTCTCTCTCTCTTTCACTCCCTCTATCTCTATTTCACTCTCGCTAGTCCTAATCCGATTACTCGCCGGGATCCGT
Source organism: Coelopa frigida (assembly GCA_017309665.1). NCBI lineage: Eukaryota > Metazoa > Arthropoda > Insecta > Diptera > Coelopidae > Coelopa > Coelopa frigida. The sequence goes on along the minus strand of CM029564.1, from coordinate 13,365,050 downwards.
TCCTTTCTGCACACAGCATCCCCTGGCCCCAAGGATAACGACGCACATCCTGCGACTAATTATGTGAGAGCATGTTTATTTAAATCCGCGTCAGAGGGAGAGAGTGATAGGGGAAGCATCAAAAAAAAAATGCTTCGGGGCCTGTGACCCGAGCTGCCACCAGTTGTTGGGTTGACATTGTTGTTGTTGTTGCTTTGAATGATGTAAAAACAAAAGCAAGTTTTGGAAATGATCTCCCTCGCTGTCAGGATCCACATCCCTCTCGGAAACAAATCCAAATCCCTCGCTTCGAGAGAGCTTCGCGAGTTCCTGTGCATGTGTGTACAATTCACATGTGCGTGTGTGTGTGTCAATGAGTATTTTGTTGTGTGTTGGAAATCTCCTTATGGTCGGATTATTTGGAAAGGAAAAACGCGTCAACTCATTTTCAAATCGCTTCATAATGAGTCTGCCCCCAAATCTCCGCCACTCGTACATCATTATCTCTCACTCACACGCACCCAACCGGGCTCACCAACACCACCACACACCCGTGCGTGCGTGCGGAAAGAGACAGAAAGAGAGAGAGAGATAGAAGGCATGTTGTGTTCAAATGACTTTATAACACAGTCACAGCTAGTGATGAGCCAAAACACACCCGGTAGCTATTTAAAATTGGGAACATTTACCCGTTATATAAAAGTTTTTACATGCTCAAGCGAGAATAATTATTATTTTTTATGAAAATCAGTACTTTATTAATAATTTCATGCAGACAAAAATACCAGACATTTTCAAATTTATCTTGTCCCACTTTCAACACTCTAGCTTTTCTAATTTAGGCGCTGTTTCACGTGTCCCAGGGGACTTAGATATCAGATTTTATGTTAATACTTTGGGTGTTTAGTCGAAATGGGTATTTCCCGGATATCTGCCCATCACTAGCCACATCTGATTAGTTAATCACCTCAACGACAGAATAGATGTGTGATAGACAAAGACAACGATGGGTGTCTTATCGTGCGAATGGGAAATTAATAATAAATCAATAAGGTAAACGTAATTTAATTGATAGAGCTGAGTAGAACAACAAAGAGAAATAACCAACTACACTCAGAGAAAATTCGAATACACTGAACGAAAAGTTGATTTGAAATTTCAATCTACACTTATATCAAGGAAAAATTTGAATCCTTGATGGAAATAAATTGTGGAAAATTATATGAAGAAGGATCTAAAGGAAATCAACGACAGGGCAGAATTAGAAAGTAAGGAAAGAATAAGGAAAGTACGATTATAAGAAACAAATAATTCTTGAACTCGATTAAACAGCAACTCGAATAAACAGCAACATTTCCTTCTGGGAATTTCTGACTCGTTGAGCAAAATGCAAACGTAGGATTGTCGAAGCCTTCGCCCAAATTTGATATAACTTCTAAGAGATTGTAAATGATACTATTTGGAGCAATTCAACTTGTATTTGTTGGTGCCAGAATTCATTGGAAACACTTGACACTTAACCCTATTTTGCAATAGTATAATACCTAGAAGAATTCCACCCTGAATGGTAGATCATGGGCGCGATGAAATTTTAATGAATTGCAAAGGCAAACGTTATCTCAGTGAAGTCCATGAAATATTCAAATGTCAAATGGAAGAACGCTCAGTGTAGATTAGAAACAGCGTCCGTGAACCCGCACCCATGTTGTCAGGACATTGCATTGTGTTGCTTTCTGCCACCACTAATGATGAATGTGTTTCGCCATTTGAATAGACTGACGTCGGACGATGAACATCCATCGACGTGGACCGTGTTGTCGCCATGACAACAACAACAACGACGACGACTACGGCGACGTTGATGACGAACGACAAGAACAACGACTGCGTTGGCAACGCGAAACTCAAGGATTAACATATGTTCCACACAGAGAGGACGCGATACAAGGACAACGCGGGTGAGACAGACAGACAGAGGGAGAGGACAGGACAGAACATAGAGGAAATAGGGACAGAGAGGAAATAGAGACAGAGAGGAAATAGGGAAAGAGAGGAATCAGGACAGAGAGGAAATAGGGACAGAGAGGAAATAGGGACAGAGAATTAACAAGGACATAGAGGGCTTACGAAGTGCACCCAAGCATCCTGCTGATTATAATGGCCGTGATTACGACGATGAGAAGGAAGAACAATGGACGGCGAACACACAGATTCGATAACAAATGTTCATAAATTAAGCGCAAATATTGATTGGGTTGGACCGAGACGGAGCTGGTGGTGGGGCGAAGATGGAGAGTAAACAAGGCCAAGAATCGTGGCCGAAGCCAATTTTAATGCAATATTTTATTTATTAATTGTTTATGGCAAATTAATTAAACCAAATGGCCAGCGATAAAGTGATGGATGATGGACGAAGGGCGATAATGGACGCAGGAGGCTGTGAACGCAGGATGCTGTGGACGCAGAACGCTGCTAATGGTTGATAAAGAGCGAAGTAGACTGAGGTAGCGGAGGATGTGATTAAGGCGCCATATTGGGGATTTAGTGTGCAGACAAGAGATGAAAGTGGAGGAGGAGGAGAAACGAAGGGGGGACACGAACGCAAACAAATCCAACCGGAGGAAAAGCCACTTAAACAACGTCAGTGACATCGTCGTCCTGCTGTCAATCACTCACTCAGCCGAGATCAATTTCACATGAGGAAACCAGTGGGAGGACAAGAAGTCCATGTTTGGGAGGATCCAAGCGATGGCTTTTCCAGATGAGAGTGAATTTTCAATATCAGTCGACCATTGAAAACATGTGGAAACAGTGAAACGGAAAAGGAAATGAAAGTGACCCCGAACGAATCGAAGGAAGAGGGGATGAAGAGAGAGAGGGGGGGGGGGGGGCACCAAATGAACATTAGGAACGAAATGAGAATTTAATTTGCAAACCTCGAACGTCCTTCGAATGTCCGGAAATGTGGAGACAAACCACGGAACAAGCGACGCCCCATTAAATCAAACGATGGCATTGATTAGTGAGGAGGAGACCAATGAGAAGGACGGCAATAAAATGCAAAGAGTCGATATTGCACTTAGGGTCGATATATGAGCACAAAACAGAATCGACGACAATGGGCGACGACGGCCAACATCGGCGAAAGGTGCGGGAAGGGAATTGCAGTAGTAACATGTCACTGAATTCGGGGCATTTTGCATGCAGCCAAGTTGTTGGCAAATATTTTCTCAAACATAACGACGACAACGACGACTCGAAGCCTTTCAGCATTGCCAAAGAGGGCAAAGCGGAAAGAAGGAAGGAGCTCAAGAGAAAACCAAATGGAGTCAAAGTCCGGCGAAGAGGGAGCGGAAGTGAAGGAGAGAAAAATATGGCAACGCATAAAATTGACAACAGTGCATGGAGAAATTGACAACAACAGGAGAAGCAACATGGACAACGAGGAAGAAAGTAACCAAGGAAGCAACACAACATAAACAACAAAAACGTGAGCAACATGGTAAACAAAACTAGTGGCGAAGAAAGGCGGAAGTAGAGAGGGATAAACAAAAGCAGGGCAAGAAGATAGCAAGAAAATGTTCAACGAGGAGGAAGAGAAACCTTAAGGCATCGCATACTGCAGCGTGTTCGGCCGCGCTCAGTCGGTAGTGCTGGCCAAGTTGCAAGTTGGCAACATCATTAGCCACAACACCGCAAACAACAATCACAACAACAATCACAGTAACAACCTCGCGCTAGTAACAAGAACAACAAAGTCGACAATAATTACACCATGCGACACAACTGCAAACAAGAGAGAGAGCCAATCTAGGTAAAGGGAATCGAAAACGAGGCGGAAAATCAAATCGATTTTTACATACACTCGCCGCCAGCCAGACACGAAGGACTGCAGTTAAAGGACTTCGAGCATGAGAACGATTTTACAGCAAATTAAGAAACCAAGTGAAATTATTTCTTAACTCGTGGAGATTTAAAAAAGAAGCATTTCCCGAAAATTAATATTAAGAATTAAAAGAAAATTCAAATAGAGAATTCACAGAAATCAATTTCTTTTTATTTTATTACTCGCAAAGAACGCAACAAGGCCGATGGAAGGCCTCGAAAGTGGAGATGAGAAAGATTCCCAATGGTTTCTTCGAATACCAATAAAGACGAAATCGGCTCGAAACCCCAGAGCCAAAGCAACCTTGACAAAAGCGCAATTTCACGATTTCAGCGACTGCCAATGGAGGAGGAGAAGGCGAAATGTGAAAGAGGAGAGCGATAGAAAGGGAGAGAGAGAGATATACAGAAAGAGAGATCAAGCAATCTACTAGTACATCGTCTTCATTGAACCTCTTCCTTGCACTTGCCACATTAAAACGGCGTATTAAAACGCCCCTCGGTTCAAAAATTCGGCTCCTCCTCGATAATCCTAACTTTTCTCTGTCTTTCTCACACCTAAGGGGACTATCAGACAGACAAACTGACAGACGGACAGACAAACTGACGGACGGACAGACAAACTGACGGACGGACAGACAAACTGACGGACGGACAGACGTTGGAGCCTAGGGACAAATAGCATCGCCTTAGCCTCGGTTGATGATAGAAGGACGTGGGGCTTAGAAGGACTAGAGGATCAGTGGTTGAGGCGAAAAGGGGGAGAGGAGAAAGTTGTGGAAGATGAAAGGAAGGATTGCGGCAAACCCTTTGAACGACTGCTGAATTATTAATAATACTGAATGGAGTCGAAAATCTGCAAACAAAACACGTGAGCGAAAAGCTAAAACGAGTCAAAACGTATTTTTTTCCTTCTCTCATTCTTTTTTCTTTCTCGTTAACTAAAAAAAAAAAGAAGAAAGATAACAAACTAGAATAAACGAAGGACCAAATGGAGGGGATCGGAAGAGGAAGGGAGAGGAACTAAAGAAGAATGGAGAGGAACGGATGAAGAATGGAGAGAAACCGAAGAAGAATGGAGAGGAATCAACTGGAGGAAATGTAGAACAGGCGTCGTTAGCCTCAATTTGTTTAAGAGAGATGGAGACATAGTGGGCTCGTCTGTCTATCGCTGTCGTTTGCGACAAGAGTGTGTGTTTGTTTACATATTTCAGTTTCAGGAGCATAAAAGTAGCAAAATAAAAGGAAGCGAAAAACAAAGTACAAGTGCAAAAACAAGTGAAGTAGTACAAGAAGAAGCAGCACAAACACAAGATGAAGATAAAGCAAAGATGAAGGCACTTGGGCGTGGAGGTCTTAAATAAAGCTCCATCTCTCCAATAGATCCAGCCGCCGTCCACCTTCCCGTATCTCCCTCTCTCTCTCTCTCTCTCTCTCTGTCTGTCTTTCCGTCTGTCTGTCCGTCCCGTCGCATCGTCTTGCAAACGATATTCGCAGCAGATGCACGTAGTGCAACTTACGTATTCAAAAGGATCCTCGGGAAGAACACGTAGTAAATATATATGAGAACACACACATATTCACACACACACACACACACACACTCAAGACGTTCTCCATCGCACGCAGCGAGGGCTTCGAGTGTCAACATGAGGCCACGATGTGCAAAGCTGTTAGCCGGATGCAATGGGTCGGGGTCGAAGTCGGTTCGGTCGACGGATAGCGGATGGAGTCTGCGGAAGGTTTGGGAAAAAGAATATTAAAATGCATTGGGCAAGTTCGTTTCTTTCCTTTTTGCTTCATCGCGACTTCGAACATGTGTCGAGACTCTGCGGCCGACACGTGGAGTCGTCCGCCGCCGTCGGTGGCGGAAACGGAAACACTGTGAGGTGGGATGGGAGGACAAGAGGCAGCGAAGGCGATACTTGTGTTGCGGTAGGTTGTTGTTATTATTGCCAGTGTTATTGTTGTTGTTCTTTTTGTTCATGTTATTATTTTTGTTCATGTTGTTATTGTTGTTCATGTTGTTATTGTTGTTATGGTTATTCTTGTTATTGTTATTCATATAGTTGCTCCTATTGGATTTGGTGTCGATGCAACAGTGTTGGTGTAAGTGTTGCTCGACAGTTACTTCGACCACAATACAAACACTTAACCTGGCTTAAAGTGTAAACTGTTGTTGCTGTTGTCGTTGTCGTTGTCCTTGTCTCGCGTGTCCTACGAGCTCTCAGAATGCAACTACATCAAAGAGATGAACAGGACAGAGTGAGACAGAGATGGTTCAAGAGCTCTTGATTGACAGCTTTTGTGAAGTTGGACTCGAGAGTGCGTTTGTATGGGTGCAAGTATGCTGAACGAGTGAAAAGACGAGCGGTGGGAAGGGAGAGAAAGAGAGAGAGAGGAAGAGTGTGTGAAGAGTGTTAACGAGATCCGTTTCCTCAGACACGTCCGTGTCCGTTCAAAGTTCCTCCGACCAACAAATTCCTCGAATCCTACCTTTGGCCGAAGTTTTGCCTGGTGAAAGTTGAGTCAAAAGACTGCATCACAGGGGGGGGAGGAGGTTGAGACTGATTTCTAATGGGAATACGAGAGGTATTGAATTTGGAAGTGTCGACCAGGGATCCACACTATATGATTGAACAGACTCCAGACTCGTTGGATCCTTTGCATGGGGCGTAAAATCAAATGAACTCAGATCAAATTACTAAATCTTCTTTTGTTGATTTTTCTTTCTTTATAGTTTGCTGTTTTAGAATTTTCTACAATCTCACATCCAACATTTTTCGTTTTCCCTTAAAACTGTAATCAAAGTAAGTATCTCTTCATACATTTTCTTATTAATTATTATTTATTAATTCTATTTCCCGATTCTGATTTAAAATGTACCAATTTCTCAAACACAATAATGTACACCACAAAGAAGAATCGAAATAAGAAAATATAATATAAATCCAATCCAGATATAAAAACTCTACCGTCGTATCTCCTAGGAACTGAGAAATAGTCTATGGAAATGAAGACATTTTCATCGAGGACAGACACAGATCAGGCGAAGAAATAGAGAAAGGGATACAAAGAGGGGTTCGGGATGAAATCCATCAGTTGTTCGCCATTGTTTTGCTTCGATTCGGTCACGTTTTCACAAAATATTCATCGCGCCACGATTGATTTCCAAACACTTTTCGACACACTTCCGTGAGCGATTGAATGATATAATAAAATAACGAAAAATTAAACTTTAAACTCCGTCTTAAATGAAGTAAAGTTTTAACATTTTTAACAAGTATTTTTTCATTTCCTTGAAATTATCATTTTTTTTTTTAAATTTTAATTCTTTTTTAAATTATTGTTTTTTTGTAGAGTTTTGTTTTGGAATTGTTTCTTGGGATGTTTGACGAAGGGTCCGTTTTTTTCGTCCAGACGTCCGTAGACTACGAATAACGGTAAACAACTGAACAAACGAACCCAGCGTTCGGTCCTTCCTTCGGCAATCACTCGGGCAGCTAATGGAAGTTCGGCTTTTGCCGAGAGGGTGGCGGTGGGTGGCACATCGTCAACACCAGCCGAAGGAGTCCATCAGGAGCAACAGCGAAACAACAACGACGAGAGCGGACCAAAGTCAGCCTTCAACAATAAAATGAGAGCAAGCCCCAACTGTTCGAAAGAGTGCAAAAGAGAGAGAGAGAGAGAGAAATGGAGAACTGTTTGTGTTTTTGCGTAACCGTTGTTGCTGTTGCTGCTGTTGTTCGCAAAAACCTAGGACAACGTGAGACCGCGCGCAAAATAGGTCGCTTCTGCAGCAGCACCAAAAACTCACAGATGGCAACGCTGCGACTTTTCTCTCGCACGTTGCGCCAATCCAATGAGAGAGTGTGAGCTTTGTTATCATCGAAAGCTTTCTGCTCTTATCACATTTCTCCAACTTCGAAACGTGGCCGCTCCTCCCGTTTTGTTGCATACCAAAGCTCTTCGACTCTCTCGCTCTCACGTTGGATTCTCGTGGAAATGAAACAAAAGCTCTGAAGTTCTTGCCAATTGTTCACAAGAAGCTCGCTCTTTAAGGACGATGAATTACAAATCTTCCAGATGGTCAGGAAAAACAATTGTAAAAGCATGACGAGCTTTACAAATATTTTCGAGCGAAGAAAAGCAGAAACGAGAAGCTTTATTGATGTTAACCCTTGCACGTTTGTATTAGTATTCTTATTTATAAATTATTGGTTTTCAAAGAATGTGTTTTATTAAGAAAAATTAAGTTAAATTCCTGAATGTTATCGAAGGCTTTTTCAAATACTCAAATTCGAAACTTATATACGAGAAATTTTTAATTAATAATTTTAAGTTTTGTAAATTTATTAAAATTTATTTATTTATTAAATTTATTAAATTAATTCAATTAATAGTCTTAATGTATTAAAAATTAACCCAAGATGAGTTATTTCTTGGACCATTTATTTCTTTTTTTTTCAATTTTGTTTCTTGACTAGCTCTCTCGACTTCCAGTCGTCACAGCAGCCGCAGCCACAACTACAAAGTGTGACAATGAAATGTGTTTATTTTTAGATTTCTGCCGTCATTCGTTGCACTTGCAGGCACCGATGCGTCGTGGGTTGCCCCAAATCGGGACCAACACTTGGAGGTAATTAAAAGAGCCTCCCTCTCTTTCCCGCCCTCGTTTACTACGCATGCGTTCGAAGATGACGCGATGGAGCAGCTAAGGCCACCATGAGCTGGAGCAAATCGATCAGAAGATGGAGGGGCCTCGTGGCTGGAGCAGATCGAGCTCCACGTAATTGAAAGCTACTTCAGCTGTAATTACTATATATTACGCAAGATTACTATCTGTTTGTCTATCGTTGTTGTATGTCTCAGTCCATCAACCAATGAGTCTGCCCGTTTGTTTATAGATATGTCGGTTTTTCTCTCTCGTCTGTCTCTTTCAATTCTTCGTAATCTGTTTTCAAACCGCAATTTATTATGGCAAATAAACGTGGAAAGAATATTTATACAACATTTCTATAATATTCTATATATTTCTATAATATTTCTATAATATTCATTGTAGAAGATTTCTATAATATTCACATTGTTCTAATAACCATATCACATTGTTCCAATAACGAAATATACAGAAGTGAAGACTTCAAGAAAGATTTTTACAAACGAGGTCTTGAGAAATATTTCCAAAGAAGTCATTGTAGAAATCTGAGTAATTCAAATGCAGTTGTACATAGATTATTATCTAGTAAAAGTCAGTAATGAATAAAGTTAAGAAAATAATAATAAATATAGTTAAATAAAAAAATTATGTTATGTACAAAAAATAAAGAAAACAATATGGAAAAATTAACACAAAACTAATTTTAATTAGCAATTTAATGAGCAGGAACCAAGAGTAAACAAGGAAAACGAATATGAAAATAGCGATACAAGCGTTGCAAAACCGATTTCTTCCCCTGATTCGCAATAGACCAGGGTGGGAGGAGGCAGTTTCAGGCAATGAAGGTCCGAGCGCGGCATTGATCATGAAAATGGAAACTCGACGGCGCGTAAAGGTAACAACAAAAACAACAAATCTACCAACGGCTATACAAGAGACGAATGGACGGGAGGCAGCGAGTCAATGACCAGACTGGAGAGAGAGAGAGAGAGCTTCGGACCGGGCCACGGTGAACGACGAAGTGCGTGCGTGCCTGTGACAGTCGTGACAGACACGAGTGATCATTTGGCGGAAGTCGACCTGCCTGTCTGTTGCTTTTGGCCAAACAGCAAACCCTAACGAGAGACCAAACAGTTTTGAAAACAAACAGAAGAAAGAAGTTAAAAGTTTAATCAGCATAAAGGCGTGGCATAAAAAGTAGCAGTTATTTTTACAGTAGTTGTTACTATTTCGTATTTTAGTATAGTCTATCAACTGGTATTTAGGACAGAATGTTTTCTTTGTAATATTCGCGCGAGCTCTGTCAGATCTAAGAAGGTCGCGTTCGAGTTTTCTTCGTGTGGCACGCGTACGGAAAGTATTTTTATTTTTACTTTAATGGCCACCAGACCAGACATTCCCCCAGAAATTTAGCTCCATGTCGTAATGCTTTTTGTGCTTGTTGTAAACCTAAAATACACAAGGAATGGAAAAAATGTTGTGTGAAAACAACACCAATTAAGTAATCGCATGGTTGCTGAAACAGAAACAGACTACAGGAAAAATATCAACAGTTGCCCAGTCAACGAATGCTAACAGCAAAACATTTGGTTCATGTGTGTATTTAATTGAATATAAAACTAACGTATACCAAAACTACAAAGAAGAACAGCTCCGTCCTTAAAAATAACATGATTTCCTAATTAAATTTTTACTAAAGAAATTCGTAAAATTCGTACTCAACAAGAAAATGCGTTAGAACAAATTTTCAACATTAGCATTTTGTAGACAAGCTGTTTAACTTTGAACATCGAATCAATCATCTGATAACGGTTTTCTAACGAAGTTTGTTATTGAGATTGAAAGCCCTTAATTGAGTATTGTTCAGCTCACCTGCTGCCAGTTTCCTGGTTGGAAATCAACAGACGATTAGGTACTTGGACTCACCTGTAAAGAAAGAGATCATTAAAATTGAGTCATTGTTTATAATGAAGGGAAAAATAAGAACCAACATCTAGAGAATACTTTTCCATGTCGATATATGTAGAATAAATTCAATGAAGGCGATTGAAACTTCGATTTCATTTTGATATTAACATTTATTCGATTCGAAATCAATGAATGAAAGAAATCAGTAAATAAAAAACGGCAGCCAACGGAAAAAGAAAGCAATCAGAGTGGGAACATCATACATAATTTGCTCGTCTTCTTTTTTTGATGTACTTCTGCATGGAGAAACACACACAAGCACCGGACACACACATATGTACACTCAGGTCCATACAAGAGACAGTGGATTTCTATTGTCACGCAACAGTTTTATTGGCAATTGGCCAACAATTAGAAAAGCATTTGGATCATGAAATGCGTCGGTTGCACGGATGACCGACCAGCTGTCCCGTCCAACAAACTATGGAGCCGTGCAACCAATTAGAATTTTCAAAAACGATGGAGCATGGAAAATAGCTTGGATGCAAATTACATAGACAAGCAGACCGTAAAAAAGAATTCGAGAAGGTTTTTGTGTTCGGAGCAAAAATGCAGATGCCAACAAGAATTTCGAGTAACATAAAATCCATTGAAAATAAGCATGAAAAGCTCTAAAAACCAAAAAAAGTAAAAAAAAAAACAGAAAACATAAACAACAACATTTATCTATGAAGAGGCAAACGACATAGAAATGAAATTCCATGTGCCAGCGAGCAAACAAGATCGAAATTCGCAGACGAAAAACACAAACAAAAAATTTAAATTCGATTTCGAGTCCAGAGCCCGAAAATCGAGTGAGCGAAGAAATAAAATTGGAGAAACGACAACAGGCAAAACGCGTAGAGGAAGTAAGGTGAAGGCGATGAAAGTGAGAGGGCCAGACGAAGAGAGAGAGAAGCACACGAAATGCCAGCCAGACACGTCGAAGCAGCATCAGCCTCCGGACGGACCGACGCGTTGAACGCCCGCTGTCCGAGCAGTAGAAAGAAAGTGGTTCGACCAGAACCAACCAAACGACGAGCGGCGAATCTGAGTGGAGTGGCGAAAACACTGGCTTTAAAACAGACCCCGTATTAATTAATCAAGATAAAATAACCTTGCACGTGCGAAAAAACCTCACCCGAACGGGTCAAACGGGGCTGGGGGAGAGAGAGAGAGAGAGGCGGAGGGTCGGCTAGTTGGCCACGATCTTGAAATCGGGTGGAGTGAAACGGGCCACTTTTTCGCTGATCACTCGCATATCCCATTAACTGGGTCAGTAGGCGCCTGCCTTCGCATAATGGCCGAGAACCGGTAAAAAAATGGCCTTAAGCGATTCGCAAATTATTTCGCAAAGAATAGCCCAAGACAATAACAACACTTGAATGCCAATGGGATGTTTCGTCGAATGTGGTGATCTAATGGAAGATGAAAATGAAATGAACTACGCAACAAGCGAGAACCGGCTGATAAGCCAGAATCAGAGGAACTCGATTCGTGTACCAAATCCCGAGCGAAGGTCTTCGCTTATCGCCTCGCCTCCGGTTGCGAACCAAAGTCGAACCAAACAATTGGCAACCAAAGTGGCTTTTGCGGAGTGGGGATCTCTCATCGGAAGCCCACATGTAAACGCGGATTCGCAGATGAATCACTGATTGCGAGAAAATGCCGCATCGTTTGGAGATTACTGAGGGACTGGGGGGAAGTAGGTGTTCGCAAGTAATGAGGCTGCCATGTTGGCATCACCTTGTGCGCGAATGCTAAGCTCTCGCTGAGCACGCGATTCCTAATAAACCGCTTCAGTCTAGAGGCCCAGAGTTCCAGAGTCCCTTCAATCGACTACTCACCTCTTTGACCTTCATCCGCTTCTCCTCGACTCCCGGATCCGAGTCGGCGTGTCCGCCCTGTGGCATCTGGAGGTTGAGGTTGCCCACCGGCAGGTTGTTGTTGTCCAGGCCGGCCACGTCCTCGTTGTGGCTGCCCTGCGATTGCGGGCCCTCGCCATTCAGCGGCGGCGCTGCGCCCTGCTGCTGTTGCTGCTCATCGAAGGGCGGGTCAACGCCGCCGACGGCGACAGCGCCTCCAACTCCGTCCAACTGCTCATCCTGCGGCTGGAGGTCGGGTTTGTCGAGCAGCTCGCCGAGCTCTTCCTTGATCTTGGCCTGCAGCTTCTGGCGATCGCCCATGAAGTGTGGGTCGACCTCTTTGGGGGCGTGCGCGGCCAACGGCGGGGCGGGAATGAAAATCTCGGGGCCGGCTTTTTGGAACTGCTTGTAGACGCGGAGAACGCGATCGCTGCCGAAGTTGTCGGGCAGCAGGAAGATTCCGCCGAAGCAGAAGAGACACAGGGTGGCGAGCACCAGGCCGATGAGGCATTTCTCGCGCGAATGGAAGTTCGACTTGCGACTGATGGGGCCGATGCGGTACATGGCGGCGTAGGACGTTGGCTACGTTGGTGGAGGGCGGAGGATTTAACACACACACACAGACACACACTGCAGAAGGAGATGATAATATCAAACACACGTAGTTATCACACTGTGGCGGGCGGATCTGTGGACGGGGTGGGTGGATGGTGGACTGTGGATTGATTTGGCAATTATTCGTTCGGCACAAAACTAGGTGGGTCGCATGTTGTGAGGAGCAACGGAGCGCCTGCGGATGCACTATTGACTTCCTTCGTAGATTGACTCTTTCCACCGAGCAAGAGATATTTCTTCGCACAGCACTGCGAGGGAGACACGATTTTTCCAATTTGGATTTTTTCTCAAAAAGTCTTTTCCGCTTCCGGCTTCGCGTGAACTTTGACGAATTGAAAAGTTTTTGGCGAAAAATCACTTTCGAAAATCACGAATAATATCAATACGAATGGGAGACAGACGTTCGGAGGGAAACAACGACCGCGAGCAGACACCGACCGCACTCAACTGTCAACGTGACAGCAGCCCCAAAATCTCCCCAACAACAAACCGAGCACTGGCGCACACACACACACACACACGCGACCGAGCGAGAGTACAATATAGAATAGCAGAGCGACGGCCGACGACGACCAGACGAACGAGCGAGAGAGCGACGGAGCGAGAGCGCGCCTCCTAATGACAACAGCTCCACGTTGTGTGCGGGGGGGCGGTGAGGAGACAACAACAACAATGGAGCGCTTGTTGTTGGTGCTGACCGTTCGCGATGAATGCAAATGAAAAGAAAGTGAGCGGCCGACGTTGAGAGAGGGGAATATGGAGGAGGTCCGAAAATGCGGATTCACCTATGTCGAATGTAGAATTTATTATTTTCTATTGTTGTTATTGTTGTTGTTGGCACCTTTTAGTTTAAACAATTGTTATTTTTTTATTGCTTTATCTTTGTTCTTCTGTGGCACGGCACAGTGGGTCTTATTTGTTTACATTCACCTTTTAAACAATTATATTGTGTAAGCCGATAGGGGGAATTTCACAGAATCTGAACTTGAGTTTTCATGGAAAATCGGTCTGCGGAATCCTTTTACTCCTTCCTTTCGACTTCCTGACAGTCACTTGGTTGCGTTCGGTTCTTTGCATTCGATTTTCACGGGCGTTAAACGAGAATCGTTATACCGTCGTTGATTTTTTTCTTTTCGTACTCAGGTTTTTTTCTCTCGTACTCCGCAATTCACATTCTTCGAGTGCACACACACACACACTATTTAATTGGTGCTATTTTTAGAGGCTCACAGCGATTTCATTCCATTGTTTTAATTCAAGTCGAACACTTTAAACTTGTACGAAAAAAAAATCGAATGAATGCAGAAAATTTGTCTGACATTTCGCAATTGTTGTTTGTTTGTCTTGCGATGACATTGAACGTACCCTGGGTATGTTCAACGCGAATTTTGCTTTGTCAGTGACGGGTCGGCCATTACGAATGAATAAAAAAACAGAGAAAATTAAAAAATTTATTTTTTTCGGAAGTAGAAAATTTCAAAACTTCGGTTTTTTAACTTCCAAGGATTTTCCTATTAAAGAAATATTGAAACGAAATGAAATGAACGAATGAAAGTTGAAAAGAAACAAGTACAGTTCATTGGATCACTATAAAATTGTGATTCTGAACCACCCTGCTTTTCAGAGACTAAATTCGTTGCTGTCAAAGCCACAAAATTGTTCGTTGCTCCCTTGACGCACGTTTTTGTTTATAAATTTTTTGATATTGTTTTTGTTTAGCCGCGTATACGTCGAGACCCGCATCAACAATACATCGGTATCGCATGTTTTGGCTAATGTTTTTTTCCGTATTGAGTGTGGATCCTTCGTCCATCCTTCGACATCTCTTTGGATTCAATTTCATATATACTTAATATGCTTAACATAAATTACAGTATATATTGACATTCTAAACACATAGAGCTAAAACTAGTGTTCTGATAAAATAAGTCTATATATTTAATATAATAATGTAATCAGGGTTCGGACTATACTACGATCGTAGTAGTTTGCTTCACTTTTGGAAAAATTTTAAAATCTACTCTCGCTCATTGATGTCTTTTTTTTTGTTGTTTATCACAACATAGTTTTTTTCAAATCTACTTCGGAAATTGGTCGGCTGCTATGATTGCCGTTTTACAAGGTACGAACTTTAATCTAAGTTATGAGATTCACAAGTCGTGGCCTCCTTGTTTCTTTTGTTGTATCAAAATATGACAACAGGTGTGAAGTGCAACTTCTAATTCATCTCAATGTATCAAACAGCCTGATTGGTAATAACGAAACGAACATGAAACTAAACGAAATATCATTAAACACACAAATTTCGATTTGTAGAATCACCGCAAGTCAGTGGTCAGTGAGTGGCCTTTTCAAATTTTTCAATTTGTAAAAACTCGAAAGGACATCACATCCACGTTTTTCAGTCACCTCATATATTCACGCGTTGAAAGCAAAATTCAAATTTGGCCTCCCAAAATATTTGAAAATTGTAGGAGAAATTTTTTTTTGATCTAGTAGTCTTTGAAAAAAAAAGAACATTACTACGATTCCCAAGACACAAAAATACATTGAAAATAAACTTTTTCAAATTTCACATGTATAATTTTGAGATCGCATGGCCAACTCTTTACGTTTAATAGCGGAGTTATTCAAATTGAGTCAACGAAAGCACGGGGTGATTGTACAAATGCGGATTTTTTTTTAGCGGCGTTTCGTCGTAGTTTTGTTTCGGGCTCTCGTTATTCTCAATCAGGCCGTAATACAGCTATCGTATCTAAATAATTGTTTCTTACGATACTATGGTTATTTTTGGTGGGTATCTGCATTTTCATTTGTGTATTTTGCTATTATGTGTGCAAATATTACAATCTGACATGAAATACCCTCCTCAATTACCTTATATACTTGAATGACTTACTAATTTACATGTATATACGATAACTTACTTATTCACATGCATATAAAATATGTATATATATAAGTACCTATTTCACATGCATATACAAATCTTAAGTACATCCAAGTTAACCCTGCAATATATACAATTTTTACCAGAAGTCGTATATACAAATATATACATATACAAATATAACTAACAAGCAAGTTAAAAATAGTTCGTAAGAAAACTATGAGAACTATACTAAAAATATATACAAATTTCTGTTCTATCTACAGCCCTTCTTCTATATCCGGTCGGTCGGGCTTACCGGATCCGGAAACCTTAGTTACCAGAAGCTCACATCGAGGCCTGTTTTCCTCCCCAACCAGCGATCACTCCCAGTCCTCGAAATCGACTTCGTATTCGAATGGATACTGGGGCATTATCCTGCTGGACGAGGAGTCCTCCTCCAGTTTGCGCCGGAGCTCTTCGTTTTCCTTACGCTGGAAACCTTATCCGTACTAAGGAGCTCCCACTTTTTGCGGAGCTCTATCACTTAACGCTCATTAATTTTATTCATCTCACTTTTTTTTTATTATTAAAAAACACCCCTTGCTAGTTTTTTTTTATTTATTTACATAAATTAGATTTATAATTAAAATTATAACCTAATAAAAATTACAGCAATATGGCATTCAGCTGAATAAGTTATTTAAATCGGAATTATTATATTAAATTATAAAGATTACGTTTTTTTTTAAATTAATTAATTTTTATTTTCAAATAATTTTGAAATTGAATTTGATTTTATCTCGGGGAATCGGTAAATTCATCTTATCCTTTCAAGGACGCTTTAATGGCGTATTTCAAATTTAACGGATTTCGACATTTAAAATCTGGCGAAGTTTTGTTTTGATCTTGTCATTCGTATACAAGGAAAATTGCTGACCGGGGTTGTCGTTGTGAATTTTTCGAGTTTGTCACGAACAAGTGTTGGCAACGTGAAAACGTCAAAAGGCAAGTGCTTTTTTATTTTTTGTTGAACGAACCCCCGCAATTTTCCATGTAGTTGGCATCGCTGCGCCAATTCATCCATCCACAATTTCATCCATCCATCAATTTCAACTACCAGAAACCAATTTACAAACACAAACACATATAATGATGGAGAGAGAATTCAATACACTATTTACAAACACAGATGCAAGTGCAATTACTTCGTTTTCAAGTACTTCAAGTCGCCATTTATTTATTTGTTGTCAAAACTTTTGGAGACTCGCGTCGGAGGTTGAAATTTTCGCGGAATGCTCGAGCCGGAAATAAAATACGAGAGTTGCGAGGAGATCTTCACGGAATCGCGTCCAGGAGGCAACAACGGCTCACTGGCGCTCGCTCCAGAGGGCGGCAACCACGGTGGAGTCCTCGGTGATGGGGGCTGCGGGGGCGACGCTTCGACGAGGCTCAAACGCAATTACAACGATCATCTGCAGTCGATGATTGCCAGCGCAGTCGGAGTTGGAGGCGGTGGTGGAGACGCCATCGCACTGACGGAACCCTTTCCGAACCACAATTTTCCAATTAGTGCCAACTATTACAGCGCGCAGACGATGCCAGCGCCAACGTTGGACGTGACCAAGGTTAAGCGGCAGCGACGTAGCGAGTCCAACATTTTGTTCTCGCATCCCTTCTTCAATTTGGTATGTCATCATGTTTCTTTGAAATTCCCTCTAATTTTTTGTCTTCGCTGCACAGCAAGAGGACTGGGACAGCATGCGTCCCGGCGAGACCATCACCGCCAAGTGTCTGTCGTGCAAAGTCATCCTGCGCGGCCACAAAAATGTCTCCTCCAATTTCATTAAGCACATGAAGCGCTTGCATCCAGAGCTCTACAAGGTCTACGAGAATTACAAGCTGCTCAAATTCAAGGGATACACGCCCGCCGATACCACCAGCTGCAGCACCCAAAGCACACCCAATAACGGGGTGTCGGCGGAGCACTCATTCTTCGATGCCAACGCATTTCTGGAGCACATGACGTCGACGGTGGAGGAGCACAATCTGGGCGAATCTTCGATAACGCCACCGACCCCACTGGGAGGCGAGCAATTGCACTCCTACGACTGCGGAGGAGTGTCCGAGTCTCCACGTCTCGGTGTCTCCAACGGTGGAGGAGGCAGCCGAGTGCGTCTAGTATCACAGGAGAAAATCATTGAGCCCAAGCAGACGACTGAAGTGGAACTCTCCGCTAAAACAATGGACAAAATGGCTCAAATTCTGGGTGACAAAATCCAACAATGCATCGCGAAAGTCGACGTTTCAGAGGAGAAAAAGCCCGTAGTGGAAGACAAAGACATGGGCAGCCACAGTGCAGGATCAAACGCCACACCACCGAAAGCAGATATCTCCAATGAAAACCCGCCTACGGATAACTCATCACTCCAGGCCCAAATCAACGCCCTGAAAAGGGAGTGCGTTCAGCTGCGATCCGCAGTGCAAAAAGCACAACAAAGCAAACGGCAACTGCAGCAGGAACTCCAATTAATTGATAAAACAATACGACAACGGAAGATTATAATGCGCAATGTTAAGCTATTGGATGCCGAGAAGCCCAAGCAAGCAGCGGAACGACTTCTACGCGAACATTTGCAGCTGACGGACATTCCACTGGCGAACGTTTCTATCATGACGAAGAAGCACTCGAAAAATAACCTACAGAACTTGTTGATTGAAGTGCAAAAATCCAGCGATTCAAATGCCATATTCAACAACTGCTTCAAATTAAAGAACACCGGCATAGTGGTGGAGCAGAATCTGTCCCCATCTGCTCTGCGGCGTAAGAATAAACTGCTCGTTTTGCGTAGAGAAATTCTGCGACGAAACCCCCAGCTAAATGTTAATGTCCGCAATACACAGTTGATTGTTGGTGGCAAGCGTTTTTTCTGGGATGATGTAGACGGACTCTGCGTGTTTGGTCTATCTCCAACATCAGATGGACTGAATGATGAGGGCAAAGAAAGTGCTGCGGAAACACTGAAAGCGACGACTGGTTTAAATTTGGACGAGTTCTTAAATGTTCTCAGGAACTATGATATAAAATAGATTTAACGCTATTGTACGAATTGGAGTATTATTTTTTTTTGTATTTTTCACTTGTATTTGTTTATTATTATTTTATATAATCTGAAAAATTTAGATAATTTATGTTTTAGTTTTAGTTGACTTTTTACCCATTCGCCGATTTAATACGCATTAGGGTCTTACATGCAGCGTTGTGTATTTTAGGATCAATTTGATCTGAAACGAAGCAAGAATTTAAAATAAAATTAAATGTACAGAAGTGGTTTGTCGTACATATTTTGTGCTGTCCCTTAATAGGAAACATAACTGGCAGTTGTTCGGGGTTTGAACAAACGAACACATAAGGACTCTCGGATTCCCCCTTTGGATAGATATCACGATATTCTTCTTGTGCCAAACATTCCTCTACTTTTACACAGCCCAGTAAACTACTAGTCGGATAGTTCTCCGGGAATTTAATGGTGGAATCTACAACAGGAAAAAATATGTAATATAAAAAAATACCTGTATATTTTTTTCTCATATACCATTATAGTATTCCTTGTAGAAGTTCTCCATTTCTTTTATTTCATCCGGATGTGGCTCTTTGGCAGTTGAGGCTATCCATAGACGTCCGCGGTGTTCGCTATACCACACACGTCCCTCGTGCCTGAAATTCACATGTTATTAGCTGATGTGTAAACACACTAGATAATCGTACATACTTTTTAATTCCTGCCACCAACAGAGACGCCCACGGTTGATGCATTGATAAACACTGCCGCATGTCCTGCATTTCTAACAGCTCCTTGTCTTGAACCCGATTATAACATCGCTCCAAGCCATCGTTGGTCGATAAGTTTTTCGCGTTGGCTTTGCCCTCAGCTGTGGCTTTGTAGATAGGACGCAGTGCATCCATATTCGGATCAGTAGAACAGGTGTCCGGAGTTATTTTCATGCCATGTTGCCGATTTGACCAATTGTCTGCTTTGCCAGTATTGGCCACTTCTTTCAATACATTCCGCTCGTATTCTTCCGTAATTTGTGGCTCATCACTGTCCAAAACACGTCCAGCGAAATCCACTTTGATTTTTCGTTGAGCGCGTCCCGCATGCTTCTTTTCGTGCATTTCCTGCTTGAGCCGTTCGAATTTCTCACGTTCAGTATCAGAGAGCCACACTGAATTTTCCTACATAGAAATCGTGATTATTATTTATACTTTTCTGTGTTCATACTATAACCAACTTGGAAGTAATCCAACTCATCGTCAATAACCGTAGTACGTTTCTCGCTGTTGCGATCGTACTCGAGCAGACGATCACGCTGATCGAGTGCCTTTTTCAATGCTTCGCCCCCGCCCTTCTCCTTCAGAGATTTCATCAGATTCTCGCCCTTTTTGCCAGAGCTCTTCAGAATCTGCATCTCTTCCTATGGTGCAAACGATCTCCCCGCAGAACAGACAAGGCCCACTGCCTTCCTGTTCACAGACAATGCGTCCACAGCTCAGGCAGTTGTTGACAAGTTTGTGCTGCGAGGCCTGGCAGTCACACAGACGTCGACCTTTGAGCATAATTGTGTCCCCAATAACTTTGCCATCGTTGGAGTACAGATTCACGTATTTAGTTTTTTTCTTGGCCCCTTGTTGGACCTGTTGCTTCTGCAATGTGTCGTCCGCACTAGGCGTCTGCTGCTTGTTACCACCGCCAGACATATGTTGTCTAATGGGTGCTGAACCCTGCGATCGGAGGTTTCTTCTGTTGCTGTTGTTGTGGTTGACCCTTTTTATTCGGCAGCGCCTTGCCTTCAGGAAGAACATAATTTTAGTGGAGAGTAAGTCATCAAACTTCGTCAATAACTCACTGAAGAGTCTCTGCTTGCAGTCGGTGAAGGAACAGGCGATGGTCATCGTATTCTATGTTCAGCAAGGTCTCGAAATACTCATCGAATTCATTGGAGGATTTAATGGACATGATGTACCTGCAAAAACCGGTGAAATTGTGCCAATCAGCAAATAATAATTTTAATCGATTGAAGACCTACTTAATCATGTCGTCGGGAATTTGGAAATCCAGGCACAGTGACAAACGTTCGCGTAGCCACTTCTCCATTGTATTTATTTTTAATAAGTATTAAAAGTTTAATATTAATATTATTTGTTGGCACTTTCTCGATTTCACATTAAATTCAATTCAGAAAAAAAAATCTTTTTGACATGAACAAATCTACAACCAGCTGTCACCTGTAGGGTACAGTACGAAACAATGGTTCTCTCTCTCCTGAAAACTCTCTCTCGCAGAGCGTAAACAAGTTGATAACAGCTGTTTCAATTCAACTAAACTTCAGAATCTTCTTTCAGTACGTGGAAAAACATCGTTGGAGTTGTTTTGAACAGGTGTCTGCTTGAATTTCTTCTATTTTTTATTTTAAAAGTACTTGCATTTTAACGCAATGCCAGCATATTGTGCGGAGTTCACGGAAACCGAGACCGCTGCGATTTCCCAGGAGTTTCAAAGGGTCGGAGGTAGGCATTAGTTTACTTGTTTTTTTTAGTGTAATATAATTCCTCGCATTTATCAGCAACTCAATGTTTTATCAGTAATTTTTCACTGTCAGCAGAAGTTTAGTTTTATTTCACAACAATGACATTTACAAATAAAATGCTCTTCAGATAATAACTATTAGAAATGTTTGAATATTACCTTCGTGTGCAATTGCTGTAATTTAAAATAATTGAACATCAGTTAATAATTTACTACAATTTTTGTAGACAATACATACCTCGATCATGCGGGAACCACGCTCTACTCGGAACGCCAGGTGGACGCCGCTTCAAAGGTGCTGAAAGAGAACCTCTTCTGCAACCCACACACTTGCAAAGTCACCGGCGATCTGGTGGACCAAGTCCGATACAGGTTTGTCCCAAATTGTTGTTCACAAACTAGTCTATTCATAAAAAATTCACCAGGATTCTGAAGCACTTCAATGCGGACGCCGCCGAGTATGCCGTGGTCTTCACCGCAAACGCCACGGCAGGCATGAAAGTCGTTGCCGAGTGCTTCCAGTTCGGACCGAATGATGGCGAATCGGGTTGTTTCTACTATTGCCAGGAGAATCACACCTCTGTGCTGGGCATGCGCGACTTGGTGCAGACGCCCAATCTTCATGTGCTGACCAAAGACGAGCTGTTGCAGAATTTACAATCGGATGCCTCATCGAATGCGCAGACGGACGATCTTGAAGTGAATCCACGAAATTCACTGGTTGCCTTTTCCGCTCAATGCAATTTTAGCGGCTATAAAATGCCCCTCGACATCATCGCAGCCATACAGAAACGCGGCTTGGCGTCGAGGGGCAAACGAATTCGCGGTCCACAGTTGGAGAGTCAAGCACGAGATTCGAGTAAATTTTACGTTTGCCTGGACACTGCTTCGTTTGTGGCCTCGAACTTCTTGGACCTGCAACGCTACAAACCCGACTTCTGTTTCGTTTCGTTCTACAAAATGTTTGGGTAAGCACTTGAGGTAGGAGTTGTCTTTCACAGTTCACAACATCGTTTGTTTCTTCCAGATTTCCGACTGGCGTGGGAGCTCTGATTGTGAGCAAGCGTGGACAGGAGGCTTTGCATAAACGTTACTACGGTGGTGGCACTGTCAAAATCGCAATGACCCGCGAGGACTTTCACCAGAAACGCGACGGTTTCACCGAGCGCTTTGAGGACGGAACGCTGGCATTTCTATCGATCGCCTCTGTTCTGGAAGGTTTTCGCACACTGGACCGCCTGATAGCGGCGCAACCACAGCGATCGCCCATGCAACGGATCGCCGAACACGTCTTTCAACTTGCCAAATATTGCCACGACACCTTGGCCGAGCTGCGTCATGCGAATGGAGCGCCACTTGTCAAGTTCTACAATCACTCTGGCTACGAGAGTTCGCGCACCCAAGGCGGGATCGTAACGTTTAACGTTCTGCACGACGATGGCTCCTTTGTGGGATTTGCGGAGATCGCTTGCATTGCTGCCGTGCACAATGTCCAGCTGAGAACGGGGTGCTTTTGCAATCCCGGTGCGTGTCAGTGGTTCCTGCAGCTGTCCGACTCCGAGATACGCAAGCAATACGAGTCGGGGCACATTTGCAGCGATTACAACGACCTGGTCGATGGCCAGCCCACGGGGGCGGTGCGCATGTCATTCGGCTACATGACCCGCCTGCAAGACGTCGACAAGGCTATCGCCATGATTCGCGATTGTTATCGCACGACCGCGGCCCAACGTTTGCGCCTGATCGAACAATCGGAGAATCTTCCCAAAGCCCTGCAACACATTTCACGGCGACTGCGGCCGCAATTGAAGCAGATATCCATCTACCCTGTGAAGTCGTGTGGCGCCTTCAATATCAACGACCAGTGGCAGTTGACCGGTTCTGGCTTCAAATACGATCGCGTTTGGATGATAGTGGACGCGAACGGCATGGCTATCACGCAGAAGCACTCGACACGTCTGTGTCTGATTAAGCCCATCATCCATCGCGAAACGGAGCAGCTAGAATTAACATTTCCCGCAATGAAGCCTGTTCGCATTGCTCTGGAAATGAAGCCGAATGAGTCGCAGTCCGTTGAGTCCAACTTGTGCCAGAGCAAAGTCTGCAATGACCTAGTCGAGGGTCTCGATTGTGGCGATGATGTGGCCTCTTGGCTGTCCGACTGCTTGGAGACGGAGGGTCTTCGCTTGGTGCGACAGAACACTGAGCGACGGCGTCGCACCCAGGCCGGCGACACTAAAGACATTACGCTGGCCAATCAGGCGCAATTCCTGCTGGTGAATCGTGCCTCGGTTCGCTGGTTGGCCAACAAAGTCGAAACCGAAACGGAACCGCTCGATCACACCGTCGATCGTTTCCGCGGCAATGTTATTATCGAGACCGCAGAGCCCTTGGAGGAGAACTCGTTCGAGGAGCTCACCATAAGCGGTGTTCCCTTCAAAGTGGACGGTTTCTGTACCCGTTGCCAGATGATCTGCATTGACCAGCACAGTGGGCAGAAAACGTCGGAACCTTTGCGGACTATTGCCCGAGAGTTTGCCGGAAAAATACGCTTCGGCATTTATTTATCTCTGAAAGATCCCGTGGCGGAGGACACAGTGATAACGTGCGACGACGTCCTCGAGGTGACAAAACGCAAAGAGCCAGAGATCTCGACGAAGCCCTGATTTGTTTACATTCCTCTGTTGTGTAATTGTAAGAAAAATGCAGTTAATAAAATTCATTTATACACTTTATTCTGGGCCGATTCTTTAAATGACTACAATGGTTAGGAAGCTGTAATTGTGTTTAATTCTAATAATAAACCAAATATTCACATGAGACTGCAATTTTCGATAGGATCCTCTTTGACCTTGTCCACCGGCAGCCCCTGGCTGGCCTTGCGTACATTTTCCAGCACGCTCTCATGGTTGGGAAACGCCAACGACTGCAACTTCGAATGGACCAGCGTCCCGTCGATTTTCACCTCGAACGATCCTTGTCGGCCCTGGTGGCAGATGACTTCGGTGTCGGCTTGTTGTTGTTGCAGAAAGTTTTGCAGCATATTGCATTGCCAAACGAAGCTGCATTTGCCACTGTCAACCCAAGAAAGTTATGCATTTATTTTTGAAAAAATTTACATATTTTTAATCACCAATACTCCACATCCACTTTCACCATGTTTTCACCGGTTCTTTGGATGAAAGAAACAAAATTTGAACCTTCTATTCAAGTAAATCTGTGAAGTAAATAAATAGTTGAATGATAATCAGCTGTTTCTGTTTACATTTTTACTCGTTGGATTTCATGAGAACCAGGGTTGAGATCAAACATAAATCAAACATAAAGTAATGGCGAAAATTGTAGTAGGTGCCAAATTCCCGAAGAAGATTTTTAAAATTATATGATGAGCACAAACAAAAAAACGTAATTTTGTAATCGAAAATATATGAAAAAGTCGATAAAATTCAAAACTTTAATTAAATTTTGCCGAAAAATTGTAAGAGATTAGAAATAAAACGTAGTAGCGAAAATGTGTCCGAAAGTAATATTAATTTAGTACGATCGAAGTAAGTCCGAAACCCTGACGAATTATTATTTGTTTAATTGTGAACTGTCATTGCGAGAAGTCATGTTTATTTATTGTTTGTAAAAGTTAGAAAATTCACAAAAAATATATTCTGTAGAGAAATAGAAAAATTCACAACCGTTTGCAGTTGTTTTAAAATGCAACGTCGTCGCAATTGCATTGTAATAAATGTGCGCTCGGCAATCACACTGGTGTTCGTTTTCATATTGAGCGGCATCCGACAGAGTCAGACGGCGGTCAATCTCATGGAGTCCGAGTCGAAGGCTGAATCTCTGCAGAAAAATAGCACCAACAACAGTAACAACGATGCCATTCCGTTGCCGATAGTCAAGAGTCTGAACGACACGAACGTTTACTGTCCCAGCGAGATGGAGTGTGCGGAGCTAACGTTTCCCTGCATTCGATGCAACTACAACTATTCCTGCCACTATGGACGCGACTTGAATGTCAGCTGCGCCGTCCTGGAACACGTCCAGTGCCAGGGAAATCGGTCCTTTGTTCGCACGATGAACTGTCGCTATTGCTATCAGACGGAGAAGTGGCAACAGACATGTGTGCTGCGAGGCAATTGCAATTCAGTGAACGATCAGTACTACCGGACCAACTGCACTGTCCATTCCGATGTCATGTGTCTGGGATATCGGTCGTTTACGCGCAATGTAAAATGCAATTGGACACAAGGATATCGCTGGAGCACGGCGCTGATTATAAGTATCACTCTTGGTGGTTTTGGAGCGGATCGCTTTTACCTTGGCCACTGGCAAGAAGGCATCGGAAAGCTATTCAGCTTCGGCGGATTGGGGGTGTGGACTATAATCGATGTGCTTCTAATTTCATTGCACTACTTGGGTCCTGCGGACGGATCGTTGTATATTTGATGTATTTAAGTACGGGCGAATTCGCCGAAAGTGTGATGCAAGATGCAGAAGTGTTCTGTTATAAATACAATTTACTATAGACTTGATTAGGAACAAAAATATTATTGACAATTTTTTTATTTTAAAAGATTTGTAAAAACTAAGTTTTTATTTTTGTTTTTATTAAACATTCCTGTTAAATGTTAATGGGACTCGGTTTATTTCTTCAATCATACATTAGTCTTCATTATCATCTCCGAATCGAATGTGTTTGGTAACCAACTTCTTCACCTTTTCTCTGCCTCTCTTCTGTGGCACTTTCACCTTCTTATTCAGCTTCATTTCACGATCTTGTTCGATCTTTCTCCAGTATTCAGTCTCCGCTTCTCCAGTGAGCACTTTACATTTATACTCTGCACAGTTCACCTGCTTGACGAACTCTTCGGCGGCGTCGGATGATTCTATGCGCAAATGTGCATCCATTGCACCTTCTTTGACGTCGACATATTTTACTGATTGGTATTGTCGCATATCAGCTTTAAATTCTTTGACTGTAACACAAGGCTCTAGGAAAGTTACTTCAACAATAAGTCCAGGCTCGTAGGTAAAGAGTGGTGTTCGTTCAAGGGCCGGATTTTGTTTGATTTCTTTATCCACGAACATTTTCGTAGCTGGCTCGTTTACATCAGCGTCCCCAGCACCATAAAAATTCATGTTCATCTTGGCCAACTTTCGGTCACTTGGTTTCGATTTCTTTGCGGGAGATGCTGTCGAATTGTTTTCTGTGCCCTCACTCAAATGTTCCCTACTTGGGTGATGTGTACCTTTCCATGCCTTTCGTTTCAACTCGGCAACTTTTTCTCGCTGTAGATTTAGATATTTGTTTCGCAAGCGTTTCCAGTCCCTCTTGGGCAATATTTTCAAATCATAATAAGTCGCATCGGTATCCTGTTCCAGTTGACGTCGTTTTTGAACGCTAAGTTTTTTTGATTTTTTCTTCTTCTTCCGACGCTTCTTTTTAGTTCCCTCATCAGTCTGTTCTGCATCCTCCGCTTCGTTGGCAGGTTCCTCACCCGTATCCGATGAATCATCATCCGATGCAGTATTGGCCGCTGATTCTTCATCATCTGCTAAAATGAAAAATTTTAATGACATGAAAAAAATAAAAAGAAATATTTATTATAACCTGAAGTCTTTGGCTTCTTCGGTTTAGGGTTTTCAACTGAATCGAGTTCCTCGGGTTTCCGCTTTTTGGCTTTCTTTTCTTTCCCCGACGCCTCGTCTTCATCTGGCATTTCCTCATTTTGTTGCTCTCTGATAAATGCCTTCACGCTCTTCAATTCTGCCGGGTCTGTTTCCTGCATGCTCAACACGCCTTTAAACTCTTGAAACTCCTTCACGGCTTTCACCACACTTTCTTGCTTTTCGAATTCTATGAAACCAAACTCTTTGATTTTTCGAGATTTGGCGTATTTGGGCAACGAGACATAAGTCACGTTACCAAAGCGCGAGAAAATCTGCTTCACCCAGTCGTGATCAGCTGTCGGTGGTAAAGATTCCACATACAATGTTTTGTCATCAACGTCGCGCTCAATGGGCAGCGCCGTTTTCCGTCGAACTTTCTGCTGCGATTCGTCTAACTCCAGAAGCTGTGAATTCACCAAGGACTTTGCAATCTCATCCACGGAGGTGGTAAGTGCCTTCATCTTGTTGAACGTCAGAAAAACTTCGATTGGAACATCTGGAAGAGATAGATATTGGAGCTAACATGTTGTTACCACGAGTGCATTAATTATTCCACTTACATGGATCCTTGTCGATTAACTGCTTGAGGTAGCGATCCTTGGAGAGATTTGCGTCACCAAAATAGAATTCCATCTGATCCCGAATGGAATTGAAGTATTTTCGCTTGCGCTTCCGATGATGTTTATTTGCCGAATCGGGCTTTTCCTTGATTGGCGATTTCTGACCATTATCTTTTACATTTTCGGTTACCGCAGACTTTTCGTTAGCCAGAGTAGCGGAATCCGCTTCTGCTGGCATTTTGTGTAAATATTTTTCCCAAATTTACCAAATTTGCAAAGTGCCGCAAAAAAATCTCAAATGAAAACAATTTCATTGACATTGTAGTCAGGGTTGCCGTAATTTATACCAAAACTGGTTGTTTCCAATTTTTTTTGGTCACTTGGTAATTTTTTCAGTTTTGGTAACTTTTTCTCAATCTGAGATTTTTCAAGTTACAATACTTAAAAACAATATATAAAAAGTTTCTATTTTCTTACAGCAACATTTATTCTTTGGAGTAACTCTAAAATTAAAAAAAAAAACTATGTTAAAAAATTAATATTAAAAAAATTTCACCAACTAACGAAGAAACAACCCACAGCCTGAAAATGTCGTTCATATTGGAAAAATCAGTTGACATGATAAACTGATGCAACCGCAAAAAACTGATAAATAATTTAACGCATTTAAAAAATGTTGAAATGGAAAATGCTCATAGGGGCCGTCAGTGGCACAGTGGTAGTGTGCTGTGCCAGAAAAACTGAGGTAGTGGGTTCAAATCCCGCCAGTGCCAAGGCTTTTCACTATTCCTAATATTTCTCCTATCAAATATTTGAATATAAATAAAATAATTGGTGATGGCGTTATAAGTCTGTGACTTGGCCAATAAACTTATATATAAAAAAAAAAACCAGCTCACGTCAGAAACTTAAACTTACCTTCAACAGAAACAAAAGAAGTATAGAATCTCTTGTAAATGATCGTACTGATTCTCTTCAACATCAGCTTGCGGAATTTACGTTAATTTTTTTGGAAAAATTTGGTAATTTTTCATATTCTGACAAATTATTTTTGTTATTTCATATTCTGGCAAATTTTTTTCTCTAGCTGCTACCCTGATTGTAGAACAGATGGAACGGAAGTTAAATTAGTGAATTGTCGATAAGGAGTTCCTTCTCTCGTTTTTATTTATTATCGTAAGAATTAAACATTCGTTTTATTAAGTAAGATCTCATCTGAAATGGACTATTTATTCTCACTATAAATTCGTATTTATCAACAATTAATTTTGACTGCTATATCGATCAAACTGAACATGCACTGCATTGTTCTCATTGGCTCGAAATTCTGGCGCGGCAACCCTGGCCGGCACTTATTTCATAAATTCCTTTGCATTATCTCTCTTTGTTGTCATTGCTTCGTTTTGGCGCCATTTGGTTTGTTTTTTAAAGTCCTATTATAGAAATACGTATGATTGCATTAAGGATACAAATAAAATTTTACGTTTTTAAATATTTGTATGAGGTTGTCGTAGAAAATCATACAGTTATAAAAGATATAATTAAATTTTTGTTGACGAGTGATATATGTGGAATAAATTGCTTGTGTAAATTGTGTAAAATTGTGTCATCTCTTCTGTATGAGGCACCTTAGTTCTCAGGCTGTCAAACAAGCGTCTTAAAACGAAACAAACGCCGCTTTCTTTCTTTCCCGTGTGTTTTTTTTTTGTTTTTGCGTGCCTTTCTTAAAAACATTTTTACCAATTAAATATATTTTTTTAAGAAAATAAAATATTGAACTTATGTATATAGAGTAGATATTTGTGCAATCGAGAAATAAATAAGAGAGCTAAAGTGTTGAAAGTTAAAGTGAAATAAATCATTCATTAGTTGCATGAAGGAAAATGCCATTCGGAAAAGTTATACGCAAAAACTCATCAATTGAAATATAAGAAATGGACGTCGTGGTTTTCCACTCCGACATAGCTCGGCTGGTATTAGGTAAGCTTTGCCTAGTTCTTATGACTCCTTGATTTACTATCAACAACATTTTATCCTCCGAAAGCCTATCTGAAAAATCAACGCCTCGAGAAGGCATCACGCATTTTTTGCAAATCCTCGCCGCATCTGCGCTTGGAATATACGGCTTTCAAGCAGGGTCTGCAAGCTCATAGCTTTTTCCCGGAATTGGAAGAAATTATTAGGGAATATGTTAAGATCACCCGGAAAGGTAAGGAGTATAAAATTTTGCATTTGTTGTTCTTTGTTTCTAATAAGTTTCATGAATTCCAGTTGAGGAGGTAGTTGGTTCATTGCCGGAGGTGCTACGCACGCGTTTCCAAAAGAAGAACCTTTCGGAAAAGTTAAATGACTTTCTGGACAAATCATTGGAGGCATTTTTGGGCGTCGCTTCTGTTAATGTTGGGGGAGAGCCAAATGTCTCTGCGGCGAGAAATGTACAGTCAGATAAAGAGAACAATGCAAAGAAGAGAGAAGGCAAGAGAAAACGGTAATTAAAGGTGGCTAGTTAGATGGATTTCATTTGCTAACAATTGAGTTTTATTAGGAAAAACGACTCGTCTGTGAATGGCTCTATTGAACGTACACGATCAAGTGCATCAG
This sequence comes from Coelopa frigida, assembly GCA_017309665.1. NCBI lineage: Eukaryota > Metazoa > Arthropoda > Insecta > Diptera > Coelopidae > Coelopa > Coelopa frigida. The sequence goes on along the minus strand of CM029564.1, from coordinate 13,334,811 downwards.
TTGCTACGCCATGTAAGCGCCGTCGCGTTCTGGAGCCGTTTTGCTTTGTAAATGTAACGCGCCAAAAAGCTCAGAACTTGGCAAACTGCTCGCTATCATCCTCAAACGATCTCACAGATGCCAGCAACGAAAATGACGACACTTCGGAAACTGGCGTTGATCATGATTTTAATGATCGGTCTGAAGACGAATCTACAGAAGACGACGACAAAGATGCGGAACTGTCTCTGATAGATAAACCCGCCAAGGAATCAACACCGAGGCAAACAAAATTAGATGCATCCAAGTGTGTTGCTCCGTCTACGCAGGTTCATAAAATTTACTTAAAATATATTAAATTGTTTTATTAAGATTTGTTTCTTCAGGAATTTACACAAGCTATTTTGGAAAATCCCGAATTTCAAATGAAATTGGTGGAAAACATCAATCAAGTTCTGCACACGTCCAATTGCGGAACGTTTGAAGAAGGGGCTAGTAATAATAATACTAAAAGACAAACCAGAAGTACGATTAATAAATGCAAAGAACAACAGGATATCCTATCGTCTGGTGAATTACTGGATCAACTAGTGAAAGAAATTATGGATAATACAGAAAAAGATCCAGCTTTCGATGCACTGATTGAAGAAGTAGTCTGCGGTCTGTATAAAAAATCTATTTATTTCATATTTCGATAGTTATGCTTACGTTCTACTCTTTACAGCCTCAAACAAAAGTCAAGTGTCTGCCGGTGTGCAATGTAATATTGAGGGAAATGCTGAGCAACCACCTGTACTAGCTGAAGATACGAATCCAAGTGTGGTTCCACCAAGTACGCCTTTAATAATTCGGTCCGCTGTTGCTGCTGTGACTGCCAGTTCTAATGACCCTCAAGCATTGCCCTCGTTGGCTGTGAATTCTTCGTTTGGCTCGTTGATCGATCCTAATTTCTCCATATCAAAATTGATTGTTTTGAATTCTAACGAAAGTGCTCAAAAGCACGATCCAACTATTGGCAATACAACAGCTGACAATTTAATAAATCAGCTAACAGTTGGATCATCTACAAACAATATGGGCAACGACACAAACAATGGCGTTGAAGATCAAGTGTTTTTTGATGCTAGCACGGGTCAACTGACGTTTCCACTATTTCTGACAAATGATGGGTTGCTTGCCAATTTCCCATTCCTTATCAATAACGAAGTTGTCACGCAGCAATTGCAACCAGATAATATCGCTAACATGGAAGCTTCTCGCATAGAAATTCCTCTACCGGAACCAATCGTGTTCTCTGTCGATCAGTTGCCTCCCAATTCGAAAATTGTTGGCAGCACACAAAAAAATGCAACAAGCGGCGCTGATCAGTTGATACAGCGAACTGTTTGCAAGTCGAATAAAGCAAATTTAGTACCCTCGTCCTTGGATTCTAGAATACATATGGAGCGTGCTACACCGTCGTCGAGTGGGATAGTTAATACAAAAGCTTTCAAAAGCCTTTCAACGCCGCGAAAACGTGCATCTCACGTGCGCACATTAACTTTTTCTCCTCGCTCCAGCTATGGTCCAAACGCTACTCCGATTTCAACGAGACGAGAAGGAATCAGCAGATTCCAACGTTTCACCAAAAAACTTGCAGAAAAGAAAAAAGTGAATGAAGAAGAGAGTGCGAGCGCTTTTTCAGAAAGACCTATTATAAAAAATGTTGAAATCCTGCCAAGGTTTTCCGTCGGAACATCAGCTGATGCTAGTGCAAACGAGAGCAGTAACAGTTGCAACGTTCCACCCTTGTTTGCCATGGAAGAAAGCAGCAACCAAACGGTAATCAAGGGAAATCGTCCATGTCAACGAATCGCCGAACAAGCCAAGAGTGAGGAATCACAGGTCGATTCAAATGTAGAGGTTGATACGCCCAAACGAAAGCGAAAGAATGCTGTGAAGACTTGTAAAAGAGTTCTTTCGAAGTCTCCCACGGAAGAGGAGGACGAGTCCAAAACGAACGAGAATGCGGAAAATAATAAATCGAAAGAAAATAAAGACATTCTTAACGATGAGGCGTCTTCTCATCTAGATGAGTCAGCCAAAGACGATGATCCGAAAAAATTGAAGGATAAAAAAATGATGGAAGAGTGGGTGCGCATGCGCACCGCAACAACTAATGACTTGGATTCGCGTCTTCGTGAGTATAATTCTAAAATGATGGACTCAAATCCGCATCAAAAGTTTGTGAAGAAGGTAAAAAAACGAGGAAAAGCATTAGTAGCAGCAGCAAAGCGGAAAGCGAATAAATCCTTAATAGAAGAGAAGAAAGCTTCAATAGCGCGGAAGGAGAAGATCGTGGAAGTGGAAGAGAAGACAGACGATAAATTAGACAATTCGACTGCGTCTGAGGAAAGCAAAGAAGAAGCTATCCAAGATAATACTAACGTTGGTAGCGAAATTCAGGATACACCACACAATGAATGTTCAAAGCAAAAAGTTAAAATTAAATGTGCTAAAGAGAAGGAGTTTAACATTAAGATTCCAATGTCAAGCAAGCATTCAGAGTCTAGCAAGAAAGAAGATAAAGTTCAACCGTGCCCCGTCAAGGAGAAGGAAGTTAAATTTGAACAGTCTAAAGCTACTTCTGTGGAATCATTGGTGGAACCCATTCCTGAAAGTAATCTCAACCTTTCCGTCGAAAGTGCACAATCGATACCCCGATCGCAGTCTTCGTTGCAAACGAATGTTCCATCAGATCCTATTCGGTCGGAGGCGTGTGAACGAGAGAAGCGCACTGCCAACATTGCCTGCCTGCTGGAGACGCCATTTAAAAGCACCAACATCTGTTCGTACATGCCTCCTACGCCGGGTATTTTCGCCCCTTCGTTCGACACCCCCATTTCAAAAATGAAGACCGCCGACGAGGTGCTGCACTCATCGTCGTACCTTTTCGGGTCTTTGACGAAAAGTGAATTGGAAACGCCTTTATTGAGCGCCATTACGCCCGGCTTCAAGTTCACTCCTTTCGGTTCCAAAGATGCAACGCCGCGGAGCACCGGAGCCACCGATTACTCATCCGGTGGTGGCTCCTACTATCGCCCAGATGAGTCGGAGGATCTCGATCAGAAAATCGATAGATTGCTGCGCGACTCGGCGCAAAAGAAGCCCGTTCAGAGCGATGACAATCAGGAGGAGAATGAGAAGGTCGGCGTTGTTAAACCACTGCCACAATTTGAAATTATAGCCGGTGGTGAGGATAGCATTTGTGTGTCGATTCCTGCTGAGAAGTTAAAAGTCGAACCGATTGTGTTGAAGCGCGTGAAATCCTTCAACAACGACGCGGTAGACAGTGTTGACCCTGCAGCTGCAAAAATAGATCCACACTACACACTCGCAGCTGGCTTGCCTGAAATCACCGACGACGAAGCCACTTCATCCTCGTCCAGTTCTTCCAGCTCATCCTCCTCGACGTCGAGCTCGACGAGCGGCACATCCTCGAACAAATCCAATGATCAAACTGCCTTAGTAGCCGACACTATACTCACAAGAAATAGCTGCAAAACTCCACAGAAGTCGTTAACAACAGCTCTCTCAATGGACAATCTATCGGAAATCAGCAGCACAGAAGACGAGGAATGGCAGAAGATGAACGTCCAGGATGAGGAGAACTCTCAGCTGGTTGGAAACGATGGCGAAGTTCGGTACCCTGTTCGTAGCTGGTTGACGCCAAGTAAAGAAACGGCCATGGTTGGTAGACAAACCACAATCAAAGTCACGCTGCCGCTGAAGTCAGCCGAGAAGCGGAACAAACACCTGTCGGAATTGGAACAGAAAAGACAGCGTATGAAAGAAAAGCTACAGCTCGATAGCCAGCTAAAGGAGAGACTTCAGTCCACAGCAGCAAGTAGTGGGGTCACTGCGGCACTCTCCACCCGAAGGTTGCAGAGCACGAAAGAGAAAATCAAGAAGTCCCCACAAAAACAGAGAGTTGAAAAGCATGATGATAAACATCGTACTATCGACGTTTTGACTGCCCTCCATCTCTCCGCTAAAAAGCAGTCGTCTGTCCCTTTGATTGCTGAGGCGAATGAACTCTCATTCGAGCGAAAAGTTCCAACACAAGTTCCCCCATTGGGAGACATTGACGATAACGCGGTTTCCAATGTATTCGATAGCACCAGCAATAAAGAGGGACCCCATGCGGAAGGACCTCCATCGGCTTCAAGTATTTCAATATCTGCCACAAAAGTCGTGAGTAATACAACCAAAAAATCAACAGTGAAAGCTCAACGAAAATGCTTGCAAATTGAACCTCGACCTGTGTCAACTCCACGTGCAGTTGGAAGGCCAAGAAAGGTGGTTCGGCCGCCAGTCAAAGCAAAAGAGACGGAACAGCCGGTAGAAACTGCTGTAGAAGAGCAGGTCGTGAAACCTAAACCGAAAATAACAATTAAGGCTCACGTACCTGTATCGAGTACAGCGAAAGCTAAACTCACGAGATTGACTAAGGCGAAACGTGGTCCTAAAACAGAAGTTGCAAAGGATCCTGAAACAATTTCGGAAGCCATAGAAACAAAGCCGATTGCAGAAAAGATCAACAAGAAGAAACTTCCTTTGAAGGCAAATGAAAAGGGAAGTAAATCAACAGCAAAGAAAAAAACACAGAAGGAAGAAGGGCCTGCAGACGTTGAGGATAAACATGATCCAGCACAGGAACCAGAGCTGGAAAAAGTGTCCAAAGAGCAACCAGAAACCGCATCACCAACATTACAATCTAAAACTGACGTTGTTGAGTCACAAACTTCTGAAAAAATGGCAGACAAATTAAGTCAAGGAACGATAGTGGACACACTCCCTACCGAACAATATTCAGAAAAATTGCCTGACAAACTAAGTCAAGGGACGATAGTGGACAACCTCCCTGCCGATCAATGTTCAGAAGAAGAGGATGAAGAAGAAGAAGAAGATCCCATGAAATGTTGTCAGTTGACTAGCATCTCTGACACAGACGATAAGGGACGCTTCATCTCACTCATATACAATGAGGTCAATGGTATCGAACCGAAAACAGAACCAATAAAGTATGACTTGTCTAGCTATCGTATGGTAATTGCAATTGATGAGCATGAGAAGCACACGTGGAGAGTTTCCGATGAAATATGCCTGTTCCATTGCGACCCATCTCGACCGACAATTTCCACAACAGCACCAGCTATCAGAAATATACCAAAAAAACGGAAAATACGTATAGCAACGACCAGCAGTAGTGAAGAAGCAGAAACGGATTCCAAGACGTTTACCATTTCCTCCCCAGCTGCATCATCGACGCCCGTTGGCACAACTCAACAGGCACAAAACAAGAAAACCGCCAAAGCACCTCAGAGCAAAGAGTAAGTTTTCTTTTAATACACAAATTTCAATAATTCATTGCTACTCTTCTTTTCGGTAGAAAATCAACATTACGACCGAAGCCCACAAGCAAAACAAAATCAACAGATTCTACAGACATTTCTGCCGGAGTGACAGCACCAGAGAAAGCACCACTGGCCTCAGTGTCCAACACAGCAGCAGAGAAAATCAAGATCGAGGATATCGAATCGATACTCTCACATCTCCATGGCACATGATCCTCATCATGATGAAGTTTACTTTATTTCGTAGCATAAGTAATTGATTGTTTACGATCACTCGTTTAAGTGTTTATTCTATCATCTTTAAGTTTTTCATTAGTTATGTTTGGAAGAGTTCTTATTACATAATTTGAAATGTAAAGTAGTGCAGTAATTACTAGAATATCGTTATTTTTCAAGCCAATATTCTTTGTTAAATAACAGAAATTCATATATTTTGTTAAAACAAGGGTTTCCCCCTTTATTGGATTAAATCTGTGCTATTCGAATATTGAATAGCATCGATTAAGTAATGTATTGGTCGTACATTTATAAATTCCTATGTAACTTATAAGCGACTTGTAAAGTTAATATAACATGTTGAACCATTCACAATTTCATAATAGTTTGTAAAATTATTTAAAACAATACATGTAATTTATAATAAAAACACCCTGCAAAATAAAAACTGTGCAATTCGCTTTAAAACATGTACATGGTCCTAGGTCTTCAATTATTCAAAGCCATTCTGCCTGGCCTGGATTCATGTGAATTATTTAATCATTACGATTATCCTTGTCAGCCCGTCATTTGATAATTCTTTGATTTTCCCATCATTGCATATGGCATAATTTTGCAATAGTATTCATTGGACTGTCGCAGTTGGCGATTGGTATTCCTGTGAAAATGTCGATCACGGAGCGTAATTTGGTTGTTTTCATTGTGGGTTTCCTGCTAGCCATGAAGATTCAGGAAGCCTTTGTCTCAGCGAAGATATTGAAAGTTGGTAAGATATGAGAGTCACGCTGCAAAATTTATGTGGAATAAATGTATGTGCAATGATTTGTAGCATTTCTAATCGATCCGGTACAAGACGAGATCTACGGAGATGTATCTCTCGCGCTGAAGGAAATCGAGCTGATGAACTTGGAGACCCAGGTCGAGCACTCAGTTTTTGTTGTGAATACTTCCGAGCCGAGTTATCAGGAGAATAAGAGACAATGTGAGGAATTTTAATGAGTTGAGTTGTAATTTGATAATTTCTCAAGAACTCAACCTATAGTCTGCGAATTTGTCGCCTCGGAACCCATTTCTGTTGTCGTCGATTTCACGTATCAGCGACTGGAAGAGGCTCTGGATTTGGTCCAGGCCAATAATGTTCCCTACCTTTCGGTTGGACGGATTCTTTCGCCTTTTCTGGAAATGTTTGGCGAGTTCCTGCAGCAAAAGGGAGCCAACGACGTGGCCTTGATTTTCCAGAACGAACGGGATGAGCAGGAGGCTCTCTTCCACATGATCGATGGTTTCTCCTTCCGCACGATGCTGCTGAATGCAGGCGGCTCCGTGGACTTTGTGGCACGCCTGAAGCAGTTGCGTCCGAGTCCCTCGTATTACGCGATCTTCGCACGGGGCTCCAGCATGAACAGCATTTTCGAGAGGGTTCGTTCAGTTTCTGCACACAGCTTTTCTCGTGATCTGACAAGGAGTCTTCTAATGATAAACAGGTCAATAAGGCGCAACTGTTTGAGCGCCCACAGGAGTGGCACTTTGTGTTCCTGGATGCCCGAGATCGTGTCTTCAAGTACAAGAAGCAGGTCGAGTTTGCGACCAAGTTCACGTTGAACGCGAAGTCGCTGTGCAGATCCATGCAGATGAAGGACGCCTACTGCGCCAGTGGCTTCACAGTAATTTCTCTTCTCTCTTGTAGTCGTCTTCTCCCATATTGTGATATTGTCGCGAATCTTGGAATCTTTCGTTTCAGTTCCAACGAGCAGTACTTCTGGAGATTCTTCGCAGCCTGGTCGATGCCCGCGAGTCCAGCGATAAATGGCTCGAGCCAGAGCAGGTCGAGTGCAATATGAGCGAGAGTGCGGCAGCGTCCGACCCAAGTTCCTTCGATCCGTGGAATCATCTGAAGTTCTCCGACTTCATGACGTTCGCCGCGAGGGCCGAGAATGACGAGTTCGTTTCGCCCCCGCTGACCTACCTGATGAATGTCTCCATCAATTTCTACTCGAATGCACATGAGGCCGCCACCGACCTGGCCGTCTGGCAGATGGGGGAGTTGCGCCGGATCAACCAGACCATAAGTCCGGCCAAGCGATTCTTCCGCATCGGCACCACGGAGGCCATACCGTGGAGCTACTATCGGCGCGACGCACGGACCAACGAGATCGTCCTCGATGCCACTGGCAACCCCATCTGGGAGGGCTACTGCATCGACTTTGTCGAGACGCTGGCCGAGCGGTTGCACTTCGATTATGTCCTGGTGCCGCCCACCCGCGGCCAGTTCGGCGAGCGGGATCCGGTCACCGGGCGGTGGGACGGCATCGTGGGGGATCTCGTCAGCGGCGAGACGGACTTCGCCGTCACCGCGCTGCGAATGTACTCGGAGCGGGAGGAAGTCATCGACTACATCGCACCGTACTTCGAGCAGACCGGGATCTCGATTGTGATTCGAAAACCAGTGCGACAGACGTCGCTCTTCAAGTTCATGACCGTCCTGCGGCTGGAGGTGTGGCTGAGCATCATCGCGGCCCTGGTGACGACGGCCTTCATGATCTGGCTGATGGACAAGTACTCACCCTACAGCTCGAGGAACAACAAGCAGGCCTATCCCTATCCCTGCAGGTATATAGCCCGAAGATCTTTCCGAATCCTCCCCTGACTCCACTTTGTCGCCAGGGAATTCACTCTACGCGAGAGCTTCTGGTTCGCGCTGACCTCCTTCACGCCGCAGGGCGGTGGCGAGGCGCCGAAAGCCATTTCCGGCCGCATTCTCGTTGCCGCCTACTGGCTCTTCGTCGTCCTGATGCTGGCCACCTTCACGGCGAACCTGGCCGCCTTCCTGACGGTCGAACGCATGCAGACCCCCGTCCAGTCGCTGGAGCAGTTGGCGCGCCAGTCGCGAATCAACTACACCGTGGTCGCCGACTCCGACACCCACAAGTACTTCATCAACATGAAGTTCGCCGAGGACACGTTGTACCGCATGTGGAAGGAGCTCGCGCTGAACGCCACCTCCGACTTCCATCGCTACAGGTTGGTATGGGTCAGTGCGAGGAAGTTTCCGTAGAAGATTCATTGAGATCCTTTCGCAGAGTCTGGGACTATCCGATCAAGGAGCAATACGGCCAGATCCTACTGGCCATCAACGGGTCCGAACCGGTGCGTGATGCCGAGGAGGGCTTTCGCAAGGTGAACGAACACGAGAACGCCGACTTCGCGTTCATACACGACTCCTCGGAGATCAAGTACGCCGTCACGCGCAACTGCAACTTCACCGAGGTGGGCGAGGTCTTCTCCGAGCAGCCCTACGCGATTGCCGTGCAGCAGGGCAGCCATCTGGCGGTATCAATTCCCATTCTCTTAGACCCCTTGCAGTAGTTTCAATGAGTTTCTTTATAGGATGAATTTACCTTCACGATCCTGGAACTGCAGAAGGATCGATACTTTGAGGAGCTCAAGGCAAAGTACTGGAACTATTCGTTGCTCAAGGACTGCTCGTCGTCGGAGGACCAGGAGGGCATCACACTGGAGAGTCTGGGCGGCGTCTTCATTGCCACACTCTTCGGCCTCGGCCTGGCCATGCTGACCTTGGGAGCCGAGGTTCTCTACTACAGACGCAAGCAGGTGGCACTGCGTCCGTTGGGCAGCGTGACCAAAGTGGTTCCCATTAAAGAAGCCCTGCCGATGCCTCGGAAGAACGCCTGGTTCGCTGGCAAGACCCGGCGAGAGGAGCCGAAGCCTCCGCCGTACATCGAGGCCGCGACATTTCGGGGTAGAAAGATGCCGCTGAGCATCACGTTGGGTGGGACCGAATTCAGACCCCGCCGCACAAACATTACGCCGGAAGTGTTGGGCGGAGTGGAGGCGTCCCACTTCAAGGACGACAACTTGCCGGCCAAGCCGTCCGAGTTGCCACCCTATATGGAGTGAAGTTATTCAGCTCTCTCTATTTCCTAATTGCAAATTATAAACCACTTAGCTTTAGTCAGGTAGTGTGCACAGTTGAGCACGTTGAATAAATCACAAATATCTGTTTATGTGAAAATTGAGCACATTCAAGAACTATGCTAGTAATAAACAATACCTGATGTGAAATACTTTGTATTCAATCTTTTAAGCGATTTTTTTAGAATGAAAAACTCAGTCGTGGTTGATGTCTCAAATAAGGAGAGAGAAACTTTAGCCACAGAAAGAGGACAAGAAAAATAATTTATCCATCGGCTTTGAATAAATCTCATGGTCTTCCTTCTTTGGACGTTGTTGTTGAATATGAGCTTCAATTTTTTGGTAATCGTACTTACCTTCTGGAGTGTACGCAGTTTTATGCATTTCTATGTAATGTGGTACCAACATCGATTCTAATTAAGATACGTATATGTTAGAATTAGAGATTTATTATAAAGTATTTCCCTTGATTGTAGAATATAGGGACTTAAAATAGTCTTAGTTTAAGAAAAAAATTGTTTTACATGTAATATACTTTTATTAATATTTGATTTCCATCGCTTTCGCTGTAAACTTTCTGGCTTTGTTGAACATTTACAATAATTAATTTAAATTCGAACATTTGTTTAATATCAATAGAATGTAAAATAAAAATCCGATAGTAGTACTATATTTTCAATATCTTTGCATACAGTTGTAATACAAATATGCACATCTGTTCACGTCTATCAAACTACGTCAAATATTATGCAATGTTGGATTTCTTAGAACTAAAATACATTTCTGAAACTAATTTAATTGCAATGAACATGTCTGACATTGACAATGTTGCGATATAAAAAACGGTTTAAGTATGAAGGAGTACAGAATGAGGTACTTAAATAACCTGAACGGCACACGTTCCTAACTCAATGAATGCAATAAAATACAGTTGAATAGAAATGAAATAAATGATTAGACCATGGTTTTATTTCAAAAACTTTGTGTATTTATAGTCCAAATTTGCTGTTAATGGTGAAGACCTTGTTGATTTTATTTCTAATGTTAATACTGGATAATAATTAGAACTTATTTTCATTAAATGCTACATTCAAATTTATGGAAAATGTATGTCGTTGGCACTTTTTTTCAGTGTGGAAGTTAGAATTAATTATTTGCCAAACATTTACGAGGGCTTTTTCAAAATATTTCATGTAGATGTATGTATACATATGCAAAGAAATTCGTTTATTACAAGTATTACAACAATTCAAACTAAAAGTTTTAATGGTATTTCTGAAGTGATCATTGATTATTTGAGTTCTATTCAAATAGTGGCTGTGTTGAATACACAGTGCATTAAATTTTAATCACAGTTTTTGTTAATTTTTCGAAAATTAAAGTATTACATTCTAACATTTTTTTTCACTAATTTTCAAGACGTGTTCTTAATGTAATTAATTTACTAATTTCTTCTATTCATTTTATTTTTATTGATATGCATTTAGTTGCACGATCTCAAAGTAATTGAAAAATTTGCATGCTGTCGTAGTTCCACAAACAATATACATCTATTATTAAATTCAAATTATTTTCAACTGAAAGTGTATCAATGTAAATATGTTCATTTGGGAAGTAAAGAACTATTGTTTCATTATATGTCATTCATACAGAATTGATGTCTTAAAAATAAGTTATCAATGTGGTATTATTATAAAAATGTGTCATTTTTATAACTATATATATGTATTTAATAATTAAGTTTATTTTATTATTTGTTTTTTAAATGTATACGATTGTTTTTATTATGAATTTTACTTAAATTTACAACCTGAGATAATATTATGGTCCGTTATTAAATCCAATGATTTTAAACTATATTGAAATAACTCAATAATCGTCTCTTCTATCTGTAGATTTGAACAAAGAGTTGATGATTATTTTGTGGCCTAAGGATAAAAGAGGTAATTCAGTAAATGCATATTTTGTATGGTCGACGTCTATTGAAGCAATATCGCTTGTCAATTCTATATTTGTTTGTAACAGCTAATTTAACTACCCCCGCACAATGCAATCGCCTGAGTTTAAATAGCCTGCAACAACTTGTATGCTGATATTTTAAAATAATGTTATATGTTTTAAGATTTTCTGGTAATCTTTGTGGAGATAATTGTCTGGGTTATTATTTAAAATGTTCCATTTTGTAGATATCAAATTCAGTTCAAATTCTAAACAAGTTTTTGTTGGTTTAAGAAATAATGGTATAATTCATAAAAAAACGTATATTTTATTTGATTTAAAACATTATGTATAAGTCAAAAAAAAATGTATGTATAAAACAAATGAAGTGTATATGTACAGCCAAAGAATAATTTTGAGGTTATTAGAGTAAAAGATCACAGTTGTAAATTTATTTCCGAAAACAAAACTTATGAAATAAATGTTTCACATTATGAAAAATATTTACTTTTAATTTTGAGAAAGCATAATCACAAACAAAAGAAATCTTAATCCTCTAAAATGTATAACCGAGTCTCACAAAAATTGGAACAGAGCTATCATGTTAATGTAAATATATGTGTATGCTTTCAAGTTGTTTATAAAGGGATTTTTATCTGATATGAATATATTTGTTATTTCTACCTTATATTTAATTATACATGATTTCCTGAGATATTTTCGGATATGTTATAATAATTTTGGAAAATATTTTCTAACAATTCCCTGAATTTGACTTAAATATTTAAATTCAAACGTTTTTTGTTTTATACGTTTCTTGTTAATTTGTATTATTTGAAATTTTCTGATATTTACAGTTAATAAAAAAGAGTTGTTATAATATATGGTTTATAAGAAATTACTTGTAAAAAGCTTTTGACTTTTATATTTCAGATTGAGTCATTTGTACTTAACTGGTGAAATTCACTGAGTTTTTACTTTTCCATTAGGACTCAATTCATTGATTCTATCCGTTTAATCTTTGTGTTGTTATTTTTTATCTTATTTTGTTCTGAAACCTTTAACTGTATATAATCCATAGAGTCAAGAACATGATTATACTAGAATTTTGGAGATCGAAAGTTATAGAATTTAAGTCTGAATTTTGTGTACATCGTTTCTTTATGATTTATCATTATTAACACGGTGGAATTTATTTATGAATTTAGAGTTTTCTTCAATTCAAATATAAGTGGCTAGACACCAATTTAAGGACTCTGGCCAAACATCTCGCATTCATTTGAGTTCTGTGTTGGACATTTTTTACACAAATGAAAGGGACCTTATTCAGAATCCAAACGGCGGGTTTGAGAGGTTGTTTAGGTGAATATTCCTTGCTCATTTGGCCAGCGCCTACCACCACATTACGAATTTAAAGATATACATATGTCTGATCTAATTTGTTTGAACAATAGTTGAATTTGACATTTAACAATTAGAAATTATGCTCGTTTCAATGGATGTGATAATAAATACATGTTTCGGGGCTTCATCTAAATCTGTTCACCATAGCAATAAATGTATATTTTTATATTAAGATTTACATTAATTGAATCTGTATGTTAAATATTAAGGTGAATACATTTCATTTACAAATAACCTATCTAGAAAGGTCTACAGTGCGAACTGAATGAGAAATTAATTAATATATACTATATATACAAAATGATTCGCTTTCGGCTAGAGAGTAAAATGCAAAACTGAAGTAGTTATTGGTTTTTGTAAAATATTGCACGTTTGCCAAAAACTTTTTAAAATATTTTTTTTTGTTTAATCAAAAGGGATATGTGGTTAATATTCATTTAAAATAAAGTTAAATAAATAAAGTTAAATAAAATAAAATTAAATGATAATGTAATGTTTTTATAATATAATTACAAACATAATAACATATACGAATTCATAAATATGTATACATTTAAATTAACCTTTCTTAAAAAATAAACAGAACTATATGCATAAGAATCTTTAAAATTCTAAATGAGTAGAATCCTTAAAAAATTGCGTTCCATCTTAAGTCCTATTGTATGCCTGGTGGAGGTTGTCCTAACTCGCTGGTGAAGTCAAACAAGCTTGCACGTTGATGCGCCAATGCATGATGGTGTGGATGTGGGACCAACACGTTTTTAATCGCTGAAGTCTTTAGCAGGCGTTTCAGCATGCCGCTGGAACCACGATGCTGCAGACTTTTGTGAGTGGTCAGAGAGTTTTTGGTCCGGTAACGTCGATGGCAAAATTCGCAAACATACAGAGTGTCCGACTGCTCGTGCTTGTCCTGAAAGTGACGCTTGAGCGAGTAGTAGCAGGAGAACGTTCGCCGACAGTAGGGACACTCTTGCGGTTCGTTTATTCCACCGCTCGTAGGTGGAGGCATACGCAGTGGCATTTGAGGTGATGAGGTAGAATTTGTTGGCGTCGATAAGGAGGTGCTGCCGACTCCCGGGCGCGGTGGAGACGGTATGGTGTTGAAGGTATTTCCGTTGTTGTTGAGAGCACCTCCGCAAACCATTGAGCAGCTGGAAGAGTTAGGTGACGACGTAGCTGTTGGTGGGGATGGTGGGGATGATATTGAACTGGAAGGTGATGTGGCAGAGGCGACTATCGTGTGCGGTCCTGTTGAAAGTTCATAAGTCAGATTTGAATATATTGTACGGAAATGCATAGATTTTGTAATTTAAGAAAAGTAAAAGTGCATCGTTTAGAAGAAATTCAGTTTAAATGTCTGGAGTAAAGGCTGATGATAAACAGTTGTAGAAAAGATATATTACTAGACTTATTACCGTACTATGATTTGCTCGAAGTATTTCATAAAAATAGAATAAATATGAGAAAAGAAATTGTGATGGCGACAGAAGAAAAACGTAAAGTGAATACAATCAACTTAAACACGTATTCATGGAAGATACATATTTATGCTAACATGCAAAATAAACATTCAAGTTACATATATTCCACGAATACTAAGTATTTTCGAAAAATATATATTTTCCAACATTTTAAGTATGTATATGAAGACTATTTAATATACATATATATAAGTATTATTTAAAAGCGAACTACAACCATGAAATAACAACACATTTTTAAGCGACAACAAGCAAATCATGCAGAAATGAAAATGATATATAATATATGCGTAAAAAATAATGAGAAATAAATGGTTTATCAAAGATGTCATTTACTTTCACTTGGAAAGACTTACCAAATAGTTATATAAAAACAGAAGAACTTAAAAAATTGTCCATAAACTAACCGCCTGAAATACCTTCTACAAAGTGATAGGATAGACTTTATAAGGAACATCAGAAATTAATATCGAAGCATGTAAGAATCCCAGAAAATGTTGGAAAATATTGTTCAGAAGTAAGCTACACGAAATAACTATATATATAAATATATATGTTATACATTTCATATAAATATATATACATTCATGTATAATATATATATAATTTTCATTTTTTAAATATTTTTTTATATAGCATATGAAATGTACATTTTTGAAGTTATCAAATCACTACAAGGCTTTAATGAATTATGAAAGAAGAGACAGAATTTTAGGAGAAGGTCACTACTAGTTTTTACTTATATACTTACAAACATATCATCATTTCTGGGAGCGAAAAACACTTTGTCGAAGTATTTTGTAAAAACATAATATAGAACATTATAGAAAAGCACTTTACAGTGAGAATTTCAATTATAGATACACAATTTTTCGCATAATGAGAACCTAGTATTATTTCATAGTGGAAAATAATTTGTTCCAGAAGAAGTACTAAGGAAGATTTTTGAAGAGGAAACAACTAGTTTTCTAAATGAGACAGTTTCTTTAATAAATGCATACAAAATGGAAATATTCGACTATATTTTAAGACTCAAAGATAGGAAAGATGGAATGGCAGTTGAGTGTGTTTGTGATGCGGAGAAAGGGGAGAGAAACAGACAAGGAGAAAGACAGTAATCGAGTGAAGGAGTTTATACCAAGAATTAGTATTATATTTCTACGATAACCTTAGCACTGTGTAACCGCAGTAAGAAAAGTTATTTGTAGAAATTGTCCTTCTCACCTTCTCTGTCAGTAACAGATCTACGTATCCTTCGTAACGCTCATTACCATATCGATGTCCGCAATTCACTGATGCACATTTACATTGGTGTGTAATCTTAAGGTTAATTCTTTATAGAATAGAACAACGTACATGAATACGTGCGAATAATGTCATTGATACCAAATGAATATACTGTTTGAAATGCTGCGTGTTTTTATATAAATTATGATGTTTTTATATTTTTTATGAATGCGTCCCAATTGCAAAAATCTTCGATAAATGCGAGTGCAAATGTATGTAAAATATCTATTTATCATGATTGCATATGACACTGCTTTAATCGCTCCACGTAAGTTAATTTTTAAAGTTTATAGATGCATATCAATTATCAATTAGATTAGTGTTATTTCAATTAAATGTTATGCTTGAGACTTTTGAAAGCAATATCTCAGATTGATGTATTGAATTGGTTATATAACTTTATATCTTTCATTTCCATTTCTCCTGGTCTTGATTTGTGATATGTGTAAATGTGTGTCATCAGGGAATTACGTGAGCAATATACTCTTTCACAGATGATACAACGGTATTCCTCTTGGCGTACGGCATGTTTATCAGCTATGTGACGTTTGAGTGAAGCTTTAGAACAGAGAAGCTTACCACACAGTTGGCATGAGAATAGTTTCTTAGGTGAATTTCCTGGAATTTTGCAAGTTAAGGATTTTGTTTATACTTTTTGTAATCTAAGTAGAGTGAGATAGCAGTAAATAATATTTCGAGGTTGTGATTTCAATAACTCGAGTGTGAGATTGAAGTATTATAGGTATACACACACATGGTTTCATTGATTGGTTGTTGGTATTTGCAAGTAAAGTCAACTGATTTACTTACGGCCTTAAGTCGATGAAAGTGCATATTAAGTAATAAAAGACTTGATGATAAATCTAGGCTATCATCAATAGAAGGATAGTTTGAAAAAAAAAAAATATTTTGAAGAAGTAAATATATCAAAGTTGTTCCATTTTAATTATGTATAATGACTAATTTAACCGATTAATGTTACTATGCTATGCTGATATGAATTAAATCAAATTCAATCAAATACGATATTTTGTGTAATTCTATCAGTCCAAACACCTATATAAAAGCAAGAAATATTATCTTGAAATATCGTTGATAAGCTTGTTAATAAATTCAAAGATAATAGGTTATTTTGCATTTCTTTTATTTCATTAATAACTCAATATTTTATATATGAAAATATGTTTATAATTCCACTGCTGTTAGGTTCTGATCTTATTTCTTTAATCAATTATATCACTTAAACTAGGATTTCAATTGAAAGAATATTGACAAAATAAGCAGTAATAGTTACTAATATATTAAAGTCTATGTTCTTCGCACAAAATGAAAAAAAAAAACAAATAAATATATTTATAACGTTCAAAACTTATTAGTTTTCGTTAAAATTTGTAATTATTTAAATTTCTTATTTTTCCCTCTCTTTAATATTAATATAGACAAGTACAAAATATTTTTTATTATCTCTAAAGGTGAAAATAGGTTTAAGTGAATACAAAATAAGACTCAAAAATTCTCTCTTTAAGAGAGTAATTTATAGATTGAAATTAAATATGTAGATTAGTTCTTAGAATATTTCCGTGGAATATCCGATTTTTCTATTACGTTTAATGTGAGTTACTTTAATTTTTGATATTAAATTTTAGGATTAAATGTTCGTACTTAGTTTATAGGATGCGTAAGTTCTTGAAATATGTTTAAAATGGTGTTTATTTACATAACGACTCCAATGTTAATGTACCTTTCTCTATCATTACTATTGTTGGGATCTATATTATATTCTGCACTCTATTATGGACAGTGAGGAATAATTGCAGATACAGTTAGTATCTATGACAGAAATATTAACTTTTTGTTTATAAGAAGTTTTCATATATTATTTCAGATGCATGTATAAATATATATACGTATGTGTAAGGGTATATTTATAATATACATTTTTTGTAAGCATACCAATTTGTTGTCAATGTTGTTTTCGATATAACGTGAATAATTAATAACACAATTTTGTAAATACTTCTATGTGGTAAATTAAAATAACATAATGAAATTAATTTTACAAACTTATATATGTATTATATATGCTCTATGATTTTTGTAATACTTCATAATAATAAATATAAAAAAAAATGTACATATAATCCAAGTCTGAGTGCATGAAAGTATTGATGCATTCGTTACTAAAAAAAAATGATATATATAAAAATTTGGATAAATGTAAAAATTTGGTATCAAGTATTGAGATGAAGATTTCAGACTTTTCCATTTCCCGACAGTAAAATATTTCAAAACCTTTTAAATCAAAATCTGTGCTTAAGTAATTCTAGATAACATTCCTAACCTTTGTAATAACTAATTTTATTTCTTTCGAATAATGTATATATTTTTAATTCAGTCTTGACAAAACATAATTTTGTAATTTTTTTCGTAAGAATGTCACAGATTTTATGATTAATTTTGAATTCGTTTGTACCACACAAACATCCACTCACAAGTCAAGTATACTAATAACATTTAATAAATAAATAAAACGTTCCTCATTTTAAATTTAGTGCTCTAAACACTCAATGCAAAAAATAGGTCATTCTTCGTCACCTAAAACTATCAGTTCTTTCGATGTTTACAAACTTTCCATTTGATCATTTTTGTTTTTTAAATTTTGCTCAAAAAATGTAAAACGCCTTTTAATACCTAAATAAATGTTTTCTATGAATATGATTATTAAAAGAATTTAGTTTTGATTCGCATCGCAAATTCAACGGAAATAAGTTTCGTTAGAATTTAAATTGTGTATATACATATAAATGACGTTATCGTAGTAATTCATTGATGAATTATATTCATGTACATTACTACTAATGAACATCTTTATTTTATATACATACATTAGGTAGTTTACAAAATAAAACATTACATATATGAAATGTTAACATACATCAACTTTTATGTTATACAGCTCAATACTCGATGAAGGTAACTTTATTTCGAAAATCTAAACCGTATTTGAGTTGCTTCCAAAAAGTCCGTTTTATAATTTAAATCTTTTTTATGTACAATATATGTATATTTATATGTTTACATGTTTGTTACATTTGTATAATAAAATAGTTTATAGTTGTATTATCAACCAGAATTGCACATATCATAATTACACTAATATATTGGAGAAAGACCGATTGTATGTTGTTTTGTGTTAATTTACAAACATATGAAAGATTGCATTGATAAACAAGAAAACGGAATGAATGAATGAAAACGATAAATTTTGAATTGCCAATTTTCATATACGCAAGCCTTCGAATGTAGATAATGCTTCACTAACTATAATCAGTTATATTATACAATATAGATAGATCAGTCTACGAAATTTAACTTATAACAAACGTTCCGCTTGACTTTAGTTTTTACTTCTTTTAGAAAACATTGAAAATTAAAATCACAGGTTTTGCTTAATATGTATACTATAAGAAGACATATTTTAATGCTGTCTGGAGCCACTCGCAAAAATATAAGGCTTTTCACTTTAAGATATAAGGGGTTTCTTTTATAAACATTCCATTGAAAAATATGGTAAGATCATTTTTCATGAGATCAATTTGGGTTTCCTGTGTATGTATGTTGCAACGTTGTGTTCTTTATTTGTAGTTTATTCTGTTATAAGTTAATTCACCACCAAGATAATGATGCTCAAGAAGAGTCAAATCAATCGTTTGTGGAGATGGTTCATTGTTTAGTCTAGAGATCGTTTGGCCTGATGTATTCATTGCAACTTGAAAAAGTTGCTTCAGAAAATGCTGCTGATCTTATAAGAAGTCTATACATGGTTTTACAATATTTGGCGAAGATTGCTGTTGGTGCTGGGGAAGTTGGCCACCAACAGCATTGTTGTTTGCAGCAGCTGCTGCTCCAACAATGGGGGAAAGTAAAAGTTCAGCGGCTGCGGCAGCGGCGGCTGCAGCTGCTGCCACCGCATTTCCGTTGCCTGCCCCACCATTATTGTGACCTTGAGCAGCAGCCACGCCAAGGGAACTCAACGACTGATGAAGTCTGCTCGTGGGCGAACCGACAGCTCCACTATTCCCGATGTTACTTCCGTGATGGAAGTATGAATGGTGATTTTTCTGTCGTCTGTGATATATGCTCTTGTGGTTGTTCAGACTATTGAGCGTGCGAAACACTTTATGACACAAATTGCACACGGCATTGTTAAGTGGTTGCAAGTGCTGTTGTTCCTTATGGCGTTTGAGTGTTAGCTTAGTGCTTAGCAATTTGCCACAGACGTCACAGCGGTGACATGCATTGAGTGGCAGTGGCAAAAGAAGTCGATTGTTCCCGATATCACCTGATCGTGATGAGGAAAGTATGCCAGCGGCTGAACCACTTGCTGAAGCGCGGCCGGTCGACGACGGCGAAAGGGAGGGTCGCCGATGGTGCAGCAGATGGTGATGATCCATAGGAGACACCGGACGTCCTAAATGGTGTTGATGGTGTTGATGCGATGTGGGTGATAGGTCATGGTGAGGGTGAAGATGGTGAGTCGGCAGCAGAGGAAGAGACAACTGCTGGTGACTATAGTGTGAATGGTGTTGTGCCGAAGATTGCTGTAGCTGCTGTTGTGAATGGAGTGAGGACGGTGAGGTTCTTGCTTGTTCAGATGATTGCTGATCGATTTGTTGGCAATGTTCTTGATGGTGATCAGAACGGTCTTGTTGTTGTGAGTGCAAATGATGTTGGTGGTGGTGATGGTGGTGGGAGGAATGATGGTGTTGAAGGTTGGTACTATTATTAGGGTTGTCACCGGGTACTATTACCCCACCGATTAGGCTGGTGCTTCCACCTATATGACATATAGGAAGAGAAGAAAAAAAAGAGACAACAGTGACTTTCAGTTTCTATTATTTTCAGATTTCATTAAGTTTGGTCGGTTTTATTGTTAGTTTTAGTTGCATGTTTTTTTTTTTATTTACATGTTAAAACTAACAAATTCAGGCGCAAATATGTTTATGTTCAGTATTTCAATTAATACTTAATATGAGAAAATAAATATGATTTTTTTGATTCGAAACTGTTTAGACAATTAGAAGTATTTTGATTAAATTATAAAAAAATATATATATAAAAAAAGTTTTAGAAATAGCTAGTATTGTTGTTTTTGAACTTTACTTTTTTGAGAAAAGTATAATGAATTCCGATTTTGAAAATCAAATAATTAATTATTCCAATAAATAAATGACTCGGAAATATTGAATTTTTATTTTTTGACACTACAAGCAACCATGTGTTATCGTTGTTGTCGTTTTTTTATCAGTATAATACTGAGACCAGTGATAAAATATGGCACATTGTAATTGCGAAGCCTTAGTGTCATTGAATCTAAATGCTGTTGAATTTTAAAATAAAAATACAAACACTAACGGAAATTC
This sequence comes from Coelopa frigida, assembly GCA_017309665.1. Classification (NCBI taxonomy): domain Eukaryota; kingdom Metazoa; phylum Arthropoda; class Insecta; order Diptera; family Coelopidae; genus Coelopa; species Coelopa frigida. Next base: position 13,313,754 of record CM029564.1, on the reverse strand, counting down.
CAAAAGAGCATGCTTTGCGTTAACATTAATTAACACGATAATTATCATTTATATTATGTAAGTAAAAAATTTTGAAACATGTATTTGGCCTGATTTGTTTTTCAAATATTGATTGTCACTAGTGTCTCTTTTTAATCATTTAGCACTCCACCAATTTCCAGGGTGCTTTTTTTGTGGGGGTTTAATATTAGGTATAATTGGGATAAGGACTTTTGGAAAAATTGAACCAGTTAAAATTTAAATTAAAACATGAGATTTAGATCTAGTTTAGTTCCATAAATTCCAATTCGTGTATGTTATGATGTGCTGAATTATGGTGAACGTGTTTCCGCAGTGCTTTCAATGTGATTCCATCACATCCACAGAAACACTATATGTATATGCATAAATTATAAGAATATTAATATTGAACGGACTTTTAAGAAATAACTCAAAAATATTAATCAAATAATAGTTAAAATAACATAAATGCAGAACTCTTCATAACAATTATGTATGTTTTTAAATACTTAGATATTTAACATGTTTTGTCTTTGTATTGGTCAAAAAGATAGAAACTCCATCCAAAACAACAGCATAAAAAGTTTATACGATAATATTGAAGGAAACATTATTTTGGTGTGTGTTTTTCCTGTTATTTAAATAATTGAATTCGTATTTAATTCAATTGAATGTACTACTTTTGAACATATCCATATATTAAAGCCATTTCGTATGTTTTTCTTCTCGGCACCCTTGATTATTTCGTCTAATTTTTTAAAATTATTTACTTTCCAATTTTATTACATTATATTGCTGTATTAATTTTTTAACTACCTAGTTCATAGTTCCTAATATACCAATGTCATTGTTACAAATGAACGACAGTATAAAATATTAAATACCATGTATAAATGCGCTAAGTATATGTATGTATATGCAGTTATAAAGTAGAAGTATGCAATATGATTTGTGGCTTTGAAACTTCGGATTAATTTTAATACTACATTACTTAAATCTTGTCATTAGCTAAATAATCGAAATACGTAAAACCCTATGATGCTGATCTGTGATTTATCGATGAATAGTATGGATTATGAACAGCGACTCCCAGGTTAGATGTTTGTCCTGAGTCTGTGGTTGATTCCTGTTTTGGTTGTTTGAGATTTCTGTGGTATATACTTTTGTGATTGCGAAGACTGTTTAAGGAGCTGTAAACACGTTTGCAGATATTGCAGACTGGTTCTTTAGTTGGACGCATGTGTACATTTTGAATGTGCCGTTTAAGTCGTGTAAGTGATGACAAGTTCTTATTACAAGGGTCGCATCGAAAATCATCACCACTATTCGATGTATTGAGGCTCCCAGGCGGAGCATTCATTGTATTACTTGGACCGGCATTGCTATTATTTGCCGCTATATTCGCGGCCATTGCCGCAGCGGCCGCGGCAAACATTTGCGATTGTTGGGCGGATGCACCTGTGCCATTTCCACTGCAACTATTTGAGTTTGAGTTGGCATTGGTTTTCTGTGAATTTGGTTGGGCTAGAGAAGAAGGCAAGAGTTGACTGCTTACGGGGGCGCCGCCACTGCTGACATTACAGTTGGACGAGAATGTCGAGAGATTAAGGCCACAAATACCTGATGCTGATGTTATGGCTGTGAAGATGTTGTTTGAGTTGTTGTTGTGGTTAATGTTAAAGTTTTTGTTGAGAATATAATTTTTGTTGTTGTTGTTGTTGTTGTTGATTGTTGTTGCCGTCAGATGACCTGACGACAAGGGGAAGAAAGTCAGAAAACGTCGTATTAGCTCAATGTCAAAATTGTGTTTTGAGAAATTGAGTCAATGATTTTGATTAAACATCGTATTTGAAAATAGTAATTAGGTTCTTGTATATGGTTGTATATATTATTAATTTAGCAAAATTTATTTCTTTTTTGATTGTTTGCTTTCTTTTCGATTCAGATTTGTTGCTCGCAATTTTGAAGAGGACCAGTTCTCAAATGTTTCAACTTGTTTCGGTTGGCCATTGTTGAGGTCTTCGTGCATTTGAAAATATTATTCATTGATATTTGCTATTTGATTTATTGTTAATAATTGTACTGTGTACCCTTGTGTATGTCAACGCCATCACCAACGTGTGTGTCTGGTTTTCTTGTTATTTTATGCCTTTATTATTTTTCTAATTTTTTGGGAAATATACATAAATAAAATTGTTGGAAGGGAAGTGTAACGGTGTTAAGGTTGGATTTGGTCACTAAGTAACTACATATATGTACATTGAATAAATTTTACAGTATACAATAATTTGTTAAATTGGTAATAAATAAATATTTGTTCTTTAAACCGCAAATTCTAACTTTGGCAACATCCACTTACAAAGCAAACATAAGAATTTTGTTCAACATATTCAAACACTCTTGTATTGAGCATTTCCTTCAACATACAAATTTTTGAAAACAGTGTTTTTTTTTTTTACTTTTCGAAATGAATGTTGCACTTCAACCAATTTTACTCTGAGAGTCACCAGGTTAAATTATAGTATAAGTATATTTAAGTGTTCTAATATGTTTATGTTGTATTTGGTTTCCACTTAATACTTTTGTTATTTAGCTGTCCTACAACCTTTGTATATGTATATAATTGTATGTGTATTTTGTGTGTTGAGCTTTATCTTTACGTAAAATAATTCAATATGTCGATAAAGTATTTTTGACTCCTTAAATATTTTAGAATATCGATACTTTTAAATAGAGTTGCCAATTATACGAAACAGTTAAAAGTTGCATTTTTGTGTTAATTAACAATTTGTGTTTTTTTTTATTCATGCAAAATTCAACATGTTTGTATTGTGTTTTGAATAATTTTAACATTTTCGATTTGTATTTCATAAATATCTTAATCATTAAATAACAATTATAAGTTAGCAAAATTTTGTCTTAACGCTAAAATTTTGGTATGCAAATTATATTAATTCGAAGTTTCTTAAAATTTTTGGTTTAATATTAGTTTGTGCATAGTCAATAATAAACCGCGATTTGTCAATGTGCGGTTAATGGAAGCTTAAATTAAAGGAAACTTCGTTGTGTATAGAGGGGGGAGAGGGGTTGGAGGTTAGTAGTTGGTAATGATATGTGTGTGAGTTAGAACCATAATTACTTATTTGGCTGATGATTAAAAATTCAGCAAATGAGTAAAACCAATCGTGTGTGTCATCCTTACTTACAGTCAAAATAAGATAAATTTCGTTTTTCATGTACAGTGTAAGTAGTTGGGGGTTTGGGTATATTCTAGGGGAGGGGATTTAAAGCCAATCTATATTTTCAGTGAAGTATACCTCATTGTATCTTTCTTTTTTTTTAAAAATAACCAGATATTTTCAAACAAAAGATCAATTTTCATAGTGCACAATCGTGTATTCGTAGAAAATATGATTTGGACCATTTGTATGCGTGCGCGAGCGGCACTTGATTAATGTTCGGAGTAATAACGACTGAACCATTTTATTAAATATAAAAAAATGAGAAAGTGCATATTTAGACAAAGTTTGCTACACAACATAAATGAAAAGAAAATCAACAAAACAAAACGTGATAATGGCATGAGAAAATAGTTCGGGTATTAGAAATGCACCTGGATTATTAATTAAAAGTATATAAAACAATAGCTAAAGTTAATAATTTTCTTAGTAATATGTCTGTAATAACACACATACACGACGATAAATATTGGAAAATTTATTATTATATCACAAAAATGATAAAACACGCTAATTTTGTTTATCCAATTTCTTATACTGGCATACAAATCAAAAGGTATAATATTTCAATATACGAGACGAAGTATGTATGAAATGGTATACGAATACAGAATTAGCACACAAAAACCAATTGACGGAAAATATATATTTTAATAATTTAAATAAAAGTGTACGTGTTATAAAAATGTTGTTTTTCTTCTTTTGATTATAATAATGAATATTAGCAAATGAAAAATTAAGCAACAGTCCAGCGACATGTTCGTGTATAAGAAAAATCGCCTCAACTCATAAAATTCGCTAAAAGTCAGAAACGATTTTGTATTCAACAAATTAATAATTCAAAATAGACGCAGATTAATTTGTAAACGAATGTAAAAATTTAAATTTAAATTGAGAAACTAGATTGTATAGTTTAAAAAATTAGGTGTCTCATTATTGGGTGAATACTACGTACATTTTAATTATTATTAATTAATTCTTTCCAAATAAAATGCAGTTATTTTTACAAAGATAATTTAATATACTTCAGGATTTAATTATTTTTAAAAACACGGCAGATAATCGTTTCTTCATCTCAGAGAATGTAAATTAAAACATGAACCTTCGAAACAATCAAACAAGAAAGAAATTTGTTTTTGTTTTAAAACTTGTTTTTGCTTTTGTATTTAATTTTATACAAACAAACAATGTCATACTTTGTAATTTTTAAACTGAACTTTTTGTTTTAAATTGAATTGTAAATTTGATTCGCTTGTTTACGAAATAAATAAAAATAACCTTTTATAAACTATAACATTGTTTGTAAATTATTTCTAAGCACAGTGGGGTTGAGCTTTAATAGTTATGTAATAAGTTTATAAACCAAAATATAAAAATTTCGTATGTAGTTGAAATTCCAATAATGGAAAATTGCACATATTTTATAAAGGAAGGACTCACCCTGGGGAGAAACTGCCATATCAGCCGCAGAGTGCAATTGAGAATTAAAACCTATGGAGTAAAGTCATTTTCCTAAGTACATTAAAATATAGAATATATTTATGGTTACATACCAGCAAGAGTAGCAGGGTCAATATTACTCATCGAGAAATTGAATGCTGCAGGCGAAGGAAACAATTTAGATTCTGCAGGTGACATGAGAAATGGTGGCGGCGGATGCGATGTTAGACTGTTCTCAATTTCCTCATCGTGTCCCGAGCTATTGGTAATATCGTATTGTTTTAGTTACTTATCTCGATGTCTGGCATGACAAATACTAACCTCAATGACCCTTTGCCACCATCTCCACTACTGGATCTATTAACATCGTGCTCTCCGGCGGAGTCGTTACTGTGATCATCCGATGCAGACGGATTGTTATTTGAGCATACGAGTTCCATGGGTTCTGACTTGACATCCTCCGATGACCTTGCGACGGGAGACGGTGTTAAATTACCAGATTTCTCATTCGATGTAATGCCATTTCCGTTGCCCGTAGATCCGTTACCTGAAATATGTAATATTATATTAGCAACGCTTTTGTATGTCTCGTCTATAGGTTACTAACGTTTTTCCTCCTTTAAGGGTGGAGTGTTGTTGTTATTGTGCTTGATGGTAGAAAAATCTGCAGGAGTTAATTGTGGGGAAGTGCTGCGTTGGTGTAAGATATCAGGACTGTTGTTATTGCTCGACGGCAAACCGTTGTCAGAGCCACGCAAGCGTTTTAAGGTGTTATTGGGATCATCAGCTGTGGGTGTTGGATTGCGATCACGTCGTAACATTGCAGCAGCGGCCATGCTGCGCTTAAACAGTTGACTATTTATGTGGGAGGAGGCAAGGGGCATTTGCGGAGGAGGTTGCTGGCGATCCGGAATTGCGTGGAAACAAGCCTTGGTCATCATGTAGCGGTGTATTTATCGGAGTACGTCCACCAGAGTTCGCAAGGTTTTGTATTTGAGCCAATTGCTATGCGAATAACGCGAATATTAGTTATTGATTCGACTTGATCGATCAACTAAACTTACATTATGCGTTTCCTCAGCTTGTTGTTGTGTTAAGCCAGAAACACGCAGCACTTCTGCCGTTTTCAAAAAGGACTGCAACGATTTTTGGTGGACATTAACTTCGCCATGGTAAATGAATTCCACCAACGAGTGTAGATCAAGGAAATTCACGTCTTGGAGTAAAATTACTGGATGCTTGCAAGGGGTGCTCTAAAAGAAAATTAACATAGTAATCTTTAATATATATATAATGTATTAAGATTAGTATTGCTAAATAGTATAACTAAAAAGGCGCTCAAGTTCTCGTTTAATACTCATAAATTCCTACTTTTATATAAAGAGTACACTTTTAATACCAATTTAACCCCTCAGTAATTCCAAGTATCTCTATTACAACTAAAAATATGGAATAAATATTTATGATCTAAGGACGTTCTGATCTAAGGACAAACTCGCATAAGCCAACCCCACTCTAACTTACTAAAACGTAATTTATCCACAGATGGAGGCATATTATTATACGGTTTATTTCTATTTTTAACATTCAAATGCAGTTTTTGTGTCAAATTACGGCATTTTCTCTGCAGTTTAAAACCTAATTAAAATAATGCTGCAGTTAATTAATTATTCATCTGTACAAGTTGCATTGTAGGAAAGTAGACAGAAAGTGAACTTTTGTAGATTTGTTTCTCTGCGAAAAGGCATAGTGCGGAAATGATGTACAATCAAGTTGCCAACAAAGTTTCGTTACCGTTTTATTTGCAATTCACTTCTTGCAGCAAATCATCGTTAATTGTGTTCTTTTATATTGCCAGTTCTTTTCATTGCATGCTCTATTTTCGTTTCGTTTTTTTTACGACTAGTTTTAACTCATAACATTTGTATAGCTAGACTATTTCGGGACAATTTACTACTCTAAGGAATCATCCTAGTTAATCGATGTTTTTATCAATATTTGCCAGATTACTTGACAACAATCATGCGCCAGTTTATTTGTGTAGTTCTGCAAAAGCAAAACCTATAATTAAAGTGCACAAGAGACGAGCGACGTAATTATAATTTCTCTTTTACTTTATTTCCTTTCTTGAGCGCACAACAATATAAAGTTTGCAACCTAATTTGCAAAAGAAATTTGTTTAGAATTCAAAAACCTCGTGCAATACTCGCATGAAAGGGTAGTCTTGACGAACAAAGTTTCAGTCCACTAAGTTTCTTGCTTATCTGATTTTGCATATTTTTGTCCTATCATCAATATGTGGTCTTTATTACTTTTCCCCACCATTTCTGTTGCAGTGTGGACAGAAACATTATTTTTTTATTATTATTTACTTTATAACATACTAATAAATACTAATACTAAATACTAATAATAAAGATATAATTTTTATAACTTTAACTATTTCGATGAAACCTTCAACATTTTCTTTGTACATATAGTAAATATATAAAGATGTAAGGCTATGAGTTTTATCTTATTATTATTTTTTGGACTTCAGGTTAATTTTTCTAAATTCTTTTTAAACTTTAGTTCATTCATGTAGTAAAAGTTTTTATTATTTGTCCATAGTCTAGGAACGAAAATTTTGTTTTAGTTGTTATTACAGAGAATAATATGCTAAATGCATTATTATGACTGCAAGTCGAATAACAAAAAGAAATTACTCATATAATGCAATGCAAAAGCTAAGGCTGGCTGACACGCAAATGCGGCTCAAAACTTGGAAACTTTGTTTGATGCAATAATCTGGTGGTGTTTTGTAGTTCTTAAATTAAATAAGTAGAATAAATGAAGATAACGAAATTATAAGCAATGACTATAAAGAATAGATGTAGTAAGCAAAACGATTATAATGAAATGTATCGTAGAATACAATTAAGAAGCGACTCGTGGCAATAGAAGAAAATCTTATATATCAAAATAAATGTCACTTTTTCATATACTATTCTCATGCTATTCATCCTATTGTGCGCACGCAACTGAGGGTTTCAAAAGTGGTAAAACTGTCATTTAAAACATAGGAAACCCAGAAAAAATTTATTTATTATTTATTTGCGGAAATTGATCTCGGACCTTATGTGGCTAAGGATATTATTACGATGGAAAATATGGATATCTTTATCAAGCTCTGGGTCGTTAAAAATAAGTCCTACGAATAATTTAGCATTCATACCTTTAACAAGTCCCGAAAATATGGACTACATGCAGACAAGACCACTCGATGCGCTTTGATGCTTCGGCCTTCGCAGGCTAATGTAACATCCACGAAGTCCTCATCGTCGCGGAGATTTTCAAATGCAGAAGTGATACTGCTTTGATAATTATTCCAGCGTAAACAGAAATGCTGTGTTTCATCCATGGTCTTGACTTTGATTGACACTGATGAAGTTTATTTATTTCTTTACAATTGTTATAGTGAATCCTCTAAAGCACAAAGAATTATTTTTTAATATCTGTAACGATGAAAAAGAAAACGATTTTCATGTATTAGGCAAATGTCTATTGAATAGTAATTGTGTTTAAATATACAATATTGTTGTTATTGCAAGAGCATTAAAAATAGTTGATGACAAATGCACCTGACTGTACGAATTAAATTGCTTAATGTTCATTAATTGTGAACATTATTGATTATAAATAGTTATATTATCGCTATAGTAGTTCCCTTAGTTAATTAATTTCGATCATAGTGACATACATCTATTAACTTATATACATATGTATACCAACTGTATACAAACTTAATAATTATTAAGAAAACATTGCGAAGAGAGAATTGTACTTTCACTCTCATTCTGTTATCTTAAGTTTGTATACATATGCATCGTGGGAGCTATTTTCGCTTTTTTTTTCATTAGTAGAGTTGCCATCGCTCTATGAAGAACTAACGATTTCTCACTGCAAACAATCTTCACATTTAATAATTATTTGTTTGATATTTTATTTTGGACATATTTATAAAATTTTATCTATGGTATTTTTAAATTCACAACATTCCGAATTTATTTTTTTTGTTGACTATAATTATTGAAAAAAGAATATAGGTGGTATCCCTTAGGAATAGAACATATACTCTTGGGTTGATAATTTTGAGTTTAGTGGGGATCAATCCAGAAAGGAATAGGTTAGTTGCTTAGAAAGTCTATAACATTAAATAACTGCCAACACGTATTTTCAATTTCTTCACAGGCGGTGCCGGTTCAAAACAAACTGCTTACTTCTTAAAAATCGAACATTGAATCCAAGGCTCATCCAAATGCCTTACAAACTAATTCTTTGGTCAAGTTTATTTTCATATAGTTTATATAATAAGAACAACACACACATTATAGTTTGAAGTTTAAAATTTTAGAAAAAAAAAACGAAAAACTAGAATCATTAATATATTGAATTCAGCCCAACGATCAGATTACGCGTATGCAGATTCAACTGCCGACCTGACTAGCGTTAAAAAAGCGCATTAAGCAACTGCCAAAAAACTATCCAAAATATTCACATGAACCGACTAGACTGCGACGGTCTCATGAGGGTGTGTGTTTCATTCTTTATTTCATTTCATTTATTTCGCTTCATTTTTGTATATTTTTTTTGTGAATTTCTTTTCATTTGTTTATTAGATGTTTTCGGGTTTTCGGTAGTGTTAGAGCTCTGCATTATAACGTATCGCAACTTGTGAGTTATTCTTACGTTTTCTGCCTTGTCTGTATGTGTGTGCATTTCACGTCGCAGTATAAAGAAGGTTGTGTTCCCAGAGAGAACCACGAATAGAGCGATAACATAAATATAAAAAATATTTCTGCATGCGGATTCCGAAAGCAAATTTTCGTAATTTTTGTGCATATACCACGCTGACTAACTATTCGAAAGCTTGCAAGTTTAGATTCAGAGAATGGGGTTCTATAATAGAATATCAGCTAGCGTAATAAATAAATCTATAGTTTTTTCTATTTCTATTTTTCTATTGAATATAAGCATATTTATATAAATAAATATTTAAGTACACATATCTTTAATCATCACAAGTTTAATCTCGCGATTAGCAAGGCGTTTGTCATATTCTAATTTAAAAATAGTTTCAATACTACTTGGTTATCGTTGATGCGTTAGATTTGAGCAGAAGACAGAATTCTGAATTATCTTCTAATATATAATACATACATACATACATATGTATGTATTTGTCATATTCCTGCATTTTTATTGCGTTAGGTTTTTTTTTACTTTCTTGCTTTGGCCACAGACATTTTTTTATCTAATCAATGTTCTCTTTGAATGCTGAATCGTCAATGTTCCAAAAACTATTTCGCAATAGTGTTGGTTTGAGTTGAGAATGTGTTTTGATCGTCTGTGTCTCCATTCTTTTCTCTCTCTCTCGCTGCCTCTCTTGTGTTCTTATTATCAGTGTGTTTTCTTCGTTATTTCTATTCTATTGCTTTTAGCGCTTATATTGCTGAGTACGTTTTCTACTAATGTGACCTTCACCTTAACCTAGTCGCCGACTGTCGGACATTCGGTCATTTACCTCATTGATTTGTTATAGTGTGTGATTTCTTTGAGCGTCTGCTTCTGGTGATGTTTGCAAAAGCAAAAGCTCTCATGATGGAAATTCTAACATTGTTGTTGTACCAGATCGCAGACGGAGTAATGTCCCTCAGTGTTTGTATACGTTTTTAGATTGTAGCGACCCGCGAGTACCGATAGCGCAAACGTTCTCATTCTATCAATGAGTAACGTAAAAGCATAGGCATTCTCAATTGTGAAATATCCCTATTCCCACATTAAATTATAATATAGACAAGTCTTAGTTCTTTAGTTTTATGTATTTTTTTAATATTTCGAATTTATTTGAATCTCCTAATTTTTATCCAACCTCATATTATTAAATGAACTGTATATTATACCACTATACTCCCTTGGTATAATGCGTATGTATAATTCAAGTAAAATGATCGCACTCTCCTCTCACTTTAGCTACGTTGAAAGTACTCAACGATGATAGACCAAAATAGTAAAACTCTCTTGAGTTTGTTGAATTGTCTCTCAAATACTAGTTTTCTACGCGATGTAGCATTGCTCACATGAGCTATTTTGAAAGAGTAAATTCTCATATGCTCAGTCTGAGAAACTGTGGTGAAAAACTAACGTTTGGTTGAATTCATTGCAAATAGTTTCCAGTTGATCGTGTAACATTTTTCATTCAGTTTCAAAGATCTTCTCCGTAGTCGTGGTCGTGTTAGTTCCTAACTTTAAGATGTAAAATGAAGTTTCCATATAATAAAAAATGTATCAATTATATAAAATAAAATAACAAATTTTGGATCAAAATTTTGGATTTTGTATAATTATAAATTGGGTCTTTGAACCCAATATTAAATGTTGGGGTGAAGAGTGAACAAAATAGATAATTTTTCATTTAATTCAAATAAATTCACTCAACCCTATCTGAAATATAGGAGCTACTAAATACAAAATATTGTTATTTTCTTTTTGTTGAGTGTGGATAAAAATGAGTACGTTTCGGGAATTTGTCACGATTTTCTAGCGCTGTCTGTCGCGAGAGTGCGTTCGTTACCCCCAGTTATTTTTGGCGAATTTGTGGAATTGTGAAACTTTATTGTTGTGTATTGACTAGTAAATACTTTTTGTAAAAGTAAGCAACATTTTAACAACGTTATCAACTTCAACGGTTTTGTCAAAATTTGTATATTACTTTTGAGTTTCTTCAACCCGCTTCACACGTATGTACGTGTGTACGTTGGTGGAAGTGCGAGTGTATTAGGAGCCAAAGTAATAGCGAGAATGACTGAATAAATGCAGGTTAAAACAAAAGCACGACCTCAATCGAAAAGACAAAACAACATTAATTCCGTATGGTTAAATGGTCAAATGCCTCATTTTTGAAAAAGAATTGCTAAATCGCAAAGAGCCCTAAATAAATTCTATTGGTGAATTAGTGGAGCGACTACATGCGTACACAAACGTGCGACTATAGAACGAGCAGTTGTTCTGCTCTCTTTCTGCTCTCAAAACGCTTCGAAGAATGCGCACATTGATCTTCCGAATATTATAAAGAGGGGATCGCGAGCGGGTGATGTGTGTGGTTGGTGAGAGCTGAAGCTCCAGCTCTTTTGTCATTGTGCAACACAGACAAATGCGTTTTTACAATTTGTTGTTGTGTGTTTTCATTTACTCGTGTTATTTGCTTTGACTGTTTTCAGTTTATTTATTTTTTTCGTTTTTATTAGCATTTCTCTCGTCTCGTTCTGCTGCTGGAAACAGAAATGCAAAGAGGTTAAGAAACTTTTTGGGTTTAATAACATTGCACAAGGTTATTAGATAAAAAAAATAAGTGTAAGTCATACAATACTGCATATACAGGGCGAGTATTCGCGTTCGAGTGAGTTACTTTAATATTCTACAATACTATTTGTAGTCGTGGAACGAATTGAATAATGAACATAAGATAACAAATTAAAATTTGCATATCGTTTGTAGATTGACCAATGAATGAATTGAGACTTAAGTATCATACTTAAACAAGACGAGTTTGTCCATATCATCACAACTTACAAACTTAGTGTGCTAGTGAAATTATCTAGACAAATTCTTGTATATACAAGGTCCTAAAAAGTGAATGGATAAACTGGAAAAAATCCTCAAAGACCCCAAGACGCAAATGTAGCAACAAGTTCGTCTAGTGTTTCATATACACACACTAAAATCAACGACGTCGCCGTCTGTGGCTCTTGTTGGTTTTGCAGCTGACCTTGGATACCGTTTCTGAGAAAAGGCTGCACATTCAGTGCAACACAGTGATTTGACTGCTGTGCATAGAAATAGCAACACATACTATACTAAAAGCCATACCAGAGGCAATGATTAAACTCAAGGACGACAAGTGATAATATTCAACGTTGTTTATCTTTTACATTTGACTAGCGTATAAAACGATATTTGCGAAATATATATTACATCTCTGGAATTTTACATATGTATGTCTAAATGACCAATGAAGTCAATTATAGTTCATAGCCAAGGAGAACCAATACACCCTACATGCGACATTTATTTTACATTAGGCGATGTTATTGCATTAAGAAATGTAATGAAGAATATTGACTAAAGATAATGATACCAGAACGGAGTTGATCAGTGAGTTTATCAGACAAATATTGGACGATGATATACTATGTACGTAGCTGAAGAAAACAACGTGCGTAGTGTACGTACACCTTGTCTGTTCGTCTATCAACTACCCGCCGTCTGTCCATCTGTCTGTTAGTTATTCATTGAGAACGCCGCTGTGGAAGTCACAGCACAGCAGCACAGCACAGAGAAGAAAGGAATACAGAAAAATGTGTTAGTAGAGTAGTTTCCATTACGTCACGTTGTCGGTCTTGGTCTCGGTCTGGGTCACAAGCGTATCTGGATGTTTTAGAGTGGTTGGTGTCTGTCTGTCTGTCCTTCTCCCTGTCTGTCTGTCTGTCGGTTCGTCTAGCCTTCGGACGCAGTGCAAAATGAGCGTGTGTGCTGGCTGGCGTTGCATGGATGTGGTTGCCTCGGTGAAGGTGGATGTGAATGTAAGCGGAGCATGATGGAACGAACGAACGAACGAACGAACTATAGAAATGGCAAATGCCGGGTTGGAGTTGGAGCCCTGGTGCGTTTGCAGAATCGGTACATCGGTGTATTTGTGTGAGTTCTTTTTGTTATCGTGAGTATTCCGTATGGCAGACGGTCCTCCTCCTAGTCGTTGCGTTGTTATTTGGCGTCGCAGATGAAAACAACGAAAGCGAAAGTCAGCTAGAACTGCATGTTTTCTAGGGCAAATGTTGTGGCTCATTTATGAACCGTTTGCTGAATGGATTTTAAGGGCCGTCTATTGAATATGCTATTATTCAAAATTATTTATAATAACAAAAACTAAAACAATTTCATCACTTCAATTAATCGATTCAAATTACAAATGTTGGGTTAATATTAGTCAACCGATTCTGTTTAATAGTTGTTAATATATTTAAGCGCGAATTAACATCGAATTTATAACAAATTGCGCTTATTAAAAATTATGAGATGAGAACAAATTACAATTTTTAAAAATACTGAACTGAGTAATGTAAATGAGACCGGGACATAATGAGAACAAATTAGAGAATTGTTTATAATGCAACACTATTTACGACTAGTGATTTGCAGTATTTTTTCATCGTTTTGAGTGAATGAAAAATAATATAATGTCCTAAAACAAATTCAATATGAACGTCAACTTATTAAAACTTCTGCGATATATGAAGGTTTTTGTTTTATAGTTTCTTTGTTTAACTTTTAAGTTTTACTCACAATTGCATTATTTTTAAATGTTTATGCCAAATGAGGATTGGAACGTATTCATCTTTAGGTATTTTTTAAGTAGAAAATTTAAACGTTATCTGTCCGAGTGTCATTCACTCATTCGGAACAATCAAATTGTTCAAAAATGTATGTATTATTGTTTAAAACACTTGCACTAACTTGAATTAACAAACAAACGGAAAAAATTTCAATAAAATTTTAATATTTAATATTGAATAAAAATAATAAAGATATTGAATATCTTTAAGTCTTCACTTGTGATACTGTAAAAGTAAATAAAAAAAATGTTTTGCGAATTAGCTTTAGTAACTAAACCTTCACTGTACGAATTAAAAAATTCAACTGAATTAAAAAATGCAGTAAGTCCAATTGAATCAGAGAATTCCCAGTTATTTTATGTCTCACTTTTTACTTGTGTTTCTTTTTTAATTTTTGCCAAGAGCTTCTTTTGAGAGCAGCGGTCGAAGTTGGAGTCGCATTGCCACCGAGCAGATCCCTGCCCATGCAATCATTTAGTCGTCAAGTCACTTATATACGAGAGCTGCTATATACTTATATGGGCCGCGACGCATACATTGCCAAAAAATTTTGAATTGTGTGGAACATTTTTAGAAGATTGTTTACTCAGAAAGTGGGAAAAAGTTCAAAATGCCGTGAACACATTTTTGCGATTTTGTATGGAACACACACTAACACGCACACTAAAATCAACAAAATAAACAACAATACTATACACGAACGAGAGTTTGTGATCGTGTTGCTTGCTGAACTCTTTCTGTACGCGTTGCGATCAGTGAGTGAAAACCAGGAATCGGGACGAAGGGCATCAAAAGAGAGAAATAAATGCTTGAGTTCTGTCCGGCTCGCTTGGTGATATTTTGTGCATCAGCGAAGGAAGGAAGGAGGACGGGAAGCACTTGAGGCCTCGCAAAATATATATTTCAAGGTTTTTAAACTCATCGCACGATCAGAGCGGATTTTAGAAACTGACTCTGTACGGGGATTAGAGTTAGCAGTTAGGGTAGATAGACTTTTTATAATGTAGTCGCTTATGTTCCAGTGAGAAGGAGAAAGAGTGAACATTTTGAGCGGGAAGTAAGTGCAACACCGCTCGCTCCCGAGTGTAGTTGTGTGTATTTTGGGGAAAACACAAACCAACGCACGCAATGCACTCCAACTTGCGTCCTTGTGTTTATACATTTATAAACGTTCGCACACATCTTTAGACGATAGCTGTAAGCTTTCAGACAACGATCATTGACATCTTGTGATATTTATTCGTGCGGGTGACTACGAGAATTTTGTTATGTACTGAAGTAAATTTCGCGTATGCACGACTGTTCGTTCAAATTTAAGCAAACAACAAATAGTAGATGCATGAAAATACAAAGACGTCGCAGTCACTCACCCTGACCAGCATCAGTTCATGTGTGCGATCGTGGTTGGGGTTATTGAAGATTATTTCATTTTTGGATGACTGCATACATAGAGTTAATATATGTATAAAAATTTATGAATTTATGTACAAGACCATTTGATCACTGTTTTTCTGTTTTTTTTCGTAAATATAAAGGTAATTGATCTACAAATGTGTCAGAGGCTATATGGAGTGAGAGAAGCTATCTCCGCCAAATGCTGTCAAGTTTGTATTCTTATGTAAACTGGAACAAAAAACAACATTTTTATTTCCGTTCATTGACCGTCGATCATATCAAAATTTTTAATTTTTCAATATTGTCACTCTGAAATTTAGTAATAATTTAATAAGTAGAGAAATCTTGTTGAATGAATGAAATTTTTTTGGTAAAAACTGTACGAGTATGCAAAATATTATTATTATTATAATTTAATACTCACTGGCATTAATTCGCATTGTTTTCGAAGAAATTGCTTGGTCAGTCACTTAGTTTTTCATTTAGTTTCTAATCCTTTTGAATGTGAATACTTCAATTGTCGATGTTAATTTACATGATTTTGTTTATTTTTTTTATTGCACATTGTATGTTATTTTGTATTATTCTATTTTATTTCGTTATATTGTTAGTACAATTCGGTTCAATAATATTCGGATAATACACGTGAAACGAGCAGCAAACGGAAACTAAGATGAATTAAAAAACACATTCGATTCGAAGCGTACTGAACGACAGGACACGGTAAAACAGACTGAACATTCTTACGAACGTAACCGTTACGGAGCAGCAGTAGCAGTAGCAGTAGACGGAGCCGTCGCAGTGGTAGTATTTATGTGCTTGTCGTTCGTCGATCAGGATTCACGAGGAACGCGAGAAATTGCACAACATAAACGCGATACGGCGCCGCACACAAAGAACACAAGCTCTGTCTGAAGAATTGTGAACTGAACTGAACTGAAGGCTGATGTTCCTTCCCTCCGTGCTCTTGTAAAATGTAAAAATTATGAGTAATGTTTAGCAAGCGTTCGCGAAAAAGAACTTGCTGCTCTGGCGGTTAGAAGCCTAGTGCGCTAAGAGCCGTGCTCATATGAGTTTTTAGTGAAAATTTTCTATGCCTCCGCCGCTGTCATGTACCACGACCATTAAAATAATAACTACCTACACCACAACAAACACCCTCTGCATCCATCCACCTCAAACACACCATCACAACAACCAGCGCTCTTCTCCTGAATTTCTCTCCCCTCGCCCTCTGATGTATACACATACTGTGACAGAAAAAAAGGATGCACAAGAATAAAAAAGTAAATGGAACAAAAAATTCGAGCAGCGAAAAAAGGACGAATTGAAAGCAACCCCAATGAACATCCCTTTCGCGAGTAGAAGAATAACGCTCACTCGCTCACCCGACCCGACTCTCAGTAAGCAATCAGTGCCATTCGAAGGGGGAATCGTCCTTGTAGAGGGAGAATTATTTCGCGATGGAGATGGTATTGGCGTGGCGTGGTGTGGTGTTTTGACAGTGCAGCGAGAGTCGCGGAGTAAAAATAATCAGCCCGACGTACAAGCGCTCTATGTACGGTACAATTATCGCCACTATGGTATCGGATTGTTCTTTTAACATTTTCGTACAATATTATCTGTTAAACTTTTCAAATGCACGCACACACATTTTAAAATCGTTAGGATCAGAATGTCCTTTACACTTCGGCGCAACATTTACGACTGGAAACTGGCGGAAAAAATGTTCCCCTATTTGTTCGCCGAACAGCAACCGCCGGCGTCTTACCAGCCACTGAATGTCCAGGACGATAGTGATTTTGTAAATAGCTGTATCCTTCCTTCACTCTCCCCCTACTTAGGGAAATCTTCTACAGCAGCGTATGCAGGGCACAGGAAGTCGATATTTGATATTAGCCGTTGGTCTCCTTTCGTTTCGATTCGATTCGACTTGCCTCGTGCAACCATCTACATCCATCGGAATAACAGATAACAGATTTACTACCAAGTTAACAACTACATTACACCGATTGAATGGAAAAATGCGTAGAAAAAGAGAGAGAGCCAGCTCAAGGAGAGAAGCGGCTAAGAAAACATCCTGAGAGAGAAAATATCTCACGCAATCTTCGCTTTCATCGCTATCAAAACCATCACAATCATCATTATCGTCGCCATAATCATCAGAAAAAGCACCCACCGGTGGAGCCAACACAACGAATAATAAGAAACAGAAACGCAGGTCCGGAACAACACTGCTCACAACGTGGCTATAAATGTTATTGTTGTCTCTTCGTGGCCATCAGACGAAAAAATAAATATCTTTCTCTTCGCCTTTTACATAGAAGAATGTGCTCGCTCTCACCGAAAGAGAGCGCAGACCCTTTCTTAAAAATGTTTCTATTTACTTCGCATCTCGTCCTTTCGCGCTCCTTCGCTCAGAGAAAGGACAGCGGCACAGCGAAGAGAGTACAGAAGCGACGGCTTCAATCGAGCTCTCACAAACAACAGTTGGCGCTTTCTAAAAATTCCTCACAGCTTTGGACAAATTATTATTCGCTTCTTCCCTTGCGTTCTACGAGCCACACGCGAGTCGTTAGAAAAAATAGTTGAATACAGATTGAGAGAGTGAAAGAAAGAAAGAAAGAGAGAGCGACCGCGCGCGAAAAAGTGCGGGAATACTTAAGGAGAAAGAATAGGATGTTTTTTGGGGGAAAGTGAAATGAAATTTTTCCGTTTGTTTGTTGAACAGATATTTGAATGGGCGTCTGGTTAATATATATAAGATGAGATGAAATTTTAAGGTGCAGAAATATCCATCTATGCAATAGTGATCACAACGCGTTAACGCTGATGATCCACAATAGGACTAACGATATTTTTTTTAATTGTAGTATAGATGGATAGACCATGTAGTATAATACTATAGTATAAGATTCGTAAATAAATTAATTTTTTCAGGTGATATTGGTGGGATTTGAATAGGGTTTGAAATAGTCAACGAATCAGAGAGGAAGAAACTTATTGGTTCGTTATTTTTATAATATATTGTATCGTTTATTCTTGTGTGTAGATTTTGGATTCAAGGTAAGGTTGGCCTATGCTTGCTAACCTCTTCCATGGGGTTGTCTGTGAAAAATAGCATAAAGGAAATGACAAAAATTTGATTCTGCGCTACCAATTCGGAATGGGGGGATTGGGCGTTCTGCTGTAAAAATTAAAATTGCAAAAACAATTCCAACACCACCCAAAAGCATAGAAGCGAAATTGCTTATATGCCTACGCGTGTAAAAGTAAGCATATATGTATGATATCCTAGATATATGTATGTATGTATATTTGAGTGTGGAAATAATTTTTAACTAATTTTCTATACAAATTTAGCACATTATATTTTTTGATTTGTTTCTACTTCACACACGCATGTAGGATGCGTGACCTTATGTACATGATGTGCGATTTTACCTACGAGCTCTTTTACGAACCATTTTACACAGAGAGTTTTAATTTTGTACCTCGACCATCTACTCGCGAGGACCTTCCTATGCATATGATTTTCTATTTTATATTGTATAACAGCCTAATAAAACAAAATAAAAATACAATAAAATAAAACAAAAAAAACTAGTTATTATTTCAAAATTTGAATATAAAGCAACTGATTCCCATTATAAGCATCCAATACCGCATTATAAATGTCTTCGCTGTAAGTCTCTCTGCAATTGGGAATTTACTATCTATTTCATTTCTTCTTAAGCACATACCGTATTCATACCGTAAAGAAATGTAAAAATACATACAAATTGTATTTTTTTCATCTAATTCTCATCTCCTTCTAACTCGGTGTACACAGCGAGTGGGTGGGCGAGCCTTGGATGGATTGAACGGATGGGGAAAGGGAACGTGATTACTACTTTTATTGCCAGCGAATGCTGTGCAAGGTAGTTTCCTCATCAGTGGGCCAAGTTGTGAGCGAAGAACTTTTTAAACGCGAAATATTTTCAAGGGTGGTTTATGTACTTTACAGCGATCTCGACGCGGCTGGTTGCTTTGCTATTCTGTCCTTATTCTCCTTTCGGTTATTGTATTTCATTTACCTTCGTCTTCCTTCACAGGTTTCAATTTTTTTAACTATGCGTTCGCACTTAAAAAATCGCGTCTTATTTTTTACACTGGTGTGTGTTGTGTACACTAAAAAAAAAAGCTCTTCAAGGTTTGTAATTTACTTTATTTTATTTAGGTGTAAGTTTCCTAAAGTTAAATATTTTATAAAATATTGAATTAGGAACAAATTATCTTTAATTGATGTTATATGTTCTATAAATATTAGTATCAAATAAGTAGATATCTTTGTATGTTCTTGATAAAGAAGTTTTTGTGCTTAGAAATTTTAGAATCAATAGATGAATCTCAATTGATCAATAGGAGAGCCAAATCAAATCCTTGTATTTTATTTTGAAATTAGATAGCTATAACAACATAACATTCTCTTTTATCCAAATTTTTTCAGTGTACTCCATTAAATGTTCTTGAAGTTCTATGTTACAGAATCGTCTCCTCTATAAGATTTATGTGTGTGTGTTGAAAATGTTGTGTTTAGAGAGTTTTGAATGAATAGATGAATCTCAAACCACCCAAATCGTGACGCGAGGGTTGATTTCTTTTTAAATTCTACATTGACGGCGACGACAGTAGTTACCGTCGTTGTAGGTGTAAGTTGGAACGAGGAGGCATGTATATACTGTAGAGCACTTCACTTGGTAGCAAACAAAAAAATGTTTTATTCAAAAAATTGTACAAAAAAAGTACAAGTACATATATAGAGATATTGAATGTCTATGAAGGAGCTTCGGAAAGTAACCATAGAGGTACTCATTATTATTTTTAATATCTTGAAGTATGCTATCACAAATGAGTATGCTATATTAATGAGTAGGGGAATACAAATATAGAAGATGCTATATGGTATATAAATTAATTAGGAAATTAAGAAAACTGACTCGTTCAAAGAACTTTTATGGATAGGTTCTTATTTTCTAATATATATTTTCAATATATTTTAATACAGCAACTAATTGAGAATCGATATAGATATTTTACAGTATTACAGCAAAAGTATATATTTTTCAAACTTTATTGATTATACCAATAGGAAACTTAAATAGAAAAAAATATATATGATTTTTGGAATGATATTCGAATGTTTAGAACTGAGAAATAGTTTAATTTTGTACCTAATTGGCTTCTAAAACTATAGTGATTGACAATAAATACAATTTTAAAAACACATCAAAGGCAAAGAAAGTCAATATAGATGTGTATGAGTTTAATTTGTAGTTGCGAAATATATTGAGATGAAAAGCGATCCTATAATCGATATTATGATTGGAAAATTGAAGACTTTTGTCTACGAAATTTTCAAAGTGTAAATTAACAGTTGACTAAGAATTTGTACTCGGCTATAGTATATATCTGGTACGTGGATTTTTTATATACCGAGACAACGAACGAATTATTTCATAGCTTCCTCTGTACGCCATCTGGAATTTAGTTCCTCTAACCATTCCTTTCTTATTTTGTACACAGTTTTCCCGAAACGGCAACAAGAACAACGTAGACAATTACAACAACTACAACGAATAAACAGGCAAAAGGAATGAAAAAATATCTTCTAATAAATTTACTTTATGTGTTCGCGTAACTGTTGAAGCTGTAAAATAAAGTTTTATATTTTTCTAAGGGATGTGCACCAACGAAGCAACCAACCATCCACCCAGCGGCCCTCGATTCTATGCCACTTGCCACCCAATGCCATTAATATTACACAGCACAAGTACCCTTGCGCGCCTAACCTGTCTAATACAACATTTCGGTCTTTCCCCACTATTTGTCTCCACAACATCCCCCTGATACAAAAATCCACGATTCGGAAGCGGCGTTCGTTCGTTTGCTCGCTCGGTCGCTCGCTCACTGACTCCCCTTCTACCGATGTACAATTTCTGTTGTTTTTTTTTTTTTTTTTGAAAAAGGATTTTTGTGTATGTTTTTTAGAAAAATTCGAGCTAAAAAGCACGAAGAGAAATGCCACAAACGGCGACGACGATGTCGAGGACGATGGCGAGGACGATGACGAGGAAGAGGGAACGAAAATTGGGTAAAGAGAAACTTTTGAGGATGCGTTGCGTACATCATTCGAGAATGCCAAATACCTATTCTCATTCTGGGGCGGAGGGGGCCGATGTGAGTGCGTGGAGGTACTTTCGGAGAAACGTCGAAAATGCGGGATATGAAGGCTAAACACAACAAAAGCAATGGCAAGAGCAAAACCAAAAACGTCGGGAAATAAAGAAACATGCAAAAAAGCGCTCATACATACGCAGGGTGTGATGGCGGGGGATGGACGGATGGATGGCTTGCCTCGCGAGGCCGCGAGATGCTTGGCGAAAGTTGAGCGTTGAGAAAATTACGAAATGTTATTACAGCTTCGCAGTCGACTTTTTTGCAGCCGTCGTTTTCGTTGTTGTCCTCGTTGTTGTTGTTGTGTATATATACAATTAAAAATGTAAATCAGTCGTCTTTGTACAGCTCTGCGCGCCCTTTTCTGGTGCCATTGTCGGGCTGAAACCCAGGCCGAAGCTCTAGCGCAGGCACGAGTTCGACGCTAATGGCAATTTTTTCTATATATTTAAGTTAGCTCGCGCCGAGTACATATTACATATTTATATTTATTTATTTCATGATGTTCTCCGTTTTACTTTTTTTTAATTTTTAGGAACTAGAAGGGTGTTTCCGGTGCCAGAGAGGTTAGTGCGTGGAGTGTTACAGAGCGAACGCACTTCCCTCTCGTGTATGTTGGCATGCAAGTAGATTTTTGAAATTGGAAAAAGGTGGAATGGAATATAATACTTTGACATACCGAGCTGGGGTACATTGTTTACTCCGATATATACCTACACATGTATGTGCTGATGCTCTAAAATCCACCCGCCACCCCCGCTGTGGTACACTAAATATAAAAATTAGGAAAAGGGTAGTTTTTTATTTAATGCTTTTAATACATTGCGCGGCAGTCGCGCTGCGTACTCGAGCCTCAAGACGATTGTGGAACGGGGGGCGTTCGTACGGGGGAGCTGTTCAAAGTTTTTCTTTCAGATTTTTGTGATACTTGGGCTCGGAGCCTGGTGCCTTCCCTTCTGCTCCTTATCAGCCTACGTGTCGTAATGTGCTTCACATCGTTTACAATTTTTCATTTTAATTTTCATTACTGTACCTTGCTTGGGTTATCTCTTCTGTTCTCTTCTGTTCTGCCTTCGTCTTCCTACGCTTGGCTTATACTTTTTCTAAAATTCCACGCATGTACTCTCGAATTATGTAATGAGCGTATAAAATGTGAAAAACTTTCTTCGTAATGTTTCAATTTCACGTCGAGAATTGCCTAGGGACATTTCAGCCCTGTATTGGGCATAGAAAAATACATAATAATTAATTAGCGTCTTCTCTAACTTGTTTAATTATTTATTACATAAATTTATATATGCTCCTCTTTCTATTCTAAGGCTAATCAAGAGCCCAAACTCATGCGTGGTTTCTACTGTATAAAAGTGTAAAAAATAAAAATATATAAAATTCCTTTAGAGGTCCAACTTCTAAATGGAACTGTCTCAATTTTTCTTTACGAAAACGTACAATTTTTGTCCGTATATAGCCGGCAAATCAACAAGTTATAATATTGTAAAATATCCACATGAACCAAGCGTGAAACTGGTGCAAACTACAGGACACCCATGAGGGAGAGTTTTGACATTTTATCGCCCCTTACATGGGCCAGCGAACGAAATCCGAAAACACAAACATTCTGAGGGAAAAAGTCAAGAAGGCGATTTGATGTGTTATTTTAACACACATATACATAAGCAGCGGGCGGGTCATTCTTAAGAGATTGTGGGGAATTCAAAACGACCTTGACCTTTTTAGTGTAATTGTAATTTTCTTCAACCCAAATGCAGTGGGAAATATTACGGAACTCCAAGAGGGAAAAATGTTTATACACAGTGTAACATACTCGGAGAGAACCCGAATTTCATTACGGATGAAGCGACTACGCAAAAGACAACAACAATAACAAGACTCCAAGGAGAAACGACTACCCCATACGACCAACACCCACCCAATTACCTGAATGCGGCTGGCAGACACCGGAAGTCAGAGTCCAAACACTTGAGAAAGTCACCCGCCTTTCGTTTAACACAATCCACCGGACCGAACCCATTCCTCGTGTCGTTCTCATGTCGACTTGCCAGACTCAGACCCACCATCGCCACTCACCCTGGCGGTGTCGTTCGTCGTTCGTTGGGCGGCGTGGAATGTCCTTAGTTAGCCATCACACCATCGACATTGTGTAAGGCTGGTGTCCTGTCTGGGATGTGTGGAATGGGAGGCTGATGGGAGTTGTCTGGTGCTAAGAAACTCCAAGAACAAACGTCGAATTAACATACAAACATATCTCCTCATGCAAGTTCCTCCACTGAGCCGTGCCCTTTGAGTTTCGCACATACAAATATGTCGGTTAAAGATATTAAAATAACGACTTTCCGTAGATGAAGTCGTTTGCTCTTCCTAGCAGTTTTGGGGCCAGATAAAGTGTCCACCTTCTAGAATATTCTTGATAATCAGACATATTATCAAAAGTGACACAACCACAATGAGTCAACTCCCATATTTGCGGTCGATACGTATAATCTTATATAGTAAGGTTGAGCAAATAATTGATCTAAAGGAATCGTTTGAATCTTAGAGACAGATGAAGAAAGAAATTTATCGATGTTATTAGGGGGAATAGGGTAAATTCGTGAACCAACATTTGCATACACAGTCATAAACAACCCCGAAAAGCGTTGAAAGCTAAAACTAAGCAGAGAAGAAAAGTTTTTCATATCAGCGCTCGCTTTTGTTGCAGCTGCTGTTTAGAAGGGAACAAAAAATTTTAGGTGATGGAGACGGTTCAATTTGGCGAAGGGAGGGGATTTCGGATTACAAAGGGCGCGTCTAGGTTTTGATCGATATTTTGAGGGTTACGTTTTTTCATGGTACGTACTTTAGAAATTATGTTCGGTATACTATTTTTATACTACACCTATATTATTTTTATTTTCCTATTTAGGTAATGCTTTACTAAAACATTTTGAAATCTGTTTTCTTTACATTTAATTTGTCCCAATATCTCATATATTCTTTGATGACACCTCTGACTAATATGAAAATATATATTTACTTCCTGCAGATGTATACACTACCATTAACTCAGCTCCACAAGATATATTAGTTTCGTTGTAATTCTCTTGCTTATTTACACGCAATCCAGTTTTTTTTTTAAAATGAATTTGCGAAGTTACATTATATCGGATTGTAATTTATTCTTGTGTTTTATCGCTAAAGTACTACAAACATTACTTTATCTCGATAATTGTATATGTGTTACATAGCGAGGGTTTTATACTTCTTATCTTACTGTAAAAATAAGTTAAAATTTTTATAACGAGTGCAAAGCTTCATCAAATTTTTGCGATTGGTTAGTGCGAAATTACTACAACTAAAGTTTGCAAAAAGTGTAAAACTGTACTTATTATATTGAATATAACCAATTGTCTTACTTAAATCAGTACAAATTAATCAATAAAACAGCATAAAACTAATATATTAAAAAAAATCCGATTATTTTCACGTTAATCTCAAGAAAATATATTTTCATTAGACTAAAGTATTCAGTAATTATGGATCTGTTTTAATATGGAACGATCGCTGATAAAGAAATGTTTTGCTGACGTTTTAATATCACGATTAAATATTGCTAAAGCGTTTGTGTTTTTATTTCTCATTGATTGTTAAATTTGCAGGTAGCTGAAATGTGTTTAAAATATTTTCTTAGTCCGCTACAACTTTTCCAGAATAATTTCTCATCTACATATGATATTTTTGTACTCATAAGGAGGGCATTGACCATTGAAACTGCTGCGTTTAATCTGAAATTGGTGCAGTCGTCGTTGATTTTTTTACTTTTGTTGTTCATTTAAAAGTATATATTTGAATATATTTAAAAAACAAAAACATTTACTATTTTTAGAACATCGTTGGAGTGAATTTTCAGCTGTTTAAATATAATAGAATAACTATATGTATATTCCAATAGCTAGTATTCAGCACGTAACCTTAGTATTTATTCAGCATATATTGTAAAACAGGAAATTATGGACCATTTTTAAAATATATTTTATGAAGTGCTCAAGTTTAATGTATTTATATTGTATATTTAGGCCAATGCAAAAATAACGATTTGGTGAAAAATAATAATGAACTTAGAAAGTTCTACAGATATTATCACAAACCTATTATTTAAAAAACTAATAAATGTACATGCATTATTTTTTTTTTCATTTTTTTTTGTTTTTTGAAACAAATATTTAAAATCTCCAACTTTTCAAATGTTCGATTTACACTTTTCTAAGCATTCTATCCAAATAGAGTAAAATTTTTCACTTACCCTTCTTTTTTGTAGACTGTTTTTTTTAATTACACTATTTTTTATAGTTCCTTAATTTTTTTTTTTTTTTATTATAAATACAAATATTTTTAAAATACTCTCTCTCTGGATTTACATAAATGTTAGTTGATTTCACTTGAAACCTGAACTGATCGTTAGGGTTAGTCCTGCTGGTGTTTTTTGTTATTTCACATTTTTATCCATTCACAAGGAAATATAGCTTTTAAAATTAAACATTTTCAGTTTCTTTTTATTAAAACTCGTTGAAGAAAGTTTAAAAAAACCCAACAGAGTTCGATCAACAGAGTTTTCACAGAATATATTCTTTCAAAGTTAGATTTTGGTTCTTTTTAGAAAATATTCCGAATGAAAGTTCAAACACGACCAATCGAAAAGCTTTCTGTTCTTCATCTAAATGGATCTGAATTATCCCAAAATTATTTCGGCAACGTTTTTTGGGTTTCCAAGCGAAGTTGAACAGAGAAGAGCGGATCTGTGCGAAGCTACGATGTTGTTGTGTTGCGTTTTACGACTGTATTGGTAACATGGACATTACGGCCGCTGGATGCACTCGGTGTTGTTGCAAGTTTTCGTTCATTTAGTTCGTAATGTACACTTTTTTATTTCGTTTATTTTTTATATTTACACTCCATCCACAAATTTCACTTAAAGCACACGTCATCACACGCCCTTCCCTGTCTATATGATTACCTCGAAATTTTTCGCTCACTCACTCCGACTCAAGCCGAAACTCAACTCAACAACTCCGACTCAGATGCGTTGCACGAGTCGCGCATATTGTCGGTTGCTCGTTTGGCCACATTTGTCCTCTATCGACATTCGGCCGTCGCTTGCTCTTCATAACAAAAACGACGAAACCCCCAAAAATGAAAAAAAAAACAAAAAAAACAAAATAAAAACAAAAAAAACGGCCCAAAAACGCAAAACGACGAAACTTAACAAAGCAGAATCTGAAAGGATAAAAAGCAACAAACATGCACAATCGGTGAGAGGGGCCAGGTGGGGAAACGGGGGGGCAAGCTGGCGTATGGCGGGCAGGGCGTAGCGTATCAAGCGCATCTATAGCCCTCCACATGCATCAGTCCAGTCGTCAGCGTTAACGTCATTGACGCTCGGCGCGCAGAGGGGTGCGGAGCGCGCGGCAGTGCAGCGCATTAAAACGCATCGTGGCCACTACAAATTTAGTGCAATAAATAAAAATTGAGCTCCAAAAAATAAAAATAAAAATGAATCCACAATACAAAAAAAAAAAGCAAAAAACAAAAGTTATGAAAAAAATTCGCAAACACCAGTTGCTGGAATCGAGGAACTGGCGAAGAGTCGAGAGACGGATGCGCCATATTAATGTGTGCGTTAAGTGGAGAATGTGTGCGTCCATGTACATGCGTCCTCAGGACATGTGTGCGATGCGTTGGTCGCCATTCGCCTAACAAAAACACGCACACTAACGTACGCATAGGCTGGATACTCGATTTTTTGGTTGGCTATCAAAGCCGCAAAAAAAAGAGGAAAAATGAATAAAAATGTGTATTTTTTCAAAACAGCCCCTATCTCCACAATGCAGCCGCCGCCGCGTCAACCCCAACCGGGGTCCGACAGTGGCTCACGTTTGCACTTTTAGATTGAACGGTTAAACGCTTTCACCTTTCATCCCAAACTAAACCACTCATGTTTAGCTGACCAGATTTGCACACTCAAGCACCCAGCCCTTCTTTCGTCCTTTCTATTTTGCTTAGCTGAGAACCGGTAGAACTTGTCATTAGTGCCTTCTCATGGATCGATTGCATAGCGATGTGATCGGCAACATAATCGTCGGTGTCCCACGGTGCAGTTATCGTTATGTCTATGAAGCGAGACAGCGATGATGGTCGATGGGCAAAAAAGTGCACGCAATGCAATAATAAGCAAAGTTTTTTCAAATCCCCAATGTAGGCCCACCGAAAAATACATTAAAAATCAAATAAAATAAAAATAAAACAAAACAAAACTCGTTCATTCTCTCTCGCTCTTGTCGATTTGCTCTCCCGTTTACCTACTTTGTCACAAATGACCAAACCAAATCCCCAACTTTTCGTTGCATCCCATTCGCATTCGCGCATTTAAATACATTGACATTGAATGCAATATTACGCGAGAGAGCGGTAGGAGGCGGTGGAGGGACATGAAGTGCTGCGCCGACGTTAATGTTCAGAGAGGACTAAAAAAAAAAAAGAATGTAAATGTGTTCCCCTATTTTTTATTTTTGTTTTACTTTCTTTTTTTGCATGTCCACAGTACATTTCCGTCTCATCCTTTCGCACGCATGCCGCATGTCGAACTGCAGCCCCAAATGGAACCCCCAATCGATGCACACTGGTCGATGCGTTTTTCACCAGAGCCGTCAAAGGCGTGCGTTTAACCCCTGCAGTATGAGGGTGGCGCGGACTGGGTAGGCCCAACCATGCAGCCGAATAAAAATAAAATGAAAATAAAAGTAAAAGCAAACAACAGCCGAATTTTAAAAAATAAAAATGGAATAGTAAATTATATAAAAATACACTAAAATAACACACGCACGCATCTCTTCTCGCATCCAACTAGAGGTGGGTCCGGTCCGATATCTTAATGAGAGAATACATACGATGGACGGTGGGTAGAATTTCTCGTATATTCCCTATAAAGTTTTTATATTCTGTAATAATTTGAGTTTTCTGTATAGTATAATGGAAGGATCGTCATCAGAATGATCACATTAGCAACAAATATTATCGATTTGGTGCTAATTATGTAACTGTTACGAATGAATCAGAGTTCGCGATTTTTCAAATAGTAACGATCATTTCATCTGGATCCTTCTATCCTTGATTGTTTAAGTCGGGAACTCATACCACGCGTCGTAAGATCGTTTCCGAGTTAAGCGTTGAAAAAAATTCAGCTCATCATAGTTTTATACTGCAGAAGCTTGATCAATCTTCTGAGAATTTTGGATATTAGTGAAACATATTATTTAAATTTATACTGAAAAAGTATAATGAAATATTTATAAAATTGTTTTTTTCTCACGTTGAACCCGACAGAAAGCTTTATTTCAAAAATACATATGTCTAAAATAATTCAAATTGAAAAATAATAACAATATGCAAGTTTAGATACTCGATAAGCAATATCATGATAGAAATCATTCCTACTACACAGCATAATCCCATACTATTAGCAAGGTGTTCAGAAATAACTCCAAACCCTTGTCCAATATTGGGTTCTATTTTGTGGCAACTGCTCCCGGTAGAGAGGCCGAAATACATATAATTTCCGCCTACATGGGGTTTATTCTTTTAACGGAATGGTGCGTATAGGGATGACAATTTTTTGTGTTAATATGAACCGCTAAAATGTTGTGCGTGTGCAAACACCATCCCTGTCAACATTATATACTATCACATGTATATAGGTAAAAAAATTAAAATAAGAACAAAAATCTTTGTGGTTCGGTTTTATTTCCATGCGTACTTCAAAGCTCGGAAAATTCTGTATGCTGGAGATTGAGACCCTTTCCTTCTCGCTTTATTTTAATTTTTTGTGTTCTTTTTTATGGCGAGTCTATGGCCCTATATCAGTCGGCCCGCCCGATTTTTTTTTAATTTCCCTGGACAACAAATATACCATTGTTTTTATTTTTATTTTTTGATAGTCCCCCCGTTATTTTTATATATTAAACCATGATAATGTGATATTCAGTATTTTTATTCATTTTATTTTCGGTTATGAATTTTTTTTGTGCACAGTTCCTCTTTGTACAGTTGGCTGGAGGCATTTTGTGGCGGCGGCTGAAATGATTTTGTGCAATAATACGCAATCAGGCGTTGCATTTCATTTTGCTTTCCCAGACCAAGGGCCCTTCGTCACATGCTATAGAAGATAAATTCTGGTTTGATGCAGCGAGTCTATCTAAATGCAGACACCATGATATCTTGAAGCAAAACAGATATAGATAATTCAAATGAAAATTTAGATATTCATTCCTGTATAAACTATGAAAATCACAAAGCGTTACACCCCAAATTTAAGTTGGTGTGGTTACATCCGTTTAGAAACATCCAAAAACCGTTTGCAAAAATTCTCGAACAAACTGCTGCATATACACATGCAAGTTGTATGATGTGGTCTGCGTAGCATTACATTCATCACCCATTGTAGCAAAAGAGAAATCTACTCAAGAGTCAAAAATAAACAAATGTGCCTACTTATGTACTTTCATTAAAAGTATTACATATATTTGAAAGATACATACGATATCCCTCAACCTCCTTCGTTTTAAAACCTGACTTAAAACTGCGCCTTACCATGTACTTAGTGTAGGTATATACATGAAATATATTTGTTGTTGTTGTTGTTTTGTTTCTTCTTCATCCAAAATGTTGGAGAAGATTCGAAAGAACTGAAACAAAATAAAAGAAGAGAAACTATATCTGGCAGTCATACTGGATCCTACGATCTACCAGTTCTCTAATTATTAGTCAGAAGAGAATTTCGGAGGGGTGCACCGAAAATCATTGAGTGTAGCTGAAACACTCCATGCAACTGACGCCACTTTTAGATACGAGCAACGATCGTGGTTCGAGGTTAACGGCTTCAGTACAAGTTTCTGCTTTGTTGTTTCCTTTTTCTACTTAATACACACTCCAAAACACTCGTTTTTAACTAAACATAAGGAAAAAGTAATATCGAATATATGGGGAAGGCGAGGTACGTCATGACCGATTACAATATAGGCAGAGCAGCCATAGAAAACAAGCTTCAAATTGACGTATTTCGAACTGCAACACAAATGCAGTTTCTCGAACGTGACTAACACATTGGAGTATGCGGTAGTATTTGTTTAACACCGTCAGACCTTGGTTCGAGTTTGCCGAAATTTCGTTTCTCTCTGCTACACACACACACACTTCTATATAATTACAAATTGTTTTCGTTGTTGTCGTTTGATGGAACAACTTGAACTTATTCCATTCCCCTGTACAACACGAACACAATCTTAAATTCATAAGGGGAACGATCGTGGCTTATATTATCTGGCGCTGTGTTGGTGAATTTCGGCAGTAATAATTGCCGAATAACGCCGTGGTATTGGTGAATTGAGAGTTTCGCAGCAAGGCAAGAGTAGCGTGCGGAGAGAGAAACGTCCTATCTCTCGTTGTATTTCTCTCTGAATCATCCTCTATTCCTCTCTCAAAGTGACTCCAAATTCAACTGCTCCCAAATTTCGCTGTTTATATTTTCGCAACCGAACGATCCCTAGTCCAGAGCGTTCTCCTCTTAGTATAGATAGCTGAGATATTTTAGACTGGGATGCACACAATCAAGTCAGATTTTCGGCAGTTCAAAGACCGCAATTCTCGATGAAAATAAGTTTTTTCTTTTGTGCATTTCTTATTTGTTTCTATCTGTCTTTTTGCATGAGCGTCTCATTTCTTCTGAGTAATTTGTATTCTTGGTTTTGGACTTATTTCTTGAATATTTCGAAGTACGAAATCTTCACTAAAAATTCCTGAAATATTCGATAGAAATGTGAAGATCTCATTAAAAGTTTTAGTTTATTAATTTATTATATTATTAATTAATTTTATTTTATAATTTATAGTAGGAATATTAAAACATTTCATGGTATAGAGTATTCTAAATCTTTCGAAACAAAAACATTAATGTTATTATCTGCTTATGACCAAAGTACCACTAATTTCTTGATTTCTTAATAAGGGATTACGACAGTTAGAGTGAATATATTAACATATCAACATGAGTATCCCGAATAGGAAATCAACCCTTAATATGTTTAGAATCCAGTCTCTTAAAATCAACACAAGGAACACAAACCCCTTTTTTGTTTATATCTATGCTCAAGTGGGGTGTTAGGTCAAAACACCAAGAGGATGAGGTCAAAGGTCGCAATTTTCACAGTAGACTGGAGAGGCCAAAGGGCCAAAATTAAGTGAATTTCCCACAAAGTGTTAAACGGTGGTAGGGGTGTCTGACATATGCAACCAAATAAGTGGTTCATAGGAGATGTGTCCTGTCAGTGGTTCAAGGGTTAACGAAACACTACACGCTACTTCATATACGGGACAGGGTGGGTTGACAAGATAAGTTCATTGATAAGGATTCGCTTTGGTTGTGTATGCTTTGTTTTTGTTGGAAAATCCTGTAGAAAATTCCCCAAACAATGAGCATTTGAATAGGAAAATCGTAGGCAAGCATACTAATATGATTAACATTCGAATTATCCTCCCTAATTATGTGGCCATGTTCATGATTTAATGTTCTTCCACCATTACATAGGAAAGCGACCTCTAACACAAATACTTGTGTCTCACACTCTGCCACTTGTGAGTGAGTGTGTGGATTGGTACAGGTGCATTGATAACATTTGAAGATGAACAAATACATAGCTGTTATGGTTCCACCTTTTATTTAGGTCGCAACGAACGAACGAGCGTGTACCTGCCTTCTGAGTTACAGCTGGAGCTTACTGTAACACAAGTCTGCGACTATAACCTTATATTTTGTTCGAATCCCAAGCGATGAAACTGGTTTCAGGTAAATATACTCAAATGTGTGATATGCAGTTAATTATTACACCATTTTAAGGCAAACAGCAACAACCTGATTTCTATATTCAAAAGGAGAAATCAGATAGGTAAATAGTATTTCAGAATTCGCGCAATTATTTGAAAAAATTAAGTGAAGACAAAAGTCAAGGTAAGAGAAGTCCGAAATCTGAAACAAAATTTATCGGAAGAAAAATATAAATCTTCCAATAAAAAACCCATTCCAACAATTACAAGTTGAAATACAGTGGTATTCTGTTTTAACCAAATTCCATCAGATATATCCCAAAATACCAATCATTCTTACTGAAATTTGAAAATTCCGATCTCTGAGGAACAATCTAAACACGTGTTGTGTTTTTTCTCAACTTGAACGATGTTTCCACTCACGAGCAGAAGTGTTCGAATCGCTCAGGAGCTGTTAAAATGCTCGTGAGCACCAAATATGACCGAAAGCGGTATTTATACATTTCAGTTTCCACCTAACTTCGTCTCTTGGCCGACCACAACAATAACAGCTACACAATGATATGTAATCAACATCCGAACCTAAAAACAAAAAACACTCTAAACTACACTGCATTTTATTTTTCTACCTCTTTTCTTTGTAATAAATACATTTTATTAATATTAACCAAATGTAACCACGAAATATCCAGTTTCTTCAGGGTCGTCTGAACTTTATGTTATAATAAAATTATTTTATTTAGTTAAAAATTACAAAACTACGATTTTTTTCCATTTAAGGAAACATTTTTTTTATAATATTCGTTATAATAGAAAAATGTGCAGACGCTGAGTTTGGACTAGATTGGTTAATTATCTTGTCCATAATTAACCATTCAAAGACTGATTCGTTAACAATTGCGCACCTTGTACCTCTCATCTGAAAAATTATAAAATTATATTTTTCAAACCATTATATCTGGGTTTTATCCAATCTAATAATACAAAATAAAAAAAAAATTTAACTAATTTATTAAACAAGTCTAAAAAAATAAAATAAATCAAATTTCGACAAACATAGACAATTATCGTGATTCTATGGTACAAATTGGGCTAAGCTACTATTTTTTGTAGGCATGGATTTATATTAACTTACCGAAAATCAAATTTGTAGTTCATATATTATGAACCATAATTTATGGTAAATGAATCAAAATAATCCAAAACATAGCCTAATCTATTCACTTAAAGTTCCAAGATTCGCGATTGTATGGGGAGCACAAGCTTTACCCCTTACCTGACCAAAATTCGAAAATTACAGAGGATCTGTTTGAAGGTTTTGTATGATGAGTACATAAAGTAAAATTTGTGGCAACATTTGAATTGAAATAGATATTTATTAAAGCTCAAGTACAAAATCATCATCAACCATCAAAAAGACAATTGCAACTCCAATACATTTCTAATACCACTCAACCCAATTGACACCCGGCTATGCGGGCTAATACAGTTTTTCTGGGGATAGGTCAAGAAGTTTAGTCACTACATACGACAAAATTGACGATTTCTCCCTAAAGATTTGCAGACACTCTCAAAACATCGCCTTGGCAAAAGGACACTGTAACAGTTGTAGCCAGATAGCCCAAAGGAAAATCCTCTATCTTCCTCCGCATCTTTTCCTTACATAGCACCAGAAGTATGATATAAAGAGAAGGGGAGGTATATACCGGGCATACATGGAATACCATGTGAAATTTACGTAGTTTGGGAGACTGGAGGTTTGTCATTACTTCAAGGAATCTTCATGATGGATTACCTCTCAGGGTCAGCAGAATCTTTGTGTCTCGACCAGGCAATAACAGTCGTTCATTTGACATAAAAATTTGCAGCTATTGCTCGAGTCAAATGAACTTGTTGCAATGACCGAATTACCTTCCTTAAGAAATCTGTGGCGATTTTCATATATCAAAAACTTGCATTATTCTACAAGAAAAAACCCGTAGCACGGGAAGTTCCTAGGGAGCATATTGTCGACCAGCAGTGGGTGGCATTAACAATGCCTCAGCAGTAGCGCAACACTTTTCCAAGCATGCTTCGAATGTCTGTTCGGAATACATTACGGTCGAAGGGTGGGCGGTTTATCTAACGCCCGCTTGAGGCTATTTTTGGCCGAGAAAACCCAACACACTGTCTTACAGGTGGTTGTTGTCAAGCCTGTTGCTAGCCAAGATTCCGTCTTCGGTTTCAGCTTTCGCATGTCCTGGGCGTCTTCTTAGTATATGTATGTATCGGTGTGTGTGCCAGCAGTTGTGTGTTTTTGCTCAGCTGTTCGGTCTATGTATAAACAATGCAAACAAGGAAAAGCTGTCAACAGCTTTGTATTTTCCCTCAATATTTAATTTGTACCTGAGGTTTTGTGTGGTACACATCTCTGGAGATGAACACGGGCAATGGAATAAGTTTCAAAAAATCGGTTAATCAAACATTTTTTAAATAATATTATATAAAAGTTTCCAACTCATATTTCAATGTCAATTATGTAAACAGTTTCCCAATATTTTCCCCTAAATATATAGATTATTTCTTTTCTTTTCTCTCCGTTTGCTCTTTCTTAGTTTCCCGTAGCTTTTTAGCGCCTGAGAATTTCTACATTCCCCCTCTGTCGTGAAGGAAATGCGAAAGTGGCAGTAAAGGGGATGCCCAAACCATACGTTACAATGACCGTCGGTGTACATACACACAGCTTATATACATAATGGCACACGTGCAGGATTTTCTCTTTTTTCTGCGTGGTTTGCAGAATTTGTGTTACTTTCGGGCCAAAGAAGAGAATATTTGGAGCTGCTGGAGACATTTTCAAACAAGTTATTTTCTCGGATCGTGAATCCATTTTTCCTTCCTCTTCGCTGTTTGTTTCTCATTCATTTTCCTTTTTTTCTAAATGCATTATTTCATTCATAGTTATGAATCTCTTGATGTATAAAATGCGATAACAACAATAGTTACACAAAAATGATAAATAGAAAAACAATCGAACTTCAGAAAAGAGGTTGTAAATCATGGAAATACCACCAACGAAAACTCTCCACTGAGCAGCACACTGAAAATCCCTGATTTGTAAGCCAATTTGCACTTATGCTTATCTCATATCATTTCATTTGTATAATGTTCCCAATATGTAAACCTGTGTGTGTATGCGCCTGTGTCTATGTTCAAGAAAACCCCACCACAATGCGTGTGGACCGTGTTCTGTTGTCAGCGGTTAACGGCGAGGAGAAAAACTTTACATGCACACACACGTATCCCGTATCCTGCGGGGTTCATTTCTAAGCTCATTTATGTTTATAACAAATTCGTGTTATAGCAGTTCGCATTTCGCGTATCTCTGCGGAGGCCCTAAATATTCAAACAGGAGAGATCGCTGGCGTCAGTCAACCTCATCGTAAGGAATCGCGAAACGCATTTACACGCGCCTCTTTGGCCGTAGAAATCCATCTGACGGCTGTAACAGGTAATTGAACTAGGTCTTATGGAGCGTGAAATTGTGTGCGCGGAACTAATGCCAGGAATGTGGTGCAATATTACCATGATGTTCAACAAAGCCATTAACCAGGTGTAAAAGGATTTGCTCGAGGAAACAGCACCTCCGATGTGGTTTGGCATGCCGGCTTCTGCGGGATTGGAATTATATAATTACCATTGTGACATTCGGTATATGTTTGAGACCTCTATCTCTATCTCTCTATCACATACCAATAACAGAAGGAACAAAGAATCGCTATGAAATCGTGGGAGCCCGTTAAAGAAATAAGAAATAACAGATTTTACAAAACAAGGAATGTGTGTAAATCATCGTGAAGGTCGCACAAAATACGAGCAACAACTTTCGAAGCGAAAATCATAGAACCGACAGAAATAAGGCGAAGAAGACGCTCACCTGTTGAATGATATTCTCACCATACCACGATTCCCAACAAGTTCATGAGAGAAACTTCAGAAAAAACTACAAAAGGAGCAAACAAAGAAAAACCTTCTCCATTTAGTGTGGTGTCACTGATGATTCACCAAACACCACATCGCCGCTTCAATAAATTGCGGCAGACAAACCACAGCTAAAAAAGGAACCGGGGATGCAGTGACCATGAGGCAACGCTGTTGAACAACAGCAACATAAGAAGAAAAAGAAGGCTCCAGCCAAGCGCAGAAAAAGAAAAACTTCTCAAACCCCTCTCTCACACATCGCCATAGCAATGACCTAGCCACACAAATATCATCTGCATGGCATGGAGCCTCAGCATCGCAGCCGTTTGGCATACTTTCCACTCTTCCACTCTCGCCCGACGATTTGTCAGTCCGTTTTTCACGTCGGTTCGGTCTCGTAAGGCACAAAAAACGCACCCACTGGCACCCACACCCCCCACGAATCACATATTGCACTCGTCGTAGTAGTGGGTACCACCGGTGGCTGGGGTTTCATCGTTTATTTCCGAGTTGACTGAGTTGCCGGCTCGAGTGACGGTGGGGTGTTGGACGTGCACTCTTCTCTTTGCCAGTGGCAGCCACTTTCGAGGGGCAAGAACAGAAATGGGAACTGGAGCAGTCTATGGGAACCACGTGCTTCACGTGGGGTTTTCAAAGTTTTATTTTGTATTTTCCCGCTCGTCGGAAAATCGTATGTTTTTTGTCGATATATTAGCCCAAATTCGCTGCTTGTTATCTTGATAACGATATCTTACGAGTACGTACATCTTATTCAAAAATTCTTTAGTACTTCCAGAAAGTATCTCATTTTCTGAATGGAACTTTTCTCGTGGTAGATATCAGTAGATTGGATCACAGATTGGTAAATCGGTGTAGATCTTAAAAATCTTTTGAAGAAGAAAAAGTATAAGAATTGGCTAACGGGTACAGCAACAATGTTCAAAGTGGTTGGTGAACCATTCCATGCAAGGTGATCCTAATTTGTCAAGTTTTGTCACCACAAGCTGAAGATAAAACTTTACCTGTGCAATTTTTTCCAGAGTGGTTCACGTAGTTAGAGATTTAACACTCGTCGAGACACTCGTCCTGTTTGGTTTAACCAATACGGTTCCTTAGATCCAGTCAGGTGTTTATAATACTATTATAAATGTTAGTCTTCTAAAAAAACGATTACTATTTTCTTTTTTAATTCTAATAGAAACACTTAAAACGAAAAAAAAAACACTTTGTTAAATTTTTTACTTAATCGTGTTTTTATTCAATAATAACAAAATATTGCATAAAAACCCGAAACTACATATTTTTCAACTTAAGCTTCTAGGGACAAATACAATTTCAATTCAAGGACTTAAAATACATAGGCTGGACCTCTGATCGTTTGAATGTTAAATAGTTATGTTCAAACGAATTTATTTGAATTTAAAGATCTATTATATAATTCATACTTAATTCATTATGTACGAAATTTTAAGACTTAAACTTAATTTTCGAGATTGAAAAGTTTTTGTATATATACCTTTAGTTGACTATTATTCCCTCTAATATTAAGTGAACTGTAGAACATGCATGGCTGCTCATGCCAACTGGTCAACTCGATTTTATTGCTCAGTTTCTACCGAAGCATAAATTCGTATTGTAAGTGGTAGCTAAATGGTACAAAGTGGTCTGCAATAGCTAGTTTTTTTATCCACCATATTTTCTTCCCTCTGCGGTCTGTGGACCGAAAAACGTTTACTGATCAAAAACAAACATTAAACGAAATAAGCTTGTCTTTTTTTAAATATGTTTTTTTTCAATATAAACGACTAAATTGGTTTTAAAAATGCATTAGCTAAATTTTTCAGTGGAAAAAACACTTTGTACTGGGGAAGCTCATCCCGAAAATCGTCCATTTTTGGAAGTATGTTTTATCTCTTTTCCAAGTGGCCGATTGCACCGAGGTTGATGAAAAGCTACGTCTTGAAGATAACAATAATAACATGGTTTCTGGACATGGCAATGTAAATTCTTTAGCTTCGGCATTACCCCGCTTTATTATACCAAATATATTACCTTCGGTGGAATATACAACCCTCTAGGCATATACAATTGTATGACTGATGGCGGGGCTATCCATCCATCTCCTAAATGAGAAGAGACATTTAATGTCTGCGCTGTAATCGAATTTTGTAACGGAACGAATAATTTTGTAAACTTTATGTTTATGACTTCTAATCGCAATTCTATTCAACGGAGTTGAAGCCATGAAAAACGCAAATAAAAACAAGGGAAATATAAAATAGACATTATATTGAGTAATAAGAAAACAAAGATGGCGCATCAAATGGTGGCACGGCACTCATGTGCGCGCCGTAAAAAACTGCTGATGGTGACCCACGGGTAGATGAGTAGGGGTGCTTGTAGGAAGCATTTGTCTAGTTACAAGACGGCTTCATTGCGTGGTGTATGTGAGGGTGTGTGTGTGGGCGTAATCCCACCGTATCCATCCTTCACCATAGTTGGATACCGATGCTGGAGCCTCCATTACAAAGTTTCTAAACTTTACGATTAAATATAAAAACGAGAAAGAAGTTAAAGCGCCCTTGATATTAAAAAATGCGCAAATAGCAGGGCATAAGGCATGCTGTACCGTTGTTTTATGACAACGGCAGCTACAGCAGTGGCGGCGACAGCGCCGCGGTGGCTGTAGATGCAAGGACGCAGCTCCTCAACTCGCTCGTGCTCGCGGTGGCCGCCCCAGCTTCTGTTCTGCTTTAATTTCCGTAATTTCAGCTAAAAAAAATTCAACAATATAAAAAGGCAGTATCGACGTTTATAGACCACTCGTACGTTGCTTCCTGTTCTTTGCGTGGTCTCGAGTTCAATGCTTCGCTCGCTCGCTCAGTGCGGCAAGAAGTCGCACTAGCTTTGGAATCCGCATCCGCGTATCCGCGAGATACGCTCCTGAAGCGCTTCCCCTCGCATGTAAAGTTACAGAAATGAGCAGCGAGAGAAGATATTAAAATGGCAAATAACAACAGCAAATTTAAGATATTTCCAAAGCATTTCCAAAGGAGCAATACATACCGATACAAGAACAACGTTTCAAAACAGCTCTACTTACACGAAAAATTTAATGACAACACTAAAAAGTTTAAGCGTTATTATTTTGTAGCGCAAAATAAGGGAGATGACGCCCGGAAAATATGAGGCTGTAAAAATGGCAAATTCATGACCCAGTGCGACCTCACCTCACCTCGCCGCGCCACGCCTCATCCTGGCACTAACAGGGCTCGAAGCTCGTCGCTGGGTTGTAACGATTCGGTTATTACAGTTATATTGCATGAAATGCTCGGAGTAACGCACATAACTCAATCTTCGACATCTTTCTCAGGGCTCAGAAGAAGTTTCTCTTCTGCTCCACTACGGTCTTCTTCTAAAATTTAGTACTTTGTGATGACCCCAGGGACTGGGTTTAGCTTTAAATTTTGACTATTTCTTGTAGAGAGCTCTTGGATACTTTCAAAAGAATCGAATTTACAACTTTGTTGTTCGATAGCTTTGTTCAGAACTTTCTCCAATGCTACCCCATCAAATCAACCGTTAGTTTCATAATGTCCTAAGAGTTTCTTACGGTTTAGTGGTTGAATAAATACACGAACCGTCTACTTAACAAAAATTGGTACCATTATTTCCAGTATATATCTTTACACAAAATGTTTCGCCAAGAAATACTTCGACAAATTCGAACATTTGATATATATATCTCTATGAACAAAATACAAATTAAATGGCGTTGGTTCATCAAGTGAGAACATCTGGACTGATTTAGCTACTTTTTTTTAAATGTTCGTATTAACTCAAAACAGTTGTACGAGGAACAAAGTGAGAAATTTGAAATTTGCCATAAGTTAAAAAGTTATCAATTTAGTCATTAATATTGAAACCTGTTCGTAATGTTTCGAAAATAAAAATTAAAAACAAAAAAACTTATAGTAATAAGAAATCTTCACTATAGTGCGTATTGAGCAAATGATTTTATTTAAATTCTTAAAAGCAATACAGCGTTTATTAAAAAAGAGATATTAGGTATCGACTTTAGTGAGTCCCATTAAAATTCTTAAAATATTTAAAAGATCACCAAACATCTACCCTAAAACCAAAAGAGGGTCGTCAAAACAAGATCAATGTAAAATGGCAATTGTAGCGCTGCTTTCGTTTAGAAGCATTTGCGGTGGACGATTCCGGGACCAGATTCATCGTATTCCTGTTTGGAAATCCACATCTGTTGGAAGGTGGACAAGGAGGCCAAGATGGATCCACCGATCCATACGGAGTACTTCCTCTCTGGTGGAGCAATGATCTTAATCTTAATTGTGGATGGAGCCAAGGCGGTGATTTCCTTCTGCATACGATCAGCAATACCTATGCAAACGATGAGAATTCACAATAAGCCCAAAATTACAAGATCAGCAATTGAGATGTGAACTCACCTGGATACATAGTAGTACCGCCAGACAAAACGTTGTTGGCGTACAAGTCCTTCCTGATGTCCACGTCGCACTTCATGATGGATTGGTAGACAGTCTCGTGGATACCGCACGATTCCATACCCAAGAACGAAGGCTGGAACAGGGCCTCTGGGGTGCGGAAACGCTCATTGCCGATGGTAATGACTTGGCCATCAGGCAACTCATAAGACTTCTCTAGGGAAGTGGAAGCAGCGGCGGTGGCCATTTCCTGCTCGAAGTCCAGAGCGACATAGCAGAGCTTCTCCTTGATGTCGCGCACGATTTCTCGCTCAGCAGTGGTGGTGAAGGAATAACCCCTCTCGGTGAGGATCTTCATCAAGTAGTCAGTCAAGTCGCGGCCAGCCAGATCCAGACGAAGGATAGCATGGGGCAAAGCGTAGCCTTCATAGATGGGGACGGTGTGCGAGACACCATCGCCGGAATCCAACACAATACCGGTGGTACGGCCAGAGGCGTACAGGGAGAGCACGGCCTGGATGGCCACATACATGGCTGGCGAGTTGAAGGTCTCGAACATGATCTGTGTCATCTTCTCACGGTTGGCCTTTGGATTCAGCGGGGCCTCAGTAAGCAGAACTGGGTGCTCCTCGGGGGCCACGCGGAGCTCGTTGTAGAAGGTATGATGCCACACTTTCTCCATATCGTCCCAATTGGTGATGATGCCGTGCTCAATGGGATACTTCAGGGTGAGGATACCTCTCTTGCTCTGGGCCTCATCACCCACATAGGAGTCCTTTTGACCCATGCCCACCATCACACCCTGGTGACGAGGACGTCCCACAATCGAGGGGAAGACAGCTCGTGGGGCATCATCGCCAGCAAATCCGGCTTTGCACATGCCAGATCCATTGTCTACGACCAGAGCGGAAGCTTCTTCGTCACACATATTGCTTTGCTATTAATATGATCTGAAAAAAGTAAAACGATTTGAATTAGCGGGTTACCGAATATTGAATTAGCTAGCGAATATTGAATTAGCAGCGAATATTGAATTAGCCTTACATAAAAACCACAAAAGATGAAACTTTGCTAGAGACGAACCACGCAATGTGTGTGAATTCCTTGGAGACTACGGCAAGAGTGATTCGCTTTGTGGACAGCTCGAGTCTTTTAAATAAATTGGCTTTGTGCAGCGTACAAATATCAAAACTCATGTAAATGTATGTCTGTTCGTATATCTATCTGTCTGTCACTAGAACGTCAAAAGTGCAGAAAATTGCATAGGAATATCACTACAACCAAGACAATAGAGACATCTCTAACAGACGAATAAATAGACCGATAGACGAGTTTGGTTGATTGTGTTTCCACACGGAACGAAAATATTTCGGTGCCAAAAGTAATGATGTGTGGTGACAACGGCATGTGGAGGGCAGGGAAGTTTTTACATTAGATTATAAGCTCTATGCTGTAAAAGCTGTAGACGTGCAGGACTTTTTAGTTGTCATAAGATTAAAAATAAATCTATTCTTATGCACTCTAATAAAAACATTCGACAACAATCACCATAGATGGAGTGTCAGTTTTGTGTTCTAAATGTTTATACAGTAATACCACGCTAATATTATCTTGGACGACCGGTAATATCGGAAGAAAGAGTGTTCCAATTAAAAATAAACTATTATAGTGAGGTAATATTTGTTGATAGATCTGGATAAACTATTCCTTCGTCTTCCCTTATATGTATACATCAATTACTAAAGACAACAACAACAACAACAACGAAATATATTCACATATGCTGAACGTCTGCAAAAGTGTGGTATTTCTGCAAAGAGTGATTGTTATTTTTAATTCAACAATCTTGTCGATTGCATCCTATGCATACCCACCTACGGCTTTGCTTGCATAGATTTTTGTGGCATTACACTTAACGGACGTGAACGTAATAGATATCTAATGTATAATTTCTGTGAAACATTTATGATTTATAGTTCTTAGTTTGATTTGGCGTGAAATTTAATTTCCAATTATGCTTTGAAGCGGCAACAATTTATAAATTTTAATCTACATAATATAAAAACTGGTATTATCGAATGTGAAAACTATATTAGGAACTTACATAATATATAATAATTGAATTTGTATGAAATCAAAAAACAAAATTATTTATTGTAAACACTAATCTTCGATTTATATTTATGTATATAATTTTCTTTATCCCTTTTCTAGTAGAGACTACTACATTAATACTGTAATGGTGTAAAAACGAATTATCAATGATCATGGAGAATCGGAGAATTGGAATATTCGATCGTATATAACGATAATTCCCAGCATTATTATATATTTATATGCCAACAAACAATAATCTCGAACCATGAGGTAATTTATTAAAATTATTTTGAATTTTCCCACACTTACGTATGTCGACCTAAGCTTTTAGACGAAAATAAAATTATATAAAAGAACTAAAGCTATTAGAAAAATTGCTTTATATTTTTTTGAGGGCCAATTCGAATATCAGGCAATAATAAGAATATGAAAAATCTAAATTTAAGCTTTTGTCGACTTCAAATTATATTGTTAATATAAGATGATAGATCGGATCGGATAGAGAAAATGTGGTAACAACTCTTATATTCATTAAAAGTATAAGAATTTAAGGAATACGTTCCGTAAATTCGTGGTTTCAGAATATTTTCTTTTGGTTCGGGTTGGAGGTAGGTGATATAAATGTACGCATTTCAAATTAGTTTAGCTCCGGCTCATGTACTTATCGAGTATTTTTGTGGGAATGGCTTGGGATATGGTTTATTTTGGTCCTTTTTTGTTTTTTTGCAAATATACTGCATTTTAGGGCGGAGTTTTTAATTTTTATTTTCCACGGGGCTTCACTCCACATTGGAGCTCATTCGCTCGCACTCATACGAGCCACGTTTGAACACACTACGCTCCCAACGGTTTGTTCGTTTGCTCGCTTGTGCGTTTGTCCTTCTGCCGCCGCGGCAGGCTAGTTTTTTTCTTTTTTTCGTATTTAAAATATATATTTTTTTATTCATTGCCTTTTTATTTGATGCTGATTTTGTTTTGTTTTGTTATTTTGTTTAAATATAATACAACCATTCCAGGGCAGCACTCGGACGATTGCAATCGACGACCCATGGGAGACGACCTCACATACGGACGCACATGCGAAAAAAAACTCTGCTTAACATGGCTGAAACTGCAGTCGGTGTCGATGTTGGTGTTGGTGGTTCGGTGAGTGGGCGCGCGCGCCAATGCAACCCAAAATGCATTTTATTATAGTGCAATCTGCCGCCCCATTCCAGTGGGCATGTCCAGTAGACTCGAATATATATCCTTATACTCACACCAATGCAAATTTTAAAATAAAAATATCATAAAATAAAAATTCTATTTGTTTTTTTGCCAAATTTTTT
The DNA here is from genome assembly GCA_017309665.1 of Coelopa frigida. Classification (NCBI taxonomy): domain Eukaryota; kingdom Metazoa; phylum Arthropoda; class Insecta; order Diptera; family Coelopidae; genus Coelopa; species Coelopa frigida. Next base: position 13,269,310 of record CM029564.1, on the reverse strand, counting down.
TATATGTCGGGTGTATATAAAAAAATGCATGTATGGTGAGTCGCTGGGTTGGGTGCAGCAAACGCATTTTCCCCTACTCACTCTTGACTTTTTTGTTCAGTTGCATTCGCATGTGGTGAGGGAAAAGCGATCCACTGGTCAGTGCGGGTTTCGCCAAATCAACGCTGGTTAGAAACGACTCTTACGGATGGGTCCTATTGTTCTTCTAAGATTTTGAATTTGTGCATTTTCAATTTCGCTTGTTATTATATTATTAGAACGCTAATAAAAAACAATAAATAAATTGATAACAAAAATATATGCTCTACATTGATAATGTTCCTTCGAAACAACGAGGTCGTATGAGCAACATAGTACTAGCTATTTGTTCCCATGAATTGGAAAATAACCGCCTCTGAGTAAATATTCCACCCAACCACCGTCCGCATGTTCAGGCCTCGGATGAAATTTAGGATGGCAATTTATGTTTTTGTCATTTTTTGGACGCACAACACTTCCCCTCCACCTCCGTTGCCGGACTGCACTCGTGTTGTTGCGGTTCATTTTTGTGCGTAAACCTACTCGATATTTCCTGCTCTCTTCTTGATGTCATTTCACTCGCACCCACCGTGCGAATGGGGGATTTTTTTGGTTTTGTTTTAGTATTTTTTGGATTTTTCCACCAAAAGCAAACAAAAAAATAAAAAAAGAACAGAAAAATCGTGTGTTGACGTGGCTGGGCGGTGAGGTGGACCGTGGTGAGTTGCAGTGGGGCTTAACGCACAACCCAGAGCGAGGAGTGCGAGCATTTTACAGCTCGAATAATGACTGCATTTTTATTGGCTGATTGAAAACAATGTACTAACAATAAGTAGTTTCCCCTCACCTAGGTTTTTCAGTTTTGTTTCGTTTTTTAAAATTTGTGTTCCCGGTTGTTTTGGATTTTTTGTGAGATTTAAATTTTTTTTCTTGTAAATATGTACAAATGAAATGTTTACGTTGGTGCATTATGTTGATGATGTTGGCATGCAAGGCAACTGGCTCCCTCTGTTGGTCCTTTGCTGGTCCATGTGAGCCTGCGTAGGGTGAGATGGGGGAGGTCTACTGTATACTACTTTTTTTTTACCAATTGAATTTTTAGTATTTTTTTTTAGTAATTAAAAATATTCCCCACACCTGCTGCTCTCTGGTCTAAACGAAAAAGGCGCAAGAGGTGAAACGGTTGTATGTGGGTCGCCACCCCTCAATTTCGGCGCATTAAGTTTGTATTCGGCCGTTCGCATGCAGGACTCGATATTCGATGTTTAATTTTCTGCACACGGGCCGAACTCCATCAAGTTAGAATCCGTTGTCAGTCCCATTACTTTTTTTTAGTTCTAATGACAATTTCTCACCTAGATGACTAATGATGCTGATAGTTGATCCCAACTGTCGATACTTATCCACTTCCTTTCCAGTGCTGATTAAAAAAACAGTGGGCTTTATATTACACCAAAACAAATTATTGTATGAATATGAATACAAAAAAAATTAGAATGATATGGGTGCATCTCTACCGAAGGACCGGAAGGACTTGAAATTGTCGACCGCGAAATGGTGTGTTATTTGGAGTACCATGAGCTTTTTAATGAGTTGAGTCAATTTAAGCAGTTGCAGGTATACAAATTAATTATCCATTCGAAAACTTGCTTCATCTTGTAGAAACCACACACCGGATTATATTTTCAGAATGATGGAAGTTGTACTAAAGAAATCTCTGGGAAGCTCCTAGAAGGTGATGTTCCCCGAATATTCGATGTTTCAGGAAGCATCCGTCGCGAAATTTATTAGATTATCTGAACTTGATGCATTTTTGTAACTTAAAAATTATACACAAAAATTTTGTATATAAAATTGTCCAATATTCAAAATTGTATTTATTATTAGCTAAAATTATATACATAATTAATTATGTATATAAAAATAAATTAAGGGCACTAAGGTGTTCAGCAGCTCAAAGTTAATTTTATATTAACTTGCTTTTGCGAATAATTTATTTTGATATATTTGATTCTATATATTTTCAAAGTATAAATTCTTATTAATCAAAATATGAACAAGTCAAAATATTTAAGGTATTTCTATAACCAGACAGTTCATAGAAAACAGTTTTTTTGGAGAAATCTTATAGTTATACTTTATATACTCATATACATTTGTTTTTGTTTTAGAGTTAGCTTGATATTATGATGGACTCAGGGTTTAATATTAAAATTAATTTTTAAGCAAATATTTTTATTAGCATTCCTCTACTTATAAACAGTTATACGTTATCATTAGATATTAAGAATCCTATAAAAATCAGTTCATTTATTTAATTTTTATTCAAGTTTAATAATAATTTTCTAAAATAAATATATTTCTGGAGGAATTCTAAAAAATAGTATAAAATGATTTTGTCACATCAACTTTTTCTATTTATTATCTCTTTTAAAACGAAAATTTAATTTAAAATATTCAATAGAAGAAATATAAGGTTATAGTAAAAACCCTAGATACTGACAGAATTTGAACCCACGATACGCCCACCTACCATACAAACAAAGTATTTATTATCTAGTGAACCATGCCATGTGGATCGATGACATTTTATGTAATTGAGTAAAATTTAAAAGATCACCCGACAGACACTATCCATTTTGAAAGAACTCTGTTATACTACACAGAGACTATAACGCCAAGGACTTCGATTTTTCATCCCTCATGCCAAGGTATGATTTGATATTTCATAAAAATTTGTATCATAAAATATTTATCATGGATTTTTGATTTGAACGGATATGTATTTTATGTTCCTTTTTATAGATATAAGATTATATATGTATACTATAAGATAACACGCACCCATCATATTCGAGGGCAAAGTATTTCGAGAGGGAGAAGTCTTTTTCCGTTCCGTTAATGCTCTTAGCAATAAAAGTGCTATTTATACACATAAAATTCGCTATAATGTACACATGCCCTATATTAAAATTATGTTTGTTTCAACAAGAGAAGAGTGGAGCATCCTTGCCAGAGGACAACCAAACGCATTATAAGAAAAGTGGAATTTGATTTGTGTGTTCATATCTAAGAAAACATTACAATATTTAATATGTGAGATAAATAAAGCACATTCCTCCAATGAATTAATTCATAATGTAACAGTTTTTTCTATTTTAAAGAACAATAGTAGCTTAAGATTACAAAAGCTAACTGCGAATTGATACTTAATACTTACGGGTCTTGTATATCTTATTTGAACAATTTAAAAAGTATGTCTTAGTTATATAAAATAAATATAGCCTTTTTTAAACCATATATACAAAACTAACATTATTTTATATTTTTAACTAATATATTAAAATAAGTTTAAAAATAATTTCAAAATTTTAAAATAATGTTTTTTATAAAAATAAAATAATTCTTTTGATAGTCGCCAAGTAATTAATGGGAGTGGAATACTAATAAACAATTTCGAAAAAATAACAATACCCAGGCAAAATCTGTTAACTTCGGCCAGGCCGAAGTTTACATACCCTACACCCTGCATACAACGTTTATTAAAGGAAAAACAGTGAATTTCTATCAATAATTATTGAAAATGCATCATTATACTTCAATGCAATTAACTCCATCGTGCGATTTTCACAAATGTGGCCTCTTTCAAAAGGAAATTATATATTTGAAGCTATATTCGTATTCCAAACACGATTATACCCTTTTTTTGTCGATTGTCTAATCTGTGAATAAGAGTGAAGTTAGGAATCTTATAGGGGCCCATGTTTCTACAAAACGAAGTAGTTCTGGTGTTTGCAGCATTGTGCCATTGCTAATATCTTGGAAGTGCGCATTAAAGCTCTGCAATTTATGGAAGAATAATTGAATCGATGATTTTTTGTGTGCCATAAAATCATAATGTGCCTTTAGTTGCTTTTCCTATTTTAGATGTTCATTTCAATGCAGACAAAATCTGATTCAACAACAGACTTGGGAGGGTAGAAATTTTCAACAATATAAAGTCCAGAAGTACTTGCTGCGCTACTATAAGCAACATATAGTGCCGCGTGACTGATTCCACTTTGAAGATGAACAGCCATTTGGAGATATGTAGCTCCCTGACTTTTGCGGATTGTGATCCCGTCAGCAGGGATTGTATTCTCTCAATCGTCACCTGCTCATTACGTTTATATTGAATGGATATAATCAATTTTTTATGGGCGTCCATTGAGGTTCAGTTGGATGTGGTCTCTTTCTTCTTGCATTCACTCCCACCTTTCATCAACTAATAACATCCATAAAGTAGTTGGATTTCTTGTAGATCTACGATTTTGTATGGAAGGTGCTCGTGTCCTATAAGAGATATTTTCCATTTGATTCTTGGGAACTCTTAGTAGCAATATTTAATCTAATAACTGCCTATATGGTTTACCATATCCAACATTGAGCTGTAGCTTTTGAACTGAGCTATAGCTTGTCAATTTTTAGCATGTAAACTGGTATCGGTGGTACGTATCTGTGATACGGTGATCAGACGCAAAAATTCATCTCTATATATACCATAGTTTATCATATATACCATATTCAACTTTTGCGTTATATGGGAGGGCGATGTTATCCATTTTTGACTTGTAAACTCGTATGAGTGGAACATGACCACACACAAAACTTTATCTCGATATATACCATAGTTCACCAGATATCCCACATAAAACTTTTGCTTTATATGGGAGGTGGGCGTGTCCGATGGGCGGTGTTTTCCATTTTTGCCTTTTAAACTCGTATCAGTAGAACATGATTACACACAAAATTTCATCTCGATATATACCATAGTTCACCAGATATCCTATATAAACCTTTTGCTTTATATGGGAGGTGGGCGTGTCCGATGGGCGATGTTTTCCATTTTTGTCTTTTAAACTCGTATCATGATCACATACAAAATTTCATCTCGATATATACCATAGTTCACCAGATATAAAGCAAAACGGTTTATATGGGAGGTGGGCGTATCCGTTGACCGATTACGCCCATTTTTACATACAAGTATTAATATAGAAATACTAAATCCAAAATCTCAAGTCAGTATCTCTTACCGTTTCTTCACAGGAGGTGACGCTGATCAAGAATATATATACTTTTCCATACCTACGATCTCTCCTTTAATGCGTTACAAACGGAAGGACAAAATGAATATACCCTTACCCACAGGGTGTAGGGTACAAATATATAAACATCCGATAAATTATATATATCATAATAAATAAATTCGACTATGTATGTCGATTGTAATTATCGTAATTTAACTTATCGTAAAATTAACGCATCGATGGTACGAAGATTTAATAAAAAATAGAGACATTTTATTTTTAAAAGTAAAATAATTTATTTTTTTAATTTCATTAAAAACAGTCAAAAAAATAAATTTTATACAATTTATTTTTGTTATATTTTCAGTGGACCATTATGGATTTTGCTCAAAACATTTTTAACTTTTATTTATATCCAAATATCCATTTCATAGAATGAACCATTGCAATATTGCTTTTAGAGTTACTTTCCGAGAATTCAGAACTTTCAGATTTCTACATGTTTCAGAAAATACAACACTTAGTTTTATTCAAAAACATATTCTTAAAATTTGTAGATAACAAAACATTATACTTGACACATTTCCCTTAATAAGTTTAAACTTGATGATTTTCAGCTATTTAGATATTCCAGTCATAAAATTATTGTTCCTTTATTACACGAGTTCCATTTATTTAAATTTATGAGTCACAAATAACATAATGTCATGCTTACGTCTAAATGGTTGTAAAGGAAAACAGCAAATATGAAGCCTCCAATAAAATAAAATAGAATATCATTTTATTTTATATATTTTGCAAGTTTATGACTTTACGAGTGTATTTAATATTAGCATACATTACCGTAAAAACATCTTTTGCATTCTACCCTCCCTTGGATGATACACTGCATTATGTAAATTTATTGTTTCTTATCCTTAAGCTTTCAAGATTAAAGAAATAAGAAAAGTATAATAACTCTTTTAATATCAAACTGCATACAACAAGCATCATAAGCATAAATAAATAAATTTAATGATTTTTACTACGATTTTCGATTGTTTTTTTGCCAAGGATGAAACTATTTTATGAAATCAAATGAACTATTGAAATGCTAATCAGGATATTCAGAACGAAAAATTTTTATTTGTAAGAAATAAAAAAATTAAAATATTCTACAAGCTAAATTAGTGGATCTCTATTTTTCTATTCGCTCGCGCTATTTCATTAGCTACTGTACACATGAATACTGTTTTCCTATTTGCTTAGAAAATCTCGTTTGCATTGGTCCTTGCCTGTGGTTTTCAAAGTTTTGTTTTTCAGTCTAAACAGTCATCCAACGCACATGGCACCGACCCAACACATCGTGCGGCACCGACGGAAGTGAACTCTTCCATGTAGGGGGTGTGTACTTCGTGTGTGTGAAAAGTTTGTATTGGACAAGTGTTCGGGTCGGGATGACTGGCAGTGTATGCCTCCACCTAGTTGTGGAGTTTCTTCTGGTCTTTTTGGGTTTTAGTGCGCGGGGTGCGCAAAAGGGGATGTTCCTAGATTTGTTTAAAATATTTGCCATAGTGTGATTGGCTTCAGTGCGCCACATCGTGCTGTGTGTTTCTCTACCTCCTGTTCGGAATATGTTAAGCCATTAGCCAATGGGAGAGTTGCACTTATTCCTTGTGTACTGACATTAAATTATCCAGCATTGATTGAATTTGTTATCGAGCTTAGAAGAAGGAAAGGTGAATCATATATAATATTTATGAATATATTGAAAGTTATTCAGAAAGAAATAATTAAAATAAAATAAGCAGAAAGAATATAATACAATTAAATGTATTCCTCTCCAAATACCATAGTTCGGTATAAAAATACTTATACATTGAGATATGCAAATTTTACTATTATACAAATATCAAAAATACAAATATTCTTCTTCAGTTGGATACCTGAAGATCGTTGGTGCTTTTGTTAGTATCGAATGATCTTCGGAATCATTAGGGATATCAAGCTACGATATACACCATAGGTTCCCTTTGAACTATTTTTTTATTTTGGATCCGGTAGATGTCGGGCAAATTATTAATAATTATTTTATATTTTCGATGCGAATATATAACATGTAAGTTGTACTATCTCTCTATAGCGATTGTTGTGATCATTTTTATGTGATCAAGTAACACTGATATAAGTTTACAAGGGGAAGTTATGGGTATGGGTGTTATAAGTCTAAATTAATACGCATACTTCCCATAACTCTTTTTAAGGAACTCTCTATTGCCAATAATTATTAATGTCAAAGTCATAAACTCAATAAAAACAACCTTATAATAATAAATCTCTCACTAAAAAATGTGTACCCTGTGTAGTGATCGACATAATGCAAAATATTTTCAGTAAGCCTATATCATTTATCTTATATTAACTTAATACGGGTATTAATTACAGCTCGTAAAAGTCGAAAAGGTCGCAAATTTCCGAAACTCGAAAATATTTATATTGTATATGCAGAGGCGTTTTCCAGGGCATTCAAAATTTTTCGAGACTTTTAAATTACGGAAAGTTTGGGAACTAGTCAACTAAATTAAAAAAATTGTCAAAAATATAATTTTGAAAATTGTAAGAAATCCCTGAAATACTGCAGCAAATATAGTAATATAGCAATTTATTGTTAAATAATATGTGTTGATCATTGCCTATACATATGTATATAGAAGGTTAAAACTTCTTAAACTTTTGAACTCGTGGACAATAGGCGTTTTTAAATTGTTAATTTGTTTCAAATTTTTTCAAATCAAAATTTCATATAAATCAACTAATTTGATCTTTTCCTTCCGAGTGTTGAAATTTGAAAAGGGCATTCACTTAAACTGCTTCGAACAATTTCGAGATTAACGAGGTTTACGTGTTCCTACCGTTATACCCTTAATATTTAATAATATTTGTTTTAGAAGTGAAACTTCTATAACGTTGTTTTCAAGTCCATGTTATGTTTTTAAGCAACATGTTTCCAAAGAAATATATTGAGTATCATGTTGCTTGCCAGTGAATAAGACGTTATGCAGTTCACCGAACTTTCTCATACACCGCATGTACTTGAATAACTACTCTCAAAAACATGATCAATATTGCGGTGTTACTACCTTCCTTCCTCACGCAGATTCTCTGACTATAATGAAGATACAATATACGTTTTGCAGACATTAGTATTCCATACATCAAGGGGCTGTGGCTCGGTGGCTAAGTGCGTAGTCTACGAGCCAGCGGGGCCGCGAGTCGAACCCCGGTTCGATCCCAATTTTTCTTTACGTCCTCCTCCTCTTGGCGAGCAATGGCAAACTTCCGAGAGTATTATTTGCCATGAAAACGCTCTCAACCCAGCCGTTCGGATTCGGCATTAAACTGTAGGTCTCTTTCATTGGTGTAATACATTCCAAACGCACAACACCAATGATTGCGAGTAGCTAGGTCAAAGACCCTCGTGGGCTGTAATTGCCAATAATTTGTTTTTGTATTATTCCATACATGTTTTTAGGAATTGCGGGAATACCCTCAACAACTCACTAACGTTTCATCGCAATCGGATGAACGATGATTGAGTCCATAACACTCGAACACATTTATTCATTATACGTATATAAGATGTTTGTAATATATCACACATATACTCATACATATAATAGATTTGTAGAATATAAAATTTGACAAAATTGTGCGGTAAATTGCAAAACTGAAAAGTTATAACTTGAGTCAAAAAAATCATATTTTGGTTGCGCTACTCGTTCCTAGATTGCGAGCGCTAACGCCAGTTAAAGATTTCGAAGTTGAATAGATTCTTGATAACCTAGACTCTCCACCGGAATTCGATCTTTCCAGTCTACGACAACACGCATAGAATTCTTTTTTCGGTGTAGCGTTTTCATCCATCCGATCCAGTGGAGCCACTGTAATTTAATCCGCTTTACTATATCCGTACTGCCAACATTTAGGGGACCTAAGATCTTAAAAACTACAAATTATTGGTCTTTACAGCCCAATGAGTTTGACCGAGCTACTCGCAATCATTGGTGTTGTGAGTTTGTAATGTTTTACGCCAAGGAAAGAGACCTACAAATTATTGTCGAATCCGTAATGATCCGTCAATTTAGTAGGTCGTCTCGCACAGATGGTTTTGTGGTTCGTCTTGTCCCCTTTCACCACTAGACCTACACGACGTAACTTCTTCTCGAAGCTGAAAAAAGCTGTGCTTACCGCTCTCCTGTTTCGCCCGATGATGTCGATGTCATCGGCCTACGCAAGCAGCATTCCACCTTCGTTGAAGATGGTGCAGGACCGGTTTTGCCCTGCAGCTCTTACGTTTGATATCTAATGGCTCGGTGAGGTCCTTCCCAATGCACACCGACCTGCTGGTGTTGCTCAGGGTCAATTTGCTAAGTCTAATAAACAGGGATACCAAATTCAGACCTGGGGGCGTACAGGTCAGTTTTGGTTCCCGACCAAACGATACCTTACGAATTTTACATAATACACTCACACATAATACACTAACATATATATGTATACATTCTACATTTCCCATTATCTTTATAATGCATATGCATGGATATGTAGAACTTGTATTATACTCGATTTCTCTTTGTTCATTTAATAGCAAAAATGAATGCATTTCCTATTCGGTTTAATGTTTAAACATTACAAGAAAAATAATTAAGAACGTATTTAGTCCATTCTGTGGTTACGTTGATAATTGCGATATAAAATAGAACAGTTCGTCGTTTCTTAAGTGCTATTAAGCCAATGCAAAATAGGACTATGCACTTTAGCACCCTTGATAGCTACGTTCGTAACTATATTGTGAAACTTTCGTATGAAAATATAGCTCAGTGGTTGTAAGTTTTCTAATAACTTTTATAATATCGTTATAGTAAGAAATTACTGTAAATTAATGTTTATTCTTGTTCTCCGTTTTTTTTCAATAATATATATTTTGCAAATTATTTTCTGAACTGGACTTTTTAAAAAGTTTACTTAGAAATACTATTTCCAAATTTGAAGAGAACAAATATGCCTAAACAAATAATCTTTATTTTATTAATTCGTATGCTGTTTGTTATATCTGCTCCCACAAAAAAGTTGAAAAACAAATCCATACCGTTCGGTTTTTAAACGTGTTTTTTTTATAAATTATATATATATATGGGGACCGTGGCTCAGTGCGTAGCTTACGAGTCAGCGGTGGCGGGTTCCATACCATGCGGGTTCCTTGCCATGAAAAAGCTCTAACCCCAGCCGTTCCGATTCGGCGAGTAGCTTGGTTCAAGCCCTTTAATCATTTTGTATTATTAAATAAAAATACGATAAAAATTGAACGAGGGTAAATTATAAAAAATTGGAATTCTTAACGTTTGGATGAACCTTACGTCACTTATCTCTTTTCTCATTATAAAATTAAAAAAAATAAAATAATTAGTCCCTCTTATGTATACATAAGCTAATCTGTTAAAACTATTTTGGAATTTTCCCTACACTTTCCCCGACTTATCAAATGAAAAAGTAATCAAAAAATTTTAGCGATTGTTTCTTTTTTTATAGTTTCCCGATTTGAACACTGGTTTAATGAAAAGTTGCGTCAACAAAACCCAATTTTAACTGATGTCGACATAAGCTGCTTTTGTTTGTTGACACAGATATATAGGATGAACTAGTAATTTTTTATTTAAAAATGATTATGATAAAAAAAATCGAGATAAAAATAAAATTTTCTTATCTCGACTTAAGTAGTTTTGTCAAATGTCTACAGATATATTGTTAATGTCCTGGACCAGCGTGTTAAAGTTATAAAGTACACTGATAATACCCAAGAGCGAATTGCTGTTAAAGGGATCCAAATTTTATATTTTTGTATTAACTGATATCCTTAGATAATTTATAGAAAATCTATGATCTTGAAATACGATAACAGTAACTTCAAAGAATTGACTCTAAGGATCCAGCATTGGTGAATCATGGAAGAGTATTTATGTAGATGTAATATATCTATTGAATGGGTCCATCAGTCTACATTTACGACTGATATGTACAAATAAAAGATTCACCAAAAAAAGTTAACTTCAATATGAGTATAATGATTTTTTTGTTTTGTCGCCGCTAATTTCGATGTTTACTGATGTAGGAACATTGTCTAATATTTTTAGTATAGAGTGGAACCGAAATAAAGTCAATTCATATAAATAAATCTATATTAATGACATACAAAATTTAAAACAATGGATTAGATTGTTAACCAACAATTTTTACAATAAATGGCGACGAGTTATTTTTCGTGCTTTTGTTCGGGCCAACAATGTATATATTTCATACTCATTTCACTTAACTTTTGTTTTTTAAATGCCCTGCGGAATAAAAAAACACCATCAAAGAATTGCATGCAAAAACAAGAAGGAACAAATTTTAATGCTCATATGTATGTACTTTACTGGTACTGGTCTGAGTGAGGTATTTAGTACTGCGTTGTCCTACACGCAGTTTTCCTTTCACCGCCACTGCTTTTCCAGCAACACATTGAACGTTGGCTCGTGCAATGAGTGGTTTTTGAATGTGTAAAAAAAGCCACGCCCGCTCTACTATACTTATTTAATATTTTTGTTCTTCTGATTTTCTTTTTTGTGTGTTTTTTGGTTGCTTTCTTTTCTTTTTTCCCTTTTTCGATTCGTGATGACGATTTTTTTTATTCAAGCAGATAATTACATTTAAATAAAATAAAAATTTCATGAATCGAAAAATGTTGTAGCGGGCGCTGCAGTAGAGGCGCTGCTCGGTTGAGGGGTGGGACTGACTGGCGTTGTTGGTATGATTCCTTGCTATTCTATAATTTATCAAGCCCTGTCCTGCCAAATGAGAAGATGGAGACGGATACGAACTCGGCGGCCGCAACGGCGTATCCACAGCATTTCAAAATTTGAATACTATGTGTCGTTGGCTGGCCGAGTAATATCGGTGGCTGAACTCTGGACCCTGAAAAATTAGTTTCTAATTACGAATAATTCGGTTGTATTATAGGGATTCTAGAGTTTCATAGCATACAAATATATGAACGTATTAAAAAGTATAGTAATATCTAGTAACAAACACGAAACAGTTGCAGATAGAGAAACACGAATGTTTCGAAACGCTTCTTGTCGTGGAGACACTGGGCCTGTCAACTGCAACTTCCCAAAGTACACAAAGAATTCTAACAGAATTTTAATTACAATGAAATGATAAAACATTGCTGCCAAGAAGAGGCTGCCTGGAGCTGCATTGCTTTGTAGTGCGATGCAATGACGCACACACACACACACACTTGTTCCGCCACAAAACACCCTGGTAACAGTTTTTATGCCTAAAAGTACTCCTCTGACTCTAAGAACACATTTACAAATGCAAGGGTCCGCAGGCATTTTCAACATTAAAATGCGAAAACGTTTGTTGTTTGCGATGGATTCTTTGTCCTTCACTTTATAGCGTTTTCTTTGCATGCTGTACAAAGGGATGTTTTTATTTTCCCCTCATGCAGAGAGTTAGAAGTGAAAGAATATCATCAGTTCTTTCACCTGCTCTATTGAGCTTAAAATAATTTCTAAACATGTTGTCGTTTGAAATTGGAAAGTTGAATTGATGATTAGAAATTAAAAATTATTACCAATGAAACTCAAACCCGTAAAAATTATATAAAATGCTATAGTTTAAGTGATTAATTTATTGTTAAGAGAATTTAAGATTAAGACTAATTTAAATGATGATGAATGATGAAACATTTCGAAGTTTGCAATAGAGTACATTAATACGTTTCATCGATCGAAACGAAAATATCCTAGTCTATGTAAATAACTTAGTCATTAGTAGGGTGAGTAGAATTCTATGTTGTGTCGTCTCGGTGCATGCATGGAATGAGGTCATACTTTGATATGCACTTGCAGCGTTTACAATCGCTCCTTCCCCAGGAAACGGTAGTTGAGAAGATTCTATATGCTGGAGAAAATAAGAAAAAAGTGAGACTTAAAGTGAAGATAGGGAATTGTATAAGGAAAACGAAAGCTAACAGGGGGAGCGAAAGAAGGAGAGCAGAGGCAGAGGCAGAAGTAGAGGCCACTTGAATGAAACACTTTCCAAGCGGGTGCGTTTCAAAAGAAAATTCTTGCTGCAGCTGCTTCGGACGCCATTCAAAACTTCTTACTCCCCCAGCAGACATGTCTGGCGCTCTGTATGTATATTCCGCTGGTGCATTTGTATGCGTGTGACTCGGTACGTAGCTGCATAGTATCTCCTTGTGTACGCGCCCTTGAGCAATGCAAGAAAGGTCGCCGAAGGAAGGGAAGTACACTTTCAGTATAGAAAGCGAAAGGACATCCAGGATAACACATCATACACATACATACATATATATACACGTCTCTTCGAGCATAGTCTATCACAGCATGTTTACATTGAGGAATATGCTGGAACATTGCTCTGGCATTCAAGCAACTGATCCTACACGTAAGGAAGAATTATTTTTAATTTGTAACCCTGGCACAGCTTATCGAACACACACACATTAGCACATAACTTTCGTATGAAGCTCCGAACACGAATTTTATTTTATAGATTTTTCGCGCACGCATATCGCCGTGGCATTAAAATTTTACATCCATAAAAACAAAGCAAGCAAGCCATTTGCCGCATCAACCCCAACTGGCTGATGCTGCCATGGAATTCTCACCCCTAGCAAACGTTCTAAGCAAAGGAATAAAAAGTTATATCGCGCTCAGTGTCACATGGGGCCAACTCCAATATGAGCCCCTCCTCCTCCTCCTCCTCTGGAGCGATAAGTTGGGGTGGATACTACTCGTCGAGTCTGGCGTGAAGATGACAAGGCAGGTTAATTCAAATGTACATGTAGTAGTATATGTATGGAAAATGAACGCGAGTGCGAATGGAGAAATATGAATGTGGACACAAGTTTGAAATCGGAGGGAAATCTTTTTATTCCGAGAGCACGCTATGTTGGAAGGGCATTAGTGATGACTTTTTTCCTGGCTTAGAGTACAATTCATCTCCGTACTTTATTTTTATTGGTTATTACTTCTGCAAAGCAATGCTGCCTGTTATTTATAGCTTTATGAAATAAAAACCTGTATGTATATGGAACTGAAACATCTTGTCGAGCTTGTGAGTAATGGAGAAATAACTACAAAATATCTTTTAAGAATTATTAAAAGTATTTTATATTTCTATGTCTTACATATCATAATAAATTACAAAATTAAATATAGACAATTGCAATACTAACTGAGACTTACGGTTTATATTGCTAACCCTACCTTAATACTCTGCATAGATATTAAATATACGTATTAGTAGATATGAAGTTAATTAACACTAGAAAGACCGACACATTGTATATACCTAGATTGCCCGGAAGCAGTCAAAATGACTGCCTTGTAAAAGAATAACTAATGTATAAAGAAATTGGTAAAATATTGTTTTTTTATATTTTTCATATTATTAACACTTCATTCGACATTTTTTTCATAAATTTGGAGCGAAAAATAAATACAATAATCACCTTATTAGAACATGTATCACTACCTAAAGATTCGAATAACAAGTAAAAGTTTCACTTATCGAGCAACTGCAACTCATCAAGTATCGACAATTTATTTACGAGTTATTATGTGACGGCAATCGAAAAAAAAGTAATGAAAACTATTGTGTCAATGTCGAGACGAACTGATCATATAAGAAATGTACTAAATTTAATAATAAGAGTCATTTTAATACTTGAAATGTCTCAAGCAGTCAAAATGACTGCTTTTGGGCAATCTAGGTATAGCACATACGTATATACCAGAAATGAAGGAGGGGGAAGTTAAATACTAATTTAATAAATGCATTTATATGTCGTAAAAAAAGTCAAAAAGTTTTAAGAAAGTGTGACATTATATACATACATTTTTTTCATACATTTGAAATAAAAAGCAGTCAAAATGACTTGCTTGGGCAATCTAGTGTTAATGGAATAATTTGGTGAAGAGACTTATGAGTCCTGCATCTTCTATGTGAAAACAATATGTTCAGAGGTCAGATATTTAGAGTAACAACAGTTAAAGGTGGGTTTAAACAAGGGTTTAACATATTTCAGAGTATGTATTATTAAACCTCTTTTAGCCCTCTATTACTATCAACTACAGCTTTAGCGAACCTTAGCAGTCTGTTGACTCATAATATTATTAAAAATAATAAAATATTATTAGGTAAGTAACTCTTTGTACTTTGTACAAATATTCTAATTTAAGATAAAATTTACTTTGTGCACAGTAATTTTAGCCAAATCTTAAATAGTAGAATTGGTATTATAAAACCTAACTATCAACTATAGCTTTATTCATCTTCAGCATCTACTGAATTTTGAAACATTAATAATAATATTAAGATATTAATAAAAACGTATTATTATGTTTACTAATATTGTAATTATAAATTAAATTTACTTAGTTCATAGTAATTTTATGGAAATCTTAAATAGTAAAATTCGTAGGAAGAGTTTATTGAATTTTTGTTTATGTCAATCATTATAAATAATCATTATAATAATTATATTTTTGGTAATTTAGAACATTCAAGCCTTCCACCATGGTTCAAGTATTTGCCGAGGAACGCGAAGAAGCTTTCTCTACTAAAAAAAGCGTTCATTGGTGAATCTGCTATCAAGAAGCTTTTAAAGCCCGCTTAGCTTTCCTAGAGATCATAAATACAAGTCCTTTAAGTCGTAAAGTAACCAAAACTTATGCACTAAAAAACCGAAAAAAATAACATAAAAGAATACATTTTTCCATGTTAACATTTTATTATAAACATGAAGATGAGATTCTCGAATATATTTCGAATTAATCATTATTTGATAGAATATATCGCTCTTCAAAAAAATTGTTTCTCTTCAACTCTTCGCTGGCTCTCTCCTCATGTCATGCTCATGCGCTAGAGAGAATGAAAATGATAAAGCTTTCGTCATTCCAATCTACAAAATAAGTTCGCAAGCAGAAAATCCTTAAAATTTGTGCATTCGGTCCATTAGGCTGAAAGAAGAACCTCACGTGAATATTACGCATAAATAAATATTATTTTTTCTTGACAAATAATCATAAAATGGTTTAAATAAATAGCATAATTTCGGATTAGTAATACTATCCTCAACATATAAACTAATTTTAAGAACAAACGTTCTTCAAATCGCTTCCGTTTCCTCTTGTAATGAAGTCGGGTGTGTCGCTTTGAAGGTGATTGCCGGAACCAGAACTGGAATATTGTGTGTATGTGAGAGGAAAACCAAAAATAAAAATAATAAGGGGAGCATGGACCTATTAATATTCAAACACTTATGCAAGGACCAGGATTACCTTGTGTAAATGTACTTAGATGGTAAAGTATTGGAGTTACTTGGCTTCTAATTACTTGTTAATAGCTTTTCAACCATCTCATCAGCATCTTCTCCCACACACACCCACAATTTATTTCTTAAACCACATTAATATAATTAATAAAACTAAATAATTGTTTTCTTTTTTCTATGTTTTAATAAACATCTAGAGCAATGGTGATCGTTTATAAAACAACTCAACAACAAATATAAAACATTTCTTGTCCGAAACGTAAATTAAGTAAAGAGAGAGAAATGGAGCTTAACGTTTTACACACTATTTGGAGAGAAAAATTTGGGTTTCTTCGAAATTTTCTTCTCGTATTTATTATTTTAACTTTGCATCCGAAGATTTACGATACTGCACCGGCGCATCATTCGACACTATCAATGGATGTAAAAAATCTGACGCCGACTACAGATGCTAGTATTACCGACAACACAGAAACCCCCGATCGAGAGATTAGTAATATATATGCCAAACATGAGGGAAACAACAAAACAGTAGAATCCCCCAACTTACCCGAATATAAACCAATGCCAAATACATCAGTAATTGATAAATTAAACAACAGCTCCGTTGAAGCTAAAGAGAAGGATACATTTAACAAATCCAAGATATATAAACCTTTGTCACCTTCTGGTTCGATACTCAAATTGGACTTGGAGGAAGATTTAAAATATAATTCCAAACATGAAACTAATCAAAATGGAAGAATTGATATAATGAAGGATTTATCTTCGCCGAAAGATAAAAACATCGAGTCTTCTTCTGCAAAAGTTGTCAAACAGGATACGGAGTCCATTATTAACTCTCAATTTCTTAGCCAAACAGATTCAGCAGTGAAGAAAGAAAGTAATACAAAAAATATTAATCCCGCCCACTTAAAATTAAATGAGACAACTATGATTAGAAATAAGGAAATTAACACACATTACAATGGAAGTAGTAATGTAAATTTGTCCTCAGTCCCGAAAAATACGAACGAAACAAATATACAAACATTTAATCGGGTAGATGAAACTAAACCACAAACACAAAACTCTACCCGTAGAACTATAAACAATGAGAAAGAGGGGAGCCTAATTCAGGATAAGATTGTAAAATTAATTGACCTAGAAAATCATGATTCCCATAATGAAACCATTGATGGGAAAAAACAGTCATTGGAAAATAGTGGACATGATGGCATTAAAATTACAAAGAAGAAGCAACTAATTACCACACATTTTAATTCCACAACCGATATTTTGGAATCGAAAGAGAATAATACAAGCACATTCGTCGCCAAAAATAAAACCAGCCATCACTCTCTGGTGCCTGTACACAATGGGTTCTTAGGTCCCATTTTAATGGGAGAAAAAACCATTCCCGGTCCTCATAGAGAAGAAAACCATCATCAGCCAATCGGCTCAAAGTTGCAGAACAGAACGTTGGTGGAAATAATAGCTCCAACAACGCTGGTACGAGAAACAACCACCTCAGATGCAGACATTACTACTACAACTGTTGAAACCCCTGAATTGAATAAACCAGACCAAACACCGATCAATACACTGTTGTCCACTACAGTGTTTCAGGTGCCAGATGTTAAAACAACACCAACACGATTTCCAAGTAGTACTCAGTTTCAAGAGTTTTCCATCGGGAGTGAAAGCAATGATGCAGCAACACGAGAAGAAGGACAAATCACCAATGTATTTGAAAATGATCTGAAAACTGAATCGAAAATTTCAGATATTCAAATAGAAGTTTATGATTCGACTGTGGATTCAATAGTGTCATCGACCAATTTCAGAGAAAACGATGGACCACTCTTCGAATTTGGAGTCAATTCGACAAAACCTCCACTATCACCTCTCAGTCAAGAGAAGTTCACACAGTACGTGGTTGATCACACAGACTATTCCACGGAGGAATCAACTATTGGACTAGTATCGATCGCGTCTGGACGGCCAGAACCAGCTGCGATCGAGATCCACATAAATGTTTCGGAAGGTCTTGGGAACGATAGTGAAGACCTGGAGTTCTCCTATCGTCAATCGGATGTTTCTCCGAAGCCTCTGTTGGAAATGCGAAATGCTCCCTCATTGCCTTCAGTGCCGAAGGCAAAGGATGGTCTCAGTAGTGAGCGGAGTGACGAAGTACTAGTTGTAGAAATTATTGATTCTGGCGACAACAACACGGAAAACACTGGCAGTATTGAAAACTTCAATATCAACCCAATATTCACGTTTCGCTCATCTGCAGACATAATCAAAGATAATGACGGAAAGTATAATTCAGACGGAAAGAGTTTGAAATCACGTGTCTCCGATGATTTGTTCATGCCGGATGTTAGGAAGGAGGAACTTAAGTACATGCATTCACCACCACCTCCACCGACTCCGCCCAAACCACATCTGCCGGATCGTGACTCGGACACGATTTTCTACATCTCCAACACCGAGGTGAAAGTAGCCGAATCTCTTCCGACGATCAACACCAACATCGATCAGAAACTGAAGCAGAACAGATTAGAAAATCAGTTCTTTCCAGTCAATTACATAACCAGCACTCAAGCTAATAGCATTAACAAAGAACAACGTCGTTACGAGCAAGACACTATACATTATCCAATCCATCCGACAAAAAACGCAATCAACATTTTTAGTCGGGGCGAAAATATTCCTCCCTTGGATGTTACGTATGTCGGGGAATCGGTAATGGAAGTCGAGCAGTCATCCGGAGCTGAAGGTGCAACTTCGTTTCCGTCTTCGTTGTCACCCGCAGGAAGGGCAGATGTGATCATTCAACCAGCCATTCTCCCTGAAATAGCCATTGGCGTACCCATAATCGGCGAGTTGCCACCGCAGATTGAGCTGAAAGCAATAGACCTCATGCAAGACGAGACCAAGGAGCAACGGGGTAACGAAATCGACAGAATCGTGGAGTCTTCCATACAGTACGGCGGAGATCTAATAAATGAAGCTGGAGTGATGGCAGGTGGTGGCTTTGATGGTAGCGTGGGTTCCTATCCGTTTGGAAACCCTACAAATACTCGAGATAAATCCAATTCATATTTCACTCATATGTTCCTAAATAATGGAGCAAGTAATCTAAAAAAGGATCAATTGGTGGCTGATGTGGCCAGTTATGTGGAGTCTGCTGCTGAAAATGGGACCATGAGAGAGTTGTACAAGAATGGAACTGAACTAATGTCAAACGTAACTGTTGAATCAGCTGAACGTATAGGTAATGCGACGGCGTTTTCCATCATGGAGGATCCAAGTCCGGTAGCTGATGCAGAAATAAGTAAGTTTCCTTTTAGTGCTTACCTTAGTCCTGGTTATTTGGGTAGAATTGAATAAATAACAACTTCTAACACAGATTGGAACGACTGGCAAACACTCATCCTGGCTTGTTTTGCCACCCTCCTCCCACTTGTGGTAGCGGTATTTCTTGTAATTGGATTACGGTAAGTCCCGATAGTCCTTAATCGACATAGGCGAAACATTAGTTCTGTTGATTTTATCCACCTCATTCAATTGTATATTCTAGTTACCTCTACCACAAATACCTGGCAACTTCATTGGACCAAAATTATAATTCAAACGAGTTGGCGAACGGAAAGTCGAGTGATACCGACAGTCCGGATGAGGTAATTTAAGAAATTTTCACATCTGATAAAGTTTACGAAACAACTTCATTTATTTTATTTGTGATAACTTCCCATCTTAGTAAAAAATTCTGGGCCATGGTTAGTATTCTGTATCTAGTCATATTAAAATCTCTTAAGAAGTAAATCGAATCAAGATGACCAACATCTTTACTATAAAATACTTCGTAGTACTACTTGTAAAACCATCAAAAGTTCAGGCCTGAAATCTTACTGTCATCTTAAATTCATATTAATATTTGAAGTCGATATTTGGTTTCTATTGATAAGAGGCTATAATATCGTTGAACTTAGCAACAGACCCAAACACCTTGGTATATTTCTGTCTAGGATAACAATACTAGCTGAGACAACGGAAATTCTTCTGCATCCTCCACTACAACTGTAGAAGCTGTGTTTTATATGTGCTCTCTCATTCTTTTCAGCACACTTCGCAGCGGTCTAAGACCGAAATTTTGCCACCTATAGCATGTACTGACGTCATCATTGAAAGTACTGTAGAGAATGAGAAAAATTCAAGTGACCAAATAGTTATACCCTCAAATGTTAATTACATTCCGACCGAAATGCCCACCGATAACGATAACATTGCAGTAGTGCATGATTCTAGTTTAAACGCCTCGTCGAACTCCGCTTTAAAGAGCTACACGGGTCCCAATGGCTCAATAACGACGATGACACTAAAACATAATCATCTAATAGTTGAGACTGAAGAGCGCAACGTAAGTGTGCCAAGGCGTATGTGTGTTTAAGTAATACTGATACCATAACCATGTGTAAAAGTGTTTTTCTCTATCTGCGAATTATTGTAATAACTTTATTCCATTTTCATAACGTATAATGTGATATTATTTATGTTGTCTTGCGTAGAATTTTATTGAATGTCTCTCTTCGACTCTGATACAGTGTCTTTCGTTATGTGCCCAAAATCAAATCGGACAATCCATCATTTTTAATTTATATAATTTCATTAAATCTATTTGATCTTCAATCTGCTGACATATTTATGTTTATTCATATTGGTCTCAGAGAACCACACTCGTATAAACTTGATGCTGCTCGTTATTTTAATTGGCTCGTTTGATTTCAGGATATCTCGCGAGATGCACGAGAGACCAAGATGCACTATAACACCGCCGAAAAGGACGGCATCTTCGTGGTGGAGGTAGCACGGGGCATCGACTCGAAATCAATGACCGACAGCCCCGATGTCGGCAATAATCAGCGCTTATTACCCACAGGAAGAGTTCATAACGGCTCCGTTTTGTCAGCAGGAGGAACTCAAGATAAAATTATGATAAAAAATCACGAAGAGGTACAGATCCATCAGCCACCTCTGGAACAACTCAAGGTAAATAACACCGACGACCTGCAGATGATCTTGCATCAGATTGTTGAAGTCGAGGAACCGATACCTTCCCCGATTTCCACAGTCGACCAAATAAATGTTGCTGGAGAGTATCCCGGCGAACAATCAAACACAGGTCTCTCGCAATCCGACCTCAGCTCGACCTCATCCGCTGATTCAAATAAGCGATACTCCTATGGAAACCAAGAACTATATTCCATCGAACATCCAGAGTACGTGAAAAATCTACCGAAATGCCCAACACCGGAAACAATGCACAGGGAAACCACCGACGACGACCACACATCGGAAAATGGCAACAATATGGAACGTACTGTTCAGAAGAACAATAATCAAACTGCTGACAATGGTCTGCAAATCTCAAATGATGGATCATCCAACGAGGAAGAAGCGCAATCAAAGAAGTACAACCCAACACAAGAACAGAAAAACGAAATATTGATGAAAGTTGAGGAATTAGAACAGACAAAAATGGACAATGATGCCAAAGAACCGGTTAGAACCAGCAATGGCATACAAGGAGACGATATATGCGAGTCTAGTCTCACCAACGGGAACGGCGAAATAAATAAGGATGTGTACGACAGCATTTTAAGTCTACCAGACCCACCTTCGACAGAGGAGATAAACAAATTGAATGAGTTGAGTTCAATGGAAGGCAATCAACTGGACTCCTTGCCCCCACCTTCACCCCCACCACCACTGGTAATTAGTACAGATGTTTCCGTTCTGAAGGAATGTGCCCAGCAAAATGGAAATATTTACCATATTGAAAATAAGGACTTAATCATGACACTTCCGACGGGACCCTCGGATTTCTCCTGCTCCGATAAGATACCGATTGATGCTCTCACTCCACCGTCGTCACCAGCACTGCGATCGCACTTTAGCAACGGAAGAAATACCAATCTAACATCTATTGCTGTGGCCGTAGACGTGAATGGGAGTTAATGCCAAAGCGGGTGAGATTCATAGATCGTAATAAATTGTGTTTTTTAGGATTCCGCGGATTTTTAAAACTGAATGATAACAAAATGGTAATTGTTATAACTGTTCACCATGCATACACGAGAATATTTTATATGAATAATGCAACGAAATTTGAGTTCATATTAACATCTTAATCTATAGGTTTTTATCATGGGTTTTAAATGTTTTGAAAAAGTATTGTAAAAAAGCAGAAGACTTGAAGATTGACGAAGTAAATATGTGTGATGGGATTTTAGATGTTTGATATTTAAATTGAACTTTATTTGCCAATAACTGAATCCAAATTATGAATCGTGTCCACAGGAAATCAGAACCCTTCGACTTCAATTTGTGTGAATGAATTTGACAATATTGTATGTTGGATTGAAATTAGTTGAATTCATAGAAGCGAATGAAACGTGATCTATGATAATTATTCCATCTAGTCGTCTCCTCGAGGGCCGGGACTCAGTGCCTAAGTGCGTAGCTAGTCGAGTCGATCTGTCAGGCTCAATCCTCGGTCCAAACATACGTTTTAATTTACGACTTCCACCTCTCGGCGAGCAAGGGCAAACAGCCAAGAGTTAAATTGGCCAAGCTCTCAACGCCGTTCCGGCTTCGACATAAAGCCTTTGACCTTGGTGTAAAGCATTAGAAACGCACAACACAAGTGATTGCGAGTAGCTCGGTAAAGTCGTGCCAATCACATATTTTTATTATTATTTTTAGTTGTCTCCTATTTGTATAGACTTGAAATAACGGCCAAAAATGTCTACCACGATACAAACAAATTTTACAACTTCGCCAATTGATGCCAAGCGAAATATTGTGAGCTAATATCGCCAATATGGTTTTATCTCAACTTTATTAGATAACTTTTTGAAAACATATATGGTTACATGTGAAGGTATTCCCGATTCTTAAATAAATGTATACTAAAATATTATTATGCCAACCAATTGAAACCAAACCAAATGAAGTGTCCAAAACCAAATGAATTAGTAGACTTTTAAAGTAGCAAATGTCACAACATTTTAATCAATGAACTATTCATTCGAATATTATACTTGATTTTTTTGTGTGGAAATTAACCAAAAACAAATAAAAATAAAAATAATAAATGTGTACTAATTAAAATGATAACTGGAGTTGCCAAAGTTGTTTAGATTACTCATACGAATAATCGGCTGAGAAAAATGTCGATTTTTACTTTTTACAAGAAATTTACAATGAAGTCTTAAGAAAATACTTAGTATCGATATTTCATACATAATAAATATAATAATATTAAAAATATTATATTACCAAATGCAACTTACAATTTCCATAACTAGACAAATTTTATCGGTTTTGCGATGAGTTAATAACATAAAAAAAATTGCAGGTAGTAAAATTCTTCGAAAATATTAACGTATGACGTAATATGACGAGAATTCGCACGGAGGAGAAAATGTTTATATAAATAAGTTTATATAGTACTTTATCCATTGATCTGTTAATAGTAATAAACATAAAAGTATTATTATTATTGTCAAAAAATTAACTAAAATGGACGAAATAAATGTGATTGTTATTAAAAATGTACTAATTAAAAAATTCAATACAAATAAAATTCCTTATAACAAATTCTTACATATTTATTATACACTTATTTGCAGACGAAAAGGCGTACGAATTTTTTCTTTTCGTGTAATATTGCGAAACTTTTCACTGACATCAACATATGATTTATTTTCATTAGGTAATGATGTAGCCAATACAATCTGTGTATTTTCCCAGGTCAGTTTCTCTACTACCACCGATTAGATTCAGTTTAATCAACATGATTCATATGGCGACATTAATTAAAAATAAAACCATAATAAGTTTTAATTTAATTTAATTCTTAATTTATTGAATTTTCTTCAACCCATTTATCCGCGCGTGCCTGTAAATCTGGGTATTCTGTGAATTCTTCTTGGTATCCATGAGCTCCTCTGCGTATAAAACCAGCTTCATCTTTATTAAGTATTCCAGCTTCTTCCATTTCATGTCCGTTTACGGATGGGTTCAAACGAAAATTCGATATATTTAAGTGGTTCAATAGGTTTTCCATGCCCTCTGTATTCAACTTATGGCCCAGAAAGTCAGCAACTTGTTCTACAGCTTCACTTAAATTGGTCAACATATTTTCGTATTTTAAAAACAAAACATTTGGGAGATGCCGAACATTCATTGCTTCTCTGAGATGACTGAAATAGGGCATCCAGGGATCTGAAAATTAAATAGATTTATTATGTTGATTTTTTTTAAATATTTTTTAAATTTAATTTTTACTCAATCCGTTTTCAAAATATGTCCAATATTGCTTGAAATCGCCAACGAAACCTTGTGTGCGGTACAAACGATTGAGATAGTAATACGAAATAGCAACGTCCTTTGGATTTCTTGCCACATATATAACCTACATAAAAAACACAGTCGATAACTTATCTTATCACGGAATCTATGCCAAAACCTTGCACTTCTTTTCCATAACACTGGGAGGAAGCAATGAGAATGGAAAATGCGTTTTAATGAAACGCCTTGATGAATGACTTGTATTGTTCAGAGCTTCGTATCCTGGCTGTGAGATTTGTTCAATGAAATCGAGTTTACTCGCATCATTGTGATTTTGGTCCAACAGTTCATTCTTCACTTGGGGATGGACGAAGAGAGAGAATCTGAAATTACAATTTTCTGACTACAACTGATGACAACTATGTAATAAATATTTTATTTTCGTTGCTAAATCAACGAAATATCTTAGAAAAAAAAAATATATATGCTTTGATTGTATGAATGTAAACATTTTCACTCACTCAAAAAACGGAAACCTTTCAGTTAGTAATTTCGTTTTAGCCAGTTCAAAATTGAGGTCATTTGCTACCAACCATACCAGTTCCTGAGTCCAAGTTGTACCCGATCTCGGAAATGTAACAATCCAAATATCATCAGCTCTCGCTTCAAAATTGTAATATGCTTCAGCTTCGTGCATATATTTGTATGGAAAGAAATATTTCTCAGGCCCAACTTGCACAAAGCCACTTCTTTCACCTGAGTGTATTAAAGACTTATGACATATTCTCTCATTTTATCCAACACTTGAAAATCTTCATACCAAGAAAATATTTTAAAAGTTCTGCATTTAAATTGGGTTCAATTACATTTATCTGAAAAGGAAATTTTCGGCGACGAGGAATAATTGAACTCATTTTTTATTTTTTTTTTTGTAATTTGCATATATTCAGTAAAAACACTCGCTTTCAATAAGAGCAAAACCTCAACTAAGCACTAAGCTTAAAACTGCTTGTGTTATATGGAGAAAGTTGGCTGAAAAACAACATATCGCATACTTTTACGTTGCATTACTGCAAGTTATGTACATGAAAAAAAAACCGTGTTAATTGTGTTTATGAGTACGAAACAAAAATAACAACCAGTATAATAAAGTAGTATTTATTTAAGGTAATCCATTAGGAATGGGGTATCATCAAGCCCATATGGTTGTAGTGGCACATCATACGGTAGAGGAAAAGGTGGAATGCCATCTCTAATCGAATCAAGCGGAAACGTTTCTTCACCAATCTGTAGGGAAATGTTATTTTTTAAACTTGCATATTCATATATTATTTAACTTACAACAAAACGGGGAAGAAAAAGAACTCCCGCTTCATAATTAGAAATTCGTAAACATTGCTGGATGTTAGTATTTTTATTAAAAGCTCCCCATGCGGCTTTTGATAAATTCGCAGAGGTTAAAACAAACCAATAAACACATTTCTTATCAACGTTAAAACGTGTGTAAGTCTTAATGTGAGGCATAGCCTGTGACCTATAACGTGTTTTAGCTCTCCACTGATGGAGGTATGACTTAAGCCATGGTTGTTTATCGTTGGTGTTTTTACTATAAGGCAAACATCCACCTCCCAACATGCCATCATGACTATTCTTAACATTTCCAAAGCTGGGATAAATCATTTTAAACGCAGGAATTTTACGCAAACCCAATGGTTGGGAATCTTTACGGACACTGTTCAAGAAATCATGTTGAACCCAGGCTTCCATATTTGCCCCTAAACTGCCAATGCTTGAACTCTGACACACAACTGGTATCTTTTCATCAATAGCAGTAGCATGTTTGCTAAGTAATGTACCCAAGCGGGCATGTCCCCATGGGAAGCCTCTGGGACCCTCACGAAATCCTCCAGGTACTGAACCTATGAAAAATACGCTGCAAATCGAATTTCATTACAAACAAAACACAATCAAAACTATAGTTAGTAGTTACTTTACGGAGCTAAAATCTGATTTACGTATACGTGCTATCCATGGTTGAAGTTTTGCCACCTTGTATTCTACTAAATAAAGCATGAGATCCTGCCGGAAACCTGTCGGACTTTCTCCAAATGCCGTATCTGCGTCGTCTGGAACAGCAGGCATTTTAGGGCTGATCCAAACTCCTTGTGTTCGATTATGCCAATCATCTTCATATAAATTAGCTGTAGATATGACCACTCGCATCGAACCGTCTTTATATCCCAAAAGCATCATCTTAGTATGAGATGTGGAAAAGGGTGTGGGCATATTAACTTTAATCGCAGTGCATTGGGGCTTGTGTTTGTGAATTGTTTTTAGTTCTTCTGTCTCATCGCCATAAAGAACAAGTAATGGTGTGTCTCTGTAAAATAATAAACATTATTATACGTGAATCAAATAAGTAGAAAAAATTTACAGTATGCCGGCAAAATAATAATGTCCCAGCAACCATCCAATATCCACCATGAAGTTTATTTGCACAGAAGATTCTATTTCACCCAAACTTTCGTCCAAAATTTCTGAAAGCAAGTTGATAAAATGAAATATATTTTAGTATTTGTATGGAATCGTTTTTCAGAGACCCACCTTGCAATGTCACTGTCAGTGGCTCATTATGAGTAACCTTGCAATCAGTGATTGCAGTCAAAAACATGTTGTATGGAGCAGCCCTTTCTAATTTTTTAGTCATTTGTCCTTTTGGAAGCACCACAGGAATGTAATCTTTAATATTACGTGTAATCTTTGGTTTCTTTCTGGAATCAGAGGCATCTCCGTCTGAAGAATTTTTCGAAGTGCTGGCTTGAGGAGAACAACTACGTTTCTCAGTTCCACGAGAGATACCTGTTGCTTCCATAGAGTTTCCTAACTGTGTTAACAAGTTTATATAAAAAAAAAATCCAGTTTGCGTCACTAACCGACTAATTTCTTATTTACCTTATATCCTTGTTCATTAGGAGATCGATTGGTTTGAACTTTTTGCTCCCGGTCTAGCACCGAACTCGAGGAACCTGGCTGCGTCTTTTTTGGGAAAACCTTTCTCGAATCAGTGTCATCTCTGTCTGAAGCATTTTTTGAAGTGCTGGCTTGAGGAGAACTACTACGTTTCTCAGTTCCACGAGACCTACTTGTTGCTTCCAATGAATTTCCGAGCTGTGTAAACAAATTTATATACAAAAATGCAGATCTAGACATAATCTAATTTGTAATTTACCTTATGTCCTTGTTCATTTGTGGATCGATTGGTTTCAACTTTTTGCTCCTGCGTCTTTTTTGGGAAAAGCTTTTCTAAAAGACGTAGTTGTTGATTGATAACTTCTGAAGACATAAAGTATTCATCTGGAATGGTGTACTCTTTCGTCTCAGGGTCTAATCCCCGTTCATATATTTTATCAACTGAAAAATGTAAAACTGATAATCATTTCAGTAGTTAACAAGACAGGACTCTTACGATGAGGATGCGAATACTCTCCAAAGTGAATGGGATTCTTTCGGTAGCAGTTTTCTCCATATTGACACAGTTTTAGTTCTATAATGGAATAAATATGTTGTTGAATTTGGCTTTCAATATGTTAGATACTAACGTTTTGAAGCCATCATTTTCAAAATAATCGCACAGATAAATAAATCAGATTCCAGACTCTGTCAGGGAAGGCATCCAAGTCAAAGATTATCTATCATCTTTTATGTAAATGAAAAAAAAAAAAAAAACAAAGATAAAAACGGACAATTTTTGCAACTGCCAGTTTTAAGAGTTTTTGTACTCCAGTTTCCTCCTGCTTTTTACCAAAATCTGTGTTGCAAATTAACTAACATTTATACTAAAGCTTGTAAGAAATATAAATATACAAATGATTCCTCGTAACTCTTTTTAAATAAAAAAAAAACTTGTCTTTAAATGTTGCATATTATTCAGTCATGTTTTTTAGGCTGATTTGTTTTGTTTATGGAAAAAGTTCTGTTCGATTGGCACCGATAATTATTATGAATTGCAACACTGAATATATTTTTTCATTGCTGAAATTTCTCAGCCTCAACCAGGGCTGCCGCGACAGAATTTTTGAGTGAATTGTAAAAGTGGAAAAAGTGAAGTGTTGTGAAGTGATTTGATGAACTTCGGGTCCAAGTCACCGAAAACTAGCCCAAACATTTTTAGATTTCAGAAAACGCGACATAATTAGCTATTAACTTCCCGAAAATCTGAGTTTAGCAAAGTAAAGTGTTTTCTGAAGAAATGGATTACCGTTGTGTTCAGATCAAAAGTGAAGTGAAAGACTTTGATTGAAGTGCATTCGGCAAC
Source organism: Coelopa frigida (assembly GCA_017309665.1). Classification (NCBI taxonomy): domain Eukaryota; kingdom Metazoa; phylum Arthropoda; class Insecta; order Diptera; family Coelopidae; genus Coelopa; species Coelopa frigida. Next base: position 13,240,179 of record CM029564.1, on the reverse strand, counting down.
CCTGTCTCTGACATTTCTCTGCCCCAACTAGATTGCTTGCACGTGTGTTTATTTCAGAAATATTTTCGATTGCAAACTACAAAAAATGTCGGTGCAGAAGAAAAAGCGAATTTCGAAGAAGAATAAGTCAGCCTGGCGTAAAACAGATATTCAGGATGTGGAGGATTACTTAGATGAACAACGACAAGAGGAACGTATTGGGTAAGGAATAATTTGATTTGAAATTCGGGACCTAAAAATGTTTCTCTTCGGTGCAGAACGTTTACGGAGAAAAAGGATGAAGACCTTTTCACAGTGGATGCGACGCCTATGTTGGCAAAGAAAACCGGACTTACGGAAAAACAAAAACGCAAACTTAATGCAAAGAAGCCTTTCCGATCTCTGGATGCATTGGTCAACACATCTAAGGTCCAGGATCCAATCGCAAAGAGGTAAAATGTCTGAATAACACACTGGAAAAATCTATTAATTATTAATTTATCGATTTAGAAACCATGTGAAGCAAAAGAAATCTGGTAGAATTATCGAAGAAGAAGTTCGCAACCCGTCGAAACCTCGACATGTGCAAGCAAACAATGATCGTCAACTTTATTATGAGAAACTGGAGAAGAAAATGCAAAAAGAAAAAGCACTGGATACAAAGTATGCCAAAGATATCTGGGTTGAGGAGGACTTCCGCGATAAGATCCCCGGCCTCAAGGACGAAAAGGGTTGGATAAGCAAAGAGCTTTCGCTGTACATTACAAAGAATGTAGGAAAACCAGTGATTAAAGTGCACGACAGTATTCGGCATCGTACAACAAAAGCCAAGTAAATAGTTCAATCTATCTAATGTTGCTAGTAATTCACAAACATAATATTTTATTTTAGAAACTTTGAAGCTCCACATCCAGGTATGAGCTACAATCCATCGCTGGAAGACCATCAGGCCCTTATTAGTGCTGTGGTCGATCGTGAAGAGAAAATTATTAAAGAAGAGAAACATCTGAAACGTGTCACAACTCAAATGTTCTCTAAAGTGACTCCTGAGGAACGCGATAGGCTACGATTGAAAGAAATGCGTTCTGGATTAGATGAGGAAGACGATAATGGCAATAATGAAGAAGAGAATAAGAAATCAGAATCGAATACAGAGGATAATGAAGACGACGATGACGGGCCATATAAGAAAATTAATCCTCCAGTAGAAAATAAAAAGAAGAGTAAACAAGCGCGCCACAAAGAGTTGCGGCAAAAAGAACTACAGAAGAAACAAGCAGAGAAAAAGGCTTTGAAAAAACAGATTGCAGATTTGAACAGGTAATAAATGTAATAGAATTTAACTTAACCCTTATAATACATTATATTCCACATTTTAGAATCAAATCAATAAAAGCAGAAGTAGTGGCTGAAGCTGAAGAACTTAATGAATTGAAGAAGCATCGTAAGAAGGTCGCCCTAAAGAAGAAATTTGAACCTAAACGCTTGGGTCGTTTGAAGTATTCGGAGCCAGATGTAGACGTCAATATGGCAGATGATATTGCCGGGAACTTGCGCAACGTTAAAACAGAATCTAGTCTTCTGGTTGATCGATTCAAGAACTTCCAGAAACGAAACATATTGCCAACAAGTGTGGCAACTGGCAAGCAAAAGGCCAAGAAAATTAAGAGATTTGCGCGAAGCACGCATAAGGATCCAGGAGTTTCATTCCAGATGCTCAGAGAAAAGAGAAAAACGGGTTGAAAATGTGATGACATTTACTTATGTATTGCTTTTCATTAATTTTAGAAGAAGTTTTATAAATATGAAATTACAAATTTATATTGTAAAATATTCTATTATTGTTTTATAGTAAAACTTTGAGAAATAAACTTAAATACGATAAAACTTATAAATCCTTGTCTTAACTACTGGACTTAAATGTACTATGGCAAGAGAACAGACTTCAACTCTAAAAATTTTAATGATTCGACATTCCATTCCATTAAATGGCATATTTTTTTCGATGTTGAGTATAAGACATGATCATCTTTGTTGAAATAAAAAGGAAATGGGTTTTCTCAATGAATAAATTTTGAGTATTCTTGAAATTTGTTGATCTTTGGTAAAATAGACTAAATTTTTCTGTGCTGCACTCCACAATTCACCTTTTACTATTCATCACATTTTCATTTTCTGCCAAAATTTGCTCATGCGGGTTCCTGTCTCGAAAATGCTTCGAACCATGAACACCTGTAGCAGTCCGACAGCAATCATGGCGAATATTTGAAAGAACGACCACGCATTGACCTTGTAGAAATTCGCTTCGGCCAGATTGCGATCGCGTGCCTCGTGAGATCTCAACATATCCTGTATTTGTTTCGCCTTTGTCATCTGCATACGAATGCGACCAATGTAATCCATTATGTCCTGGACCTTCATCTCGTAGTACTCCTCCGGCGTAAGACCTTCGAGTGCGTCGTTCCACTGCTCATCCCCCAAATTCTGCTCGCCTTCCTTTTCCACTATCAGTTCAAAAAATACCGTCTTCCGGTTGAACGAACTAAACGAGTTGTCGAAACAGAACCGATAGTCGCCGTCTTTCCGCACGTCGTGTCGATGGATATTTTCGGGCTTTTTGAAGTCGCTGACAATGATTAATCCAATGGGATCAGATAACGAAAAACTGATGTCCAAATCCCCATGGCCGCCGTCGATGACTTGATACTCAATGTCGATGGTCTCTCCGTCTTTCACATGGTGATAGAAGCATTCTTTCTTGCCCGCATCGACATGCACCGTCATTTCCTTGTCATAGGCAATTGAATAGTGCAGGCAGGAAATCGTGAACAGAAACAGGAAAACCGATTTTCCCTCCTAAAATATGGCAAAAAATATTACTAGTATTTTGTGAATTGTAATGCTTAAATAGCTTACCATTTTGTTGAACCTCATAAACTCATCCAGTTAGAAACAAAGCCAGAAGCTGCCGCAATTTCTGTTAAACTGTCAGTGAATTTCACAGTATCTCGGAACAGGGTTGCCGAATGCACTTCAAATGAAGTGTTTCACTTCACTGTTGATCCGAACACAACGGCAATCCATTTTTTCAAAAAACCCTGCAAATTGGTAAACGCAGATTTTGCAGATTTTCGGGATATTAATACCAAATTTCTAAAATTAGACAGTGAAACCCTTTGTTTTCTTTGGTCATCAACAATTTTTGTGGGCTACATTCGGTGACTTCGACCAAAATTCATCAAATCACTCAACACTACACTTCAAAACACTTCACTTTTTCCATTTTTGGACTTCGCTAAAAAATTTTGGAGCGGCAACCCTGTTTGGAAGGGTAGCTAGAAAAACTTTTTACTACTTTTTCAAAACGAAATTTTACAGGGTTACTCAGAAACTCAAAACGAACTAGTTATGTGAGTCTTTCGAAAAATAAATCCATTCGAGATACAGATTTCTGTCTAAGAACAGAAAAAAATATTTTCCATGCAGTGCAGTGGAGAACTTTAATTCATTAAAATATATCTTAACTCTAGTTTTCCAAAATATATCATTTGAAAAATATGAATCGACATCCCTGCGTAGGTATAAATAAAAACGCCTGAAACGTCAAATTTGTTTTGGCTTTAACGCGACATCTGATTAATTTAAATAATAGTTTTGTTATGATAAACAATAAAATATAATTATCCTGCTCGTTTTATACAACATTTCTCACATGGATCGAATCTTATTAGTCATCACAACTTAATTTAGTAATTTTGGCTTATCTTCTAATTGACGATGGCACTCTAATACTCAGGCTAAACGAGTCTCCAAAGTTCCTCAAACAGTATTAAAACTAAGTGTTTTTTCAAAAGTGTTTAACAAAATGACTGAATTAATGCGTAAAATTGTGTACTATGAAAATATACTTGAGTTCAAGGACAACACAAAAAGTCGACTAGAATTGAATGAAGTCAACCACTGGAATCTCTGTCGCACCTGTCTCAATGACTCCAACATGTCGGATATATCATCTTTCGGCGGTGGGGGGATGTGCGTTATGGGCATCGATGGTAGTCTGCTGGACGTGAAGGACATGCTAAAGGCTACAGTCGACCTACAGGTAGGCCATGAAATAAATAAACACAAAAAGTGAACGTAGTTACCCTTTTTGTATGTTTTTATCAGGTTTCTGACGACGATGGTCTTCCCACAAAGATATGCAAGGACTGCTTCAGCAAATTATCCACATTGTATTATTTCATTTTACAAATAAAACGTGCAGAAACTATTTTAAAACGTATGTTCTTAAAGTTAAATTCCGGAAACAAAAGCGACATAGAAAAGCCAAAAGAACCCTCTACAGTCACTGTTATGGCCAATGATGCGGATTGCAGTACCACCAACGACGAGAATGGTGTCAATAACCGTGTTGACATTTCTTTAGAGACTGACACATATTCAGTGGTTCCGAAGCAAGAAATATTAGTAGAACCCGACGAGGAAGAGGAAGAAGAGGATGATATGGAAGCAGTACAATCTGAAGATGATAATGACAATGAAGAGTCCATGGAAGTATCCGACCTGATGTTCGAAGACGAAGATAATTTAGAAGACATCACAAAGGAAGAGTACATTTTGGAAGAAATACAAGATGACATCTCGAACGATAGTCAGAATTATTCTTTAAATATTGAAACACAAGAAGACTACAAGGAGAAGGAAGAAGGCGCTAAGGATGATACTTTTGTAGAAAGAACTAAATACATAGATGAAGATGTTGGTTCTAGAGAACAATTTAAGGGTTCACATAAAAAAAAACGTAGAGGCGGAAAGGCGCTGTTAGATAGTTTCAACTGCTTGATTTGCAATACGGTACATTTATTCATACAATTATATGTATACAAAATCATTGAAATGGAATAGTGCTGTTTTTTTTAGATATTCACATTGCAGCGTGAGCTGATCTCGCACGTCCAAGACGCTCATCCTAAATCGCAGGCATTCAAGTGCCGAGTTTGCGGACGAATGTTTACACACTTACAGTCTCTATCGAGACACATGCAGAACCACCTACCAAGGATCAGCACAAAAGTCTGCAATATATGCGACAAAACATTTCGGCGATCCGATGACTGGAGACGACACCAACGCATACACACTGGAGAGCGTCCCTACGTGTGTTCTATTTGCCAAAAGGGCTTCAAGCAGGCCAGTGAACTGAAGGAACACAACAATACGCATACGAAAGAGAGACGCTACAAATGCGAGATTTGCGGTCATATTTTGCAATCTCGGAATGGTCTGTATATACACAAGAAAGTACACCGGGGATTGAAGGAACATAAGTGTGTGCACTGCGAGAAGACGTTCGTAACGAAGGGAGAATTGAAGTCGCATCTTAACGTGCATTTAAATAAAATAGTTTCTTCTGTTTAAAGTTAGGTTATAGTTAATATTTAGTTGCTGTTATTATAAATAAGGAATAAACACTTTGCCCCACTGTCCTCTAGTGAACTGCACATGTGGCCCATAATCAATAAAACATAAGTAAATTAATCAATTCACGAAGCAATTACTTAATTCCATGTAATGATGATCACAACCTCCATGCGCAGGAGTCTTTAGTCCGGTTGAGACACAAAAAAAAAGAACAAAACACGAAGTCTAAACAATGCAGCCGCGCCTCATCATTAGGACTTGGACTCGCCCCATGGCAACAACAACAACAAGAATCTGCTCATCACGTACGGACGTCCTCTTCTGAGGTCGGATGTATTGAGTGGGAGCTGTTTTGTTGATTGTTGGTGCAACGCAGACCGCATCGTCAGTGTTTGCTGTTCTCTCTGTTCACTCACAGACTCAGCAACTGACTGACGGAGCGTCTGTCTCACTAGCAAACGGAATGGTTCGTTGGCTGGATGGATGGATGTTCGGCTCAGTCGGAAAGTTGGAGAGTCACGCGAGCGATGAGCAGAGCCCCAATCGTTGTTGGAGTGATCACCGTCAATCGATTCAACAGATTGCTGGATAAGCTCTTGGCTGCATTTGCTATTGTTGTTATTGTCGGTATAGTTGTTGTTGTCGTTGTTGGCTTTGGCGTCGCTGTGGTGGGGATCGTTTTTGTGGGGCGTACTGGCGCACGGAGACACATGCCACGCTCCAGACGTGTCGCCATAATTTGCCGCCAAGTGCTGGCGTCTTGGGAAAAACGAGCAGTAAGACCTGGAAATAAACGAATGCTCATAATAAAAAAACACAAATCAGAATATCAATGGATTTCGCTAATGACCAACTACAGACAGACATTTATACTTACTATGTATGCATGTGTGTATTACGCCGTCGATAGAGATCGTTATCGTTGTTGGAGTGATCAGCATGCGATCCTCCCAACCAGTTCGCAGCGACATTTCATATCTCCGAAGTCTCGATCGGCGAACATTTCATTTAATTTTCATTGATCTTAATGCGACTTAACTGGGCTCTCACAGCCCATGTCGCTCTCGTTGGCGCGGCTACTGTCGTCCAAACAAAGCCATTAAATCCGAAATGATCCACTCTTGGAATTAATGCGAACTCGTTTAAATTCCGAACACATCATTTCAAAATATCAACCCGCTGCTCCTGCGGCTTCTGTGCCACGATGACGATGACGCTGACGACCGAGTCCGAGGCGCCTCCGAGGATGCCCTCGTGCTAAGCTCTCGTCAAGGACAAGTCATCGCACAACAACTGAGTGTTGTTGCACTCGACTCTCGCGTTACGTTGTTTACTTGCCGTCGGGAGGGAGCGGGAGGTGGCGTGATGCGATGCGATGTGACGAGAGGACGCCACAATCGTTGGGATCAAAAGCACAAGAGAAAGAGAGACAAAGCGACCAGGGTTCGACAGGAGAGAACGACGACAACTGGGGGTCTGGGTCAACGAGTTGAGGGACGTCGCGGAAATCGGCCCAACCTGCCGGACTTATTGTTCATCTCTTGACTGCCATGAGTCGGCCGGGCCATTCATTAAAGCCTACTACGCCACACACGGCGTTCTGGGCCAACGCCGACGATCGCCCTCGGGTCAGGTCTTCGCGAAAACGAAGTCGCCACACGACGAGATTGATTGCCCGCTTCCGTCCGCATAGCAGCAGAACAGAAATGAATATATCATGTCTATTTTCAATAAATTAGCTGCCTCCCGAGTCGTTGGGTCAATTACCATAGATCGGAGCCACCACCACCGCAGCACTAACGACTTCTGCGAATCGCCAGCTTCCCGCGAGCCAGTTGCCGAATTCGACAGAACCCGTCTGAGAAATCCCAAGAAAATCGGAAATCATCCAATATAAACAAAAGCCAAACAACAACAACAACAACAACAAAGCCCCAACAACACTCTGTTGATCTGCGAGCACGATACACAAGAAGGAAATTCCTGGTGGCGCTTAGCACAAGGAGAATCATCAAAACAATTTATGGAATCACGTCTGCCCCAGCGCCGGCGTCAGCGACGACGCCAGCAGAATGACTCAACGAGACGCAATCAAGAGAGGGAGAGAGAGAGAGAGAGCGATCGTCTGAAACAATACAACGTGCGACGTGCTGTCGGCCAATTGAAAGCAACAATGGACCAGGCCAAGAGCCGTGCAGCGAAGTCCAGTCGCGCACAACAACAAGAAGAGGCCGCCACCGAGCACGACCGGGAATCAAATTTATCCCCGACCGACGCCAACAAAACACGCCGTCGCTGCCGACGAGCGGCGAACGTCGTCGCCCGCGCTCATTATATTCAGCCGATCGACGGATCCATCGCCCGATAGCCGGATCGACTCAATGAATGTGTTCGTCGGTTCGCACAGAGCCGGCATCTGACGCCGGGCTATGGAAATACAATTGAATTAATGGAGTTGAATGGAGCCAACGCTCGCGTCTGCGTTTGCGTCGGCGGTGGCTGCGGCTGCGGCAGAGACGGCGACGGCGACAACAACAGCGACCGAGACACTGCGCTGAGCTGCGGTGTGTGCTGCGGCAATGCGATCGAATCGATCGAGACCCCTTTTTAAGTATTTCTCTTGTGGTTTTTCACTCAGTCGCAGTTTGAGCATCCAGGGGAGCGCATCGGATTGGATTGGATTGGATTGGGTCGGATCGAAACGAAACTGAATATTTCGGATCGGGTCGGATCGCAGAGTCGGTCGGTATCGATTGTCGGTGTGATTCCCATTAGCTGCTTGTCCACTTGGAGGTGAATTCAAAACGCGCGCCAAACCGTCGCCGCGCTGCCCAGTCCTGGCCGCCGCAGTCGCGCCGAGGACCAACGTGTGAGCGGAGAGAGGGAGCCGAGCGGGAGCCAACAATACGAGAAGTTAACGTATTTCGCCCGCCGCCGCTGCAACCGTCGTCCGTCCCATGGTGCTGTGAAGTGAAGTGAAAAATTACTCGCGGATCGCGCGATCGGTCGATCGATCGGAACTTGCGTTTATCGTGATTGTTTTTTCTTTTTCGCGGCTTCTTATTGTATGTGTGATTTCTGCCAAGCGTCGGCACTTTTTGTAATTTTTTCCCCCAATTATAATTTGAAAATAATAAATGACTCCGAGGAGTCTGACGTCGTGCGCTGCCCCTCAATAATTAAAAAGCAGTTAAAATCAGCTTTTTCTTTGCCGAGCTTTTAATTAATAAAAGAAGTGAAATACAAAAAAAAAACCTTTCCTTCGACAAACTGTCTGTCGGTTCGTCGTCTGTGAATACGGTGACTGATGGTAGTCTGTCAAAGGCAAGTGTTTCGGACTGTGTAAGAAGCTGTCTTGCTCGTCCATATATGGTGGAAGCCGACCCGCCGTCCGTTGCAGTTTCCCACTCCAAAAGGTATGCTCAATTACATACAGCGTGCAGCAAAACTCATGGTACCACAGTCAACAGTACCAGACCACTGAAAATTATTCAGTATTTCTTATACTACCCTCATGTTTTATTTGGAAATATTGAAATGAAATGTTCACGAAACAGTTAATAAATTAACGAAGAGCCACTTACCAAGACCTGATTTAATTCAAAATTGTAATCCCTCAAACCCTCTGGCACCGACAATTTCTTGGCCCGTTCTATTATGTAGTGAATTGTTGGTTCTTGGAAACGGTGTACTCCACACGACCCGTGTAAGATAAGAAATTATTTATAACAATTGTTTCATTGAATGAAGTGGACAGACAGAGTAGTAGTCTGTAGTCTACCTAAGGTAGATTACATGAACCATCATTCTTGTTGGTTTTTCCTCGTTGCCATCTATTTGATCAGTCAATTTACATCTACCATAGATTGTCTGCCTCCGGAGCTTATGGAAAATATCCGATGACTTCAGTGGCGATCATGAACTCCCCGGCATTGAGTCATTGTTGGCCGTTTTGGGTGGGATGAAAACACATCTATTGGCCAAATTTGGACGCCAGTATGGATGAGACAATCACGACACATAATTAGTGGAGTTTCTACCATTTGGCTAGTGAAACATTTTTCATAATGCTTTATTGATTTCCGTACTGATGGGGTGAGATTAAATTCTGAATAGTTTTGTACACAATAGGATTTATGATGGGACAAAGAAATATTGCAAGTATTTCATCAAATGGTATCCATTCGAATAAGGTTTTCTTCTGGAAAACTATAGGAACTAAACAGAGTGGGCAGTATTTTTGGGAGAACACGCTAATGGGCTTCTGACGAATGTGCCGAGGCGTATGACAAAATCCCCCGTTTGCGAAACTACGATACAACAGGGCTGAACCCACTCTCGGATGTGCATATTTCGTATTGGGAATTGTCCATATCGACATCTAATAAATCGACAAAATCACGAAATATAAATAATTACCTTTTAAGTTTCGTGACACAAATGTCCGGACCAATGTCCGGTCTATCGCATCAGCATCGTGTAAATTTATGGTTCAGACATCAAATGCAAAAAGTGAAAAACAACAAAAATAAAAGACTATCTCTGTAAGCCAACACTAAAAGAAACGCCAACAGATCCATAAAAATCAACCCACATGCGGGAAGAACGTCGCGGTGGCTGACGAGGAGGCGGCCGGAGGGAGGTTGGGAGGGAGGGGAAGCGCTCCAAACACTCGAGATCGTTTTACGCTAAAAGCTTCGCATTTCATTCACAAAACACTGAGGCGAGTACCGAAGGAGTCGTCTCGTGGTCGTAGACGGCGACTTCGTGGGGCTCGGGGGAAAGAATGAATGAACGAGTGAGTGAGTGCGAGCGTGTGTGAATGGGCGATTGAATGAATGAATGAATGAATGAATGAATGAATGACTGAATGAATGACTGAATGGATGAATGAACCAACGCGCGATCCGACGAACGCGACACGACTCGCGAGAGGAGTGAGGTGTGTGCGTGTGTTTGTCCGACTTTGTGTGACCGTTGTGCGAGGCACGACTATAAAAGTGTTGCTGGCGTCGGACACAACAGCAGCAGCAGCGTCAGTAGCAGCAACAACGCCAGAGGAGCCCGAACAACAACCACTCGTGGCGTCCGATCGAAGTGATCCATTGAGCGATCGCTTACATTCACCGGACCGGAGACAACCGGGCTCTCGTGCGGCCGATCGACCACTAGCTCGCTCACTCAATCACACACCCACTGGACGGACGGACCCCGCACTCGCATTCGCGTCTGCGCAATACGAATTGCTAACAACAGAAATCGCTGTTTATTTATTTGTCATTTTAATTGCGCGTGAGCAGTGGGAAATTGGGCGTGAATAATCAATTATCATGTTGTTCCACCAAAGCCATTGTATGAGGACAACACGAGTCGACCAATCGATCGAGGATCATGGAATTGGTTTGTTCATACGCTTCAGAGCGATGTGATCGCACGTGATGAAGAAGCAATCGATCTAAAAATAGTGGCCGATATCAATACGATATCCATCTGTGCAAATTTCGTGATTGCTGAATTTCGAAGTCCGAAGACGCGATCGAAACGAGGGGGCGGTGAGAAGAGAAGTGAGAAGATGTCCACAAATGGTGTCGTAAAAAAAATGCATTTCATTATTCAATCTTCGAGCTTCGTGCAAATTCGTGTTGGCGTGTGGTGTCAACAACATTGTTGAGCTTGGAAATTTATTGCCGACTTTATATCCGATTTGAGGCGATTTATTCGAGCCTCGATGCCATCTTAGATCATCAGCGACATCTTCATAAAACCAGTGTCGCTCGCTCCTCCCTCGATCCTCGCAGAAATTCACAAAATTCAGCTCTGAAAAATCCAAAACACGTATTTATTTTGTTGGTTTCGAGGTAGATGTTGACAACTTCGCTGCCGCTTGAGCCACCAATCGAATAATCGATTTGTCGTGGAGAAAATCAGTGCGAAAACTTCTTCTATTTTTTCGTTATCGATTCGACCGCACACAGAATTTGATGGCATGTGGCTGGTCGTTAAATTCAGCCATTAAAACAAATAAATGTAAGAGCTTAATTGCCAATCAAGTTCTCAACAGATCGGCCATAAAACCCCGGCCTCATGCAAATGCGGATGCGGCGGATTAAATAAGATCAATACAAGTGCTTAACACAGCAATTAATGTGAGAATTAAAAGACATAAGCTTTAGGACGACGGTGGGCTGAAGCTTCTCACTGCGTCTTCCTGAAACTGTCGACCTGGCTCAATCTCCCTCCAAAGTCGCTGGAATTGAAGTGAAATTCAGTGAAAGTGAGTCGCGGACCCACCTACCAGGAACCCCCAGCAGACGTGGTCATGAGTTATGAACCAACCAACGCACCAGTGGGAGCATTGGATTCGGAAGCCCCTCGGAGGGTCCGCCATCTACTTGCGATGCAAATGCTTCTGTCTCGTCATGGCTGCGAGCACAGCAAACATCAATTAAATGCAAATTCCGCTTCAATAAAATTGATTTATTATGTGTCTCAAAATGTTGGATTCGTAATTGAATAATTTGCATCGACGAACTGACAGCCGCGATAACCGCGTGCGCTGCCCGATGCCTGCTGCCGTGTGTCGGTTGTCGAATGTCGATCGCCTGCTGCCACGGAACCCCCACCATCGAGCAACAACAAGAACAACTGGTTCCTGCAACATTGCCATGCATACGCTTTTGTAATTTAATTCGATTAGTTTCATGCATACGCCTCGCGTACACTGCGAGAACGCATGTTGCAAGATCGCGATGTGTCGATCGATCGATCGATCAGATCCGATCCGATCGAAGCGGCGATCGGACGAAAACAAACCCCAAAGCAATTTAATTACAATCCATTAGAGTCCTAATCACATCGGAGTAGCGTCCAATAAACGCCACCTTTACTAAATACTCCGTCGACGACTCGGATTTGAATTCGATTTTCTCATTATGATAAGGCATTTATTTATGATACTCGCCTTATTAATTCCATCAACAAGGCAAACACATTAATTCAATGGCTCGAATGTTTAAACAAATTTCCAATAATTTAAGGCAAAACGATCGCGACTCCGGCGTCTGTGGCCGAATCTCGATTTGGTGGGGGGCGGTAGCTTCTGATAAACACCGATGACGCAATATGGCGCCTAGACTCGTCTTTCCTTTGACTGAACTTATCAGCCAACGACTGGCCATTTGCCAATTCTTACTGCCACTAGTTGAAATCGGATGTCAACATGGCTGGCATTTGGCTTGATTGGCTTTTAATACCTTAATATCCGACTCACTATGTGATGAAATTTATTGAAACTTTGTAGATCCATTTCCATTATAGATGTATGTAAACCCCCATCAGCCGATAATTGCTAGGTATTAATATTTCCAGTTAAATATGAGGTCAGATAGGGATCCCTTCGGCCACTCTGGGCGGTATATAGTTCTCAGTATCTAATTATCAATCGATACAATAGATAAACATGTGATTGCCTCTACTTACAGACCATAAACAGCTCCAAATCGACGTCGACAACTTGCGACTGTGTTGAGCTCCTGCAAAAGACTGCATGTAACAAGTGCAATGATTAAGTCAAACAATAAAATCATTAAATTAATTGACAACGGATAAGAGAGTTTTCAGCATTCGACGCTTAAAAAGACACAGGGTGAAGCACTCTACAAGATCATTCGCATCGTATCACCGGAGCATTAGTGCATTGTGTTATTATGGAACAGCGAAGGCAACTATTGGTGTGCATGACCTCGCTAATTTGCTTATGGAGCACCCTGGCCGAGGATAGGTTGGTAGGTGAGTAGTCTATATATTCTCTATTCAACGTAGATCTACATGGGCCCAACCAGTAGATTTGTATTGAGCTGTGGCCAATCTTCTCAAATTTATCTGCTGAATCTCTTGCACGGAGCAATGCGGTGTGATCCGATACGTTTTCGCCCAGTTGGCGAGAAGTCGCGGGCGTGATTGGAATCGCCCAATCGTCGCTCGTGGCTAGAGCTGATCGTGTGATTTCAATTTAATTGCTTAATTAAGGCAGTTCGACGTTTATGGCTCAATTGACGCAAACACTCGAATGCTAATGGCGAAACATTAAACTAATGAAGCGGTCCGTTTGTCCACTCAATTAAAATCAATCGTTCTCCCATTCGATTTGATTTGATTCTGTGTTTGATTTTTACATGGGTGGCACATGAATGAAACACGATTCCAGCTAAAAACAAACAACCGATGTTATGTTATCGTAATTTATTTTATTATTTACTATCATTCAACCCGAGTGGTTCTTTGAATACTCCAAAATCAATTCTATCTTCAAGGTTTACACTCGGATGAATTGGAATCCGGACACCTGGTGGTGCCGCGCAAGGTCACGAAGGAAGGGGAATTCCTGTCGCACAGCTTGGCCCATCACCACGGACAGCACTACCAAGGACATCTAGAAGTCAGTCAATATTTAGACAACTATAGACAAGATAACAACCCCAACAGCGAGAACAAGTCAACGGAAGACTTGCACTACCAACTGGAAGTGAACAATGAAACACTCCACCTGGAGTTGACGTAAGTGCGATGGCGACGCCTTCGGAAGCCGACAACGGAAGCTAACTCAGCCCATTTCGCCCTCCAGCCCTCACAGCTACTTCATGACGCCGCATCTGGTGATCGAACGACATCGGCGCGACCTCAGGACACGCAAGAGGCCGGCGAAGAACACGAATTGTCACTTTCACGGAAAAGTTCGCGGCCACTCGGAGTCGAGGGTGGCGCTCTCGGCATGCGGCGGCATCGTAAGTCCCTTTGGTCAACTCAAACCCATTCTCTTCCCCCAACATAACACCATCTAGAGGCGGGCCGGGTTGTTTTTAAAGCATGTGCCAATCGGTCCCGCCCACCGATGGCATAACGGCGAAGAGAACTAATGGCTATAATAAAGTAAACCGTGCTTCGTTTCTTTGGTGTGGCTCTGGCTCTGACTCTCGTCTGGCTGTCTGGCGTCGATCGCCTGAGTCGAGTCGACTTTGCTCGTGCTACAGCTCATACTTCGCACATCACAACGGAAGCAACAATTACTTGTCATTAACGTCGTAAACACTTATTATCACATTATCCCTCATTGTGAGCGCCGTGCTTCCCAGCATACAGACTGTTAGTGGGGTCGTCTCAGAGTCCAGACGGTGGGGAGCAATAATAATTCAACGATTCAGTCGATTCATTGCGGAATTCTCCACTGGACTTCGAGTACACGAAAATACTGTAGTTTTTTGTAGAGTTCGTAGTTGCCGAAGATAGCTCGACAGAACATTCAAGTGAGGAGTTTAGTGAGTCCTACTATGGGTATAATACCAATAAAACTGCGACGGAAACTCCTCCGACGACTGACGAATAATTGCATTTCCATCTATGGGATCTGACTGTGTGTGTGATTTCTCAAAGCAATGCTTTCTTTCCACCAACAGGTCGGCCACATCAAAACCAGGAACAACGAATACTACATCGAGCCGTCGAAGCAACACGGCGCCCACCCGACAACCGGATATCCACATGTCGTGTTCCACAGATCGTCCGTTAAGGAGAAGGTAATTGAATGCGTGTGCGACGGAGGACAAACTTTTCAAGTGGGAGGCGGCAGACAAATTGCAACCAAAATCACATCTCGTCGTCGCCGACGTCTGAGACTGAATGTGTTGCGTTTGTCCGTCTGTTTGTTTGTCCGTCCAGATAAATGTCGTCCTACAACCTACTAGGGAAATATAAGAGCTTTGTCTAAATTGCATGGTATTTGTAGAAAAACAAACAGAAGAAGAACCGACATCGCGGCCGCAACCGAAAGGGACACAAGCAGCATCAGAAGCACCAGAGCGAAGGCGAAGGCGACGGCCAGAGGCAGAGACAGAGACAGAGACAGCCGCACCAGGTTGCGGTGAGCAACTGCGGGACGAAGGAGCCGAGGAGACGCACCGAAACGAGGCTCGAGTGGCAACCGCAGGGCAAAGTAACGAAACACAATTTGTAAACAAAATCCGATTAAAATGTAAATTTTTAATGAAAATTATTCTCACCTTTTTCCTACGCTCGCTCGTTCGGTCCACGCTCGCTCTGCCCACCCCTCTGCCCTCCTTCCTCCTTGTTGACTCGATCGTTCGATGGTTGGTGCCTTCCCTCGTCGCACGGAATCCAGGTCAAGATTCAAGGTGGAAGAAAAATCCGACGCCATCATCCGCAGCCGTGGCATCAACCGCAGACCAAATTTAAGTACAGGACCGCAGAGGAAGTTTCTGCGAAGCCGGCGAACAAGCATTTGTCGGCGTCACCACCACAACAACTACATCAACAACAACTGCAGGATAAGCATCCCAAATACAACAACAACAATAAGAGTCATCTGAACAACCACAACCAACGCAAGTCATCGGCATCATCTTCGTCTACGCCGTCGTCGTCGTCGTCGTCATCGTCATCGCCGCGTGTGCGACGTTCAATTAGCAGCCCACGTCATGTGGAAACGCTGATCGTCGCCGACGCCACGATGGTTGCCTTCCACGACGACGTCGAGACGTACCTCCTGACCATAATGAACATGGTCTCCGCTCTCTACAAGGACCCGAGCATCGGCAACTCCATTGAGGTGGTGGTCGTCAAGATCGTCCTGGTCGAGGAGGTCGAGGCGCATCCGGAGCTCAATCTGACGCAGAACGCGCAGCAGAACCTGGACACGTTTTGTGGGTGAGTCGGTCGGGGTGTCGAGGGGTCTGGCGGTTTCTTCTCCGGGGTCGACGAATTTATGGATCATTGTTGGCGTATCATTCGCCCTCTCTCTGTCTGTGTTGCATGGATCTCTTCGACTGGATCGAAGTCGAGTCGGGAGTCGGGAGTCGGGGCAGCCGGCGCCACTCGTCCGTCCCGGGCGAGATGGCGATTGCGTCAAGGCGATAAGATGCGAGTCGATTTCGGTCTAGACGCAGCCGTAGTAGTTGGCTGCAGGAGTCGTTAGTTGCCCACTTCTGGCGGCGCCACGGCGACTATTGCGTGGTTGTTGTTGCTCGGCTTCGGTGTTCGATCATAAGTTGGGGGGCGAAATCTGAGCAGGAAGTCCGACGGAGCGATTGGCAGCAATGGCATAGTGTCAAATATCACTCAACGAGAATCGGGCTCCTCCTACCATCGTTTTGGACAAATCGAAGTCGGTGTAACGATCGGTGTGAATGGGTTCCTGGGCCTGCTGAAGCCCCCCTCTTGGTATAGGCCACAGCATTGACTCCTTCGATTTGTCTCCACAGATGGCAGCACAAACTGAACACCGCCAGTGAACGCGACCCCCAGCACCACGATGTCGCGATTCTCATTACGCGGAAGAATATCTGCGGCAATAATTGCATGTGAGTTGATTTCCTATATTTGTAGTTGTTCTTGCTCTTTGCTGTTGTCGCAACTGAGGTGCCCCGATCGCATCGTCGTCATAAATTTGCATCGCAACGACGGGAATCGGGGCCTACATTACATTACTTTACAGCACATTACATTACTCGACTTGGCGCGTCATTTCGTTTCAGGACTCTCGGGCTGGCGAACGTGGGCGGGATGTGCAAGCCGAAGCAGTCGTGCAGCGTCAACGAAGACAACGGCATCATGCTCTCGCACACCATCGCCCATGAGCTGGGACACAAGTGAGTACCAACTTCCTCTCTCCACCTCCCCCATTGTGGGCGATGCCCTCGAATTGCGATCTCCCATTCATCGTCGCTTCGGAATCCGACCGAAGGCGCCCCGAGGTCTACGGTCGTCGTTCCCACAACCACAGTTGCTGGCGGGCGGGTCGGCGGCACCACCTGTGGAGCGATCGCCGCCGCGTCAAGTGCGGTGTCGTAAATACGACCCCGCTAATTTGCGCAGATCGCTCGCCCCGATTGTGCGGGCCAGCGTCGCTCGCCGATCACCGGCAGCCGGCATCAGCTCCGATCAGCACCGACACAAGATCAACAAAAGCCACCGACCGACGACCGACGACCGACCAGCGGCTGCCATCGAAGCTCAAGTGCTGCGGTTGTTTAATGATACGACGGGACTCGAGTTATGACACAACATGATGTCGACGATTTGGCTTGGATAACTCCCTCATGCTGCCGCCGCTCATGATGCTTACGCCCACTCCATCTGGATTTCGGTTGCTACTGTTGCTCTTGTTGTTGTTGGGATTGTTGCTGCTGCTGTCGTTATTGTTGTCGTCCATCGTCTATCACCCGCCTCCCGCGGACGGTTCAGCCGCTCCCCCACCCCCGCCCCCACGGCCTCATTGATATTCTCGTACCCAATTAGCCGATCGATAGATTGTCGATCGATCGGCCGCTGGTTTCCCCCGTCGGAATGTCAGGTGGATTCCGACTCGAGTCAAGTCGCACCCGACCAGTGCCTGTCAGTCTGCCGTGTTCTGATTGATTCAGAGGCAACAACTCAATCGACAGACTGCTTGGTGGGCCGCTCGACTGATCTGATCTGATGTGGTTTGGTTTGGTTTGGTCTGGTCCGGCAGACTGGGCGGCGGCCCGGCTGGCTGGCTGGCTGGCATGGAAGGCGAGTCCGTCGATCAGGTGGCGGGCGAGACGTCATGGGGCGATCGGAATACGATTCAATTAATTGCGATTCGAATATCCAAGGGGGGAATTAATTGCCCCGTAATTACTTATAATCATCCGCATCGAAACGTTCACCTTTGCGCCCCACATTGCGAACGTAAACCGTGTTCATGGATCGTTATACATTATAATCCCGTTTGATCTCCGGCATTTGTCACTTGATCTCTTCTCTCCCCGCAGCTTCGGAATGTTCCACGACACGGCGAAAATCGGTTGCCATCCGCGCGTGGGATCCATCGTGCACATCATGACGCCGACCTTCGGGGCGGACACGCTGCAGGTCTGCTGGTCGAACTGCAGTCGGAAGTTCATCACGCATTTCCTCGAGTAAGTTCCGTGGGATGGGGTGGGGTTTGGCTAGGAAAAGAGAGCCCTCACGACCACATTGATCCCTTCTTCACTTGCACTTGCAGCCAGGGGCTGGGCGACTGTCTGGACGACGCCCCGACGCCGCTGGACCAATACGTCTATCCGGAACTGCCTCCGGGCGTGATGTACAACGCGGAGCTGCAGTGCCGCCTGCAGTTCAACGTCTCCGACAGCGACGTGGGCGCCTGCTCCTCGATGAACGAGATCTGCTCGACGCTCTGGTGCGAGGTGAACGGGGAGTGCGTGACCAACATGCGGCCCACGGCGCCCGGCACCAGTTGTGGCAAACGTAAGGTTCGTGCTCCGTTTCGAGAGGGCGGGGAAATCTATTGAATTCTCATCATCCGACTTCTCTTCGATCCGCAGTGGTGCCAGAACGGGCGATGCGTGCGCACCGAGGAGATCGTTCCGGTGGACGGCGGCTGGGGCGACTGGTCGGCGTGGAGCGAGTGCTCGCGGACGTGCGGCGGCGGCGTCTCGATACAGCAGCGGGAGTGCGACAGCCCACTCCCGGCCAACGGCGGAGTCTTCTGCATTGGGGAGCGCAAGAGGTCGGTACAACATGATCACCAGATGAAGTCCTGAGATTCGTTAAATGTCCATTCTTAGGTATAAAATATGCAACAAGGATCCCTGTCCCGATGGAGAGCCCAGCTTTCGTTCGGTGCAGTGCTCCAATTTCGACGACGTCCCCTACCAGGGCGGCATCTACAAGTGGCTGCCCTTCTTCGACAAGAGTAAGTGGCAAAACATCTGCCTCAAGCGCAGTGTTCAAGAGGCTTCTTCTTTTCAGACAATCCCTGCAAGCTGTTCTGCACGGACGTGGACGACACGATCATCGCCAACTGGGGCGACGTTGTGCTGGACGGGACGCCCTGCACCCTGGGCACCAACAACATGTGCATCGACGGCATCTGCAAGGTGAGTTCAGTGGGGTTCCTCTGGATCGATGGGCGGCTTTGAAACCAATTTACTTGCGGGAGTTTCGCCCCCACCGTGATGAGATGATCAATTAAACGAGATATTTTCCAGAAAGTTGGTTGCGATTGGATTATCGATTCTGAGCTTCTGGAAGATCGTTGCGGCATCTGCGGCGGCCAGGGAGACAACTGCAAACCAGTGAAGGTGAGTAGAGGAGAATGTCGAGGGTGCCTCCGAGATACTCAGAGAGAGCCTTTTGAACTTCAGGAAATCTTCAACGAGCCCTTCAACGTCACCGAGGGCTATGTGGAGATCGTCACGATACCGGCGAGGGCGCGCCACATCGTCATCAAAGAGCTGGGCAACGCCCCGCACTTCCTCAGCATCGCCAAGGCCAACAGCAGTCTGTTCTACCTCAACGGCGAGAGGTGAGTTCGTTGGATCGTTTCTAGGAGACGCCTTCTTGACCTCTTCTCTTGCAGTCTGATTTCCATGCCGGGCGAATTCATGATCGCCGGCGCCGAGAGCATGTACGATCGCGAGGACGAGCAGGAGAGCATCAAGATCCCCCACCCCATCGAGCACCCCATAGCGATATACGTGAGTTCCATTCGCTCTCCATTTTACGCTTCCCCCCTCTAACGTTTCGCCTTCTCACCACCAGGTCATTGTGCGCGGCCCCGAGCCGAACGACGGCATTTACTACGAGTTCACCCTGCCGGCCCTGGGTGCGGGCAGCCACCAGGAGTACACGTGGAAGCTGGGCGACTGGACCCACTGCTCCGCCAGCTGCGGAGGTGGCGTGCAATACCGGGAGCCGCTCTGCTACGAAGGCGGACGACGTTAGTTTTGATTGCGATGCTTCCTGCATAAGAATTCCCTTCTGATGTTGCTCTCTGTTTGTTTGATCCTTGCAGTCATCCCCGAGGAGGAGCCCTGCTGGACCAATGCCCGCAATGCGCGCCCGATCAAGTTGCGGCGCCGCTGCAACAACAATCCGTGTCCGGCCCACTGGTGGACGGGACCGTGGCAGTTCTGTCCGGCCACGTGCAAGTGGCCCGGGGCCCCGCTGCCGGTGAAGCGCCGCTCGGTGATGTGCCTCGATCAGCACGAGGTCGTCGTCGAGGACGCCGTCTGCAACAACACCATGCGGCCTGCGGACGCCGAGCCCTGTGGCCAGTTCCTGCCCGACTGCCGGACGAGGGACCAGATGAAGAATGTGATTCTACTGATGGACGCGTAGATCGGGCGCGACCTTGGCTCAAAATACTTGATATTACTTTACTTGCGTGTACGTTTATTTAATTGTATTTTATATTATTATTTAATTTACAGTGTAATATTTATAAATTATTTAAATTTAAACTAAAAGTAAAATGCTAGGGGTTGAACGTAACACGATCATATACCGCAGAAAGTACTTAACTTAATGACATACTCTAACGTAGGGAATCGCTTGTAAGGATTCGTCGTTCTTAATCGTTTGTAATAAACTCAAATTAATACTCGTACAAATGTTGAGGAAACCGCGCTGGGTATCACAATCCTAGAACCTAGAACCTTGTGTTGTCCGGCATCTTGATGAAGTAGGCGATCTTCTCCTTGGGCACCTTGTAGCTGTGGATCCAGCGGCTGCCCTTGCGCAGCGAGCCGTCGATGCCGTCCTTCCACACGCCCTGCGGCAGGTAAACTGAAACGGGAACAGGTTAATTTCATCCGGAGGCAACTGCTTGGGATGAGTTCTTACCTTCCCGCTCGTCGACGGACTTCTCCAGGATGGGCGCCACAATCAGCTCCTCGCCCACCGAGAACTCGTCGCTGACGATGAGGCAGGCCGGGTCGTGCGGGTCCAGCATCCAGAGGGGCCGCACCAACGGCAGCCCCTCGTTCATCGACTCGCTGAGGTACTTCTTCAGCACCGGAATGACGACCTTCAGCCGCACGTTGGTCAGCTCCTTGGCGATGTCGGTGATGTAGTCGCGCTTGTACTCGGTGGGCAGGTGGCTGAACTGCATCGAGGGCAGGAACGTCATCAGCTGCATCCAGCGGATGAAGAGCTCCGGCTCGGGCAGCTCCGGCTGGCCCAGCGAGTAGAACGAGACCATCTTGCTGATGGGATGCTCCAGGGCGTAGTCGCCGCCGATGGCGCCGGGCAGGACGAACGGGTACCCGATGACCCCGTAGTTGAGGACCACCGAGAGCACCTCGCGCAAGCCCTGCCACGAGGAGTTCGCCGGCGGCAGGCTGAGGAAGGCCGGCGGCTTCGGCACGACGCTGGCCGTCGAGACGCCGATGAAGCCGACGCTCTCCAGGCTCTGCGTGAAGAGCTTCGCGTACATGTCGGGGTTGTCGAGCGTCTGGCGGCACTGGTAGTAGTGGGGCAGATTGTGGCCGGTGCCCAGGTCGAGGTAGAAGCTGTCGACCTGGTACTCCTTCTTCAGGGCCTCCAGCTTGGCCATCAGCCACGGCACCGAGGCGTTGTTCGTGATGTCCAGGACGCCGGCGCTCGAGGAGCTCTTGTGCCGCGTCAGCGCCGGGATGCTGCGGTCCGAGTGGCGCTCGTAGATCAGCAACTTGTGCTTGACGGCCTCCTTGAAGCTGGGGCTGTCGGTGCTGATGAACGGCTGGATGGTGAAGACGATCTTGAAGCCGCGTCGGTGCAGCACGTCGATGGTGTTCTTCAGCGTGGGGAAGCGCTCGCGGTCGACGGTGAAGTCGCCGATGTTCTCCTGCCAGAACTCGTTGACCAGGATGTGGCCGAGACGCATGAAGCCCATCGCGATCACCTCCTCGGAGTAGTTGTAGATCGTGGTCTCGTTGATCGAGTCGACCTCGCTCTGGAAGGGGATCTTCCAGACCGGCTCCTCGATCAGCGAGTGCAGGATCTTGATGTCGGCCTCCTTGAGCCCATCCCAGAGGCTCTGCTGGGTCATCAGCATGTGCAGGCTGCGCATGTCCTCGGTGGTGCAGATCTTGTAGTCCAGCTCGGGCAGCGCCGTCAGCCGGTTCACGAACGCGAACTCGTCGTTCTGGGCGCGCAGGCAGAGGCGGTTCTCCGTCCGGTTGACCGAGATGTGAAGCGGCGTCTTCTCGTTCACCTGCATCGCCACGCCGATGGAGTTGATGAAGTAGCGCTTGATGCCGTTGCCGAACTGGTGGACGGTCGTGTCGCCGCTGGAGAACGGGGCGAAGTCGAAGTTCGCCGAGCTCAGCGACCAGTCCATGTTCTTGGTGACGCCGCCGCCGAACCACAGGCTGTTGTCGGGCGTCAGCTCGTAGCAGTCGGTGGGGAAGACGCCCGGACTGAGCGCCTGCCACTTGAGCGTGTAGCACCGGAAGACGTCCATGTCGTGGAAGTTCAAGTAGAGCCGCGCGATCCCGTTCCACTCGATGCAGACGCTGCCGTCGGTCTTCCGGTTGTCCTCGAGGCAGTGGAACGGGCTCAGGTCGCTGCCCAGCGACACGCCCAGCTGGCCAGAGATCACCTGCTTCTCGTCGTGGTTCAGAATCTCGAAGACGCGGTCGTTCGAGTTGAACTTGATCTTCTCGAAGTAGGACTTGGTCAGCAACTGTTGGTGGTAGGCCACATACGCGTAGCCGATCTGGAGGAAGGGGCAGAAAATCAGATTTTACGATGAGCGTAATTATAGAAAAACTTACCAGGAAAATGATGATGAAGAACATCATCGTGACGAAGATCTTGATCTTGTAGTCCTTGGTCTCGCGCTTCTTCTTGCGGATCATCTGCGGAAAGGCCTGCGAAGAGTCGAAATCGAGTTAGTAAAGGGGAGTCGCGGGGATGTCGGGGCGGTTTCGTTTCGGTGATATACCTGCATTTTCTCCCGCAGCAGACTGGCGACTGAATTGATGCTCGTGATCGAGGCCTGATTGCTGGCCAGGCTGTGTGTGTCGAAGTCGCTGGCCAACATCTCTTTGCTGTTCAGGCGGAGGGCCGGAAGGGGCGCGATGGAGGCTCTGCGTTTGCTCCGGAATCGGTCACTGAAAAGAGCGCAATAGACAGGTTTTATAGTTCTCGTTCTCCCTCGACATTTACAACTCCATTGTACGGGAGTCGAATGCTCCCGGGGAAGCCTCTATAAAGCGTCCGCAAATGATTACGAATAGTAAAAATACACTCGATTTCGCCCAGAAATTCGCAAATCAAACATCGCAAAACGGCGATTACGTGCGGCGTTTTGTCGGATAAAAAGTGTTAAACACATAAAAGGGATTCTCATTACTTGAAGTACTCATTAGCACCTTGGCTCTTATTAATAAAGTGAATCAACTTAGAATACTCCAATTGCTCAGTGTTGTTATTCAATTGATGTTCCGACCCAAAAGCACTCAAAGAGACGTGTAGTGTTTTACAGAATCGAGTGAAACTCCACAGAATTTGTGCTCATTCGATATTTAGCAAATTGTTCTATAATTCGTTCTGTATAATCGGTTGTTCTCAGTATTAACAGTTGTTCAAATGAAATCGGAAATAACCGAAGGCGCTTCACATTTGACTGTTGGGAATTTCGTGCTAAAACCCCGATGAGATCGTTTTTCCATTCACTTGCAATCAATTAAATTCACTAGATAACTTTCTTTGAACGGAACCACATCGAATATCTTGGGGTAGTCTGCGAAGGGAGAAGTTGTTGCCGTGAGGTTTCTAGACGAATAATTAGGCATGCCGTTGACTGATAAAAAACCCTTCCATGGGCGGAGAATGACGCAGAGAAGTCATTGTTGTCGCCGATAAGAAGTGTTATGTAAATAGTACTACGGCCCCCAATTGGTCGTAGAACCCGAATTCTTTCCAGAACTATTTGATCTATGCTCACAGTTCTCTTGCCGAGACTATCAGCTGTTTGATTCTTGCAACTGGGACTTTTCGAAAGAAGAAATTCTATTCTGTTCAGCTGAACAAGACTTCACTCACTGCAAAACTCCACCGGATAATTAGTTCACCTTTTGCAATCGTGTCTTCTTGAATTCTTTCTTTCTCTCTCACAGTCTTTGTTTAGTTTCGCGAATTTCGCTCTTTCTCTCTCTCTCGCTCACACTCGCTCAGTCGCATGAATTCACTTTATCTGCCGTTTGGAAGCGCTTTCGTGCCGCGTTGTTATCAGTTACAATTCCGACTAAACACTGAAATCCCCCCGAGAAACTCGGTGCGACTTGTGCTAATCTAAAGATTATTCGCTCGAATTGGAGCCGGCCTGCGCTCGTCCGCTCCGCTCTCGCGCCACTCCATGCCATGCCGACGAGTATCCGATGGATGAGTGGATAAATCACTTAAGTAGATTTTCATCTCCATCTACAAGCAGTTCACTCGGCTGCACCTTCTTCCCGTTGTCGCGGACGAAGTTAGTGCTGGAGCTGTAGGTCAAATGTGGAAATGGAGCCGTAGGGGTTTGTGAGCTGTGAGCAAGATCGTGTATCCGCCTAATGACACCAAGTGCGAGCAGCGACCAATTCGATATGATTGGGTCGTGCAATTGAGTAATCTTTCTTCGGACTTCTGGTTACAGTAGACTGAACTTGCTGTGACCGAGTTCTTCCTCGTTCCGTTGGAAAGGATCTTGTCACAAGACTGCAATGGCTTTGTAGAACCATGGAATCGTGTGGATATATTTATGGATATGGATTGCATCCAGTCTCTGGTATCACTAACATAGAATAGAGTGGACGAAATTCTATCCACAATCGGCGAATGCGCGAAGTCAACGAGACTTGGATTTCACTTTCGTTGTTGATTAATTCAATTTTCGCGATAGGGTTAAAGATCAAGAACGGAATCTCTGTTTATTAAACAGCAGTTGGGCTCATGCGAGACTTAAACTAGTAGTTGTTGTATCATTAGGAATGGAGTGCAATAAGTGTGCACGATTAATTAGGCATGCAGCGATGCAAATTCGATAATAATAATATATTAATTTCATTCTAATTTATATAATTACCGATACATTGGGCGGCGGCCGCTAATGCCCAAGTCGTCGTCGCTGTCGTCCTCCTGCTGCTCGTTCTCATAGTGGAAGGTGGATGTGGTCTTCTCTGGTACACTGAATGTGACCGAGCCGGATATGTCATCGGTGACCTGGAAGTAGGATATAGGTGAATAATGATATATTCCATAGTTTCTCTTTTCGATCCTACTACTTTCGGTTGATAGAAATACGAGTAAAGTTCAACGATTTCTTCAAAGTGAACTTTATGCCTTAACATTTAGGGAAAATATTTCGAAGGCGAGACGATCGGCGGGCAAACTAACTCTGTATTCGACAAAATCGCGACCGGCTTCGAGGACACAACGTTCCGGAATGAGCTGCGGCAGGACGCAGGTAGGAAGGGACCTCGGGCCCTGGGCTCTTGCACAACCAGATGACGACCCAAACAGCAAATCAATACCTGCCGAGGCTCATCTTCGTAAACCGTTTGGAGGTTCCTACCAGTCCCTTATCCGACGATTCTCAGAACATATAGTCGAATTAATTATTCTTAGACCGTACAGTTGGAAAATAGTTCGCTATTTTTTCGCAATAGCCAGCCTTATGGCAAGGGTTAAGCGGGCGACTCGTTGATCGCGACCAGGTAATGAAAACAATAAAATGTCTAATGGCCAATAGACGATCTCAAACGACGAACTCCGACGAGCCCCATCCACGATATCGGTATCCGACCCTCCCCATGTGGAAAGACATAAGCGGAAATAATTTCGATTGCGAATTACAATGAAATTGTTCAGTTGTAGCAAAAACCCAATAACTGCGAATATGATTCACCGGGAAAATTGACAATAATTGCGCTCGAAAACGAATTCTTCTCCACTCCACTCCACGATATACTAAGTACCTGCCTTGTCCAGTATGCTGTTCAAGCTCTCGTCGCTTCTGTCCCCGTTGCGTTGGGACATGTCCAGGTGATCAATCGATCGTGAGTGATCCGTTCCACAGTCTGTTGAATTTGATTGATTGCCTGGTGGCAGTTTTACAGATGTCGAATCCATGTTTTCGCACTTATTTGTTGACTTCCAGCTCCTCCACATTGTACGACTGAGTTGTGAAATAATGATAACTCCTCTATATGTGGATATATGTACTTTTTGAACTTTATCTTTATCTTTACAGCTGTGGTGACATCAGGAGATCGTTTTATGTTTTTATGCCGGGCGCAATGAAGTTCCTAGGCTCGGCAGTGCTGATGGACTGGGAATGGATCTGACGATAGTGCATGCGAAAAGACTGGGTTTAATTTTTTTAATCACTATGGGTTTGTGAGCCGTGCACCGATTTAAAATATTATTAATTTCCACAATCATTTATGCTCTCGTCGAGCAGTGCAGAATTCTGTACTGCGAAATTTCAATTGGTCCCAAGTTCTCAGAGTGACGAAGTGAGCTCATAGCGGTGCTTGTCTTGTTCTCAATTTCGAATACGCTGTTCCGCCGATATTCGTACAGCGATGCCACAACAACAAGTCCAGTACAATACACCAATTACCATTGTCGTTTCACATTGAGCGAAATATTAATGAGCTGCTGTTTCGGCGAGATCTGACACTGGGCCCTGTTAACACGGCTCTTATCGGCCTAACGCGGCTATAACTGGGACACCCTGATCGCCGGAGCGTGCTTTCCTCGACCACCCAGCGAAACCGTCGAGCACTGAATGAAAACCGAACTGGCTGACAGTAGGAGGTTCGACTTGTGATCCGATCCGCTGAACCTTAACTAAATCTGTTCTGATCAGCAAAGATTTCTGATAGTGCGGCGGATCGATTGGAAAACAATCCATTGGAAACAATGGGAATTCACAACCACACTGCATCCATAGTTAGTTAGCTCGGGTTGATATGCCGCTGATAGTTTAATTGGATTTTCGCTCAGAGATTATCCTGTATCCCGTGGATCGTCGTGCTTCCCCTGATCTTATCCAACCTTTCTCGAATTGGTCTCAACTCGAACAGGGTAATTTTTTGCGATAGATTGATTGTTGTGTTCATAATCTTTTGTTTCGACGGCTCCAATAAACTGTGAAAACATTTATCGGAGTCTCATTGTGATCGCCTCATAAATGTTATTGTGCCATAAAGGAAGCATTGATTTCGATGTGATTGATCGCGACGCGACGTCCTTATCGTGGGACAAACATATCCGATATGGAGCTTCGAAGAGCTGCATGGGTAAACCTAATCCGAAACTTCTGGTACCCGTACATTTGTCGACACCTTCAGGAAACAACGCCAGACATTCTTGCCCAGACGAAGTTCTTAGTATGAAGTGCTATCACTTCGAGTGTTTACTCACAATCAGAACTTGGTACTTTGTGTGCTCGCTTCCCCCGTTGCCACTTGTTGTTTATATTTACAGGCGATAAGCACTGATTAAGACGATCGATATTTTCTTTAATAAATCAATTTCGAAATGGCAATAAAGAGGAGAATCAATCACCTTGCGTTGGCATCTGGAGTGGCGATTGGAATTGCGAAATTTTTTGCGTGTTCCGTTTAAAATTGCAATTACAGATCAAGGTAGCCGAAATTAAGTTAATACAAATTGGAGCAAGTCGAACGTTTGAGTTTGCAAATTATCAACGCATACTTTTAGGCATTGCGAAAATGGGTGGTTGACGCTGAGGTGGCCCTGCGAATAGTGGACGTGAACTGAATACTGATGTGAATTCATTGATAATTGTCCTTATTTTCGGATAAGTTAAGCTAACTCAAGGACAGTAAGCCAAACGGTTTACATTTTGCCAATACGTTGACCCGTTGACAAACGCCGCATAGGCCAAGTTTCGGCCCTGAAATTGCACCGCAATGGTCACTCTTTTTGTGTTTTAGCCATTTCGCATTCATTGCGAATACTCGCTGCGATGTTTCATTGAAGACGCTGTTTTTTTTTATTGACTGAATTCTCGTTTCGGTCACAGGTTTTCGATGAACAAGGCTAAATGGCAAAAACTGCCCTCGTACTGGACTTTTTGGCGTCATTAGAATCGGGATGTGATTCGAACCTCCTCCAAGTAGTAGTGGGCGATCGCGTCTGACCTGTTCACCGCTCGTTGTGGGGTTCTAATTAATGCGAAATGTTCCCATTTAGCCTTTTTCTTTTTTTTCTAATTAAGATGCTTAACACGTTGCTTACTATTTCCACTTGTATCACATTAATTTCACTCTGGTCAGCTCGGTTAATAATTCAATAATCAAATGAAGCTACCTGAGTCAGTGCCGTGCGATCGAGAGGCATTGGACGACTGTCCGTCTACCTCTCACGATCACGACCCGGACGGACGGATGGACGGACGGACTTTGATTGCACCCAGCCCGATGAATGCTAATGATGATCTCAGTTATTGTTGTTGTTGCCGTTGAGATGAGACAAAGTTGAGTTAATTTCTGACTAATTGATTAATTCCAAAGATGGAAGGGGCTCTAACTGAAGTTGGGAGAAAAAAGTTCTTCGGTTCACTCACACTATTGGTCCGACTCTCGTTGTTCTCCTCCTCGGTGAGCGGCTCCTGGTCGCGCATCTGATGCTTCAGCCGCACAGCCTCCAAGTCCAAGGCGTTCATGCCCGACGGCAGGGAGATCGAGTTGCGCCTCAGGTTCCGGCCCACATTCTCGACCTTGATGACGACGCCGGCCGAATCCTCGTCGTCGGTGGTGACGCCAATGCGCACTCCCGGGCCGTCGCTGTGCGCCGAGCTGTTGCCGCTGGAGTTTGGCAGCTGTTCCCCGCTGCTCTGCGACATCCTCCGCATCTTGTCGTCGACGCGAATGGTAATGGACAGGTCGACGTTGCGGCGTTCGCTCAGCGATATCCTGCGGCCGACTTGGATGGGCACCAATGGAGCCGAGTCGTCTGCGAACGGGATGCTCTCGTCCTCCTCCCGGTGCCCGTTGACGGCGTGCGGGACGAGGGGCAGGCGTTGTTCGTGGTCGCGCGAGTTCATTTCGAATAAGTTCTCTCTCTCAACTGCTCTTGGTATTAATTTTGAGCTAATTTGAGGGGATTCGAATCACTGAATCACTTTCAAATGGTTTTCTTACAGTCGCAACGAGAACGAGCTGAGGTTTATGTTTCATTAGGATCGGATCGCGACCGGAAAACAACGAGAATATTTCTCTAATCTATCTCTATCTTTCCGCCAGAAACACTAGAGCTGCAAGTATTTCGAAAATGTCTAGACTTCTGAGATTTACACATCACTTGTCGGAACTGACAGCGCGTCGTCCGGACTAATGAGTCCGCCAGAAACCGACTCCGGCCGGGCCACGCGACGATGATGCTCTAGAACAACGTCTGGTCTTGGATTAAAAACAACGATCCCCGGTCGAGAGTGTCGCCGTAGCGGACGCGAACTTGCGAAATTAAAACGACGGCGATCCGTTAATTCCTCGTGTGCTCCGCACCAGATTCGAAGCCCATTTGAGACGCGGGCCAAAACAATCGAATCGCACTCCAGTTGAGCGGCGATCGCACTCGTCGACTCGACGGCGACCCGGAGCTAGATCGTTCCAACCAGACCGCTCGGCAGTCAGTCGGTTTGTCGGCCGGCCGATCACTTGGCCAACGTATCGGATGGCTGCGATAGGCGATCGTGGTCGCGATAAGCGTGCGAAATACGATCGACTAAGAGCCTGGAATAGCAGATTCTCTCTGTCGCTGTCGAATGTGCGAACGTCCGTCGTCGGCGGGATCTAATAATCAGCGGAAGGGTGTAAACTGCATAAACAAAGAGAGGAAGAGGTACGACTTCATTAGCGGCTTCTCCTCTGGGACGCTCCACCGGGTCGGGACGGAGCGCCGTCGATTGGTTTACTCGAAGATTACGCATACGCCTCCTGTGTGTCTTTGTCGGAAAAGCGTTTAATCGCCCGTTCAGTCAATATTGACTCGCATAATTAAAAACGCTTATCTCTTCTCTTGGCTCAAATCGATTCTTTCTTTAGCCATTGAAGCGCCGACGTGCGTCCGGATTCTTTATCGTCCTCCAAATATAGAGCACAGAAAGAGAGGGAGACAACGACATAACGTCGTTTCGTTAATTGCGTCAAAATACTTCACACACAGGTGAAGGTTCCTCTGGAGATAACCCTTGGAGTGGATAAATAAGAAGACACCCTGTACTTTATGGCTGCAATTCGGTGTTGTGTGATAAGCGAAATCAGATTTCTATTCCGGCCGATAGGAAATCGGTCACTCACAATGTGACAATTTCTCAACATCGAGTCAGTAATACCGGTTAAAGAAAACTGGCCAAGCAATGGATGGATGCATAGATAGCTTTCTGCCTTGGGTTGGAATTCGCAACGGTGCATCTGGGGATTGGTTCTTAATTCATAATGCAAATAAAGGATGGGGCAGGTGGCTGTTGCCCCGTTCTAGCCATGTTTTTTTATTGAGGTACACATTGAGGCACACAGATTAAACTGCAGTGCAATCTGCGAATGTGTACACTTGGAGCGGGATGAAGTGTTAGTAATGAAACGACACGTTTGAAATGCAATTGTCTAACAAGTGTTTGCATTTCCGATAAGCAGAGGACATCCACTAGAGCTATTATCAGAGATTAGTCGAGTGAAGATCCCGGTGAAAAACAATTCCATAATTTAATATTGGCTACTGCTATTGATACAATGGGAAAGCTATCGTGTCTTCTATATATTGATTTATTGTGACGTTGATGATGAAGACATGTGACATGTGCACACGCCAATTCGAAAAACAATCCATGAATGTTTCATGATGAACATTTCTCATTTCGGTGGATTGTCATGAGCTCAATCTGTTTACGCAAATTTTGTTGATTTTATTCTTCAACACCATCGCTCTGATTCATTATCGTCTTTGTAGAGCGTTTATTTCTCATTTTCCGAATATGGTACATATACACATAACAATATCAATAAATTCGTTAACGTGTCCGTGCGACATTGCGAATCAACTTTATTGGAGCATCATCAATTGCCGCTGACAATAAGTTTATTTATTTGATTATTGTCGCAATCTGTTCGGGCCCCAAAACTAATTGATTGATTATTATTAGTTGACAGTGGCTACCAGAGAATATAAAATAATAATCAATGCCATGTAAAGTGACTAGATAACGCTTAAGATATGTCTATCATTATGACTATCTAGACACACACTTTCTTTGTTATTTCAAGTTCTTAAATAACACAAAACTTATGTTGGTAATGTTGTATTGAAGTCAAAACTGTAGACTTTAACTGAGTGTAATTGCTTTATTGAAATAATATTTAATTAGTTTAATGCGCTTATCCTAAATTGATCACATTGAATGAAAACGAAGTTCGAACTAAAGAGATTTAAATGTCAAAGCAGTAATTTATTAAACAATTTAACGAAAATCATAAAGATTCATGATTAAGTATGTACTATTTTAAGTGTCAGAATTATTTCTAATATTAATAAATTTAATATTTTTTTTAATATTGTTTATTTATATTTGATTTCACTTTCTTTCCTACCATGACAGCGAAATGTATACTTTTTCCTTTGAATTGAGCTGGGCATATTTATCAAAGTCAATGTAGAAACGTTTTAAAAGATGCGAATATTTATAAATTTGTTTTCACATTAACACCGAATACTATATACATAAATACCTAATTCAAATACAAAGAAAATAGCCCATGTTAGCTCTTAATTATTTTTATGGAAATTTTCAAAAATTTAGTGCACGCTACTTTAACTATTTTTTTTTAATTTATGTTTTTTATAAATTTAAGATGCATTTTAGCATTGTTTTTATTTCGTTTTACTTTGCACAGGCGGAATGTTCAAACTTTATGATATAAATTATATTTACAGAATAAAACAAAATACAAAAATAATGGCCACAAATGCTGTTATTCTTTAATTTCAGAGAAATAATCTTGAAACAATTTTAAATAATTTTAATAGAATTTAAATATCACTATTCTGCAAAAATTTTAAAAATACGTAAATATATATATTTATATAAATGTTTATGTGGAAATGTTTAAAGTATAAGATTTAAAGCTTTTTGTTTTTATAAGAATAAAACTTCTACAAAATTAAAATATCAAAATATTCAATTATCAAAAGACTTAAATTGTGTGATGTTTATGAAAAATATTGAACGATAATATTTAATTTTATTTCCACTTGCGACTGTTAACACGTCCGATGAAGTATTTTTCTTTGTTTATCGTAATTTTTAATGAATTGACTTTTATTTTAAAACTTTAAACTTTATTCGTAGAAAATAGAATGAATTTGCAGGTTGCGTGCAGAGTATGCAGAAGTTTCTGTGCATAATAAAAATGTTCAATATTTCTTCTTATGTTATGGATTCTTGTTTTGTTCATTAAATGCCTATTTATATTTATGAGTGTCCAAAGACTTCTACTTTGCCTTTTTACTTAACAATAATAATATGATTTACATAATATACGATTTAAATTCATTTCATTGTAACAATATAGTACAATCACTTCAAGAATTAATTTTTCAATAAATAAGTTTCCTAAACATTTGAAATAAAATAGATGAAGAGTGTAGGTAGATAGTCATGTCTAGTTTATGTAATTAGGGATTAACAATAAAATAAATATTTCGAATAGCTTTTAGAAAAATAAAAAAATTGCAAAGTGTAGATAGCATAAATTTCTGAGAGTGATGAAGTGTATAGTGAGACACTGTGTTTACCTAATAAATAAATACATTTTATAAATTGTACAACTTTTAACTTATATTCAAGGGTTAATTTTTCTCTCCATTCAGCTGTTAATCACCACTATCTTCCCACTTGCGTTCCTCCATTATCCTATCGAAGCAATCAGCCAGGAATGCATGCTAAAATTAGAAAAATATAAACATATTATAATGATATCTATACTGAGACTTTAAATAAATAACTTACATATGGGGTATAGACTTTCACCCATCTGGCTGGTTTATCTGGACGATTGTATTGGAAGCAGAATGACATGGATTCTTCATCGCTTTCCCAGCGTGTGATGCTCTCCCAGGTAAGTTCAACCATTTGGGCCTCTAGAGCACCATCTTCACGGCAGGCATGAAGACGGAAACTTTTCATGCCTAAAACAATTGTATCATATAGATTAACATTCTTATTCCTAAATGATTTTCAGGAGGATTTGTACTCACCGACAGCGGGAACAACATGTCCTTCCTTACGACTATCACAGGAGCAATGCGGAAATACAACATCGCCATAACCGGGAAGCGTACGAGCCAGCGCTAAATATTCTGCGGCCTTTTTAGCATCCTGTAATGCCTTCAATTCGTACAGTCGACCCTCGGCCCGTATATTTCCACGGTTAACTTCGTCAACAGCCTACATCGGAAACATCAAGACATACATCAATTACACTCCATCTCTTAGAATAAGTGTGTTCATAACTTTTCACCTGGAAAAATATAAAACGGGCTGCTTGTTCTCCATCCGGCAGTGAGAGCTCCTTTCCTACAGAGAAAAGCCAGCGGCGAACACACAGACACGTGCTGGACGCAGTGCTGTAGTTCTGCACATACAGTTGATGCGGAATCTCGTGTGGCTGCAGTTTACGTTCGAAGTTATATTCGACAATTTCAAACAAATAAAAATATTGCTGTGTATACGATGTGAGATTGGCACGTTGCACCAGAATGTCCCAGACGACTTGAGCATTCGCAGATTTTTTCACCGAGACGGTCGCCACCTCGTGATCAGGTAACATTACTTTAATATCGACTGGTGATGCGGAAATATCGTCTTCAGAATCTGTGAGGAAGTCCTGGACAGCATCGCTCTCGGCTATTACACGCACTGCGCACACCTTCTCCAAGTATTGTTCGAGCCCGCGTCGACGTGTATCCAATTGTTGTTCGCTCAACTGGAAGGGCCACTTGCCCGGCAGTTTCGGGAAATTGAATCCGACGAATTCCTTGCGTAATATGCAGTGTAGATTGGAGAACTCCCTGTACCGCCGCGAGCACAGCTGCCGGCCGGCCATATGTATATTGAAGACAATGTAACGTTCGCCATTGCGATTGACTATGTTGTAGTCAGGAATACTGATGGAGAAATTGCGATTAGGGAAAACGCGATTAGGAAATACTTGAATTTCGAAAAGTACCTTATTGGCAATGACCGTTTGTCTGAGTAATCAAAGTAGGAGTACCCGCTTTGGTCTTCCTGTGGCTCCAGGCGTTCGGCTTCCTATAAGTAAATATGTGTTTATAGTTTATTCATTAAAGAGTGAAGAGTAAAAACTCACCTGCTGAGTTACGGAAATGACTGTTAAAGTCAAGCAATCACCACCGGATTTTATCAGATCAACCACTTGCTTGTGAGTCGCTCCTTCAACGCTGACACCATTCCTACAAGAGAAAGCAGAACTTTTTATTAAGGCATGCATTAATGAAGTGTGCACTCGGAAAGTTGAATGTCCCTTGGATTGCTTTTTGGCACTTTTTTCCACGGAATATTCGATGCTAAGCAGTGCTGCGTTTAGCACAAAACACTTTCTTCATACCCAAATATTAGTGCCTAGCACTTGGCTATAATAAATCGTGTGATTTTGTTATGCAAAAATATGCAGGCTCATTAAAAGAAAAATAATTAATACGGTTCAAAGTTATACATATGCTATATGAATCTAAAATGTGGTTTACCGCAAGCACCTTTCCTCAAACTGGGTCATAGTTCGTCCTGTAGTCAGAGCGGCATATTGCACGAAATTGAACGGAAACATCGTGGCTTATAGTGGCCAATACGAAAGCCTAAATTGAGCCTGAAGTGCTCATTAATTTATACTGGAATACGTGAGAAACACGAAAACTTTGAACTTTAGTGTGTGGCAGTCGAATCGTTATTGAAGTCCGGTCTGGAGTTTACATCGAATACAAGTGTGTATTTAAAAACAAAATGTGGACAACTTGTAAATATAAAAACAATCAGCGTGCGGCAGAAGAGTGCCGAGTATTTCAGAGAGAGAGAGAAAAAAACACTGCAAAGTGTAAGCAAAAGATGGGCAAATAATTTAAATTCAATGAAAACATATAGAATGCCGATCATTTGTAAAGAGATAACGAACAAGAACATTAACCAATACAAAGAAACTTGAAAGTAAAATCAGCATTTGATACATATACCCAAGTACCCGACTCGCGGAAACACAACTACTCAAAATATCAAAAAATTCAAGGTCCATTTGTATTTGTATTGATGAACTATTTTTTTCTTTCGGTTGTTCAAACAGACTTGACATCAATAAATTAAAGCACACGTTTTATCTGTTTATTGCAACCGCTCCATCACTTAATCAATAATCTTGAGTGGGGAACGGCAGTTGACCTGCAGTTTCAGGTTTATGTCGAGAATACACAAACAACGGAGTATAAATAACAAAATCCCACACATTCATTCTTCATCCATGTTTCGAGGTTATCATGGCATTTCGATGGTTATTTTGCACTGATAATATTAAATATATTTAAACCAGTAGAATTCATATTGATAAATCGACTCGGTCAAGCTCACTTCTACGGTACCCTGCTTGGAATCAAATGAATTTAAGGGAATAAGAGCCTTCTTCATTTGTAATGATTAATAATGGAATAATCTAACTTCCTAATCCACTACAAGAATACTAATTTCTTATTAAAAAAACAAAAATTATTGAGGGAATATATATTTAAGAATTTTTAATTGAACTTTATTTTTAAAATTAAGTCATGGTTTTAATTATTTTGCGCTGAAAAGTAAGTATTGCCATTAAACAGTTTATCTGATGTTTGCGGTAAGACTGGTTTTCTAGGTGTTTTTAGGATCGTGCTGCTCTTTCAATTGTTGGTTTATCGTGCTTTTATAAAGCTGATGTCTTCTCCAACCTCTCAAAATGTCCTATTATACACATAACATAAACCTTTAGCTAGTATATGAATTCCCCTGTATTATCGTTCCCATCCGAAACCAGTTTAAATGCAGAAATTATAGCAATGTGTAGAATGTGACTCATGTATAATTTCGTAAAGCCAGACAAATTGATAACTAAAATTAGTTTTTGTTTTTTAAAGCGTGTATTTTTTTATAGATGTTGAAAATAGAACGAAAAACCTAAAACAAATGCCATTAAGCAAGCACTTATTCAACCGGAAACAAGATAAGTTTTCTATGCTTTGATAAATTCTTACTACTCATTAAAACCTATTTAGTCCATTTTTCTGGGCACTCTTATAAACTACATTGCATATCAGCTCGAATTGATGAGGGGGCGTATTGGCTTCGTGTTACCTTTTCGCGAACCAAACTAATTAATTTTCCCAATGATCAACAAATAGGAGGAAAATAGAAACATATTCATGGCTTCCTGGGACTAGCCCATGACACAAATCTATCGATTTTTTCCGGTTCAACGAAATATATAAATATGTAAAGCAGAAACATGGAAATTAACAAGTACAATTTCATTGTACATTGTATTAGAAACATATAAACAAGTGTTGGACAACAAAACACAACACTAAACGACAAGTTTTTAAGCAGTATTGATTGTTGTATTAGTGGCAAACAAAGATGATGATGTGACCATGTTTCTATGATTTGAGTAATTGGCAATTAGAAGCGAAGGTCACAATGTAATATAATCATTAATTACTGATACGACGACCCATCGTACGAGAAATGTGTAATAATATTGGAATAACCAATATAAAGAAATTGGAAAACAATATCAACAAAAACAGATATATCGAATGGCGGATTTTCCCAACTTATGGACCAAGTTTTTCCCTAAACTGACCGCAATAATTGACAGAGACATTGTCTTTGGTATGAGTTCACATGTGAGACATATGGAGAAAACAAGCTAAATCAATGACAACCAAAGAAGCTCTCTACTTGAACCTTGGAGAAGATATTTAACAATAAAGCAGCTGGGCGGTGGAGGGTATATGAGGAAATATGCAGCAACAATAAATCTTCAAAAGATTCACTATTTATAATTCAATTGTATTGACATTACGCTGCGGATGCCAAGAAGCACTCTGGAAATGAGTTGGACTGTAGATTTCCCAACCCCCCGTCGGCAGCATAGTAAACAAATCGTTACTTGAGTTCCTGCTGCCGCCGAGGCGGTTGCTGTTTATAGATCTAATATATGTATAATGTAATTACTTAATGTAATCTACAACAGCCACCGGTACCGCAATCGCCCATTTGAATTACCCGAGCTCTTGTTCGGCGAAAGCATGTCGTGCTGAAGAGGACAAAGGGTCAAAGTTGAAATGAGACCCAAGTACGAAATTACTGAACGAATTTAATTGGAAGCAGGAATTAGTAGCTATAATTGTTGAAAGGAAATTTAATAATCGTCTTATCCCATTGTGTCTACCCAATATAAAATGGGAATAATGTCGAACAGTTAATTGATATCACTCCATTGCCGGTCTCCAATGGGTTCTTCAACCTTTTTATAGATTCAAAACATACGAGCTGGAATCTATCTATGGACGGAAGACACCAGTAAATGTTATTAACAGAGCTAAAAGCGGCAATCGCTGTTATGAAGCTACATACTTCTGATCGCTCAAAGTGTACAGAGCATATTCCGAAAAGAAGGGAGTAGGGCGGCAATGGGGTGGGGTTAAAACAGGTCATTAGAGCCACGACACGATACAGGAGAGTTCCAATTTGCTACTGGGAGCCATACATCAATGTCGTCACGTCATTTCTGACATCGATAGGAATGTTGGTGGTTGGTGTTGGTTTCGAGGCAGCCAGTACTCTAGTTGGTGTTGGTGCTACTTACACTTCCAGAATTCGGTCGCCCTTCTTGATGCCAGCCTTCTCGGCGGCTCCGTTCTCCAGCACGGCGCTCACATGCTGCAAAGGAGCGTACAACTCCCCGTTGATGGAGCGCAGTTGGCCACCTTCGGACACTTGGCCACGCACATTGAAGCCGAAACCAGTTTCCGTCTTGTAAATGGTTACAACGCGAGGTCCACTGGTCGCCGTCGTCGTCATCGAGTCACTCATTTTTCGAGGAATACTTCTGATATTCTCAGCCTAATCGTCTCCCCTCCCCCTCTCTCTCACTCACTCACTCTCTTGGTTTGCGATTTTTCACTTTGCGTAACTTCTTCCAGTTTATTTTCGCGTTTCTATTACTTTGACTTTTATCTATCTATCCTTCTTCGACTATGGCGACACCTCCGCGATTCTCTTTTATTCCGTTTGCAGCACAGATTTATTTAACAAGCATTTTTATTTGCACAATTCTCTCCCGAAGACTTTTTTTCACGGAACTTTTCGAGCACTATTTTTTTCCTTCCTATTTCGCCTGATTATAAAAGTCCACTGTTTCCTCATCAGGGTTCGGACTATACTACGATCGTAGTAGATCTGCTTCACTTTTGGAAACATTTTGAAATCTACTCCTCGACCTACGCTTGAACTCTAATCTACTACGATTTTTTGAAAATAATTTTTAGTGGAATTTCTTCATGTTAATTTTGTCGCGATTTCCGAAAATATGCAGAAAATTCAATTGTCATTTAAACAGGATTTTTCGAGCAAAACATTTTCTTTTAAAAATGTACCAAATCAGAAAATCAGTACGAAATTAAAAAAAAATGGTATTAATTTTGGTACAATTGTACTAAATTAGCAACCGTGGCCATGGATTTCATACGAGTTTTCAACAGAAAGCGCGAGAAAGAGGAAAACAATATTTGACAACTTGCAAATGTCGAAAGAGCACAGGGCTGCCATTTCAAATTTTCGGAATTAAATGTCAGCGCAGTGAAAATCCAACAACTTGTGAATCTGATGCGTCACCTGAACATTTCAGGGACGCTTTACAAAATCGGACAAATTGGCGGATTCTGCGAAATTTTCACGGACGGATTTTAATCTGGCCAAGTTTTATTTTGATTATTGTCATTCGTAAACAATGAAAATTTCCTTGACAGAACAATATTTGACAACTTGCAAACGTCAAAAGAGCACCAGGGCTGCCGTTTAAAATTTTCGGAGCGGAACGGTCAAATTTCATTGTCTTTTGCGTAAGTTTTTTTATGTTATGAAAAATTAAAGGTGTCTTCGTGAAATTTTGGGAAAAGTGGAGTGTTTGCACGAAAGTGAAGCGAAACACTTAGATTGAAATGATTCCGGCAGCCCTGAACAGACGTCCGTGAAGATAGTTCTCTGAGAAAGTGGGGTGAATCAGAATAACAAACTATAACTCTGAAGAGGATAAAGAAGTCCGCAAATTACAAATATATAAAAAAATAAGTCAATAAAATCAACGAGTTTGACAATTTTTGACGTTAGAATACCGATTTTTGAAATGCGTTTTTTTCCTTCTCTCCTTCGCTAAAAAGAACAAAGCTGTCATCAATGTTTTATATGAATGCATTACAGGGTGGTTTATAAATGAAAAAGCAAACTCATTTAGCCTGAAAGTATGCTACATACAGTACGATACGAACAGGAAATTGTCTATGGGTTCGGATCTTAAATTGTGGACATAATCATCTTTGTACACTTCGATTCAACAATTTGAAGTTGCACTAGAATTTGTTTAAAACAACAATTTAAATAGAATTAGAACTGTAAATTTGCCCAATATACAAATTTGGCGGGTGTAAGTGATCTCCTTGAAATCTTAATGGATCAGTGCAAGACGGGCTTTGGTCAGAAGCCGTTGTTGCGGTACTCACTCAAAAGTCTAATTGTTTTATTCGTTGTCCGATATCATCATTTTGTGTAAAAGTTAAAATTGTAATTTTCACGAATCGTTATATAAAATTGTTAAGCGTTTGTTAAAACCTGTGCAATTCTTCCAACGATTGTGCTTCCGGAGTCAATGTAAGTATTTTGCTATTAGGGGTTGATATTGCGAACCCCAGTTGGGGGCTTCTTTATCGGGAATACCAGAAACCCTTCCTGATTCCAAATCCGATTTCTTGAATGTGTCCCCGGCGAGATGTTCGTCTCCCCAGCGTCTCCATTAGTCCGATTAGTCGAGCACGTGTTAACGTCCGCCACTCCATCTTTGCAGGGCCGAAGTTCTGCATTTACCGTTACATCATGTCAGAAAGAAGAAGCAGCAGCATGGCAGCGATTCGCTGCTTCGGCAACTCCTCTTGGTCGCTCTCCTTTTGCAACTCCTGCCCCACACACTGAGCGCTGCTCTCTCGATCCACTGTGGCGACGGAAAGTTCTCCTGCAACGACGGCAGCTGCATCCTGATGGAGAAAATGTGCGACGGACACTTCGATTGCGCCGACAACTCGGACGAACTGGACTGTGGTATGTTCGACACATCCCATGAGCTTCGTCCCAGCCCTTCTCACACACACCCTCCCCTCGTGTCTTCCCCAGATGCCAAGCTCTGCCGCAAGCCCAACTGGTTCAAATGCTCCGAGCCGAGCGGCCCCTGCCTCGCCTCCGAACTGATCTGCAACGGCATCCAGAACTGTCCGGGCGGCGAGGACGAGTTGGACTGCGTGGGAGGCCGGTCGCGTGGCAGCGACTCCTCCTCGCCTTCCTCTCCAGCCTCCGCGGACGTCGGCACTGGCGGCTGGCACTCGGCACAGCCGAGGGTCTGCTCCCAGCACGAGTACACCTGCCAGACGGACAAGTCCTGCATCCCGCTGGACTTCATGTGCGACGGCAAGCGCGACTGTCACGACGGCTCCGACGAGGTCGCCGGCTGCCTGAAGGCGCAGGCGAGCTGCAAGGGCTTCTTCTGCGACAACAAGAAGTGCCTGGAGCGGCGCGGTTGGGTCTGCGACGGCGTCGACGACTGTACCGATGGCAGCGATGAGAGAAATTGCAGTGAGTTTTTTTTTTACTAAAATACATACGATTTCCTTCCCAAATCCCAAGCATTGAGGTCATGTTGATCGCCCCCTCTCCTTCCGTTGCAGCATGGAACTGCTTACCGGAGCTGGGAAGATTCTCCTGTAGCAACAACAGCACCTGCATCGAGTTGTCGAAGGCTTGCGACGAAAAAGTCGACTGTCCCGACGGCAGCGACGAATCCTTTCGTTGCACCTCGCCGAAGGACAACTGCACCAGCCGGAAGTGTCCGCCCGCATCGGTTTGTCACATGCTGCCCTCGGTCGGGCCCGAGTGCGTGTGCCCCAAGGGCTATCGCTATTCGAGCCTGCAGGATGCCTGCATCGACGTCAACGAGTGCCTGGAACAGTTCGGAATTTGCTCCCAACACTGCGAGAATCTGGCAGGCAGCTATCGTTGCTCCTGCGACGAGGGCTACGCCCTCTTGGCGAACAACATGAGCTGCGAGGCGCACGGCGGGGAGGGTCTGCTCTTCTACTCCACGCAAGTCGCAGTCGTCGGCATCCACCTGCAGTCGCAGAGGGTCTACACCGTGGCGCGCAACCTGACCAAGGTCATTGGCTTGTCGTACGACGGCGACAACCTCTACTGGACGAACATACAGAACGAGGCGGAGAGCATTGTGAAGGCCAAGGCGGACGGATCGCAGCAGGATATACTTTTGACCTCGGGGCTGGATGCGCCCGAGGACTTGGCCATTGATTGGTTAACAAGTAACAGCCCCTTATGAGATCCATGAAAGCAACTTCTCATTTGCCCCCCCTCCCAGGTAATATCTACTTCTCGGACAACGTGATGCGCCACATCGCCGTGTGCTCGAATGACGGACTCTACTGCACGGTGCTGGTCAGCATCGACGTCCACCAGCCGCGTGGAATCGCCCTCTGGCCACAGCGAGGCCAAATGTTCTGGACCGACTGGGGCGTGAAGCCCATGATCGCTCGCGCCTCCATGGACGGCTCGAACTCGATGACGCTGGTCGCCACCGACATCCACTGGCCGAACGGCATCGCCTTGGACATGCACAACGATCGCATTTACTGGGTCGACGCGAAGCTATCGACCATGGAGAGCGTCCGTCCCGACGGCACCGACCGGCGAGTGGTTCTCGATGGCATCCTCAAGCATCCGTATGGCGTCGCTGTGTTCGAGGACAACTTGTACTGGTCCGATTGGGGCACGAAGAGCATTCACTCGTGCAACAAGTTCACCGGCAAGGATCATAAGGTCGTGGTGCCCTCTCGATATCCCGGGTTAACTCACTCACAGGTTCTAATTCTAGGTTTTGGCCAAGGATCGGACCATATACGCCGTCCACATCTATCATTCGGCCAAGCAGCCGAAGACCGAGCACGCCTGCATGAACACGCGCTGCTCCCACCTGTGTCTCTTGGGCGAGAACAAGAGCTACGCCTGCGCCTGTCCGGATGGGATGCAACTGTCGGTCGACCAGCTGCGATGTGTGACGACGCACAAGAAGCAGCGGCTCTTCATTGGCGTGAACAACCACATCTTGGAGATCGAGCACACGACCTTTGGCCGCCACAAGGTCTCCACATTCCACCAGCTGCCGATTTTCATCAGTGAGATGGTCTACAACAGTGTGAATGCCACAATCATTCTCGCGGACAACATCCAACGGTCGATCTTCGAATATGACCTGGCCAA
This sequence comes from Coelopa frigida, assembly GCA_017309665.1. NCBI lineage: Eukaryota > Metazoa > Arthropoda > Insecta > Diptera > Coelopidae > Coelopa > Coelopa frigida. Next base: position 13,197,338 of record CM029564.1, on the reverse strand, counting down.
CAACAATATTACCACGTTGGTGCATGGAAATCTGGGAAATATAACTGGCTTGGGATTCGGTATGCAATGAAGGCTAGTTCGAAGTTTCTATGTTTTTTCTATTCCCACTGTTCCACAGACCACTTGGGTCACAATCTCTATTGGACGGACGGTGAACGTCATGTGGTCGAGGTGTTCTCCCTGATCACCCACCAAAGAGCCATCGTCAGCTTCTTCTCGGGACTACAGGTGCCCGTGGGCCTAGCAGTGATACCAGACGATGGGTAAGTTCTTCCGATCGCGTTCTGAGAATTGGGAATTGACTGTGTCGTGATCTTGTAGCATAATGTTTGTTGCTCTGCGACACCGCAAGCAGATCCACATAGATCAGTTGCCGCTCAACGGCCTGGGCGATCACCATCATGTGTTCGAGGATGAACTGGGCAGTGGCAGCCTCAAATTCGCCCCGGACTACGCGACCCAGACACTCTACTGGTCCGACAGCAGTTTGGGGCGCATTTCGTTCTCCGATTATCGCAATCTGCACGCCTACACCTTCCGCAGCCGCCTGAGGCGTCCGTATTCCATTGCGATCGTCGACGACGATCTCTTCTGGTCGGAGCTGAAATCCTCCATGATCTACTGGACACACAAGAGCAACCTCGGCCCGATGAAGCGCATCGAAATCGAAGCTCCAAAATCCACGTACAGCGTGATGATGCCCCATCGGATTCCGCTCTTGTCCAGCACGCCACCGATGATCGTTGACCATCCGTGTCAACATGGCAACGGCGGCTGTTCCCATGTCTGTATTGCGTTGGGCAAATTTTCCGGTGCTTGTCTCTGTCCGGCCGGCCATGTCTTCAGAGACTCGGCCAATCGAACGTGCATCGAAGCCTTGGACTGTGAGTTCCGGTGTCGTTCGGGCGAATGCCTGACGCTCTCACATCGCTGCAACGGCCGCAAGGATTGTCCCGACGGGTCGGACGAGATGCACTGCGATCCCGAGAGCTGGAAGCGCCAGAAAGTGATGTGTTCCTTCGACGAGTTCATGTGCCACGACGCCGAGCAGTGCATCAAGAACGAGAAACGCTGCGACGGCAAGAAGCACTGTCGCGACGGGTCCGACGAGGAGCACTGCTTGGAATTCGGTACGTTAACCATACATATGTTGCGAACCATTTTCAGTTAACAGGCCCTTTGTCTATAGATCAGGCCAAAAGGTGTCATCGCCACCAGCACGCCTGCGACAATGGCAACTGCGTCGACTTCAGCGTGATGTGCGACGGCTTCGACGACTGCGGCGACAACTCGGACGAGACGAACTGCAAGCAGTCGGAGGACAAGGACGTGGTTGGAGGGCGTTTTTCCACGGTATGCAACAGTAACATGTTCCAGTGCAACAGCGGCACCTGCATCGCCAAGAGCTGGGAGTGCGACGGCAAGTTGGACTGCACCGACGGGTCCGATGAGCACGACAAGTGCGGTAAGTGCCGCAAGGTCCACCTTCGAAACGACACTAAACCTTCGTCAATCCCACCAGCGCTCAAGGAGTGTCCGCCGAAGATGCACAAGTGCCTGCTGGGCCAGTGCATCGATGCCCGACTCGTCTGCGACGGCCACAACGACTGCGGCGACTACTCGGACGAGGCCAACTGCGATCTGAGCACCGGGAAGAAGCGCACCGTGGTGTGCGGCGACGAGAACCACCCGATGTTCCAATGCCCCAGCGATCAGACCGTCTGCCTGGAGTTGTCGGCCAAGTGCAACGGCACGGCCGAGTGTCCGCGCGGCGAGGATGAGGCCGACTGCGGAGCCGTCTGCAGCATCTACGAGTTCCAGTGCAAGACGAGCAAGGAGTGCATTCGCAAGGAGTTCCGCTGCGACTACGAGAAGGACTGCGCGGACGGATCGGACGAGCTGAACTGCGAGCTCGGCATCAACGGCACCGCGCTGGCGACGCGACTGCACGAGCGGCCGTGCGAGGCCGACATGTACGACTGCCGGGACGGACAGTGCGTCGACCTGACGCGCGTCTGCGACGGCTTTCCCGACTGCGAGACGGGCGCCGACGAGGGCCCGCTGTGCAAGACGGCCTGCAAGAAGACATCGAGCCAGCCCACCTGCACCCACAAGTGCCGGCCGACTCCGACGGGCGCGGTCTGCTCGTGCTTCCACGGCTACAAGCTGGACTCGGACAAGCGCTCCTGCATCGACACCAACGAGTGCCTGGAGCTCGATCCCTGCGCCCAGATCTGCGAGAACACCCACGGCTCGTACCGCTGCAGCTGCTATCCGGACTTCATGCTGCGCCCCGACAAGACCACGTGCAAGTCGATCGACAGCGAGTCGGCGGTCGTGTTCTCCACGTTCAACGAGGTGCGCCGCATGACCGAGCAGCCGATCTTCCTGCGCGTGGCCTGGTCGGCGATGGACGCGAAGATTGCGGGCTTCGACCTGAACGTGCGGACGCGAACGGGCTACTTCACCACGGAGACGGAGAACATCTTGTATCAGGTGGATTCCGAGACGGGCGCAATAAAGTCCGGCCTGGCCGTCGAAATGCCGACCAAGGTGGCGGTCGACTGGATCACAGGTTAGTCCACTCCCCATGTCTGTCACGGGCTCTGTTAACACTCCGACCATTTGCAGACAATGTCTACGTTATCAGCCGCGGTCAACGATATTCCATAAAGGCTTGCTCGTTTGCGGCCAAGATGTGTGGGAGCATTTTGCAATTCGGACCCCACGATACGGCCAAAGCGATCGCCATCGACGCGTACAACAAACGGCTGTTCCACGTGGTCATACCGTCGCAGTCGTTCAGCCCGCCCTTGTCCAAAATAATGATATCCAATTTGGACGGCACCAAGCGAGAGACTTTGCTCGCCAAAAATGGGGGCTATGTTACGGCCATCGCCGTCGATCCCTACAAGAAGTTCTTGTACTTCACCGACTCCCACACGAAGACGCTCCAAGCGATCACCTACAAGCTGGGCGGCTCGCGCAGCCCAATCACTATCGTCGAGAAGGGAAACTTCATCATGCATCCGTCGGGGCTGAGCGTGTATGAGAATCACGCATTCATAGTCAACATCGGCTCCAAGGAGGCGGTGCGTTGTCAGCTCTTCGGACCGCGGCACTGCAACGCCTTCAACCTGAACATCCTGAACGCCGAGGACATTGTCATCGACGGGCTCTCGCGCCAGCCGAACGCCACCACGAACCCCTGCGACATGGCCAAATGCTCCGGGATGTGTGTGCAGTCCGAGTTCGGCTACGAATGCATGTGCGAGAGTAAGATCGTCAGCGAGAGCACGCGTTGCCCCAAAGAATCGACTAACGAGATCACTTCGAGCACTCTGCTCTCGAACGCCGGTGGCAACGGCGAAGAGAACTCGGACAAATCACATGCCGCCGCAATTGTGACGATCGGCTTGCTGCTTTTCGCCCTGATCGCCTCCGGGGTCGTGTACATGTACTATCGTCGTCTGAAACAAGGTCACCGCGATTTCAATATCAACCTGCATTTCCAGAATCCGCTATCGTCGAGTGGCAAAGCGTCGACAATACACAGCGGCAGCAGCGGCACCGGCACCGGCACCACGGCCGCCTCCTTCGAGGCCGACCGCGAAAAGCTTCAGTTTGGCATGCCGATTCAAAGGTTTTTGCGCGGTCCAACGGCGTTCGCGTCAGGCTCGGAAATCATGCTCGAAACGGCCAAGGTGAGTAGCATGGATTCATTTCCGGTGTATGAAATTCTAAAATTCGTCTTTGCTTCGTTACAGCCACAAGAGCTATATGGAATGGGACTGCCCGGAAGAGTGCCGAGCATCATGGTGGAGGAGGATTCTGATAATGACAACACCCGAACAGATGGACACTTTGATGATGATGCGCGAGCCCGTCTTGTACCCTAAATAACGTCATCATCGTCATGTATTTATTATTTATTGTAAAAGGTATATCGGAATTGTAGTTAAAAAGTTATTCTCTATGTTAGTTTTTAGTGTCAATAATCATTTTGTAAATATTGTATTATAATGGCTTACAAATATGTATGTATTGTGAAAACAGTTTTGTATCATATAAAACAATGCTTTATTGTGGAAAACGTAACGATATCTATTCTTAACTAATTCTAAGGTACTAACAGTTAAACGAGCGCTGAGGGCAAGGGCAAGGGAGAGGTGTGCAACCTATTGCGAAGGGCAAAAGCAATTTCTAGATACTAGAAGATCATCTTAAGAACGAACTGTTAAACTTCAATCAATTAACAATGGGATAATTATGAATTTTACAACTAAGAAATATAAGATCTTAAACCGATTTGATCAGATGGTCGTGGCTCTCGAATATCTTACTCGTGTTTGCGAGGCTCGCGTTGTTCTCGCTGCCACTGGCGGTGCTCGAAGGCGTCTCGCGCTGCTTGGCCAACACTGCGAGACACTCGCGGAAGGCCAGCAGGAACTCGGCGGCGTTCTCCTGGCTGAAGCACATGGGCGGCTTCAGCTTGATGACGTTGTCGTTGGGGCCGTCGGACGAGACGAGTGTTTTGTGCATCTGCTTCATGCGGTTCACCACCCAGCGGGCGGACTTGGTGTCCGGCTCCCGGGTCTCGCGGTCCTTCACCAGCTCGACGCCCACGAACAGGCCCAGGCCGCGCACGTCGCCCACCATGTCGAACTCGTACATGAGCTCGCGGCACTGCTGGATCAAGTAGTCGCCGACCTTGCGCGCGTTCTCCTGCAGCTGCTCCTCGTCGATGACGCGCATCACCGCGTTGGCGATGGCGCACGAGACCGGGTTGCCGCCGTACGTGTTGAAGTAGGCGACGCCCGTCGCGTAGAAGGCGTTCGCGATCTCCGGCGTGGTGACCACAGCGCCCACGGGGTGGCCGTTGCCCATCGGCTTGGCCACGGTCACGATGTCGGGCACCACGCCCTGCGTCTCGAAGGCCCAGTAGTGGCTGCCCACGCGGCCGAAGCCCACCTGCACCTCGTCGGCGATGCAGACGCCGCCCGCCTCGCGCACCGCCTTGTACACCTCCCGGAAGTAGCCGGGCGGCGGGATGATTTGGCCGCCGCAGCTCTGCAGGCTCTCGGCGATGAAGCCGGCGACGCCCTTGCCCTGCGACTGCAGCTCGGCGCACGTGTCCCGCACACTCTTGGCGTAGACCTGGGCCATGTCCGCGCCGGGGAACTGCTTGTCCTTGTACTGGCCGCCGTAGACGTCGGGGCAGGGGGCGACGTGGACGTAGTCGGGCTTCTCGTCGCCGCCGGGCTGGTTGAACTTGTAGGGCGAGATCTCCATGACCGAGGTCAAGTGGCCGTGGTAGGCGCTGCGGAGGAGGAGGAGGAGGGGACAATTGGAATCGTGCGAATGCTGGAAAGGAAAAGATCACTCACTGGTCCAGCGTGATGATGTCCTGGCGCTTGGTGTAGTTGCGCGTCAGCCGCAGCGCCAGGTCGTTGGCCTCCGAGCCGGAGTTGACGAAGAAGCACACCGAGAGCGGCGCCGGCATCTTGCTGGTCAGCATCTGGGCGCACTGGACGAGCTCATCGTGCAGGAAGCGGTTGTTCGTGGATATCGTGGCCATCTGCAGGCAGCCGGCCCGCACGACCTTCGGGTGGCAGTGGCCAACTGGAAGGGAAAGAACAGAGAAGCTTAAAACTCGCATCCACATAACGAAGTTCGCTGAACAGAAATCTCTTGGCGTCTTCCACCAGTGGATTTTTCGAATCATCACTGTTTACACACCATTTCCTCATCATTCTTGAAACTTTCCTACAGCTCTTCGGAGATAACACGAAAAAAACGCACGTGCTGGCGCTTGGAAAACGTTTACTGTCCGATCAATGACCATTTCGAAACGTTTCCACTCGACCCAGACGGATGGACGGACGGACGGATGGAGGGAAGCCTCGAGGCAATCGCGTGCTACTTGTCGGCTGGCGGCGTTATCGCTATCAGCCTCGACCCAAGCATGTGAATATCGCGTGCGCTCACAGAAGTAGTTCGTTCTTGTTGTTGTTGGTGTCTTGTTGTTAGTTCATGTCTCTGTCCGTTTGTTCGGATGCGATGGAAATGTACCAACACCAGTTGTGGACAAGCGCCGTGTTTGTGCACTGTGTTTGAGGACAAGAGTGCTCTTAGTCAAACAGTGGAAAATTCTACGCGGGGAGAGTAGAGAGAAGGAACCTCTCGACGACAAATAATCAACGAGTGGGTGATGGGTCAAATATACAAATATATGCATTAGTTTCAGATTACTAACTAGCTCATGGATTTATTATTGTTATTTTTGTTATGAACGAGATCGCCGATAGTGCAGCCAGCTGGCCCCGATCTCGCCCAGTGGGCAACGGCCCCGATTGGCGGGGGGTGGGACCCGATTCGATTCATGCTAAATTCACGTGAGCAGCGGACGCAACTTGAGCTAGAACGCGTCGTCAGTTGGACAGTCGCGTAGTCGTTGCTCCGGCGACGAACGTTATCGGACAACGCAACGAGACAAAGAACGGGTTTGTCATTCTTCTTCCTCATCGGGCCCGCCGAGAGACTCCGGCGCTGAAGGAGCGCGGCGAGTCGCGGCGGGGCTGCCCGATAAGAAGCGGGCGATACGAGGTGGACGCCCCAGTTTATGTGCTGGCCGTGTTTGGCCCCAACTAATGCGATCGCAGCTGTGAGTTGTATCAGCTGCTGCTGCTGCTGCAGCAAAGGCTGAGCAGTTGGGGCCTCTGGTGGCTCCCCGATAAGGGAGGGTGCCGGTTGGAGCGCGTCTGTCCACGACGACAATAGGCACGTGAAGTGCACGCGAGCTTTCGGCTGCCATGGGAAATCTGAAGTGTTGTGTTGTGTTGTGCGATGAAATATTTATTTTGTACCCACAATTTTATTATTAGACAACTTATCAATTCTCAGGTTATACTGCCTTCGGACCAAGTGGTAATTATAACTCGGTCTAAGGTCAGTTTATTGTTCTATGGCAGTAGTCGTTGGCTTCATTAGCCTTCGTCCACTGTTATTCGTTCTAATCGAAGTGGCGAAGTGGCAAGCGATATCCCCTTCCCTAACGCGCCACTGCGTTCTAGGAACAGCCGTGATTCGAGCACTTTATTAAATTGCAAAACCTTCGACCTTTAGAACGTTGGCACGTTCCTACGTGTTGCGATTACAATTATTAGTTTTCGATTTCCGATCTATTTGCAGGCTTGCATCTCGACGGTTACATGATCGGCGATTAGCGGGCTCTTATCACGGCCCACTGTGCGGCGGCGTCGAGTGCAAGTGTTTCTATTTACGCCTCACTGCGAATAATGCGATCTGGATCTTGTTCCCGGGGCACGTGATTGGAATGCGACTGAACTGGACTCGCTGGCTGAGCTGGGCTGAATTAAGCGCGTCCACGAACGACTCTCGGGTTGCCTTCGAGCGTTCTGGCTTTCCGTGAAGTGCAGTGGAAAATTTCAAATGATAGCGCTATTATTCTATTAGTGGTGTTTATTGAGTGCGAGCACTGATGGCTCGATCACAACACAACACGCCAAGAACCGGAAGAGTTTGCCTATGGAAACAGCTGAGTGGGGACTTTCGTGATCTGGAACGCTTCTCCCTCGTCCCCGCCCTCTCCCGCTTGCAACGACAGAGTTGACATCGAATCAAACAATTCTGATATCGGTCGGTGGCGTCGTGCTCTCGGGGAAGACGTCTGTTTAGATTTTGATAATTCTTATTTTAGACCCAGGTGAAACATTGTATATTTAGAAATGATCGGATCGTTCAGTTGCATAAAGCGCTTTCTGGGCGATTGTTTACGGGGAAACACTCAAGCAACAACAACAACAATAATAACAATTTGTATTCGACTGATAAGAACGAACGACGATTAGCCAGTCAGTCGCTGTACTCCTGAGCTTGTGGACACAAGCCTTGAACTTGCTGTCGGCGGCAACATCATGTCGACAGAGATGTTGAGAAAGATGGGCGGGTCAACAGCACCATCGACGGATTTGCGTCTGAAATTTCGCATAACGGACGCATCCGTTGACGCACTCTCAACCTGTTGCCAAAGCGATAAGAATAAGAAAAGATCAGGAGTGAAGACAAGTGGTTTTGTTTTAGGTAAACTCCGTTCCAGTTTTGAATTAATTCAATTGGCGCTGGGCTTCCTCCCTCCCGACTGGCTGAATAACATTTGTTCAATTAAATCCAATCTGGCATTAAATGAACATGTCGAAAACAACGTTCACGAAGGAAGCAAAATATTGCGACCTATTATTTGATCTGTTTATGACGACGACGACGACAACAACCTCCATTCCAAAATGAGAATTACGTCTCGACATTGCTTACGTCAAGGAAGAGATATCACTCGCCTTGGGTTATCGACCAGTTTCTAGTTGGTGATGTTTGTCAGTTCAGGAAACCTTATGCTGAACAAAATAACCTGGAGAAAAACTCACCGTGCGCCACGTTGTTTATGCAGTCCAGGTAACGCGTGCCCTCCTCGTCGAACATGTACTGACCTTGGCCGCGGACGATTTTCAATGGGTCAGAGCGATAGAAGAGCTGGCATGCTTGCCTGCATTCGTTGGGGCGGCACAATTTGGAAGAGAAGAGGTAAATAAAACAAATAGTAACCATAATAACTATTGAGATGTACTAGCTTAAAATATTCAAATGCTATCTATCGCTAAACCAATACCCTCTGAATGATGCTCTCTAATTGCCCTTGATGAATCTCTTCACATTGCTATTCCTGGAGGTCTCCTCGAAAGGTCGGATTCAGCCAACCTTCCGATAACCTAAGGATTATGTTCAACATGTCTGGTGGAAAACAACAGTATTTTGAGTTTTTGTTTTTTATATAAATTTAATCAAATGATGCTGTGCGAGAGAAGCGGGAGGCGAATCTGCCGAAGAGAGAAATTCTTCTTATGAAAGTTCGCCATTGCGAGAGGCGCAAAACCGAGCATGAGAGCTTTCATACACAGAGTCAAGGTGTGAGGAAGGAAAGCTATGTGAGGAATGGAAGCGCAGTGTGAGGAAGTGGTGCATGACCTTGGCAAAGAAATGACACGGCAACGACCTTGTCGCGTGCGCGTGCTGCTCGTGGATGCCCCTTGGCAGAGACGTGGCTGACGTAGCTCGAAGTGTCCGAACTTCAAAGAAAAGCGGAAGCAATTGACGATATATCACTACATATTACTAATCTTCTCCCAATCTAATTGAACTGTGCAACTGACGAGAATTCGGGGATAATGCAATAACCTGGTGCAACTCACCCGATGTGCTTGTTCCGCAGCTTGATCGTGTCCGATTTGCATAACTGCTCACTCATCACGGACTCGAGTTGCTCGCGTGGGAATGGCATTTTGGTTTGGGATTGGAACTGTCTCACAAACGAAGCGAACGTGCGAATTTACGAACTACGCGACTTGAACCACTTGAAAGCACTTGCAATGTTTCTGCGACTCTGCGAGTTCGACTGCAGCGAGTGCGCGTCCGTCTGGGCCTGGTGTCCGTCGACAACTGAAGAACGCCGTCGGTTGATACGAGGCGAGAGTTGAGTTGAGTGGCTGCTGCTGCTGTTTGTGGCGGACGTCGGGTCGGGTCTAGTGAAAGCTTCGGAGCGCTTCTCTTTTGGCCGCCAGAGGGTAGCTCCCGTCGAGGAATGTCACAATTGCGGCAGGCGCCTCCCGTTTTTATAACAGCGCTCACCGTTCGCCACTGTGAACGACCGACTGGTGATAGATAATAATGCCCGAAGCATTGAATACCAGCAACCCCTAGTGCACTGTCTCAGTGTGTGTGTGTGTGTGTGTGTGTGTGCGAGTCTCTCCTTGTGTCCGTTTGGAGTTTTTATTGATAAGAGCGCACGTTTCCTCCAGCTCTCGCTTCGGAAGTGCCAAGCGATTGTTTTGTTATTGTAATGGGTCCTAATACTAACACCGCCGCCCCATCGATGGTCTCCGCGAATTGCCATGACAACGACCAATAACCAATAACAGCTGATAAAGGCGTATTTCGCATGGACGCTCCGTCGGCCCGTCGAACGTCCGCGGATCACGGTTCAGTGACGCAACTCGAGATACGTCTTGGGCAGTGGGTCATCTCTGGGACCCCAACGAGCGAAGGGAGGGCGAAGCGAACTAGAAGGGGAATCTCAGGCCGCTTCGCAGTGCCGAAATGGATGGGAATCGAATCTTGGGTCTATCGGATGGACAGAGATTGTCTGGTTGGGAATCGTACACCTATTTTTTTTTAATTAGGCCAATTACAAAGAATGCCTCCAGACACCAAAAGAAAATATCGTTTTCAAGTTGTTTATTTTATTTATTATTTTTTTGGTTGGTTTTTGGTTTGTTTTATTTTAAATGTTATATTTTTTGTTTTTTGTATATTTATAATTAATTTAGTTTGTGTATGTATTGTGTAGATATATATGTTCTTTAAATATATATATTTATATATAATACTATATAGAATATAAGTTTCATTTAAAATCGAAAAATTACACCAAAGAAAATAACAATACGTGTTCTTTTTATTCAAATCTCCAAATAAGTGATTATTAATAATTCAATATTGCGTGAGTATTTACTGAGTACTTTATAACTATTACTTATGAATGTACGTAGCATGTTTCTAATGCAGAAATGCCGCGATCGACGGGAGAGGGGGAGAGTCAGAGTGTGCCTATGCCAATACGAGATAGAGATAGAGAGAGAGAGAGGGAAGTAGATAGTGAAAGGGGGACAGGGAGATAACTACTTATTTTAGTGAATATTCATATATTTGCGTTGTTATCATTTATTCTTGTAAATATTATGCATTATCAAACAATAGAACACAATCATTTTGTAATAATTATAATATTCATTCTCTTTAAAACTCTACAACTTGTATGTATAAACAATTATATATTTTAATATATCAGCTATTTTAAGTATTTTATTTCATTTCATGTGTATATATATATATTTAACTCTGCTTTGGTAAATATGAATTCGGTGAAATAAAATACTAGTTTAGATCAATGAAGACGTTTGAAGCAATTTTCCACTACAAACACTTAACTCTGTAATATATTTTTTGCTTTGATCCTCTTTTTACGAAATTTGTCGTTAAAAATTTAGTTTATATTTTACTTTACAATTCTGCGTATTAGGTTTTCAAATATGATCCATTGCCCAACCGAATAACAAACAAATAGTGACGAAACATTTACATCTTCTGGTTGTGGACTCCCTCAAGCTTGAGAAATTTAGATTTGTTATTGAATTCGATGCAACTGACGGATTTATAAAACCACAGAGGATCCTCCATTATGGAGAACCATCTTAGTCTTATTCCTAATAAAAATTGTAGATCTGCATTTTCTACGGATTTCTGTAAGTGTTTCAGAAGGATGGCGCAAGTATTTGGGGAAAAACTAGAGCTTCTTTAGGGGCCTTTCTGTATAATGCAAATTTCCAATAACCAGCCAGAGATAATTTTTCACAATCCTATCATAAAATTTGTACAATTCCGCAATAACGTAAATATACATATCAGAAACATGATGAAGAAGGATTTCCCATGAAACACGATATATTTATATATATATATGTATATTTGTATGTATGTATATAATACTTGATGATTAAGTAGTATGTGAAACGATAATCGTAAACGAAGTAACATTAACTCTACATTAAACTATTTAAAATTGTGTAAAATATGAGGTAATGTATTGAAGTTACTTAATATAATATAATATAAATACACCAGTTTGTATTTATGTAATTTAAATATAGTTGACTTAAAAATCGTACTGAGTATGAAGTGTATGAGTGTGTGTGTGAGTGCCAAGAATAAATAACTACGATTAACTCAATAGTTCAATAAAACTTCTATTAATATTTCATTTCACAAAAGAAGCGATTTTTGCAGCATTTTATATTGAAATCTGTATTGAAAATAGAATCTTAGGGCTTCGTGATTGGCGCTAATCATTACATTAGATGGCTGAAATCTTCTTCATTAAAACTGCTTGCAAGTAATTGTTGTAATATAAGAGTGATGATAATTCTGTCGACTACATACATACACATCGTAAACTGTTTGTATAATTATTTTTGGTTTAAAATTCAGAATCAGTAGACAAACAATGTAATTCATGTATTGCAATGACTTAGTTCTTCTTCTTCCTTTTAATTACTATATACATTCGGTTATTTCCAGCGTTATAACAACAGAACCAGTGATATAATCCTGCTGATTAACATTTGATGGCTCTACTCAAATAATAATACACATTAATACAAGGTCGGAAAGAGAACCTCGGCTGATATCTTCCCCGACAACTCATGTGGTTTCTCAGTTTTAACTATGTGATTTCATTTATTTTACAGTGATCTTTATAGAATTTTTTTCTTATGTTACAATTGCTTTGCACATCGAAGCGATTATCTGGTAGAGTAATTATTAAATTTACTATTGCTTTAAAATAGTTCTTTCTGAGCCCTGTTGGCGCCTACAATTGCGATGTGTGAAGAAGATACAACTAATTTGAAATCATTGAGGTAAAGGAACAGATACCTTAAATGGATCGCAAAAGGTTGGCAGTTGTCATAATGAGTTGTATATGTTTTTAGGGCAGTGTTCTTGTTGTCGAAAAGCCTTAAAAGTTTAACTAAATTAGGGAGGAATATTATTGAATAAAGGCGACCTAACAAAACCATACAACTCACTGAGGAAGAAAACCCTTTCGTGAATTCCTCTATTCCCGCAACTATATGGATGGGACCAGCCGCCGTTTAAGTCTAAATTATGGGAATTTTCTGGATGGGCACAGAATTTGGCATAATGAAGTTCTATGTTTGGTGCTGCAAATCACAATACAGAAAAGAAGCCTTCAACTAAAAGAAGAAATATATAACAAACAATAAATAATAGACGTGTAAAAAAAACAATGGTAGTTGCAAGTTTTGAAATAAATCCAAAAAACCATATTTATTCAAAACTTCGTGTTTACGTTGAAAAAATAAACAAAATAATATAAATCATTTTTCTTAACATACTTAATAAGTCTAATCAAAAAATGTTGTAAATAAGTAAATATAAATGTTAAAAACATAAATTGAAAAGCGATAAAAAAGTATATCGTTGGTTTTAGTGAATCAATAAAAATATAATTATATATAATCTATCCTACGAATATGAAAATACAAAAATTTAGATCAAATAATCAATGAATCATTGAGAGATATTTAAACGAATACGTGTAAAAAATGATTGAAATCAAAAATGGGTGTGAATTTTAACCGATACTTAAACTAATTATTGAACACAATCTGAAAAAGATAAAAAGGAAAACAAATTATATAAACACTGTGCGTTCAAATATAATGCAAAAGCGCAAACAGTTCATTTCATACAAACTACAGTTTCTCAACTATAGAATCTGTTTGATAAATATGCAATTGTAATGAACAAATTTACTGCAATTATCGAATTTTGCTGGTGATCGTAGAAATCTGTAAACTTGGGTGGATTTGAACGCTGTAAATTATGTCTAAATACCTTTTTATAAAAATATATATTTATTGATAAATAAAAACAAAATAAATTTAAATTAACAAAGTGCTAAATTAACAATGAATTGTTTTAAGTCAGTCTAAAGTTGTTGAAATCGAAAATCTAACAGTTTATTTTAAATATTGAGTTACTAACGGTGGTTATTTGTTTTCAAATCGGTTTTGATTTTTATTAATAAGGATGAATGATAAAAAAGCAAAAGAGTAACAGCAAACAATTTGATATTTAGCAGTCAACAGAGCATATTGGCATTACGACAAACAAGTGTTAATGCCAATAGACTCCACATGATACGTAGCACACTCAGACAATAGTTCATCATGTACCAAACAGACGAGCAACAGACCACGATATCGACAATTACCTTACTTCGATACCTAAATGCTACTACTTACGACTGTACACAACTTTTGAAATGGAACTACAAGTGCTGTTGTCAGGATGCACAGATGCGAGAACCAATGTTAACAATATCAAATAAAAATAACCAAGTCTCCTTTGAAGCATATATAGCTTCTGCGATGTTTGAGCTCACGTTGCTGTTGATTAAGATAACCGCATTGCAAAAGGAATGTTGCAATGGCCGTGTGGTTATTCGGAAAATCGGTGATGATGATGTTGCTCCCGCGGCTGGTGCTGCATCGGAAGGGTGTTATAGTGTTGTTGCATTTCGGGTTGGCCTTCCCTAGTCCTTACAATTGATGTTGTGGGACTTCGCACACTTTCTCCGGTACTACCAGATGTCGATGCTACAGTTGCAACACAATTTACGGTGAAGTTACTGAAATCAACAACAATCGGCGCGGCAGCAATAACATTTAAATTGTGTGTGTTTGTTGCAGAACCAGCTGCATTATGTGTAGCTGCAAAAGCCAACATTGTTGCTGGGAACACCTGTTGTTGCGGTTGTTGTTGTTGCTGATGACCTGTTGATGTGTTAACACCCTGTTGTGTTGACATATACGCAGCTGCTGTTGTTGTTGCAGTTTGACAGAGGTGCTGCTGCTGCTGATCATGCTTGTATCTGGTAAACTCCAGTTGACGTTTATCGGTTTTTGCATAAACCTGCTGCTTTCCACCTAATACAGCTGCAGAATAAAATGTCTGTTCATGTTGCACATTCGAGGGCATAATTCCCGCATCTTGTTGCAAATTTTGACCAACTAACAAAGTGGACGAGTAGATATGTTGCTGTTGCTCGTGTATCATTGCAGATGGAAACACTTGATCCTTCTGCTGTGGTTGTTGTTGTTGATGCTGCTGTGTCGAAACGGCCAACATGGTCGGAAATACTTGGGCCCCAGTAGTTTGCTCGACATTATGTTGCTGCTGATACCGATTCTGCAGAATATAGTGCTGCTCGAATTGCTGTTTCAACTGAGTCTGCATTTGCTGATGGTGATAGGCATCAACAGAGGAGAACGCTGACACTGCGGGTGGCGGTGGCGGAGGAGGTGGTGGTGGAGGAGGTGGATCTTTGATAGATGACACAGACGATTGTTGTGTATGATATTGTTGTTTCATGCTGTTGTTATTTGACGATGAATTTTGGTGACTGTACCTAAATACGGATGTTGACGCTGCTGATGTTGATGCTGCCGAGTTTGACCTTCGAGACGATGATGAAACCGATGTTGCCGGCGTCGCTGCTGTCGTACCTTGCACTACGAACTTCCTACTACTACTATTGTTACTTTCCTCATTCCATTGCTCAATTGCTAGACTTTGATGGTACTGCGGATGCTGCCGTTGATGCTGTGATTTATTACCTCCCAAAACCGTACCAGTTGAATTCGATGATATTATATTAGTTGATGGTAATTCACTTTTTGGAGCTGATGTGGGTGCTGTTGTGATCGTTGCGTTGATCGAGTCAAGTCTTTGTCATTTGGAATTGCTCTGAAGTGCAGCATTTATTTGCGTCCACAATTCTTTCTTGCATGATTTGGATCTATAACAAAATAACATCGTCATGTAATCAGTTGAGAATAATTATATCGTTCATACCTTTTTATGGATTGCAACCAATCCTTGAACTGTGCGCTGCCTTCGGGCGTAATCTGGAATGCAGCTCGCGCAGCTAAAATAATGCTTGCGAATTCCTCATAATCCCCTTGAGTCAAATGGTACAATTTCTGATGAATGCATTGAATGTACCTAATGGAGGGGATATTTATTTAAACATTCTGTTATTTCGATCATTGGGTAAGTAACTTACATTTGTTGACACTTCTGAACTAGTGGAGTCAATGCCGATCTCAAGTGCTGCATTACTAGTTGATGATTATTGCGCCCCAGATAGTGTGCTGACTCAATGGCCACATCGTGCAGAACAAAGGGACTCACAATCGAGTTCACTGCACAAACGCAGAACTGATGTAAATATTGTGTGCCCAGCTTCTTTGAGATACGCAGCAACCATTTCACATCTTCGCCGTATGGCGGGTTACGGGCATATTTCGCTTGTGGGCGGTCGTCATGCACACGTCGTGCAAGTGTCTCCATTGCAAGCATTCCCACGTTGTATGCAGCCAGCAGATACCGCAGCTGTGTTGGTCTAAAATCAAAACATCAATTAATTTCGGGTAAATCGAAGCTTTGGCCAGTTCATGACTTACGTGAACTGATGGGGATGTCTTTGTCGCACCGGCGGCTGTGGCGGTGGTTGCGGATGCGCGTGTTGCTGCAACGGTGGCATCGGTTGCGCCTGCACAAATGATGGATAGACACCTTGTTGTTGCTGGCGCATTTGCTGCTGAGCTGCTTGCGCATGATGTGGTGGCGGAACTTGGCCATAATAGGCGACTGCGGCTGCAGCAGCGGCCGCCGCGGCCTGTTGCATGTTTTGCGGTGGCATTTGTGCAGGGCCCGCCTGTCCAGGAGGTTGCGAGAAAGGCGGTGGTCCTCCGCCACCTCCACACTGAATGGTCTGGTGGTACGCCTGTGGTGGCAACTGCTGCGCCTGCATTTGCTGGAAAGCTGCACCAGCAGCCGATGGTTGATGCACATAAGCAGGAGGCGGTTGGGGTCCACCGCCCACAACTCCACCGCCTTGTCCTGGCGGAGCATTTTGCTGCTGCGGAGGCGGTGGATAACCCGGATAGGGCTGTGGTGGCGCCGGTGCGGAGATGTACATCTGCATTTGGTTGGCCGGATACGTGATATTATGATGGTGATATATTCCCTGGCAAAAACTGTAGGGAGGGTACGGAGAAATGCCAATCGGGGCTAATGCGGACACTCCCTGTTGGAATGGTTGAGGCGCCGTGGCGACCACAACTTGTTGCTGACCGGGTCCCGATTGGGCACTGCCTGGTGGCCCAGGGGGCTGCAGGCCTTGTGGCGGTCCAATGAGTCCGCCCGGACCTCCCATTGTAGGTGGCTGTTGCGCTTGAACTTGAAGTTGTTGGGCTTGCATTTGTTGTTGCAGTTCATGGTGTTGCTGCGATTCTAGAAGAGCGCTTAAACTAACCGCCGAATGGTCCAAGTGGTCATCATGCTGCTCGTGCTCGCTGTTCGGCGTGTTTCGCAAGTACAACTCGTACCAGTAACGAGCCACCTGAAAAAGCACTTCCGGATAGACGCCTCCGCCTTTGGCAGCGTTCTCCACAGTTATGCAGGCGCGCTCAAGCATGCGGTCGCTTTGTTCCTTACACTGCAGGATGGCGCGTGTAATTTCGTTCGGGTTTAGTGCGGCAGCGTGTGGCAATACAGAGAGAGCCAGTTCCGCTGCCGGGTAGACCATGTTGCTATCCCAACCGCGCGAAGCACGATCGGCCATGCTTGCGGCTTCAGGTGGGGTGAGATGGCCCTCCCATGTATCGATTAGGAAGCTTATCGCTGGAGCTCCGATTTCCATTGCCTGTCCAATGATCCAAGAGACATGCGATGAATATGTGCGAGACAACCAATTGGGGCTGACGCAATTGTGCAAGCCAAGTGCGTAAAGACCCAGTTGGAAAGCGCACATATGCAGAGCACGATGAGGTCCATGGTGATTTTGATTGGTTGTGGCCTGGGTGAACAGCGAGGTGGTTGAGCTCCCGCCGGCTTTCGTGAGCACATTCTTGGCCAACTCGAACATGAAGTGAGCGCTAGCTTCCGACGGTTGGTTCGGAATGGACGGATAAGCGCGTTTACCTTTGTAGCGACTTTCCTTGGAGCGACTTGAACTACTAGCAATCGATTGTGGTCCTGTCGAAGATATGCCCTGTGAACTGCCTGCAGTCGCGGTAAGAACGCCACCTTGAGAAGATGAAACACTGAGAGCACCCATTCCGACCTCAAGTTCAGCGCTTGTAGAGCTGTGAGGACGACTATTTCCCCCGACTGATCCGTAATCCGACGGGAACATGTCATTCATACAAGCAGCATTGTGCGAACCGTGAGCTGCACCATATTCCTGTTCCTCTCGTCGAGACTAGAATGCGAATAAATTAAACAATAAAACAACTGGTCTTACTTAAGTAACTCACCTGAGAGTTGGGTGTTCGAACTGGGGGATTATTCGAGTAATACGCTGGCAATAGTGTCGCCTTCAACAATATATGAATGTCACGATCCAGTAGTTTCTCCATAATCTTGGCTATTTTACGCGGTTCATCCTTATAATAATACAGCAGCGACAGAGCCAAGTCACCCCTTTGTCTCCGTGTCCCCTCGCACAGTAGCGGATGTTCGGCTTCGGAAACATTGGCCTTTAGTCCTAGTGCTACAACTGCTGCCTCAAATCCTAAGTTCTCATCAGTCGGCATACGATAAAACATGGTCATAACGCGATTCCGTTGTTCTTTTCCTGTCACAGATGGCATTACCAAAGCATCGAATATGAAGCTTGCAAAATTGATTGGTAGCAAAGCTTCGCCACGTGACTTCAATGTCCCATTCTTAAGGTGTTCAGCCCGTTCTCGTATAACCTGCAGTTCGGGCTGATTTAGTGGAATCTTCTTCAACAAAGCAAGAATGTCCGCCTCTTGATTGGCCAACTTCACTTCCAGAGGCTTTGTACTAGCAGGTGGACGTGGCATTTCCAAAGCAAATATACATATTCTAAAACCAATGTGGGAGTGCTCAGAGTTCTCGGATAGAACAGTGCAGAGAAAGGCGCATTTCGACAAAGTGGATGAGGCCAAAACCGTCAGATGATGAGAAATCGGATTTATGTTCTTGTTTTTACCTTTGCGCTTAGGTGGAGGCGGAAGTTCCACCATTAAATTGGGAGGATTAGACAACATTTCCTCAGCCAAACGTACAGCAAGAATGCAGGCCTCCTGTCCGTGACCGTGTGCATGCAGACCCTCAGCACGGGCCAGTAAGATGTCCCAAGCATCTTCTGTGGGTCGGACATTGGAAAATATATGAGGCTTATCACTACCGGCAGAGTTTGCAAGTGTGGCTGCCATGCTGGAGCTTGAGGCAGCTGCTGTTGCTGCCGCTGTCCCGCTTGTAGATGGCAACGGATTGGTGTGATTCGGAAACTGTCTAATATTCTTTGCAACAGTTGGCTCATTGGCTGGCTTTTTCGTAGTCCCTAGAGCAGCGGCTGACGTACTAGGCATCGGTTGCATATTGGCGGCTTTTGCAGCGGCTGCTTCTTGTGTACCGAACTCATCGCAAGAACTACAGAAGGATTCGTCCTTGGAAATGCGCCTGTTTTCAGTTGTGTCGTTGGGGCCCACAATGCGTCCAGTTGTTTCTGGTGTGGTGTCGATGCCAGATGCGGCCAGTAACATTGACGAAGACGATGAATTCGACGAGGAGGACGATGTATTCGAAGAACTTGAAGCCATTGTTTGATATGACGCTACTTGTCCAGGTAAACCACTTGCAGTGGATGCCACCGGAGGCTTGGGTAATTTGAAGTTATCGACTCCACCTTCAGCGCCGCCTTCTAAACTTGCTGACGAATCGACGAAACTTCCCACAGAATCAGATTTCGAAACTTGCTTCTTTGCACTCGACGTAGCGACGGGTGGCTCTAGGGTGCGACCACCTTCTGCACACAAGTTGTTGCTACTGCTGTCGCCACCGAAATCTTCATTTTCGCAGAATCCCTCACTACTGGCACTTGAACGATTTCCATCGTCGCCCATGCCCACAACACGGCGGGGCATCGCAACAACTGGGGACACGCCGGAAGCTGCGTTCCCGGCATTTGCTGCTATTCCAGGGTTCCCACTATTATCTGTCATTGGAGAACGGCCAGTTGTCGCGTTGCCCATTGAAGAGCCGACGGCGCCTAACGAATTTAACCTCGCATGCACACTGTCACTTGACGAATTACTGGAATTATTACTCGAGGAGATGTAGAAACGATCACGAAATGTGCGATCATAACGTTGTTTGTACATATGCATCCCATGGTCGGTTGATGAACTAATATAGTTATAATGCTTGTTATTCGCCATAACTGCTTGGGTGGCATTGACTTGACCGCCGTTGGCTTCACTCTTCAATTCAGTGTGCTTGAAGCACGTGAATGGCGAATAGTATATCGGGTTCGTATCATGGGTATGCGTTATCCCAGGTATTGGATATTCTTCCCAATCCAAATAACATGCTTCTATTGCGGGCTTAAATCCGACAAAAAGCTCAGCATCAGATCTACAGAGAATAATATTTGTTACAATAATTATTACTATAAACTATTATAAATTTATCAGTACCGAGCATTCTGCTGATGTTTATTGCTATATGATGAGGGTAACATGCGGCATTTACTACTCGATCTAGTATCTTCAAATGCCAAGCCGTAAATTGAGCGTGCAACATGTCCCGCTCATCTGGTGCTAATCCAGGATTCAAGGCAGCCAGCCGCCATAGTACAACAATCTCATCGCAAAGAGAACTGCACGCATGCTGTGAGGCATTGGAATTCGAGTGGGCATTTGAATGTTTCCCACCGCTATGACCATGGGAGCCCATCATCAAAGAGAGTTTAGTTTGGAACCACCAAACCAATATTTGATCGCAGGCCATACACCCTTCGGTGATGATTTCCAATAGTCGTACAGCATTGCGATCGCACCGTCTGTACATCTCTCGTAACTATTGACAATAGATTCCACATGCCCTCGGGTTCCCGCCCACGCAATGGACGCAGCAAAGAGCTCCATTCTGCTGCGGCTGGTGGTGCAGAATTCGTTAAATAATTTACATCACTACGGAATACGAATTATGATTATGAACACGACGTTAGAAAGGATTTCAATTTCAACTAGTTACCTATATACTATAGGTGCCGGTAGGCAAAATTTAACTAAAATGCGTTGAATATTTGCGTGCAACGTCTTCTCATCGAGGTACCAGCTGGTCTGGTCATTGGCTGAGGCACCCGCTGTCGGATCAGGTGCTCCACAAACGGTATTTATGGCTGTGGGCTGAGCACTCAGTAGTTCATCGAGTAGTCTTTGTGCTGTCGGTAGAATTTGTTGCGGCAGTTCGCTGATTAAGTACTGAGCAAACTTCTGCAACTGGTCACGTTGGAGACGCGTTAACGATTCGGAAACTGGTGCACGCAGACACACTTCCAGAGGCTGCAAGTTAATATGAAGAAAGAACACTTAGATGGAAAATACATTGTGACAAACGTTATTGCACTTACACAATGAATTCTATGCAGACACACGGCAACTACGTGCGAACACCAATATGCAGGAGAAGTGCACGTGCAGTTGCACGAGGATATTCGTCGACGGTCAAAGGTTACTGCCACATTGAAATGATCTCTTGGATTCTGAATCACGACATTGGCCGATAAATGGAAACCTTTAACGTTCAAGAACAAATTTATTACATTGATTCAAAAGTTAAAAAGCTCGTGACAAACCAATCTGAAGTGGATCCTTAACAGCTCTGGTCTTAAACAACTGTTCTCCGCGATTGAATTCCTCGGCAGAGCTGTTGGCAAGGCAGGAGTACAGGCGAATGTCCTCCTCGTTGTCGGGGAAACTCCAGAAGGCGATTCGCAATTGCAGCTGTTCGGGTACTGGCGGATAAACATGTTCTACCAATTCGAATGGTATGTACGATGCTACGCACTTGGCGGCCAATTCGGTCAGTGAAGACACTTCTAGAAAAGAGGAAATATTCGCTTAGGAATACGAAGAAGGTATAAAAACTCAATCATTTAAACGGAATGGAAACACCTGAAAATCATTTGAGAAGGTTTAACAAGTGGTTTAGTATGGGTTGCGTTTTGAATCCCCATCCAAAATGTCGAGACGTAAAAGACGTAGGAACAATTGGTCTCCTTTTTGTGCAACTTGTGGACGTAGTAACAATTGGTCTCCTTTTTGTGCAACTTGTGGACGTGTGAAGTTGGAAAACACCCATGTCGTCGTATTGTTTTCGAAGTTTTTGCGGACTGCCGCAACATGCATTGAGGGCGACAAGGTAGCAAAACAAGCCAACGACCATCGACAACCTTTTAGCGGCACGCAATGCAATTAAGTGAAGTGCTGCAAAAACATATCGATGTGGCCACGAACAACAGGATGCCTTCAGAATTAATTGCGCATATTTCAAAAGGATTGCAAAACACATTCGATTTCAATACACTATTTTGTTCAAAAAGAACGCTTCACAGTCATTTTCAAGGACCCTGTGAGAAAGTGAGGATGAAAGCAACAAATATTGACGGCAGAAGGTTTGTTTATTCGACCCGTCCAGACATGGTGGCACCATTTTTCATCATCATCATCGTCACTGTAGCCGTAGTCGAACTGTTTTCGCCGTAGTCTGAGTGGGGTTGTAGCCATAAGTGGTCATTACCACCGTCAACAACGCGTCGACGGCAACGGCAACGACGCTGCTTCTCGCCTCAACCTGAAAACCATTCATTCAGGCTTTTGCCCTCGACGTGAACCCTGCGAAGACTGTGTTTGTATTTAGGTTTTTTTGTATATCAGCAATTTATGACACCGACCGATGTCTGCGACAACAACAGCTGCTAGGTGCGAATATCGTACATATTACGGATAAATATGTAGATAGATGTTTGTATGTATTGCATGTTTCTTACATGACTTCAAAATTCCTTCCTATCGAAGGATAGGTTAGTTTAGGTAGAACATTTGTGAGTCACATGTTTAAAAATTTTGTAAAATCAATTTAGCGTCATAAAAACGTGGAAGGTCGTAAAAAATATTTCCAGTGCATGTAAATCGTGCAGTGTTAATTTCATTAAATGAGGCGAATCGAGTGGATCCTTGAAAAGTTCCTTGACTCGTCTGCAAGGATGGACATGTAAACACGAAAGAAACTCTGAAGCAACCATACAATAGTAAACAAAACAAAACGAATTCGAGTGCCAGAACAAAAACAACAACAACGTCTGCAACAATAACAATATTAGAGTGTAAACTCATGTGGTCAACGGACAGTCAAAGGGAAAGGACGGACGGACAGACAGACATACAAACCAAAGAAGAGACAGCGCTCGTTGCAACGCGAATACCATCCATGATTTCATTCACGATAATGAAACAAAAACATGTAGCAAAAGGAAACCGAAAAGCTACTACAACAGGATGCCCAATGTACAACGGCAACAAAAACACAAGCAGCAACAATTGATCCAACTGCGCTAACAACAATGGACATACATATGTATGTGTTCGTATGTATGCACGGTACACAGTCAAGACAATAGCACTTTTTTCGTTTAGGTTCTTAGTTTCTGTTCAAAACAAAATGGGTACAATCGGCCTGCTCGAAACATTTTCCCCTTTACTTATTATTTATACCAATAAAACTTACGCAAATTATTAAAATTCGATCTTATCCATATTTTTCCATTGTTTGGATATTTGATGTAAATAATATCAAATCTTTTTACAGCCTTCTGACTTCCTCAGCAAGTCCCTTAGTAAGTTCCATTTGTAGGGTACGATTGTGTGTAAAAACAGAGAGAAATGTCAACAAAAAATAGACCCCAAGTTGAAACACAAGAAACAAAGGATCCGGACGATTGGCATGATCAGTAACCAGTTTTAAAACATGCCCTTACAGTGTAAAGGAATGTCTTAACGTTAAAAATTATCGGAAACATTTTAAACGCTCCGAACTCCATTCCGACTGAACATTTAAGCGTGGTCCATGAGACCTTCGGAAATAATTGTTTCTTTCGAATGTTTAATAGTCCATGCATCCATGCGATTGATTATTGGCAATTTAAGTGGTCTTAGTGTAATGGCTTTTTATAATAGTGGGAAGTTCTCGAAGAT
The DNA here is from genome assembly GCA_017309665.1 of Coelopa frigida. Taxonomy (NCBI): domain Eukaryota; kingdom Metazoa; phylum Arthropoda; class Insecta; order Diptera; family Coelopidae; genus Coelopa; species Coelopa frigida. Next base: position 13,173,549 of record CM029564.1, on the reverse strand, counting down.
GTATATTTATAGTAAACACCTTGTATTACGTTATGGAATTTATTATAATTGAGGCATTATCATCATAATAAGAGGGATTTTGGATTTAAGAACACATAATCAGTATGTTGCAGTATAGATTGTTCACGTAGACATCGATAGCAAGAATATTTTGTCAAGTAAAAAATTGTTTTTATCATTGCATAGAACTTGTACAAGATCGTGGAAAGTTCAACTTACCTCCAACATTTGATTTCCGTGATGTGCTCCCACCTGCAGCGGCGGCCAATCCACCAGCCAGACTTAGTCCAGCAATGCCGCTGGAACTAATGTTCCCATTCGAATACGGTTTCTTCCAACCGCGCCAGTTGTTGCACAGGCTCTCGGGCTCGGAGCTCCAACTGCAGATGGAGTCCTCCTCGAACCGATCGGAGTCGTCGAAGCTGAACCGATCGATTTCCTCCGGATTCCAATCGCCACCCTGTTCACCACCACCAGCAGCAGCCGCAGCTGATGCTGCCGCGGCTGCGTTCGCATTGCGACGCGAACCTTCGCCTGGGGCGCCAACAGCACCTGCGGCGTTGGCGTCAGCTCCGTGGCCGTTGTTTCTGTTCGCCAGGTTGATGCGTTACACCACTTATGAGGCGAGGAGAAGGCGGTCGGGGGGTTGTGTGGATGCTGTTCTTTGGGGAAATCTAAAACTTCCCCCCCTTAACAGCGTGTTTAATCAAGCAATTTATATTATACATAAACTTTAGATTTTATTCAATTGCCGTTCAGAATTGAAACTTCGAAGAAACGTCCTGTTTCTTTCTGTATTCCTGCGTGACTGTAACGAATGTCTGCGATGGTGGCTGAGTGAGGAATTTTCGTCGGAGCAATGAACGAACGCACGCACGCACCCCCCACAGTCACAGTCAGAGTCGACACAAAAACAACAATAACAACAACGACGACAACTAAACGACAACACCAGATAAAATGCGTCAACAGCATGAATTGGAAACGAATGAATGCAAGTGGATCGAATCCAGAGTCGAATTTCGACAACGAATACTCTACAGAGTCTCAGAATATACAGAGTCGCCGTCGAAAAAGTCGCACTCGGAGTTGGTTGCTGCGGATGTCGGAGAATGGAATACAAGTGAATAAAATGTATGGAACTACACTTCACCAGCCAAGCGAAAGCCACAGCTCGGATCTGCTCGGCTCAGCTAGCACACACAGCACCAGCTGCTGCTCGGCCTCAGCGTCTGAGACCTCTCGCTTTAGTCGTGTTCGATGTCTCTCTCTTTTGTTGTCTGCCGTTTGTTTCTTTTCCCTCCGTTTCGTTTCGTCGTTTTCTACCTTGTTCTACACGTCTATTTATATTGTTGTTGATTTCACTTTTATGTTCTTTATTCCATTCGTCTTTTGCTGATGCATTTTTTCGCTTTATGTATTTTTTTCGTCACTAAATTTTTATCGATGTAATTATTTCCCTTCCGCAATGAAAATGTTCCCGAAAAACTCACAATAGTGAAAAGCGGAGTTCAGATGGAGTTCTACGATATCACTTATGTGTCCCTAGTTTGCTTGTATTTTAAAAATTTATGAAAAATTCTTTCAGCCATTGAGGACGATGAGTGACTTCTTTCTGTTCACACATAAATGTAATTCTTGATATACATTGCTTATATTGTGTTTTCTTATGGATTTTGTTTGACACACTCTTCACTCGGGACTTTAAACACCTTTACACATTATTAAAATGTTTTTTATGAGGAAAATTTTCAATTTTCCGTCGCGTCGATGGAGCTGAAAATTTTTCTTTGTCGATTTTCCACAGAAAATTTGCACGCACACACGCACGTACAGGGTTCGGACTATACTACGGTCGTAGTAGATCTGCTTCACTTTGGAAGAATTTTGAAATCTACTCCGATTCGGTGTTGCCGTCATACGAAGATACAGAGATGTTCATGACAGTTTTCATTAAATATTTGTTCCATGGGACTTAACAGGGAAGATAAAACGAAATGTAAACAAACCGACACTTCGAGATTTTCAACTCGGTTTTGTCCGATCGATATATAATATATATTTCGGCGCGGCATCCCTGCTGTGCACATCTCTCTTGTTCTTCTTTTTTGATACAAAAGCACGCACACACACACACGTACCCGCATTCTTGATATATGAACAGGGTGAAAATGGAACACGGCGAATTGCGATGATGCTGGCTTGCGCACTGGAGAGAAAGAAACAAAAGCTGTTCGTTTGATAGCAGTAGAAGGAGACCAATATTCTTTGATATGGCGAAATTTACAACTAATGAAAGTGACAGTTGTTTGGAAATGTTTTTGTTGTGAATATGACAGCTGATTTCCGAAACATGGTACCCAGGGATGCCGAGTCGACATTTTTGTTCGAAGTGGGAAAAGTGAAGTGTTATGAAGAAATACCCAGCCTAGCATTTTTGCTGAACAAAAACAAAAGATGTTAGTTAGATGTTCTTGATGTTTCCAAAATGAATTAGCAATTAACAACGATGGTGTTTGTTTTGTTATTACATAGTATCATAGTATCTCTCTTTCACTGGATGATTGATTTTACTTTACTTCCCGTTTTAAACATCCTCTGAATTTGCATTTTTTTTAAATTTATATTAACAAAAAAACTAATAAATTCAAAACAAATAAATAACATATTAAAAATATCACAAACTTTGTACTATTAAATACACATTTTGAAATAATTTTGTGTAAATTGTGCAAAAATAAAAAAATATATGGTAATATATATTAATATTGGCTCTGCAATGTAATCGTCCCATTACATTGTTACCTTATGGTTCCAAATTCCACTGTTTCACCACGTTCCAGCAGCTTGTCAAATCTACAATTCCTGCAGTTTTGACATTTGTGACAGGCGAAACTGCTATACTTTCTTTTTCAATATCCGGTTCACGCAATTGGACTGTATTTTCACAAAGGTTTCGAAATTTTTTATATTTTTTAATAAAATTTGTGGATTTACATATAAAATAAATGTGTGAGAAATGAAAACAAACCAATCTCTTTAAGATTACATTGAATTTTCGCGAATTCGTTGGGAATATCACGACGATGCATTTGAATTAAGTCGATTGCTTTCTTGACGTTTTTGCTTCTCAAAACAGCACCGACAGTAAACCAATCTAAAATGCTTTGTATATTGTGTCCATCCAGCGAGTTTATGTGCAAATCCCAAATTTGATGACGATTATTTGCAAAGTGAACGAATTTGTATTAACTGTGCGTTCTTTCCAATTTCATATAGTTGAACATTCAGAATGGCTCCCAGGAAGGCTAAAGCTCAAAAGGAAGAGGTCCAAGTGTCGTTGGGCCCCCAGGTTCGTGATGGTGAATTCGTCTTTGGCGTCGCCCACATCTATGCCAGTTTCAACGACACTTTCGTCCATGTGACCGATTTGTCCGGCAGGGAAACCATTGCCCGCGTCACCGGTGGCATGAAGGTGAAGGCCGATCGTGACGAGGCTTCCCCCTACGCTGCTATGTTGGCTGCTCAAGTAAGTTACATCAAATTTGCATATTCAGTTGAAGTTCAGATTACGTCGAATAGAAATTCGGTAGTCGATAGCTTCAACGCAAACTGTTTGTTTACAATGTGCTCTCGAAATGAACGTGTTCGTGGGCATTGAACTTGCGATCGTTGATATTAATATAGAATTTTTTGTTTTTTAGGATGTAGCTGAAAAGTGCAAAACTCTCGGCATCACTGCCCTCCACATTAAGTTGCGTGCTACAGGTGGCAACAAGACCAAGACGCCCGGACCCGGAGCTCAGTCCGCTCTCCGTGCTTTGGCTCGTTCCTCAATGAAGATTGGCCGCATTGAAGATGTGACCCCAATCCCGTCAGATTCCACACGCAGGAAGGGTGGTCGTCGCGGTCGCCGTCTGTAAACTATACATGTTTATTATTCTTACGGTATATTGTTGTTGTGCATGTTCTTTGAAAAATAAATGTCAACAACAATAAGGTGAAAAATATACTTTTTTTTTGTATAAATATACATATAAATTGCAATTTATTTTCATTGGTACGCTGAATGTATGTATTTCAATTGAGTTATTCCAATTAATTGCATCACGTGAATTAAGTAGTGATGAATGTTAATAGTGTTGTCGGAAGACGAATAAAAACATTGCATTGCAAAATGTTTAATAACTTGCATGCCCCGAGCAATAACATTTTATGTTACTACTCCCCGCTTTTGCACAATAACCTACACAATGGCATATGGCCATAGTGAAACTTGTGGGATTCCCATAAACAATAGTTTCAAATCCCCTGCAAATTGGCTTTATATTTATACGAATTGGAACATCGATCATCGAGAAATACAAAAAAAGAAAGTTTCTCCACATCGCATCCTTTTTTACGGATTTTACGGCAAATGAAAGAAGAGTCCTTCCTTCGTTTAAGCCAAGCACCAGCTCTCTACGACCTCTGAGAAGGATTTTATGACAGATTTCGTCCTGAAAACTTTAATCGCGTTTTCCAGCTAAACGGAAGCTCTAATCGAAAATCTAACGTTATCCAGGAGTCACTCAAAATTTCAAATTTTTCAATTTTGGAATTTTTTATGAAAATTTTGCTGGCTCACTGTGGCCACAGTTTTGATCGGATCTGGACAAACTACCCCGCAAATGAAAGAAGAAGAGTCCTTCCTTCGTTTAAGCCAAGCACCAGCTCTCTACGACCTCTGAGAAGGATTTTATGACAGATTTCGTCCTGAAAACTTTAATCGCGTTTTCCAGCTAAACGGAAGCTCTAATCGAAAATCTAACGTTATCCAGGAGTCACTCAAAAATTTCAAATTTTTCAATTTTGGAATTTTTTATGAAAATTTTGCTGGCTCACTGTGGCCACAGTTTTGATCGGATCTGGACAAACTACCCCGCAAATGAAAGAAGAAGAGTCCTTCCTTCGTTTAAGCCAAGCACCAGCTCTCTACGACCTCTGAGAAGGATTTTATGACAGATTTCGACCTGAAAACTTTAATCGCGTTTTCCAGCTAAACGGAAGCTCTAATCGAAAATCTAACGTTATCCAGGAGTCACTCAAAAATTTTAAATTTTAAATTTTGGAATTTTTTATGAAAATTTTGCTGGCTCACTGTGGCCACAGTTTTGATCGGATCTGGACAAACTACCCCGCAAATGAAAGAAGAAGAGTCCTTCCTTCGTTTAAGCCAAGCACCAGCTCTCTACGACCTCTGAGAAGGATTTTATGACAGATTTCGTCCTGAAAACTTTAATCGCGTTTTCCAGCTAAACGGAAGCTCTAATCGAAAATCTAACGTTATCCAGGAGTCACTCAAAATTTTAATTTTGGAATTTTTTATGAAAATTTTGCTGGCTCACTGTGGCCACAGTTTTGATCGGATCTGGACAAACTACCCCGCAAATGAAAGAAGAAGAGTCCTTCCTTCGTTTAAGCCAAGCACCAGCTCTCTACGACCTCTGAGAAGGATTTTATGACAGATTTCGACCTGAAAACTTTAATCGCGTTTTCCAGCTAAACGGAAGCTCTAATCGAAAATCTAACGTTATCCAGGAGTCACTCAAAAATTTGAATTTTTGAATTTTGGAATTTTTTATGAAAATTTCGCTGGCTCACTGTGGCCACAGTTTTGATCGGATCTGGACAAACTACCCCGCAAATGAAAGAAGAAGAGTCCTTCCTTCGTTTAAGCCAAGCACCAGCTCTCTACGACCTCTGAGAAGGATTTTATGACAGATTTCGTCCTGAAAACTTTAATCGCGTTTTCCAGCTAAACGGAAGCTCTAATCGAAAATCTAACGTTATCCAGGAGTCACTCAAAAATTTAAATTTTTAATTTTGGAATTTTTTATGAAAATTTTGCTGGCTCACTGTGGCCACAGTTTTGATCGGATCTGGACAAACTACCCCGCAAATGAAAGAAGAAGAGTCCTTCCTTCGTTTAAGCCAAGCACCAGCTCTCTACGACCTCTGAGAAGGATTTTATGACAGATTTCGTCCTGAAAACTTTAATCGCGTTTTCCAGCTAAACGGAAGCTCTAATCGAAAATCTACCGTTATCCAGGAGTCACTCAAAAATTTTGAATTTTTAATTTTGGAATTTTTTATGAAAATTTCTCTGGCTCACTGTGGCCACAGTTTTCATCGGATCTGGACAAACTACCCCGCAAATGAAATGACCTCTGAGAAGGATTTTATGACAGATTTCGTCCTGAAAACTTTAATCGCGTTTTCCAGTTTTCAGAGTAAAACATTAAACTTTGGATCTTGTGAAGTGATAATTAATTACCAGATTTTTTTTGTATATTTTCTCGTAAATCTAAGTTTACTGATTTCTTGCTGCGGATACATATATGAATCCTCAACCTCTTAAATGACGAATAACATTTGCAATGAACCAGTTCTTCGAATAATACAAATGATCATTATCGTTGTCTATAAATTGAAGTCTTCCGCTGTCAAGCATGCTCTTCAGTCCCAATTTGTCCTGCAAGATCGACAGTAATAAAAATGTGAATATATTGTGCTTGAGAAGATTCCTACCTTAAGGTAAATGTCGCTGTCATGCAATGGTAAAATAATTTTGTCCTGCCCCGGGGCATAGAATTCAAACCACTGCGAAGCTGCCGGTTCAATAATGCTGTCCTTTCGGAATTTAATCATGACAAATCTGAAAAACATGGGGACAACCTATAAAATCATGTGACCTACGACAGGTTCTCGCGGTACGAACCTCTGGAGTTTCCCAAGGTTCAGGCCATACTCCGGTCTGTCCCCGCGCTCGTTGTTAATATCGGCCAAAAAGGAACCCGAATCCCTGTACACGTCGTCATGTATGGGATCGTGCCAATAACTGGCTGCCACGAAGTCCTTCTGTGCATATCTGTGTGGGAGGAGGATTAGTATCCATCCATGCCAGACCAATTTCATGTGCCCTTTGGGAATACACACTTCCTGTAGGCTGCAAAATTCAAGGCCATCCTCAGAAACTCACACGTCAACCAGTTCCTTGCCGGGCATTTGGGAACCCCGAAGATGCCTTGATGCGGCGCGCCCAAGGTCATCAGTACACGCATCGGGGGATCGGGACAACGTTGAGCTACGGCGCGCCTGGAAGGGGATCAATGTAATCAATGTACACCAAATACTGATCCATGGGTGACCTACAGAAATAAGCCGCCTTGCGAGAAGCCCACGGCATTGTAACCATTGGCCAAATTCGGATCGGAGCGGATCTGAGCGCACGCCTCACGCACCTGTAATTGTTATTGTCATTATTCTCCCTCCTGGCCGTGTGGTAATCGAGAAGAACCCGCCTGCTCGTCCGGATGCATGAAGAAGCCGTTGAAGTAATCCGCTTTAAAGTCTGGTCCAATACTCAATGACTTCACGTACACATTTCCGAGGACTTCGGTGATAAGACTTCGTGCAGCATCGGTGGTGCCTCCCAACGCTGACGAGCAGCAGGTGTCTCCTGCAAGTGGATTGTTTCGGTGAACATGTGGATTAAGATGATAGTTTTGGTGCCAACCCATTCCATGCCAAAGAACCACTGGCCTGTGCCGGATCTCGGAGTCGAATCCACTGGCGAGTTCTCCATGTATCACAAGTAATACGATGAGAAAGCTCCGACTTTCAGTTTTGCGCAACATTATTCAAATTCGTGCGGACTCCGACTGAGAATGTTTTCGTTCCTATAACCTTGGAGTTATCAATTGATGAATGCTGAAATTTCTTGGTGTCATCGACCCAGGGTAAATACTAAACAATCGGGCCCGTGAAGGAGGTTTCCCAAAGACTCAATATAATAAACAAGTGTTTAGAGGAATATATGTATGTATGATTTATTATCAATCTCGTCTATTGCATACAATTGCGAATATTTACAATCTACCAGGCTAAGCAGAATATATATATGTATATGCATGGGATTATCACTCAAAGGTGGAACGTGTTCAGTGTACGCCATTGGAAGCGGGAATTTGCTGATGTTGGTGCTGTTTGCTGGGGCTCGAGAAATCGAGGCATGAGCCAGAGGTCAGATCGATCTCCTCCGAATCGGAGCCGTCGGAACCGTCGTCATCCGAACCATTTGCCAAAGCGTCCGCCATGGAACGCGGATCGGTCAGCCCAGCCATGTCCATCGGCTGGCGCAAGGTGTTCTCCTGATTGCTGCCGTTCTGCTGCTTGTACAGCTTCAGCTCCGTGTAGGTTTTCCCACAACTATTCACGGCCTGCTGTTCATCCTGGGTCGGGTGGACTCCTCGGTCCAAGGATGAGCTCTGTTGAAACGCCGGGTGCATCATGGTGAACTGCGAGCTTGCTGTGGGTCCCGCCTCGTTGTCCCCTGCAGTCGGCAATTGATCGTGCTTGGAGTTCTCGTTCGACAGATTCTCCGGCGTCTGGTCAGCAAGAGTGGAAGGCGCTCCATTAGTTGATCCATCTGAACCGCCTGCATCCGTCATGCGATTTCCTATGAAATGAAATTTTCTCATTACGTTTGTATTTTTCTGCCCCGTCTGATGTTCTTGCTACCTCCTACTATTACGGGTGGTGTCCCCAAGCCCAGGCAGCGCATTCGCCAGGCGTCTTGGAGCAGCTGCAGACGCGCCTGTTTTCGCCATTTGGCGCGACGGTTTTGGAACCAGACCTAAAGTTGACCAAGAAAACACGGCATTTAATTAATAAATTTGATTGCCTTTCTAGCATTACGAAAGTTGTTTCTTTAGGGAAAATAACTTAATCCGTCCAGATCTTTTAATAAATTTTTCGGTATATTCAATAAAAAGGCGATAGTCTTTGAAGAACAAAGCCTTGGTTTTAGCGTTTGTAATGTTTTGTATAAATTAATGTAATGTTTTGTAATAATGAAAAAACCTGAAGTTTCTTCCCAACCCTTGGTGGTCATAAATAAAAATATATGTGTTTTGGATACCCGAACCGGCAGTTTGCTTATCTCGTGTTACTAGCAATTAGTTACTGAACTACGGCTCTACATTCTCTACTCCACACTCTCTCTTGAGGTATATAAAAACTAAAATTCATGAGAACCTAAAAAATAGGTTATCTCGATTTTAATCTCTATTTCCATTCATGTTATATGAATCATTGAGGGGAAAAAATATTATCTTTAGCATCGCAGAAGCACCCTACACCAGATGAATTTACAAAACGCAGTTAGACTATATCGAAATAGAAAAGTAATGGTTTACTTATATGTAAATTATATTCGATTATATAATTAGAAAGCGTGGTTTATAACCGATTTATTTTGGCACGAGGATTTTGTGAATATCGATCTTGTGTAGTATATAGAAAAAAATAACCGACTTAATTAAATGCAATGTACACTCATCATGCATTACATCCATCGGATTTCCTGAATTGAAATTTCGCTTTGTATGAGAGGAAGCGTGTCTCTTGACCGATTTTGACCAATATAATTGAAAAATATGAAATTTTTAATTCCAATCTTTGAAGTCCAAGAACAAATTTCTAGAGACATATACAAACGGATAATACAAATTACGATGATCCTTATACCAATGGTTGAGAATATATTGAGAATATTTCGATCAGGAAGAGTTGTTAGTAACTTAGATTTCACACACAAATGTTATGTTTTTTAAACATTTTGATTCCCACAATTATTTAGTTTTAAGACTTTGCAACCACACGTTTCATTAAAGCAAATAGATTTGTGTAGATAAAGTTCGCACCTGGACTCGTGCCTCGCTGAGGCTGATGCGGAGGGCGACCTCCTCGCGTAGGAACACGTCGGGGTAGTGTGTCTTCTGGAAGAGCGCCTCCAGCTCCTGCAACTGCTGGGGAGTGAACGTGGTGCGGTTGCGGCGTTGTCGACGACGCCCGAACATGTACTCGGTCAGGAGATCACCGGGCAGAGGCGACAGAAATGGACCAGCCATTTTCCACTTCTTCTCCCGTCAACTAGCGCGAATTATGAACTTATTTGAGGATTATCCTTGTAATGTCTTCCACTTAAGGATCCACACGGCAACGCGTTCGAACGGCAACTGTTGACTCGGATTACGAACTAGTCCTTTATATTTCGCGCGCGCCAAACACTAATCCTCTTGTAGTCCTTTCGTTCATGCGGAATTCGCGACTCGAAAGGACAATGAATGGTCCTCACCGAGGATGGAACTTCAAATACCCGCCATCGAGCACAGTCGCAGCTTCGGCTCCTGTGGATGCACCGTGATTTGGCTCGGGATCTCGTTTCTGTTGCTCATTTTTACATTTCTCACAGGACTCTACTCTGCTCTCAGTGCACCGTGTCTCTCTCGTTTTTTATTTACGCTCTGTCCCATGTTTGCTCTCACTTGTGGCAAGTGATTTGTTGCTGTTCGTGGTCCTCTCATATGCCAAGCACTTTATTCTCTCAAGGTATTCACAAATCATAATTTGTTTATAATTTCCCACCACGTTGTCGGAGAGAACAAAAACAGATATAAGAGAGAGAGTAGAGAGACAACTCAGAAACAGACCATTGGTGTGATATTTCGGGCCCTTCTCCCTAAAATGTCTACGGATTATGGTCTTTATTCGTTCGATCGCGATTTTGACGATCCTTTTTTCGGATTAATATAATTGGTATTGTAGCATAATCAATTATTCAAAAGGAAAGTATTTAGTTTATATTTAAAATATTAATTGCAAAAGTCGGACCTTCATTGTGGGCTCAATTGGGCCGACGCACCGACACTGGCTTCTCTCAGCGAGGCTTGAGAGCGCGCCACCAACCCTTCTTGTCCTGAAACAATTTCCCTACATCGCATTAAAACATAAACACTGGCAGCAGCGAATGGGCGAAGGATTCGACGGCAAGAGGATGGCGAAGGCGACGATGACGCCGGGGAGGCCGTGTGACGACTGCGTTTATTGTGTTCTCGTTTTACCTCGTTAAATTACGGCCACATGAGCACAACGGCCTCCTCGTGCGCCCCGGGTGGCTGCAGGTGGGTGGCGATCAACGGGCGGGTGCCCGGAAGGCGGAGGTTGTTGTCAACCACCGGGGTGCTCGCTGCAGACTCTCGTGGCTGGTGCTGCTGCTGCTCGGTGTAGTTCAACAGATTTGAGCAGCAACAATGGGTTCGTTTCCTCTCGTGCTGTTGTTGACATTGTTGTTGTTATTGCGATTGTCATTCTTCTTGTTGTTCTTGTTTCAGAAACATCATTGTGCGATAAACAAATGAAGGGATGTAATTTTCTCATTTGCACGTTTTGTTCCACAGTCTTCGTCATCGCCGACGACAGCGACGACATCATCGTGGTTGCTGCAGAGATTCTTCTTCTTGTTGTTGTTGTTCCCCCCCAGTTGGGTTTCACCCTCTCCTCCCGCTCCCAGTTCCATGCGAAGGTAAGGTAAACGCGTCTCTTGTTGGTGGGCGCTTCGTCGTGGTTGGGGGCAGCGCTTGCGCTAAAATTATATTTATTTATTATTGCAGCAGCAACAGCTACAGCAGCGACAGCCACAGCAACAATGCCAACAATAACAACAACGACAGGAAGTCGTCTGGGCGGAGCGGACGCACTCTCGACGGAAGCCAATCATAAGCGAGAGAGAGTTCGGGACGAGTCGCTGTTTCATTAAAATTATGAATATTGTTTCAGCTGCTGCCATTGTTTCGCTCTCCTGCCACCCCACGCGTTGGTGGTGGTGATGGTGCACCGTTGTTGTTGTTGTTGTGCGGGAGATTCTCCATTTTTAATTTTGTAATCTCATGACGTATGGCGATGTGGGTGTTGAACAGGTCGCCCGACTGTAGTGAGAGTGAGAGAGAGATGTGTTGGGTGTTGTTTCTACTTTTGTGTTTCCCTCTGACGCAGCCATCAAATGCGAAACAATGCGAATGAAAACTCATTAGGAGCGCTCATGCCTTCCTTTTTTCCTCTCGATATCTCTCTCTCAGTCTCTCTTTGGCTTTGATCGTCCGTCTGTCAGGTTGTTAGGCGGCAGGTGCTGAGCGCATCCTCTGCATAGAAATTGCAATATTCAGCAACTTATCTGCTTTGCACCTCCGGGTCCCTTGGCGCTGCAGCCAATGAAGGATTTAATTAGGCGCACGTTCTGGAATGGGATCCTCTGTTTTCATAAGGATACCCAGTATTATTATTCGCTTGTAAAAGATACGACTGCGATTTCAATAACATTAAATCACGATTCTTCCTTCGCATATAGGACCCTGATGCTAACTAGCTGTCTTTTAGATCCAATCAATTTCTATTATTTTTCAAATTTCATTTCAAATGATAATGATTCACGAATGAAATTCCTAAAAAAAATATTGAAAAAACGTTTTTAAAATTAATAGAAAATTTATTATAAAAATAAAAATCAACATTTGATTTAAAAAAAAAAACGGATTAAGTAAATATTGATTTCATAAAAACGAATCGAAAAAATATTAGTTAAAATTTGATCGAAATAACGTAAAATACTCGATAAGAAATTGATCAGAAAAATGTTCATACAAAAAAGTTGGTTTTATTGTAAAATCAAATGTCCCTGGAATATATCGAACTGAGTCCACAAGAGTTCATAAAATAACTACTAATCTGTCGAGTTTATTTTCTGAAAAACGAGCCGTATTTTTCCATTCTTGAGGCACACGAATATAACTACTCACGAGCAGTTAAATTAAAAACGCTCTAGATTGAAAAGAATACAGCTCTTGAGTACGTTTTCCCAACATTGTAATCGAGAGAGGATCGATTGTTTGTTTACGGAAATTTGGTATAAATCTATTATTTTATACAGAATTGGTAAAATTTGTTCATCCTTATTTTCTCGACGATATTTCCCTCACGGGCGCTCTTCTGCCAACCTCTCGGAAGTGGCTCCTTATAGCTTATAGTCTCGTAGCTCTCTCCCACCGAGTGAATGAAAGAAGTGAACGAAGTGCTTCCGGACAACGGCGCCTGGAATTGGAACCACCAGCAGCGGTCCTTTTCGCCTGTCACCGCGACGAATACGAGTCGTGACATAAAATATCAAAGAAGCGCAATAAAGGGAACCGAATAAACGAGAAACAAACCCAGCGTCGGCCGACAATCAGCGTTACGGCGAAATTAAAATTTTTAATTATTATTTGTTAACAAAGGCGTAAAATGCATTGCGCCTTGTCGAGGGCGGACGGCCGAGGAGGGTTGGGCGTCGGTAGCCCACCGGAGAAGGACGAAATGAGAATGACAGCGCGAAAAGAGTGATATAACAACAAAACAGAATTTTCATCATAATGGCGTGATCGAAGAGGGAGCGGAAAACAACGAGGGAGAGGTAAACAGAATGAAAGAAACGAGACGGAGGCTGGTGATGCGATAGAAGGCCGAATCCACCTGATTTGTGATGGCGAGTCGATTCGATTTCCAAGGCTATAATTATGTTCTTGGTTACAAATTTGAATACCTTTTGCGGTCGACGGAAATGCTTCAAGGATAGAAAGCTGTGGGAAGCTTTCATTTCCTTCACTTGGGGCCGTGTTTTAATTACCATAATTAAGCCTACTCGCAGCATAATCATATCTGCATTTAAACCGTGCCAAAGGAGGTGGGGGGGGAGAGAGTGGAAAAATCTGAGATGCATTAAGGTAATTAATTTTCGCCAGGATTTTTATGGCATTACGACACCTGCCGCCCACCGCCCACTCCAGGCCATGAGTTAATGAGTTTGCACTAAAAAGCGTGAAAGAGCCGGTGACGAGCGGGTGGGATCGAGAGCGATGCAGCGCGGGAGAGGGTTGGATGCAAAATATAACTCATAATACTAATTGCATAGACACAATGTCATTCTGCTCGAATAAAATGAGAACCGGGTGAAGCAACGTGGACTCGCTGCACCGTGGTTAATACAGAGGGCAGCGCGGACGGAGGGGGCGGGTGACGGCAGGGGGCGGCAACTGCCTCGTGGTTGCACGGCATCTGGCTGCAGGTGTGGAGGCGAGGGGTCCGGGAAAAGGGAATTCATGCAGCATCCAGCAATAGGCTAAATACAAAAGAAAATGAGATGAAAAAAAGTAATTAAAAACAGCAAAAAAATTAACAGCACCATCACCAGCAACAACAACAACAACCAAAACAACAAGAACAACACAATAACGAAAATAAGAATGCATAACAACAACATCGTCGCTTATAAAACATTCAGTTGATTGTAAGAGAGGGAGAAGGAAAATGGGAACAAAATTAAAAACACAACAAAATAATGGACAACAACAACAACAATAACACAACAACATTTAATATGGTACCTTCCAAGGGAGCGCTAATTTCGCCACGTTGAATCCGACGGGAGAATAACGAGAGATCCGGCAACGCCCTCTACAATGATCCACATAAGAGGTTCTCGGATCCAAAAGGAAAGGAGGATTTCGAATTTTGACGATTTACTCTAAGAAAGTATATTAGAAATATGTCAGAAACTTTGAGTTAACAATGTTAATTTTTAACCATCCATTTAAGTACAAATGCCATTATTTAATAATGACATTTGTAACATATCATTATTTAATAAAAACCGTATTCAAACTTCCGTTAGAAATCCCGTTCAATTTAAAAATTACGAAAACCTAACAGCCCACTGTACCATCCGGTTACTCTGCGCTCTGCTCCCATTCCATCCACCATATTTCATTACGGCTGTCAGTCGGCCGCAACTCACGAGTAATGTCACCAAATTGAAATATATATTATAATTAAACCTTGTGATGGAATGGCACAGCCTAGAGCAACGCCCTTTAGCGTGTGACAAGATGATGTATAATTTTCTCGCGGAGTCATTTCATTGAACTCATATGTCGGACACTCTGAACCCATATGTACAGCATGGGACATGGATGAAAAGGAACGAGTAATCACTACTGAGTAATATTTGAAACTGTCTTCAAGGAGTATATGGCATAACTAATGCAGTAAAGGGTACTGGATGATATTCATTATTTTGGGTAATCGATTTGAAACAATGAAAAATGGACCCCAGCGATATGGGTGGATTTATTACCCAATAGAAATAACGATCCTCTTCGCTAATGTAGTTATCTCCCGATCCGGGTATCGGCTACTCAAATCGAACACTGCTCCAGCTTCTGTGTCGAGCTCTCATCGCCACTGGTGGGTTTGTCCCATGTTGCGAATAAAACTCGCTGATGATGATTTCATTTCATTTTGCTCGGAAAACAAAACGAACAAAGAATGGAACCATTGTCATGAAGTTTCCTTATGATTTCCCAGCATAAAATCTGAGGCTGCCGGCTACGGCGTAATGCGATGGTGGAGGAGGAGATGGAAATCGGGAGGTGTGGCGGGCGCCGGCAGAAGACAGTCAGTCAGTCAAGCAGTCTGCGCCAACGTAATCACCATAACAAATGAAATCCTCCACGTCGACGTCTCCTGTCGCCATCGTCCTCAGCCTCATCCTCATCGTTGTTGTCTTGTCTTGCTCGTGCTCGTCCTCGCCACTGATGTTGTAGTTGTTCGTGATGCCAACGTTGATCTTGTTGTTGTTGTTGTAATTGTGGGTGTTGTTCTTCCTGTAGTGAACGTCCTTTACATTGTTATTGTTATGATTTTTGCCTTTATGCAATGTTTTGATTAATTTTTGCAACAATTCTCCACCGCCGCCACCACCTCGACTAACGCCCGTCTCCGTCCGTGACCGAGGAGGGAGGAGGCGGAGGTGTTCACCAGCTCTAGTCAGAGTCGTTGCAAGCCCAGGACCACAGCGGGTCGGCACGAGGCAGAAGTCTCCATTTGGCGCTTGTTGAGAATGGCTTCGAATCTAGTTTGTATTGCGTTTGTGAGATGTTTATTATTTTGCATCACCAACACCGCCAGACATTTGTGTTGTGCTGGCTCCACGTTGAGGAAATTTATATTCGATATTCACCATTGGAAATATCGCATGGTCAGAACTCGTTGGATTGCTATGTTGGGATGGGATGATGTACACAGAAAACACTCATTGCGTATTATGATAAAACATATTATTTATATATATATGTATTAATAGTATAAAAAATTAATCAATGGTAGTAAAAAATCATTTATAGAACATCTGATAAAATCAACGAATGAAAGAAAAACAAACCTAGCACTCGATTCTCTCAGTGTGGAAAAGCAATAAAACAAATTGCAGTCTCAATAAATGAAAATGAAAATGCAATTGCATTTGACTGTTCGTTTATTAAATTTCCTTTTTATCCATTCAATGTGTATTCTATTCAATCAAATATTTTCATCAATCATTTTCAATTATGTTCACTTAACTCAGAGTATTTCATGCTTTTTAGAATAATTCGAAATTCAACTCGTTCTAAATTATTTGATTTACAATTTACTTGCAGATGAATGCACTTGTGATTCCAATAAAATTAATTTGAGGCTTAAGAATGATAATCGATAGATTAATTGTTTTCACAGAGATTCGAATATCTCTGCAAAAAAGTTGGAACTTTTCAAATACGACAAAACTATTTGACTAAGAAATTGTACACGCGCGAATGTTTCTGAGTATGCCATGTGTAAACTGGACTACAATACATCCAAACTCTCGCATCTGTAGACGTTGTACCGATATGTTTTCCATTGAAGTTCGTTTTGCAAAAACCTATAATTAAGGGAACGATCTGCATGTCCCACCTATGTATGTGATGAATTAACAAGAGTCATTCAAAAGGAAAACTTCATTCAACTTCGATTCAAATTAACAGAATCAAAATAAAACTTTTGTAATTTACGCTCCATTGCAATATTCGCCCTACACGCGGTATTAATAGCCCAGGAGAAGAGGAATCGAAAATGAATTTAATGAACAAATGAAGAAACAAGTCGCGGACCGTGTGAAAATTACGATTTGCTTTATTAATTCATTTTTTTTTCTAAAAGAGTGACTTAATCGTAGACAAATATAAAAGAGGGAAGGAATATCTTGATCATTACCAAGTCTTCCACGGTACGGTGTCTACAGGATTCACCGTAACCATCTGATTTGTACATTGCATTGATTTAATCAGAAGTAACCGAAAAACAGAAAAAACACTCATGCATGCAACTCGTTCGATCTGCAGCAGCCGAAGCAGCAGAGAGGGCGGATGGAGCCCTCTGCGTCCTGGGATGACTGGGCCACGCCACCTGTGCACATCTGATCCCATTAACGACCGATTCCGCTATTTAATGCCTCAGAATCAGAATCGAAATCATCCACAATCCAGCAACAAATTCACTCGTTTATTTCAATACCATTCATTTATACGATTCTCTTATTTTTCCAATTCTTTTATTTTTCACATGCTGTTCTTGTTTGTGTCGTCGTGATATTCTATGGAAGTCACCCTCTGCCGGCGACGGACGGTGGAGATTTTTAATTCACTTGCAGTTGTTTTTATTGTTATCGCTGGTGTGTGGTTGTTGTATTTCTAAGCATTGTTGTCGAACATGGGGCACGGACTCGGCATGGTCATGGGCGGGAAACGGTAATGTGGACCGATGTTGTTTTGTGTTGACTTAATTCATTATGTGCGGAGTTCTTTTTGTCATGTTCTTTTATTTCCAGTTTAGTTTATTGTTTTTTTTTTTTTATATGCAAATTTCTATGCTCGTTTTCTGTGGGGCAGGGCCAAGTTCGCATTGAAGCAGTGAGGAACGGACGAAACTTATCTGATCTACAATTTAAAATTTCCATCACAGACTATTTACGGTTACGGTTTCCGATCGATCATTGAGCGGCGTCCGACTAGCGATGATTTGTGGAGAAGAGTAGTATCAGGGGATCTAAGGTTGTGTGGGAACAAATGAATTGCTATATCAGAATAATTGGATATTGATGATATCATCACAAGTGATCATCATAAGTGATCTCAAGTTACTATGGAAATATATTCAATGTAAATAGAGCGATCAATGAACATATTTCCAATAAAAAAATACTGAAACTGATATCTCTACGATAATTTCCTAACATAAGAATCTCCTGAAAGATAGAAACATACAATTTCATACAATTTCAGTCGATTAATAAAAACTTAAGATAATATTAAATTTCCTCGTCTAACTCTCTTATTAAACAGACGAAGAATTCTAAAAATTAATGCTCACTTGTCGTACTCGATTTTTCCCAGTGTTGTTGGAAAAAATGCTCCCAACCGAAGCTCATCAGACCCAATGGAGCCGATGGAGTAGTGAAACAACGGAGGCTCCCGGGGAGATCAGGGGGAATCAGTTTTCATTTCGTTATTATTTTAATCTTCCATTGTAATGCCGCTATTCTATTGAGAAAAATGCAATCAGCATGTGTGAAAGGCGTGGTAGCTGAAATTAATCATGTCTGTCGGTGTATGTGTTCGTGCGTATGTTCATGTGTATGCATAGAACCGGAGTGGGTGGCTGTGTATATGTGTGTGTGGACTCCATGCATTAATCCACATGCGATGGTCGCCAAACAATGGACTCAATGGACATAATTTGTTTGAATTCGAACGGAATACAATAAGAATTACGAGTTCCTCTACTTGTTCTCTTGTGCATGAATGTGATATTTTAATATTAAAATATTTTCATTTAAGACTGTTCCCGGAAGAGGGGAAATAGAGAGGAGTCTAGCTGGCGGCAGCGATTGCTGCTTTTTCTAGCGTCGATGAAACCGGTCTGATTTCTCTCCAAGATGTTCGAAGCACCTACAAACCTCAATCCGATGTAAATAAAATTCGCATAAATAAGAAGGAGTAACGTGCTAATAAAACCCATAACGAATGATCGGAGAAATCAGAAATCAGAGAATCAGCGAAAGTGGATACACTGTGCTCAAACCAATAGTAATTTGGTTACATTTTCTATGTTCTATTTATTCATACTTGTACTCTTGTGTCAAAAGTGATCAAAATTTATTATAACGATAATAATTTTCATTTCATATTTAAATTTTTTGGATTTTTATTAAAATAATTAAATTTGTGTATATGTTTTGTAACTCAAAATGTTGTAATTCATTGTTTTGTGATGATGCACTGTGGACGGTGTTGGATATAAAATACACATGTAAATAATTCAGAAACCTCAGAAAGCCTGTAAAACGCCGACATTTAATAATAAGAAACCATACAAACATTAATAATTAATAAATTGAATTTAGTTACAAAGTACTCATCCATCAAATTGATGTGTAATTGATAAGATACGGTTATTATCTATATGGAAGATGTTATGCGCAGTATAAAAAGCGACAGTTTCCACTCTGTAATATTATTGGCCCGAAAACTATTCATGTAAAATTTATTAACCCTTTACAAATCTATTATCAATGACCAATAGGTCTAATCACAACATTTCTTCAATCAAGACTCAATATCAGTATAAAAAATTATACCTCTTGATCCAGATAATTTGATATATTGGTCTATCCGCCTTTCCTTCCATCTAACCAATTAGAAGCGCACTTAAATTGATTGATTTGTTCCAAAAATACATCTTCAGAGTTCACAATTTGCAGCAATTAATGTATGGCCGATAATCGGGTCTTTGGGACCATGCCATGGTAAATTTGCATGCGAATGGCGTGTGCGCCATACTACGATCGCCATATGCGCCTGATCTCACCAACAGCTATTTATTTTCGTTTCTCATAAACAACTATTGATGTTGTGGATAAAATAATTATTTATCACAACTTCGATTTCACTTTGTGTTTAATATGATCTAAAGGATCAGGTGGAATTATGTCTGTGATCCATCGGCGTATACTCAAATTAGTTTCCATAGAACTCAAAACGTTCCCTTCTCTCGCGCTGCTCGCTTCGTCGTGATCGTGTGTAGCGTGCTCCCCATAACAACACGATCGCGATCCGCTTCTGTCTCGAACAGTTTCAATTTTCACATCACATCCACGCGAACCACATGTACAAATGTGTGTAGTTATTAGTTTCTTACTTTCCTTTAGTATGCCCCACACCGCGGTGGATCGACCAGCGCCGGGCTTGCACATGGAGCACTGGAAGGCACACAAGTACACACAAACGCATTCGAACGTAGCAGGCGATCCGATATCGTTGTTATTGTTGTTGGCAGCGGCGGCATCGAGCCACGGTTGATGGTTACATATATAGTCAATATAGCACGGCTCTGATTCAATTCAGTTCAGTTGAATTTCGGTTGGAGTCGGTTCTGCAGGCGCACTCGATGTAAGTGAAGCACGTCGCCGAGAGGAAAAGTGTGGGCTGGAGTATTCGAACTGATTTGAATAGTCGTTGGGTCTACGAAATCAGTTTCGTGTTGGGGGACAAAATTAGTTGTTTATTTATTAAGTGAGAGAGAGAGAGTCAGGCAGTGAAAGTGAAACAGAGCCATCTCCCGAAAAACGATCGCGGTTGACCTTAGGCCAGAGGGTTTGTCAAGGTTCAAAAGGAAGATTCTATAGACTAGCGTCCGAATTTGGAGAACTCGGTTTTGATATGCTAAAGCATAAAGCCACAAGTTGGTTCAACTGGGAGCATAAACATTGATCGGCAATCGAAGTACTCACCTCTTATCGCTTCCCGCTGGGGATCAAAGAGCACATTCTAATTGCCGAGCATTTGCCTACTGCGCTTTAAGTACATGCTAATTCCTCGGTAGAGTGCGGCGAGACCCGAGTGGGGGGTCTGAGCAGTGAATGCAGATACTGGGAAATTTTAATTAGCTTCGACAAAAATAGGCCAGCGTTGTTTTCGAACCAACCAAGAGCTTGCGTCGAATTCAGTCTCCGCCGAGTGTCCTTATCGCGAGGTCTGTCGTTTGGAAACGGTTGACTTTACATTCGCCCCCCTTCACTTGCAGTCTCGCTTCATCCGCTTTGGACTTCACCATGCATTGGTCGCGTCCACTCCTCGCCGCAGGCTTCCTGTTCCTGCTGATCCTGGGCTCTCCAGCTGCGACGAGTGGTGAAGATAGGTTTGTGCCACACCCCTAATCGCTCTCCTCTCACTAACGACCACCTTCTTTCGATCGACAGCCCCCAGAAATGGATCTGCAGCGGGACGGATCTTTGTCTGATCGACTCGGCGCCGGACATGGGCGAAGCGGTCCGCTTCGAGAGCCAAAACGACTGCCGGCTGTCGTGCGGCAAATTCGGCGCCATCTGGCCGAAGCCGACGCAGGAGTGCAGCCTGGGCCAGGAGCGGGTGCGCTTCGACCCGTGGAAGATACGCTTCAACGTGGTCGCGCCCAGCCCGCAGACGACGCAGTTCGTGCGCGAAACCAACCGAGTGTTCGTCAGCAACATCCTCAAGGAGTGCATCCGCAACTGCTCGCTGCTCGACAGCAAGGACATCCTGGTGAAGACGACGGTCAACGCGAGCAACCTGGCCTTGGACCTGGCCACCGACGAGTCGTACAGACTGACCATCAGGACAACTGGTGAGTGCACAGTTGACTCGGATGGGCATCCTTCCTAATGGTGGCCTCTCCCCAGATATGGCCACATTCGTGGACATCAAGGCGACCACGGTTTACGGAGCGCGTCACGCCTTCGAGACGCTGACCAATCTGGTCACGGGCAGCAATGGGTGAGTCTCAGCCGTGGTCATCCCCATCGGGACATTATTTTAACTGGCCCCTGGTTTCAGACACGGCTTGCTGATGGTCAGCGTGGCCCGCATCGTCGACCGCCCCGTGTTCGCCCACCGCGGCCTCCTGCTGGACACCTCTCGCAACTACATCCCGCTGCGCTTCATTCGCAACACCCTGGACGCCATGGCGGCGTCCAAGCTGAACGTCTTCCACTGGCACGTGGTGGACACGCACAGCTTCCCACTGGAGGTGCGACGCGTTCCCGAACTCCAACGGTGAGTCGCAGATTCTCGGGGTTTTCAACTCGAGACTGATTTCGCCATTCTAGGTTCGGAGCCTACTCCGCCGAGATGGTCTACTCGCGGACGGACACCCAGAACATCATCAGGTACGCGAAGGCGCGTGGCATTCGCGTCCTCATCGAAATCGACGGACCCTCGCACGCGGGCAACGGCTGGCAGTGGGGCCCCATGGCAGGGCTGGGCAACCTCGCCGTGTGCCTGAATAAATCTCCGTGGCGCTCGTACTGCGTGCAGCCGCCGTGTGGCCAACTCAATCCGCTGAACGACAACATGTACGCCGTGATGAAGGAAATCTACCAGGATCTCGCCGAGGTGATCCCGTCCGAGGAGACCATCCACATGGGCGGCGACGAGGTGCACATTCCCTGCTGGAATTCCACCGACGAGATCACGCGCGGCATGCGCGAACGCGGCTTGGATCGCAGCCTGCCGAGTTTCTACAAGTTGTGGTCGGAGTTTCACCAGCGCAACCTGGACGCGTGGGATGATGTCATGCTGCACACGCCGCATGCTCGCACCGCCGACAAACCAAAGTCGGTGATTGTGTGGTCCAGTCACCTCACAGACCCCGACATCATCGAGAACTATCTGCCCAAGGAGCGCTTCGTGATACAGACGTGGGTGGAGGCGAGTTTGCCACTGAATCGCGATCTGATGGCGAAGGGTTATCGCATCATCATATCGACCAAGGACGCATGGTATTTGGACCACGGCTTCTGGGGACGCACGCAGTACTACAACTGGCGGAAGGTCTATGATAATGCGATGGATCGCAAGCCCCAGGTGCTGGGCGGCGAAGTCTGCATGTGGAGTGAATATGTCGATCACAATTCATTGGGTGAGTTTCAAAGGGAGTGAATCTAAAAAGCTCTATACAAATCTATGTCTTCTCCTTCAGAGGCACGCGTTTGGCCACGAGCTGGCGCTGCGGCCGAACGTCTGTGGAGCGATCCGAAGACTTCGTCTACGTTGGCCCAGAGACGTTTCTATCGTTACCGCGACCGACTGATTGCCCGCGGAATCCAGCCGGACGCCGTGACGCCCAAGTGGTGCGTCCTCAACGAGGGCCAGTGTTTGTAGGCCACACAAATATAGTGGATAAATATATATACATATTTAGGTACTGACATAGCACATAGTAATTTAATTTAATTAAAACTAATTACATTCGGAATGAATAGAAAAGATTTTATTTGTATAAAATGCGCCATAACAAAGGACTTTTAATATACTTTTTGCAAAATAATGCCTCTCTTTTAAATCATGGACAATGATCAATTGATCGACTTATACAGATACGCTTTTGACGCTTATATACAAGAATAAAATAATACTTTGGCAGAATAAAATCTACCCTGGCATATAGTAGCCAAGCAGCAATGGGCACAAAATGGACTTAAAAATACTTTAGACGACTGAACTTACTTAATGTAACCTTGATCTATGGCATGTTTGAAGATATCAGCGATGCGTTTGCGTTTCTCCGCCTCTTTGAACGGCTTGATATTCCAGACATCAGTCAGGACTGTGTTCTCGACAATTTCATCCAAGTCGGCCACCTCGTCGTCTTCAATCAGTGACATGGGCAACGATTCAATACCCATTCCACAACCGAAACAGGCGAATTCTTTGAGCTCCTCAAGCAGAGCTTCCCAGGACAGGACGACGGATGGGTCGGCGCCCAAGTCAGCGATAAGATCGGTGGCGCTTTTGTGGTATTCCTTTGGAAAATTTAAAACAATTCTCAATTCGGTTTTTAGGATTAAGAGTATATAATGAATTTACCCTCAGTAGCTCCTCATAGTGCTTCTCGCGTAATTCCTGACTCGTGCAGGAGTAAATGAAGAATGATATGTCCAATGCCAAGGAGGCACAGCGGGCCAGTTGGAAGTCAATGATTTTAATGGCCTCCGGAGTCCCTTCCTTGGTGTACCGAGTCAGGAAGTTTGGCGTCCAGCAGTCGCCGTGTCCGAAAACGGACAGCTTACCTAGAGAAATTCGAATTTTAAAAGCGATACCAGACAATTCTCGATGAGTCCAACTTACTTTTACTAGACACCCATTTAATGAGGTTGTCGTAGAGTGTGGGCTGCATAAATTTGCAGGCCACCTCTTCATATTTGCTACCAGGGTAGGTTGTTCGAACGGCATCAGTGGCCACGTTACAGGCCAGTTTGAGGAAGTCCTGGTACCAGGCTCGATTCTGCTCTGCATAGTAGGTTTCCTGTAGCGAAATCGGGATATGAACAGACAGTGGTTCTTGCTTGAAACCTACATACTTCCAGGCTTTTGCCGGCCTGTTCAAAAGTTTCCGGCTCCAGAGCACGCATTGCCAACGTGATGCCATGGAAGCGTCCCAGCGTCCGCATTGTCAGCATACATTCCTCCAGGGTGATGTAGTCTTGCCTTCAAAGAGATAAACACAGACATAAACTCACCAAGTAGACTTCATGATGAGAGAATCACCTGTTGGGCGATCCATAGCCGGAAAAAGAAACGTCTTCCAGTGCTATGAAGTCGTTCTCTCCATCACAAAGGGATGCGTAGCACTTGGGATATTCGGTGAATGGATTCTGGGGCTTGCGTCTGGATTGAAAAGCCTCCCAGGCCGGAATAACGCAGTTGTAGAAATTTATCTCGTTGCGGAAAAAATCCGTGGAGCGAAATAATTTACGGCGAGCCAGATTGTCTGGCATTGCTTTTACGATCAGATTTATCTCCAATTTGGAGCTGAAAAGAATAGAACTCGTTATAAAAATACATCATATAAATAAATAGTAAATAGTTGATTAGATGCACTCACCCATCGTCCTCGTTTATGCCGTTAACACACAGGCGGAAGACCTTGCTGAGGTAGGAGTCGCCCTTCTTGAAGCCTTGGCCGAACTTGAACGAGGTGTGCTTGGAGC
Organism: Coelopa frigida; assembly: GCA_017309665.1. Classification (NCBI taxonomy): domain Eukaryota; kingdom Metazoa; phylum Arthropoda; class Insecta; order Diptera; family Coelopidae; genus Coelopa; species Coelopa frigida. The sequence continues at coordinate 13,148,756 of CM029564.1, read as the reverse complement.
CGCCGGCCTTGCGGACGATGCCATCGAGAGTTTCCTCAGTGAATTTGGAGGATATGTCGAGCAGACTCATCATCTTCACCGTGCCGCAGTCTCGTTGGAAGTGAATTGGACACGTACTTGAAAATACCCAGATAGCCACCAATCAACAAAGCACTCAGACAGAGAGACTCGTGCACAATTAACTAATCAAATAATCTAAGTGGTTATTTTAAAATAAAATTCAAATTTGTAAAAAAATAAATTTGTTACAAATCTTTTTAAATTTTTATTTATATAATTAATTTATTAATTTGCATATTTAATTCTGATATTTTTAATGCTTTTTGATTTTCTGAGCAGCTCTGTGAAATTGAACCAATTTTGTTTTTTATTATTTGATTTGATTATGATTTTATTTATTTGATTATAAAAATCACAAAAATTCAAAAATATTTAAAAAATTTTATTGAAATTTCAAATCGCGTCCAATCAGAATAGACAGGGTCGGTCAAATCCGACATTTTAGCCATTTCCAGGGTTGCTACACGAAGTCGGGACCCCTAAAAATCGCCGCGAAAATTTTGTTTGCAAAATATAACAAAAACTTTTGTCTGCTCGGAGCTGGAAAATATGACGAAAGAGTCTTTTTTCGGTTGTTTACATTTTTCTGTACCTTCCCTATAAATTCCTGTTGGGATCAAAATGAAAAACTTAATAATTCCGTAAATCCGGTAAATATGGAAGGTGCAACCCTGATTGTACGTTTACGTTATGTATTTTGCCGGTTAACGTAACCCAACGATTTTTGTTTACAAGTGATTTTTTGTTTTGGGAGCAACAAGTTGATTGAAAAAATAATAAATACAGTAAAAAGTAGAAAAATTGTGGCAAGAGAATTAATTTATTTAGATCCTAAATGAATCGGTACACTGTGAGTTCGCTGATTGGCGAAGGCTCCTTTGGACGCGTCTACAAAGCCACTCGAAAGGAAGATGTTCACACGGTGGCCATTAAAATCATCTCCAAGGTTTGAGCTTGAGTGAAATATTTATGAAAATAACAAATGTTAAGTAGTAGTAATTTCCATTTTATAGCGTGGACGTTCCAACAAGGAGCTGAAGAACTTGCGGCGCGAATGCGAAATCCAGGCCCGCCTGAAGCACCCCAACGTCATCGAGATGTTCGAATCGTTCGAGACGAAGCACGATCTGGTGGTGGTCACAGAGTTCGCTCTGATCGATCTGCACCGGTATTTGTCGCGAAACGGGGCATTGGCTGAGGAACGAGCCCAGCGCTTGATCTGCCACTTGGTGTCGGCGCTCTACTATCTGCACTCGAACCGCATACTCCATCGCGATCTGAAGCCGCAGAATGTGCTGCTGAACGAAGAGTTGCACGTGAAGCTGTGCGACTTCGGTCTGGCTCGCAACATGACGATGGGCACGCATGTTTTGACCTCCATCAAGGGAACTCCGCTCTACATGGCTCCGGAACTGCTGGCCGAACGTCCGTATGATCACCAGGCGGATTTGTGGTCACTCGGATGCATCGCCTACGAAACGATGGCGGGTCAACCGCCCTTCTGCACCACTTCGATCCTGCATTTGGTCAAGTTGATTAAGCACGAGGAGGTCAAGTGGCCCAGTTTCCTCAGCAGTGAATGCCGTTCGTTCCTACAGGTTTAGTGCGAAAAGTAAACAAAATGGATAGAGATCTCATTCTTGTTTTTATAGGGTTTGCTTGAAAAGGATCCTTCGCTTCGCATAACGTGGGCTCAAATATTGTGCCATCCTTTCGTGGAGGGGAAACTTTTTATCGCCGGCATCAAGGCGGACAATTCGCCCTTTATCAATCCCAAGGCCAATCAGTCCGCGAGTGACTCTCGCTCCAAAGCAAGAAAAACGTGAGTTTGATTAATATAATTCTCAATATAACAAATTTTCTCAATTTCCTTCATATAGAAATACCGATGATGTGGAGAAAAAGCTTTCCTCATTAAAATTAACCAATGCTTCGCAGAGCAATGTCGATAATTTGACCTCTTCACGTGACAGTATTAATGCTATTCCGCCAAGTGATATTGAAAATTTGGAAACCGATGTCGAAGACAACTCCAACCGAGTTGTTGTGCCCTTCGCAGACAGCTGCTATAAGCTGCCTACCCGTGATCCCAACGAAGATCCGTTTCTTCCACCGCCATTAGTCAACTCCAACACCTGCTTCGTCTCCGGAAATTCCAACATGATCCTCAATCACTTAAATGACAACTTCAGTGCTACTCCACCAGTTGCGGTTGTGCCGCCTCCGTCAAATAATACAGATGCAGCTACATCCGTTGATACTGCTGGAAATAAATCGAAGAAAACGTTAACCTTAAACTTGAAGAAATCGGGAATCCAGGATTCGAAATCGCAAACGCCGTCGCGCAACAAGGATCTCGAGAAACGCAAACTCAGCCAAAACCTTGACAACTTCTCGCTGCGTCTGGGACAGAGCATTGATGTAGATGCTCAGCGCAAGACCACCGAGATGCTCACGCAGAAGAAGGAGAAAGACAAGGAACGCGAGAAGGAAAAGGATGTGAAATCTCAAACAGCTTTGAAGAATTCCACACAGTCCGCCGATGAAAAATTAAGCACCGAGTATGCACAAAACGTTTCTTTGATCTCGAATTTAATCATATTATTGTTTTGCAGAAATTCTCCACCTTGCTTATTGCCGGGTTGGGACTCGTGCGATGAGTCGCAGAGTCCTCCCATCGAGAACGAAGAGTGGTTGGCCTTCTTGAATCGTTCCATACAGGAGGTGCTCGATGGGGAGCTGGATTCCCTGAAACAAAACAACTTGGTATCTAAAATCTGTGGAAATCAAGTGGCGATGTCGAATTAAAGTTTCGTGCTTCCAGGTCAGCATTATTGTTGCTCCGCTACGCAACTCGAAAGCCATTCCAAAAGTCGTGGAAAGTGTCGCTCAGTTACTGTCGTTGCCATTGGTTCTTGGTGGACCTTCAAGCGTCATCGAATTGATTACAACAGTCTGTTATTCCTAAGTGGTTGGTAACTGTTCTCATTGACTGATTGCATCGTCATTACAGGTGTACATTGAGGTGAAACTGGTGCCGAATCTAATGTATGCTTCCAAGTTGTTGCTCTGCAGCAGCGACAAGAGTGCATGTGACTCCTCGGCATCTCTGCAACAAGCAGGTCGCACAATTCGTCCCCTCAGCGAACTCAACTCTGAAGAGCTCCGAACATCGTCGCGTCTGTACGAGCTCATTTGCCACTTGGTACACTTGAACGAACAGTTTCTGTCGCAATTTTGTGACGCTATGGCGATTCTTGCAGCCGATGAACTGCTCATCAACTTGCTTAATCATGGTGCGTTTTCGTATTGTATTTAATGAACATTTAAAGTGAAATTTCTAACTCTCGTCAGATCTGAAACAATCTTCCGCTGTGCGCATGACAAACTGCGTTCTGGCTTTGTTGTGCTGCGTCGTCCGTGAACTGCCCGAGAATGCCGATTTGGTGGAGAAGATTGTCTTCAGCTCGAAATTGGATTTGGTGCAGCTGCTCCACCATAAGGATCCCTTACTGCGCACGCGTATGTGCATGCTCTTCCGTCTACTGGGTCGGTTCAGCTTGCGTGGCCTAAAATCCGTTTGGAATCCGGAGATAAAGGAAGCCATCGAAGCCTTGGCCCACGATGCCAATGCAAAAGTAAAGGATGTAAGGCGGATTTTGTAGTTTAAAACATGAATCACAATATATTTCATCTTCCAGGAAGCTAAGGGCACCTTAGAGGAACTTAAAGAATTCTCATTTTACGCTTAAATTTCTTCAATGACACTAAAGGAAACTCATATTATACAGCTACAAAGTTTGCATAGAATTTATTGGAAATACTCAACTCTTATTGTATTATTTAATAACTATAAGTTGTCGAAACTGAGAGACTCGAATTATTAGTACTAACTCTAATTATAGTGATGCCTTCTCAAAGTAATAAAACAAACAAATTAAATCCAAGTCGTCGAATTAAGTCTATCTAACCAAATAACCCATTGATGTTGCTCTGGAAGTAGTCGATGAGATCGTCCAGATAGTCGCCGAATTTGTCGAAACTCAAGAAGAAGTCCACATTACAGTCCTCCTCGTACATTTCGTTCAACTTGGAAATGTCCTTCTTCGAGAGACCTTTGCGTTGGCCCAGCGTCGCATAGGGATCCTTGGAAAGAACACGGAATTCAGATATATTTTTATTGACTCTAATGAAATATCAAATAAATACCAAGGGCTCGATGGTCGCCTTCCCGTTCTTGGTGAAGGCGCGCGAGCTGTAGTGCATGACGCTGTCGTAGTCGTATTCGACGCCGAAGTTGGTGATGTGCGTGCGTGCGTACTTGTTGAAGTTGTGCGCGTGGCCGTCGATAATGTTCTCCCAGTTGATTTTCACGTACTCGTCCCGCTCGGTGGCGCTCTGCTGATGGTAGAAGCCCAACGCATGCAGCAGCTCGTGCACGACGACCCCGTGGGTCACGCACTTGGGAGTGTTTAGGTTCAGAACCTGTAAATTTCCAAATATTAATTAAAGTGAAAACCATTGTAGAATTTGGGACAAGACCAACCTGCCCGCCCGTCCGGCGGCCGACGCTCGACCAGCAGCCCGAGTAGTTGCCCTTGAAGACAATCCAATTGGTGTCGCCCTTCTCGTAAGGCCGGAAGCGGATGCATGTCTTCTTATGGTACTCCTGGAACGCCTTCAGGATGGTCATGATCTGCGTGTCGTCTAAGAAAATAATTTTCAGTGAATATATTTTTCGATTATCTATTTGTAGGAAGCGAGTTTGTTTCCTAAGTCTTTCGTTTGGTAACGAGTTCGTTTCCGAAGTCTTTCGATTGAAACCGAGTTCGCTTCCGAAGTCTTTCAATTGAAAGCGAGTTTGTTTCCTGAGTCTTTCGAATGGCATCGAGTTCATTTCCGAAGTCTTTCGATTGGCAAATGTTATTTGATTGAAACGGGCCAAGAAGAAGACTCCACACTTACTGAAGTCCGTGCTGTCGATGTAGAAGGGAACCGTCGCGTCCGGCCAGATGAGCTTCTCGTTCAGCAGCCCGTTGCGGAGGAGGGCGCGATGCAGCATGATGTCGCCCTCGAAGAGGCCGCAGTGCTCCCAGATGTTCGTGTCGCTCTCCTCGGTCCAGTAGTCGAAGGCGGGCGCTGGAAGACGAAGCGCCGGATTAGTGGGCGACAATCTCGAGGATCGCCTCTGCTCCCGAGCTCCCGAGCCGCAATAGTTACCACATACTGTTGTGTCGGCGCAACATGTGCATGTTGGGGCCCCAGCGCGGCGGCGGCGGCACTACCGGGCGCCAGTCGCGCAGCTCCGCGGCGACGTGAGCGACGAGCGCCAGCGTGCAGATGACATAACAATTGCGCAGCAGCAGCGACATGATTAGATAACGTTTAGAACTACCGAAGCAGAGTGCGAATGCAGAATTCTTCTTGGGCCAGAAACAGCCCCGGTCGCACCTCGTGCTGAAGCGTGGCCAAAACAAAAGAAACGCCTGCCCGTCCCCGCCAGCCTTTTTATAGCTTCGCACGCCGGCCCGCCTCCAATCGACGCCCGAGGGACCCCAGCAGACCCACACACTCTCACCGCTCGACGAGAACCTTTCGATGGCTGCAACGGGCCTCAATGGGCTTCTGACCACTGGGCTGGGTGTGTGTGTCGGCGTTTCTTCTTCCTCTCCTTTTCCGCCAGAATTTTCGCTGCTGCATGCGTTCGAGAGCCCGCGTAAAATGGGATTTCTAGGCCATTGTCCGTGCGCGGTTTGCATTTCAATCGATTCGTACTTCAAATTCAATCAAATTAATTGTCTGTCTCTTGAGTGAAAGAGCTGAGCGTCGTCGTCCGTTGCTGAGTGGCCGCTGGTCACCAACTCGTCGACAGTTGGCCGTCGGCCGTGGCTCTGGGGCGGCATGCAAGAAATTTTGATTTCGATTCGGTCGAGTTCTTTGAACTCGCTCGCTCGCACTGGCACAGTGGGCACAATCGCCGCAGCCGAGAAATTTCTACTCGAAGCGATTGGTTTTGTGTTAAGACATTGTGTTCTATGTGAAGTTATTGCCAAACTGTGTTATCTGAAATTGTTGCCCAAGTGTTTTGTAAACTCGGACTCGGTTTTCACCGCACCAGAAAAGTTCTTTCGCTCTTCACTTGCACTGGCGGAACTTTCCCATGTTCAATCATGAGATGAACGCCGTCCCCAAGGGCACCAAAGTCACACGGAAAAAGCAATAAAAATCGTTTCCATCGGAAATTTCGCGTCACGTTGGCGAAAATCACGTGCGCGCGCTCCCGACCTCAAGGAAACGAACGGCGCTCGCTTGTCAGGTTCAACGGCTGCGCTGCTCGGTTCGGCAGTGACGGCGGCAGCGATGGCGACGCGGGCAGCGACGCAGCCGACAGATGTCAGAGACCTCTGGACGGCGCTGCCGCGATGTCGTGGAAGCTCAATGACCCACAACCAGTGAAACTATCACCACCGCCGGCATCTTACCTTCACCTACTTTCCGTGCGGACGGAGCCACGGCGGCGAGAGCCGGAGTAAGAAAACAGTCGCGCTTTCATAAAACACACACAAACGTACTCACCTACTCGCTCACAGATTAATTGTTTCGAGCTGGATGGAGTTATTTACTTTTCATCTTCTTCAGCCCAGCTTTTCGTCATTTCCAACATGGAGGAGATCGTCAAAGTCAACCTCCTCCTACCACCCAGGTTCATCATACCAGCCCCCCATCACCCTCTCCTCCTCCCTCCACCATGATTTCAATGCGATGGCCGGAATTTGTTACTGCTATCATTATTTATTGCTGCGAGTGCAGGTGTTATTGTTGGTGTCTTTGTTTTTCTCTGCCATTTCCCATATTTGCATTTGGCTGCAGTCGTCGTCGTCGTCGTCGTCATGGCTTCATGTGCATGGCATGTGAATGTGTGTGTGTGTTTTTAGGCCTGGTAACCTACATTTTCCACTGCGACTTTCGGAGCTTTCAAATTTCAACCAGGAAGTGGAAATCAAACGTCCATTCAAGGCGAGTTCGTTTCCGAAGTCTTTTGTTTTTGAAACCTATCCTCTGAAGTCGCAGAGATTCCTTTGAAATCTAGTTAATAATAGGTTTAAAATTGCTTTCTTGCAAAGTTTTATTGGAATTTTCTTCATTGGAAATTTCCATTTTTTATGCTTCAATTGTTAATTCAATTAGATTAATAAGAATCTTAAATAAATCCTATTGTAGAATTGAAATCAAGTCAAATCCATTAGTTTTCCATTAGAAATGCTGATATTGTCTTGGGTTACCTATCGGCAATATATTCGAGACATTCAAATAATGAACTCAATATAGAACTCCAGAGAATAGTCTTGACTTAAATGGCGAATCGCATCTGAATCGTATTTCCTACAAAGCCACAATGTTTTCAGTTGTCGAAATACTCTGTTTAGGGAGGCCTACTAGCTAAATATAGTAGTTAAAAACAATCTGAAAATAAATTGGATTTCAATTCGTAAAGAGACGCTATTTTAGGTTTGTAAGATGGGATTCTTCTGCTCTATTTTCCATGATGACCTGGTAGATGGTTGGAAAATATGTCAAATAAGATAAAGTCCTATTAAATCCTTAATATTTCCCAAAAGAAGGTTTTCTAAATGCATGTTATAAATCTGTCGAGAGGAGTGTGAAATGTGGAGATACCACGTTAATCGAAAAGTGTAATCTCTTCAAATTTCCTAAAACTCCATCACTCGATGGCCGACCTGATGGAGTCTCCACCTCCGATTCCCCGTTAGACATCTCGGGACTTCAATTGCAAATGTTCTCGTGGGTGTGGTTCAAAATCCGCCCAATCGTCGCCTCCGCCAAACTGCATCATGGATCGTTGATTGCTCGTGACCTAGTGAGGTTTCAATGGAGGTTTCAAGCTGCTCGATCTCCATACAAACACTCACATATATTCAGCTTCTTCTCCTTCTTCTTCGATTATAGAAACGTCCTAATTGTGTCAATTGCCTCCAGGCTGCAACTCAGCGAGCGTCCTAACAGCAAACAACATAACAGCAATAACAACATCCGCCCAATGCGACTCCCAGCACCGAATCTGAGAGTATTTTCTGGCGATTGTCAGAATTGCCAGCAGCAGGAAGGAACAATAATAAAACAACAAGAATCACAACAGCAATGAAAACAATAATAAGAATCACAACAACAACAACAACAACAACAACGACAACAATGCAGCATCAACAACATTGCAACGTTTTCGGGAGAAAGTCTGACGGTTTCTTCGAGAGCCGAAGTGAGTGGGATGAATGAACTCAGTTCCAACCACGCAGCATGCAAAAACATTCTGGCAGAACAGCGTCAACAATAACAAACAATAACAACAACAACTCCAAGATTACCATTAGCATGAACAACAACAACAACAACAACAACAAGAATTGCTTGAAACCACAAACGGAATCAGAATCTTAGTCAATGTGTCAAAGTCTGAGTCGGCGTCGGTTTCGGAGCCGAGGGTCGGCGGGATGGAGTCGAGCGAAATCAAACAACCCACATCAACAACAACAACAACAATATCATCAACCCACAATAACAGCAACAACATCATCAACCCACAATAACAATAACAACAACAACACATCTACATCTTCTACAATCTGCAACAATAAACATAGAAAGAGCTTTCTGTTCTGAAACTGCACTGAGAATGGAGATAAATGTATGTTGTTGTTGTTGTTGTTGTTGTTATTGTAAAAAGTTTCTCCCACCGTTGTGGGTCATTAGCCCAGCAACATTTGCAATAGCATACTATATAACAGCAACAATAACAACAACAACAACAATAACAGCAATATAAGAATAACAATAACAAAAACGATGCCATAAGGACACAATTTCCTTGATTCTTTTCGATGAAAACGATGTCAATTGTTAGAGTTTTTGTTTTTTTTTCTTGTAGTAGTTGTTATTGTTGTTATTGTAATTTCTGGTGTTGTTGTTATTGCTGTTGTTGTTTTCGCTGAAGAACAGGAAGTGAATTGCAAACAATATTTATTTCACTTGAACTCTGGTGGAAGACGAAGTGCATTAACATTGAAGATTTTCCCCACCAGCAACTTTCTCATCGGTCCCAGTTGCAGCAGCAGCAGCAGTCAGTCAGCCACCAACAACAACAATAACAACTTTGGCTTTTCTTATGCCTCGCGGTGTTCGGTTTTCGTTTGAGCGGAAAATCTAGGTCAAGTTTCGACAAAGATCAAGTACATCATAGATTTCGCCTGCACTCAGGCTCCCACAGACACACACACACACACACGCACACTCACACTCACAAACACATGCACACACAGACATTTAGTGCATCCGACTGTTGGGTTGATGACGACGATATTGTTGTTGTGATTGCCGTTTTTTTGTTCTTGGCGAGACCTCCGGGACACGCAAAACGCGAAGCGCTTCCCTCGACTGGAACTGGGTTTGGCCAACAAAGTGCTCTCAACGCGGCAACCTACGGTCGATTCGAAGGAATCGAAAGAAGGCGTCCTGCAGACCTGGAAGTGAGAGGAAAAAGAAGAACTAGTTTCTTTTTATTTAATTCTTTTTTAATTTGAATATTTTCTCACCAGTTAACAGGACGGCGTTTCAGGTTCAGTTCAAGTTGTTCAAAGTTCTCCCAGTTGAGCACGGGGCTCGGGTGAAAATGAGGAAATGGCAGAAGCAATAATAGAAGAAAATGACCGCAAACTGGCTCCGAAAGAAAATGCACCGCAGTGAAAGTACACGATTCCGCGTCCCTCGGCCCGCTCGACAGAATCGACGGAAATTTCTATTGGGCGGAAGTAGGAAGCGTTTTCTTAGACTATGTAAAGAGAAAAGTCACATGGACCAAGGGGAACCCAAGGCTCGGTAAATGTCGTCGGGCTGGAGCGAAAATGCGTTCGAATACTTGGATAAAATCTGTTCTATTTCTTTTCCTTTGAGTTGCCATCGTCTGCATCGTCATGCTAATTTAATCTAGATTAGACTAGATAAAAACAAATGTTCCTGTTGCTCGCCTTCATTTTTTTGGCCTGATTGTTCAGGTTGCCAAAACTTTCTGACCACTCCCATGAGGCCGAATGCATTTTTGGCCAGTGCCTGCAGTGGCAACAACAACAGCAACAACAACTGCCCCAGCAGCGATGAAGAACAACAAATACGAGTTGAGTGGTCGGCGAGGAAGAAGTAGAAGAAATCGAAAATAGAAAGAAAGAAGTCGTCGAGAAGCAAATAGTCCGGCGACGAAAGTTGGAAATTTATGCGTCCGTCTTTTTCTGCAGCTCAGAACCGCAGCGAGTCAAATTGCCAAAAAGCGGATGTTGTTAGCGAGTCATCGTTGTCGTTGTTGTTGTTTAGTGGTTAACCGCATCGGCAATAGATAGATACAACAACAACAACAACGACACTCTGCTACTTTATGTGTTCTGCTTTCGCTTTAGAAAACGTCCGATCGCATGCTGCACGTTGGCGGCGCGACTCGGTCGATGGACGGTTGGACGGCGACCCAGGGGGCGAATGAGTTATCTTAATGGCATACAATTTATTCTGGCCAATGAGGCGGCGGCCCCTTAAGAACCTCTTCGGCGCTCAACGAGCCGGCAACTTTCATCGAGCGCCGCCGTTGTGTGGTTCCAGGTGGGGGAGGCGGCCGCTCCAAGTCGGCGACTGCGGCAGAAGTAGAAATTCGCGAGCGAGTTCGCGTCTGGAGTCTTTCGTTTTTTTTTTCAGCGATGCTCTCAAGATTTCACCACTTCCTTAAAACGCATGGAAATCGAAATTTCGCAAAAACGTTTCCACCTCCGACTCCGCCAACAATTCCGCCAACTCCACCGCCGACTCCACCTCGTCCATCCGTCCAACCGATCGATCGACCATTCGTCGATCCACCATAAATGCCAATAATTGTTGGTCCAACATGGGCGACACACAACTGTCACCGCATGTCATCTTGCGGCGGCGGCGGCTGCGATGTCATTCAGGCAGCGTCTTTTAGCTCGATTGAAAACGCGGAGAAAAGTTTGGTTGGCGGCTTCTGCTGCTGCTCGCTTCGCTGCACGAAGAGATGTTATTTTTCCCAGAGCTCATATTTTCCATAGGTTGCGGTTTCTCCGCATAATTAGTTGCACTAACAACAACAACAAAAATAACAACAACACCAACATGTTCCGCTCGACAAAAAGGAAACCGAAGGAAAAACTCGCATTTCTTTCTTTTGTCCGCGGATGAATTTCACTGGCTCGTGGGTCATCATCTTCATTTTCAGTGTCTTCTCGTCATCGTTGCACAGTTTGTCAATCTTCGCGTGCCTCGGCTACCTCGACTGTCTGTCTGTCTGCCTGGCAACAACAAAAAACAATAACAACAATTGAAAAACATGAAAATTTCTATTTCGCAGAAACGCATTTCTTTCTTATGGCGATGGTGATGCGAAAACTCCCGGTGAAAACGGAAACCACCAGAAAAGTCGACGCGATCTCGACGCGAGATGGAAATGAATTTGTTCATAGGAAATCGCAACGGATGATGGGGGGAGGATAGAAACCGGGAATGGGGAGAGGACAGTGGGTCGATGATAGTTGGAGGAGGGCGAGCGCAGTGGGTCAAGGACGGCATGGTCGACGGCGGATCAAGAGCGCGGGTAGTTTTTTGGAGTGACTTCGATTTCCCTAGTTAATGCGATCCCAAACGACCTTCTAGGGAACCTTCTGTACCTTCCCTTTCACCCCACTGTCTCCTCCCTTTCATCCCCTTCCCTGTCCCTTCAACTCCTGTCCTTCATCTTATCTCGAGTCAACTGCCCCTCACTAGATCAGTGTTGCCAATGCGACGTCATCGGTTTCCATCCGGACTCAATTGATTTTTCTTTGCCACTGTTGCTATTGCCATTGCTGTTGTTATTTTTTGTTGTTGTATTGATGGCAATTGCTTTTGTTGGTGGCAGTTTTTATTGTCGATGGCAATGGTGCAGTGTGTCATCCACTCACAGTCGCGGCCTTTGGCGGCCGTGGCCGTGAATCACGTGAAATTACGAAAAACACGCTGCTTCCATTTTCGCTGTTTTCGCCGTTTGCGCTGTTGGAACTTTCCTGGAAACCTAGTGCGAAAGATGAAATGATTGAATTGAATCGGGGAAATGGGATGAAATTTCGCGAATGTTGGCGACGCCGGCGAAAGTGTGGCTGTGGTTGGAAAGTGGACACACTGGCAGGGAAAATTTTAAATTTCAATTTTGAAACAGATCGCGAAGTTGTTGAAGATCGATTTAATTTCGAAAGATCTCGAAGGAATAAAGTTATCGATAATCGAAATTAGTGTGATATTAGTCAGTCGATTACATAGTATTAATATATATATTAGCGAATTTCTTCAACCTCAGGTAGGCGATTGATTGACGGAGTGATATCATGAATGCGATCATCATTTGGATGGAATTCAGCCTTGGGCCGATCTTGGTGAACGTCCCCAAGGGGAAGAGGAACGGGAAGAAATGGCCACAATTATCGCAGAGCAAACATTCTAACACATCCAGTGGCCATAAAAAGGCAGCCAACAAAACAAAAACAACAACAGCAACAATAACATCAATAATAACAACAACGGCAACAACACTGGCAATAAAAACAAAAACACTAGCAATAACAACAATACAAACAAGTATGAAAGAATGAGATAGTGATCAATAATTGGCCATAAGCAGTATTTCCATAAATGCACAAAAACAGCAACAACAACAAAGACCAACAACTGCAATCGCGACCATTATTCATTGCCAGCAGCAAAATTGCAAAGAGAGAACGCGGTTGAGTGGGGGGGGGGGGGGGGGTGTGAGGTGGCAAAGAACGAAATGGGGAGGGGTGGGGGACGCTCGTTAAGTGAAGAATAAATAATGAACTTGCGACGGTTGCCGAGATCCAATCGGGGAATCCACTCTTCGCTCTCTCACGAGTCAAGCCGACTCACGAGAGCGAGAGAAGAAGAGGAATTATTATTGTTGTGTATGTGGATGGTTAGACAAGAGGGAGCTGGAGGGAGGGAGCAATGTTGGGCCAAGCCCCTCGACGAGTGCTCAAATGCACAATTGCCAGTGCTGCCAACGCAGGCCATTGAATGCACAACAACAACAATACAACAACAATAATAACAACAGCTCGACGAACGTCGCCGCTCAACGAACAACAAGCGAACAAAACAAAATAATAACAACAATAACAATAACAAACACAACAAAAAAAAAAACGAAGAAAAAAGGCTCACGTACTCGGAAAAGCGACAGAAAGTCTGTCGCAAAGTCAAAGTCGTCCGTCTGTCCGACCGAACGAACGTCGTTCGTCCGTTTTTTCATCCGTCACGTGAGCATAATTTTCTTTCCTCTTCTGTCGCAAGCCTTCGTCGCTGACGTCGCGTCGTCGTGGTCGACGGCCGAGGCTGACGCTTACGCTCGGCTCAATCCGTCCGTCCGTCCCCACTCGATCACACGAAGCTGATTCTTCCTCTTCGCCATCGCTTCGCTTCGTTTCGTTTCCCTCTTTGGCTCTCTTTCTGTCTCTCTCGCTGTCTTTCTCTCTCTCCCAACTGCCTCCCCCTTTCACTGCACGGAGTGGTCGACCAACAACCACACTCGCATACACACACACATATACATTTCCGATCAGCTGTCACCTACTGTTCCACTTTCATAATATATGGGTCAAATGGTGGGGCATTGATTGCGGGTTCAACGACCGCGCTCCACTCGGAGTACGAGCCGAGCCGAACCAGCGTACGAACGAGCAAACGAACCTTCGAGCGCCGCGTCGAGCTGCGCTGCTGCGGCGTCGGTGCCGGGCCGACTCGAACCGAACCCCACCGATCAGTGCCGAGGCGAGCCGAGCCGCAGTGTTTGTAAACACAACGAGCTGAGCACGACCGCGAACACGGCGATGACGAGAGCGCCGCCGCCGACAGCGACGTGAGGCGAGGTGACGACGACGACAACGACAACAATGACGACCGCCGATGCGTTCGTTGCTCTCGGTGCAGATGCAGCGCACGCCTCTCTGACGCCGACTGAGGACCTCTGCGAGCGCGATCTCTGCCCCGGCGCTCGGAGTCGGGCTGCCGGAGCTTTGACGGTCGCTGCGAGAGAGGGACGGACGAGGCAACGAGCTTTGGATTGAGTGGGTCGGACTGAGTGGGTCGACATCGAGTTCGAGCTGAACTCACAGGCGGTCGACTCGAACCTCTCCACAACTTCGAGTGCGAGTGCGATTGATGGAGAGCAGCGGCGGCTCCAAGACTCCACTGAGTCGTCCACTGCAATCGCGGCAACTCGACTCGGGCCGCAGTCGTGAGGCGTTCGTTGCCGGCTGATGACCCACGACGACGCTCGTCGCTGGTCTTCGGCCCTCGAGTCGATCGCAGCCGCCGACGCAGAGTCTTCGGGTGTTACAGAAGAGGTCTCCAACGTCTGGAGATTTGACGTCGTCGTCGAGTTTCTGTTTCTGGAGACTCTTGGGGTTTATCATTATGAACAGAGCTTGGTGGAATGGTGGGATCAAGATCAGGTTCGAGGGCGTGAGGCCATGGTTAAGTTTGCAAGAGTTCATGGTAACGAACCCATTGTTGTCGTCGTGAGCAATTCCCATAACGATATCTAAGGCAGAATGAATTCCCCCTTTAAGTTAGACCCATCCTTCATCGTCCCAGCCTGATCTAGTCCGGTGAAAACGCCCGAAGCTAGCCAGGAAAAATCCCCCGACAGTCAAAGTCGGAGCAAGAAAATCCCCTCGTGGAGTCCCCGACGTTTGCGTTTTGGCGCGAAAAAACCCATAAACATGTTGCCGATGCAGTTGTGGCAGCAACACTGAGCACAAGAACCACTGCATCAACCAACTGTATCGGCAACAGTTGCAGCTCCGCTTCGACGACAGCTTGCCCAGAATGCAAATGAAACATTCGTTGAAATCTACTTTCAAAAGATATTAGTGTCGCATGTGCTCCCCACTCACACTAACACTCTGATACTAACACACACACAGACACATTGGCTTGACTTACTCATGCGAATCGATGGATCAATAAACTGTTCTTGTTATTGTTGTTGTTGTTGTTGCTGCTGTTGCTGTCAGAACCTCACATTAATCTCCCGTGTAATCGTGGCCATCTATTTAGAACACATTAAGCAACGACGACAGCAGCAGCAGCAGCAACAGCGGCAGCAACAACTTGTTGCAGCACTTGTTATCTAAAATATTTTCCACACACCAATACTCAATACCACGATAACCTCATATATAACAAAAACAAGCATAACAACAATAATAGATGCAACAACCATAACAACTGCAACAACAACAACCTCAACAACAACCTCAACAACAACCTCAACACCAATACCAACAATAATCACAACAACCTCTCAACAGCAACATGTTTTGATTGCTCCTGTTTTGGACGCGAACCGAATGCCTCCGATCGCGATCGCTCCGAAGAACATTTCGATGCAAGAGAACCCGACCGACCGATCGACCCGACGACACTCGATCCCACTGACGAACACGCGATTCGATCGTCGTTTGGGGTATGCGCTCTTTTTGTTGTTGTTGTTGTACTACTACACTCCACCCCCACATCCACTTCCTCCCACACACGCCCCGGTGCCCGACACGTTGAAGTCGTTGTTGCACCGCTCTGATGAGTGGACAGATGGACGGTTTGACAGATGGACGGTTGGACAGATGGACGGTTGGACAGATGGACGGTTTGACAGTTGGCCGCACGGTCGTCGTCGTTGTCGCTCTTCGTTGCTTAGTGCCACGATCGCGTAGTTTTCCAATTAGTTTTATGCGCCATTAAGTGGCCACTTGTTGGCAATTTGCATCTGGGCCTACAATTCAATTGGCCGATATTTGTACGGTTTGTCAAATAAAAAGTTCATTAAACCCGCCGTCGGTCGGTGGGTCGCTCGGTCAGAATAGTGATGAACTCTCTGGTTTTGGCTTGATCGCAGGTTTGGGCAGCAGATCCACAGGCAACTGCGACACTTAAGACCCAAAATATCATCTTGAGTAACCTGAAAATGACTAGAGAAACAGGAGCCAAAGGATTAAGCAATAAACTTCCAGATCGAATCGATTCCTTGCAGGATGAAATCTGAATGAAAGCACGGAGTTCTGGTCGTCGATTCGGGCTTAATCCCCATTGTACTGCGAACTAAGACGAATTCCCCAGTGTCCCAGTCTCCCTTCGTGCGATCAGCTCGCTCCAACATGGAGTCGGGGTCCCCTCGATCGCTCATCGTAAACAGCGGCAGATGTCCAGACGCTCCGCTGCTCCCCCCTCCCCTCGACTGGAGTTTCGCAAATTTATCAGGCTCGGCATCTGGTCGAGCTGCGGTTTTATTGCGCGAGTTATTTTTAAATTGAACTTTTCGGGAGATGTATTCGGGGCCACAGCATGAAAATGTCGTGCCTTCATGCTGGGCCCCAAACGGTATTCGCACTGGGGAAACTGGGTTCCGCCTGGCCTCCATCTCTCCCTACCGTCGTCGCCGTCGTCTCGTGATTCGTTCGTCTTCGCGAACATAAACGCGATCGTGCTCATCGCCTGGGCATCGGGGAGCAGCAGCAGAAACAACAGCAGCAGCACCAGCAGCAGCAGCTGCAACGGCAAACGCAACAGCAACATCGGGGACGACGCGGTCCTCCACGCAGCGCATCCCGTCGCAATCGGCCGGAATCGAATGGGGCGTTCGGAAAGGATGTCAATTGCTCTCGAAAGTTATGGCTGCATGTGGCTACAATAACAACAAGAATAACCAACAACAACAACCAACAACAACCAACAACAATAATAACAACAATAACCAACAATAACAACAACGACCAACAACAACAAAATCAACGTGCAACAATCAACAACAACCAACAACAAGTGAAACAGGAACGACAACAAAACAATTTCGGCCATTATCGATTGCAGCGAGCATCCGCTTCTCGGCCAGATTCGGCAATTAAAACGAGCCAGCGAGCGAGCGAGGATTAAGATTGGGAGAGAGGATCAGTGAAGGGGCCACTGGGTCAGCAGCAAGCATCGAAGGACGAGCGGCCGGGGCGATCAGTGAAGAGATCATGGGGCAACAAAGTGTGCAGACCGAGACTTAATTGTTCCGAAATCTTCGCCAGAGACGGCGGGTGCGGGTCTGAATGGGGAAAATAGGGGCCAGACGCGATGGAGCTGGACGAAGTGGCGGCCACGAGGGGCTGCAAGGGGAAGTGGGGAGTCGTTGAGGGGCTTGAATAATTGTGTGTCGTCGTCGTCGTTGTCGTTGTCGTTGTCGTGCCAGGTGACAAGTTGGTTCAGTGGGTCGACAACATTTCGCGGTGTTTTGTCGGTCGGGCGGTCGTTGACCGTCCTAACGAGCGAGGTGTTGCTCCGACACGGGTTTGTCTCTGTGTGTGTGTGTGTGTGAGTGTGTGTGTGAGCCATGAGGAATGACCGACGTCGTGGTGAAAACAAGTTGTTGTCACCGGAGCGTCTTCCTGTTCGTCTGCGCAGACCACGGGGCTCCGACGTCCGCGAAGCGAGTCCAAAAGTTGGATCCGATGAGCGATGGCGAAGGACTCATCCTGCTTCGATCGTCGACTCATCCTTCGATCATCGATTCATCCTACTTCGACCATTGATTCATCCTACTTCATCCTGCTTCGACCATTGATTCATCCTAGTTCATCCTGATTCGATCATCGATTCATCCTTCGATCATCGGTTCATCCTTCGATCGTCGGTTCATCCTTCGATCGTCGATTCATCCTTCGATCATCGATTCATTTTTCGATTATCGATTCATCCTGTTTTGGTTCTCGATTCATCCAGCTTCGATTATTGATTCATCCTACTTCATCCTGCTTCGACCATTGATTCATCCTACTTCATCCTGCTTCGATCATCGATTCATCCTTCGATCGTCGGTTCATCCTTCGATCATCGATTCATCCTGTTTTGGTTCTCGATTCATCCAGCCTCGATTATTGATTCATCCTTTGATCACGGTCATCGATCATCGCCTGCCATTGATATTCGCTTGAATCAAGAATTTATATTGAAGACGCTCTTCTGGGAGTTATCCTCCGAAGATCCATTCGCAAAGGGGCTTACATCCGGGTTTACCTCGGCGACCCAAGCCCCATGTCCCATGTCTTCATTGACGAACTCGCGTCCACCCTCCCTCTCCCCGGGTTCAACGGAGCCAAGCACGAAGTCGTCCAAAGGCCGCCATGTGCAGCGAATCGCGCGCAAACCTTACGACGACTCGCACTCGCTAAAGTCAGTCATTAAGGCACTCAGTCACCCGGCCACTGTGCCAATACCCATCCGTCCATTCGTCCATTCGTCCATTCGTCCATTCGTCCGACCAGCGCGCATCCATCCCGCGGCGACCGGCCGACAGTCCGTCCGTCCGTCCGTCCGTCCGTCCGTCCATCCGACACAGCCTGAACAGCACCAACACCATCACCATCACCATCACCGACGACCACGCAAGTCAATGCACTTTTGTGCGCATGATCAGCGCGATGCTGCGCCGACCGGAGCAGAGCAGCTGAGCTGAGCTGAGCTGAGTGAGACGACGATGATGACGCTCAGCTCAACAGTTGTCGTTGCGGCGTTAGAAACGTAACCCAACCTTCTCGACGGGGAACCCCACCGCCTCCCTCCCCCCCTTGCCGCCGCGAGCAGATCTCGTACTGGGTTACCTACATTTCCCAATGCGCGCCGCCGTCTGTCGGTCGGTCGGTCGGTTCGTTCGACCAGCAGGCTGTCTGTTTGGCCAACTGGCTCCGCGCGCTCGCAGCGTTTGTGCCACAATTCGGCGCTGGCTCCTAGCCACGGACCATCTAAGTTCATTGACTCCTCTCTGCACAGGCCTCCACGGCGGCGCTGCATCGCTGCTGCGCCTCTGCCGCCGTTGTCGTTATCGTTGTCGTTGTTGTCGTCGTTGTTCTCGTGGTCGTGATCGCTGTTGCCTCGGGCGCTGGAGCTGCCGACACGGGATCCGACGACGACGACGACAACTTCATTCATGGAGTTTCGCGCGATTCGGTTTGGCTTCTAGCGGCAGCAGCAGCAGCTGTTGTCTTTATTGTTGTTATTGTTGTTATCGTTGTTGCTATTACTGCTGTTGTTCTTGTCGACGACTTCTCACTTGTGCAACGACCAGAATGGCTCGCACATGTGTCAGAATGCGACATTAGAATCCGGTTAGAGAGTGGCAGCCACGGCGAGTCCGACTCAGACTTCGACTTGGACCCGTCGAGCGATCGTGATCGTGGGCGGAGGGGGGCGAGAAGTCGTCTCATTCCCGTCGTCTTACACCGGGGGAATCGGAGACAATTGTCCGGGGCGCTCTGGGCGTCCGAGGAAGAATCGGCCCGGGACCAACCTTGACACCCGACGCCCCACACATCAACCTCGCTGCCGCTGCCCCGAGTTCGTTCAACCCGGGCCCGATCTCTTTCTCTGCTCAAATGCCAAACGTGCAAATTCCAACCGAACCCGGCTCGTTGCGACTCGGCTCAGTTGGACTCGGCTCGACTCGGCCCGGATGGAGACCGGCCGCCATTGCATAACCCACACTCGCGCTCACGCCGTTCCGGGACTGCGATCGCGATCGCGGACCGACTGCAGCCGATCTCTGCGAGCAACATTCACCTAATCTTAATCAAAACAAATAAACATCTGTCCGTCCATTGCGCACAATCGCACATTCCAATAAAACATCAAAGTGATCTTTTTCTCCGGAGGTTGGTTTCATCCACCTCCTCTCCACCCCTTCCCCTCTTCGACGCCCCATCGATTGTGGCTCTTTCTGCCTCAATCGCTGCACATTCTTGAGAAAAGTTTCCATTGAAACGACCGTCAATTTGCCATCGCAGCCGGCGACGACGACGACGACGACGATGTGACTGCCTTCGATTGCGAGCTCCCACCGCCATCGCAGTCGCCGCTCACAGTCACAGCAACAACAACCAACCAACCAACAACATCAACAGCAACAGAGACACCAACACCAACCAATCTGACCGACACCGACACCAACAACATCAACGCCACCAGCAGCATCGACGCGCCGGTGACGACGACAACGACGATGACGATGATGACGACGACGACGACGACGAAGGCAGCGCGACTCTCGTTGGAGGCAGCGACAGCGGCGACGGCGACGCGACGTCTCTGTTGAGCGGTCAATGACCGACCGACTAAATTGAATGAACGACCGAGTGAGCGAGTGAGCGCATAGTGACGATCGGTGTTGTTGTTGTGGTTGCTGCTGTTGCTGCTGCCGATGTCGAAGTCGATGCGGCTGACGTTATTGTTGTTGTTGGTGTTGTAGTAAACTGTGGCAGCCGTCCACAGGAAACCGAAATCCCCGCTGGACTCTGCATGCAGCGCCCTCTCCTCCTCCCCTTCACGTCCCCCTCCTCCACAGCCACCTCCTTCTCCTCGTTGTTCCATTCCATTCAGTTTTGTCTCTCTTGGAGTCCTTTTTCGGCAATTATATTAATATCGTTTTGTTGTGTTTGCCGCCCCATTATTGTTGCTGTTATTGTGGCTGCTGGCGGCGACTTCGACTTCGGCTTCGAAGGTAATTTGCGCATAGTTTTTGCATGGTCAGTGCCAAGGAGGAGGTCGTCTCTGGGAGATGTCGGTATCTGGGTGCTTTTGTGTATGGCCAAACGAGCCGACGAATCCAACAGAAGAATTACAACCATCCGGAACATATGAAGAGATTATATTGAAAATAGATATTGAAAATAGAAAATGAATTATTTTGGGAATATTTGAAGAGCATGGACTTGAGACTGAGCTGAATCCTCATTGGGAACTCTGAATTGCGGAAACCTCCAAATTACTCCGAACTGCTGAAATCTCCAAATAAGACGAGAGGTTATCCAACCGCTCTGAAGCCATGGTCATTATATGTGGATTTACACGAGGACCCACTCCTTCCGGGGAAGATCTGCGACAAGACTTTTTCCTCTTCCTTGTGTATCCCCCGCTCGCCACATCCTGCACCCACTTCTCTGAGCTGATCGCGCTCTGAGCTCCGGCTCCCCATCTCTCTCTCTCTCTCTGCGGCGACGACGACGACGACGTCGACGGTCATTCTTTCGCCGAGGCATCCAGTCGACGCTCACCGGCCCAACCACTCCGTCAGCCGGTGGAACGGTGGAAGAATCGAGAGGAGAAAAGCAGGCAGAGAAAGAGTGAAAGAGAGACGGCGAGAGCGTGAGCGAAAGAGAGGGCCAAGAAAGAGAGCCGAATAATAATGACCGACGGATGCGGACGCGAACGCGGACGACTCGGACTCACATGTAAACACAAAAGTTCGTGCACCTTTGAAAGTGAAAGTAAAATCGGACGTAGACCTACATATACAAGCGCAGCCGGGCCCACCGACGAGCGTCGATGGGAAGAACCAGAGAGTCTGGTGTGCGTGTGTGTGTGTATGTGGGGGGAGAATACTACAGAAACTACAGTTAATGGCGGCAGAGGTGTGTGCATGAGTGAGTGTGTGTGTGTGTGTGTGCGATGGACGTCGGTCGCGCAGGCGCTCGCTACGTTTTCGTGCGCCTCGACTTCGACTTCGGCTTCTTTCGACTTCGTTTCGTTGCTTCGAGAGTCGGCTTCGAGTTCTGTCCGGTCCGTCTGTCCGTCCGTCCGTCCGTCCGTCTGTCTTTCTGTGTGTTTGTCTGTAACAGTGTGGCGATTGGAGCTGATATTTGTGTGTGTGTGTTGTTGGAGCCACGACGAATGTTCGGTCGCATTCGTACGCATTCCGCTTCGGAGGCAGCCTGCTCGCAATCACTCACTCAGCCGCTCGAACTGTCTGTCCGTCCATCGGTCTGACTGTTTGTCTGTCCGTCCGTTCGATGACTTGACGTCGCTCTGATGTCACGCTCGGCTCCGGCGTTCACTGGGCTACAGGTGGAATTCTGGCGGCTCCCTTCAGCTGGTGGCTTCACGAGTTCAAGAAGCCCTCGGAGAGTTTCGATTCCTTCCAAGAAGCTCTGGGTGCATTTCGATACATTCTGAGACGCCTTGGGATGGTTTCGAATCATTGCAAGTTTCTCTCCTGGAAGGATCTCGAAGACTCTGGGTTAGCGGATAGTTGACCCCACTCCCTCTGCCCTGCCGCTGTTGAATCCGTCGATGATCCACGTGAACCATTACCAACCCTAATGTTAAGCTCGCAAGTTCTCTGAAAAACACCAGGAGACGAGGAGCAAAATATCAAAATATGACGATGACTGGCAACGGAGATTTATACGCTTTCATCAATTGAATAACAAAAACAAAAAAAACACGAAAACCCCACCGAAAATCAACAAAATCCATTCAAAAACAAAATCGAAGTCAATCAACCCGCGGAATTCATTAAATCACAATTGTTACGTAACACAACAGCTGACTCCAGTGCCAAAAAGTTTGTCAACCCCGAGCCACACACACTCGAGCACACGCCGACATACAGCCAGACATGGAGTCGGACGGACAGATGGACAGACACAAAGACGGATGAACGGACAGACAGACAAACAGAGAGACGGACATACAGATGGACGGACAGTTCACGTCGACCACGTTCGGTGGACAACTGCTCTAAACTACAACAGCAACAACAACAACAACAACACGCGAATATCTCACAAAAGGTCATTGATTTATTTCCGGTGAGAGCCGGAAGATCGCCGAAAATATCCGAAATGTGGGCTAAAAATAGCAAGCGAGAGCGATAGAGAGAGAGAGAGAAGGAGAGAGAGGCACAGTGGGAGAAAGAGAGAGAGAGAACAGCAAGCAGAGAAGTGAAAAATCTGTAAACAATGTTCATTCCGTTCGTTGATCTTGAAACGAATTTTGTTGTTCAATTTATCTCAACACTCGGTTGTTGTGGGCAAATTCATTTCATTTCGGACCCCAACATAACGTAAAGTTACACATCGCAAAGTAACAATGTCGACAGCACCAGGTAACGTAATTTAATGTCAAGTACTACGTAACGTAAAGTAATGTCAAGTATATAAAGTGATATCAATCATAAAGACAAATTCCATCGACTGGTGACCAACAGCGATCGATGTCTGTCTGTCGGTCGTTCAGTCGATCTATCTGTCTATCTTTTAGTCTTTCCGTCATAGTATAGAAGTCGTCGCTGTATACACCGATTGTCGTCTGCGCTCGTCTCACCGATCGCACTAATTTCGATCGCACATCACGCTTCGGTCACGTTTTAAGAGCGAATACAATCACCACGAGAGAATACTAACACAACAATGAGATGATTAAGAAGAAGAAAAAGAAGAAGCAGAAGGGGAGGAAAACACGAAATACTCACTCACATTAAACACAAAAAAAAACTCTTCTTCTGGTTCCTGGTTGCATATTTGGCATATTGATCGCGGTCACTCGCACTTGGCCGGTCAACGAACTTGTCCGGCGTGGTTCGCACGGCGAGAGCGGGGTGAGGCGGACGTCTCTCCAGCCACTATGGCGAGGGCACGAGGGGTGGTTGGACCGATAGACGACGGACGTGATCCACATGATTCCACCGTTGACCATTCAATCCATCTAATGGTCTTCTGATTTCAGCTGGTTTTCAGGGCCAGATGATGATGATGATGAGGAGGCCTCCCTCGATGACGTTTACTCCTCACAAAACACAGCTCGGAGATGGTCACGTGAAAGTTTGCGACATCATCCAATTGACATGGTCGGAACTCTTATCGCTGAATTATGCTCACGGTTTAAAACTCTTTATTTCCTCAGCCCTACGATTCTCGATCCTCACTCCTCCGATCCATGGTCATAAACAACACTGCACCCACTTAGAGCTAAAGCCGACTCTGCTCGTGGCGTCGTTATCGCCCTCTGTCCAACTGTCTGTCTGTCTGTCTTTCTGTCGACAATTCGGTGCGAACTTGTTCGTGTCGGTCCCTCCGATCCCGAGAGATCGCATTAACTTACAGAGCAAACTATTTCACCTTTCTTTGCACTGCAGCAACAATGACAACAACAACAAATGCAACACGAAAGTACCCCACGAATTGCATAAATCGACGCCCAGCCCCGAGCCTCCTCCACCTCCTCCTCATCATCATCACCATCATGGAGTGAGCACCTCCCTGGGCCGAATGGACGACCGAGGAGTCGAGTGCGGTCTTGGGTCAACACGGCCGCCGTCTCGGGCAGGGACTCCGACGACAAGAGCCAGCAAATAAACACCGATATCGATAATCTTGAGTACCGTAAAGTTTTAGCCCGGGTCTGGGCCGATCAGCCGAGTGGCCGGAGGGAGCAAAGAGAAAACTTACACATGACGAAAAGTTCAGTTCGACTTACATAAGTTCTTCCCAGCTTCCCGGATGGTCGGATCGATCGATCGCTCGCTGGAGGTCGGTGTGTTTGTACAAATGTTATTGTTGTTGTTGTTGTTATTACTGTTGTTGTTGTTGCTTTTGTTGTCTTGTAGTTCAATAATT
This sequence comes from Coelopa frigida, assembly GCA_017309665.1. Classification (NCBI taxonomy): domain Eukaryota; kingdom Metazoa; phylum Arthropoda; class Insecta; order Diptera; family Coelopidae; genus Coelopa; species Coelopa frigida. Next base: position 13,124,154 of record CM029564.1, on the reverse strand, counting down.
ATTGCCGAAACCCATAAAGAAATCGAATAAACGAAAAAGTTTTCCAAATTGTAAAGCAAACTTTGTATTTTTTTGTATCGACGTCGGCGTCGTCGTTTGTCGTTTCCTCTTGTTGTTGTTGGTGTAGTCAATGGTGATGGTGGTGTTGGTATCGATGATCATGGTGTTTTTGTTGTTGTTGGAGCAGCATCGAAGTGATATCTTTTGTACCGCCAAAACGTCGAAAGCCAAACAAATCCGTCCGTAACCAAAAAAAAGCAGTCAAATCGAAAAATTATCATCGAAAAAATTTCATTAAATACGCGATGGAAAAAATGACGATGGCGGCGGCGGCGGCGTCGTCGTCGATGCCGATGGTGTTGGGGCAAAGGGTGGAGGCGGGGAAAAGTTACATATATGTGTACTTTCACCGAAATAAAAAAGAAATGCTTGGAAACCGAGCCAACCAAGTCAAGCAGGGCAGCGTCGCCTCGGAGCTGGGCTCGGGGAAGGGACCGGGTCGGGCCGGCCCGAAAGCTCATCATCATCAGCAGGTTTAGTTAGTTAGCTGGAGCGTCTCGAGCTCAACTTTAGACATTTCTCCCTCTCTCTCTGTGTGTGTGTGTACGTGGCCCTTTTATTGCCGCTAAGTAACTGTTGGTACAACTGCTGCTCGTCGATTGCTGTCTGTCGCTGGCATAGTCAACCACATGGCCAGATGGGGTCGTGTCTCGGACCCTTCGGAAAGTCTCCTTTTTTAAGGGGGAAATTGGAGCCTCCTTCATCTGTCGATCATGGGGCTGCTTCCTCTCATTAGGTTGTTATGATATATTTTCACTCACGTCACTTCCAGCCCAATTCCACCGGAAAAAACAACTCTCGGTTCCGCAAACCTAGAATCGCCCTCGGCCTAGTCAGCTGAAGAAGAGAGCTTTCGGGTTGTTTCGCTTCATATTTTGCTTCGCATGAATAGAATTTCGTGTCTCTGCAATGAAACAGAAATTCACCAACCTTGAAATTGGTTCACTAGGTTCCGTCATTAGGGTCAGCGAAAAGACAGAGGCGCCGTCGGACTCAGGGTTTTTTTTGTGTTAACTTGACGATGGAGCGATGGTGAAGTGCTTTTCGGACAGAATCCTTCATGTGGGAAGTGAATGTCGGTTCATTGATCTTCCCTAGGATGACTTCATCTGAGGACAGTCGACGTTTCGAATGGATGCGAATGAATTCTCCGCGTACTTTCGAATAGCTGAGGGGTTAAATAACAACCATAACAATAACAAAAATGACAAGCGAAACCCGTTTTATTTCCCATGGTCCACACTCGCAACAGGAAGTGGCCGAACGCCACCCTTCGAAAGGCCGAAACCGGCAGCTGATGCACAGGAAATACTTTCGAACTTCCAGCCGACTGATGACCGGCCGGCAGCAGCAGCAGCAGATGCGAACCGCAAGATGAGAAATAAAACAAATAATAATGAAAATAAAAAGGCGACGAAAAACGAAACCAAAAAAAAAAACGGCAACGACACGAAATGAGATTCGACTGCGACTTGAATTCGCCTTTAATTAAGTTTCGGATGCAGATGCAAGCTGCAACTAACTGGCCGCCAGTGTCGTTGACATGACATGTTGTTGTTGTTGCTGATTTCCACCACCACCATCGATCGATGCAGTTGTTGTGATCGGTGTCATTACATCGGAACATGTTGCCGTTCATTTCGGCACCAGCAACATCGACTCCGCGGCCGGGGGGAAAATTCACACGAAAGATCTGTCAACACGGGCGAAACGGAAGGGGGAGGGGTGGGGAGCCCCAACATCTCCGGCGAGAACCTGCAGAACGTGGCCAGTTCTTTGGCCGGCTCGAACTAGGCTCGCCTCGGACCCACGCGGGGCGCCGCGACCACATTACGTTCGCCCATAATTCGTTTATTCAACTTTAGTCCGAGCCGGACCAGGCCGTGTGGACCGCGGGGATCACCTCGCACGGCCAACGATCGGCAACGGCATCTGCGATCGTTCACTCTCGCCGTCATCGTCGTTGTCGTCACCGTCGCCGTCGTCGTCGTCGTCGTGGCACGGCCTTCAAACGACAACTTAAATTTTAAAACCTTTTTGTTGTCGCTCGACTTGCGCAGTTTATTCAACTCTTTCGCGATTCGCACGATCGTTTCGGCTGTGACAGGTTTAACGGAGGATTCCGATCGAGTGCGAGACTCCACCGCATCGCAGGATCGACGCAGGAGTCGGGGGCGGATCGGATCCCCTCGGCTCGATCGCGATCTCCTCCTAGCGATGGCCCAGAACCGAGGCGTGGAGAAGGGCGCCGATCGCCGATCGCCCTGGGGCAGGTAGAAATCAGTCGCATTGGGATAGACACATGGACTGAGACGACACATGGGGGAGACGATATCAAGCTTTGTGCCATCATCGGTTCGCGGAAGCTGGCGACTTTCTCTGCACACGGTTCAGACTGTGCTCGAGGAGGAGTCGAGGATAACAGGGAAAACCTTTTTTTTTGCGAAACGCGATTCTGAGAACCCAATTTCACGCTCGGGTTCCCACGCTGAGTTTGACCTAATTTCAAGGGTTGCGATGGGAATTTCAAGAAGGAGTCCATTCGTCTAGGAAGATGGAATTTCACTCAGGTAAAATCCGTGGATGAGCCCTTGAATAGCGATGATGTGATGTGTGAGGGATTGTGAAATATCGCAGGGTTACCGCTCTTCTTTGAAACTTTAGTCGAAAAGCACAACATCATAATCAAAAATAACTGAAATAAGTAAAATAATATAAAAAATATATACCATAAATGGGTTTAAAGTTCTTAAAATCAATCGGTTAAAACTAAAAATTGGTGAACTTTATAAGGCTTAGGTTCAGTCTAATTCACATCTATTTCACTTTAAGGCCTCCGACTTTGGGCTAGTAAGAGTAGAAACTCTCGGAAGGTCGGCATAGAAAATAAAACAGTAGCTCACTTTTATTTGAGTAAAACATTGCAAACGCATAAACCAATGATTTTGAACAGCTTTGGCAAACTACTACTTCCTTTGAGTCAATTTTTTATTTACTGAATTACAATTTTTTCAAATAAATCTATTGTACTAGTTCAATATATCATTGAATGAAATGCCTATAAGAAAACTAGAAGGATATTAGTTTTTGCAAGGATGAAACTCTTCGCAACCTGACCTTTGCCCTGATCCACCCATTCTGGTGATTGCGATGGTAATTAATAACAACTCTCTATCTCTGTGGGCTTGATTACCTTCTCCCACAAATGCACCAACAATCGAAAACGCCACCTGAAGAAACCTACTTTGGCAGCCACATGCTCCGAGTGCAACGGATGCATTTCAATCTTGACTCGAATTTACATTTCCAGTTTCGGCTGCGATTCCAGTTCAGAGCAAATACCAACCTCATTAAAAGGTCGACATAATCGACACGTGCCTTTGCACTTCTTTCGAAATCAAGATTATGCTTACTATAGCAGCAGTAGCAGCAGCAATCAGTTCCGACAACAACGGGGGCCTACAAGAACAACTCGAACAATATCACGAGCAACAATATAATACCGATTATTATAATACCACCAACACAGCTATAACTATAACCACCGAAAAACAACTGCGACACCCCGGCCAAAACAACAAAAGTCCAACAAAAACAATAACAACGACGATAACAACAACGGCGACAGCAGCGACAACTACAACTACAATTAATTTGGAGTTACAACATCGTTTACGAGAGATGACGCTGCACTTAATCAAAGTCGCCGGGAGGCAATTAGTCCGCCGCGAAGAAAGATAGAGAGCGAGTGAGACGGATTGATCGCCCAGTCGAGGGGATAATATGAGCAAAAGAGAGAGAGAGAGAAACTTAAAATATTATAATTTTAGCAGCTGCCTCTGCCCCAGCCTTGCATTGGGAAATTTCACCAAGTCATTGATGTCTCTCTGACCGTCCGTTCGCCTGTCCGTCCCTTGTGTCTGTCTGTCTGTCTGTCGCTGCTGGCCCTTACGTAAAGAGTGTTGAGCCCTTCAGAGGAGTCGGGGGTCGTTTTAATGAGAGTTGGTGGAGCTAGTTTTTAGAAAGTTGCGAATTGTCAACGATGGACGATAACCGTATCCAGTTACAAGGTGAAGGGATTGTGAGGGAGTTATCGAGGCTCTATACAATGAAGATTACCACCGTGGAGATTCCCGCATTTTGAACCACTCGTAGTACGACTAAATGATGAGAATTTCTTCGGAGCCTCTCAACGTCAGAGTCACGAATAAATGTGGATCCATGGAGACGATGCTGGGACGATCGACTTGAGTTTCGAATGTGCAACCCGTCGTCGTCCGTTGATCACCTGTCCCAGCGCCTACTCCGCGGCCCAAGCGATCGATACCGATTTCGAAGTCGTGGTCAACCGCCGACGGGGTCGGGGTGGCCGATGTCGAAGTGAATGTCGGATCCAAGATTTGAATTTCTAATTATGCACAGAAGAAATGTTGCCCAAGGGTCGGTGGGACGGACGCGCGCCGGCCCTAAAAGCATGTCACCAGGCAACAACTGCGGCCATAAACTGTTGATGTGAAGCCCGGTGGACGTGTTTAATGAGTTTTATAAATAGGCATTTTGATTATGCAAATGGGGAAACACTGAATTCGAAATTTACCTTTCTTCCACTCTTCTTCCACCCCCCGCCCCCGGACCTATTGCCTTCCCGCACCACGTCTCGTCTTCGTCTCCATCATCCATAATGCGATAAATTTTGACAAACCGACCGAAAGCCGAAAACCAAAAGATGAAGAGAGAAAGAAACAAAAGCTCAAATGGAGAAAAAACTAAAATTATAATGAAAGATTTCTTCAGGTGTTTGTTTGTTTGAAAGAAAGAAAACTGCAAACTTTTTTTAATGATCTTCTTAGTTTGTTTCTTTCTCGCTGTTTCACGTCGTTGTTGGTTGATATGTTTGATTTGTTGTTGTTGCATGTATAATGTCGTTGCGTCGATGTCGATTTGGATTTCTAATCACTGCGATTTGCATAGAAACTCGGTTTGATTGTTTAATGAGATTGTTTAATTTATTCCATTATACCGATCGGATGTGCTCGACTGGTTATCGAGCGACGGTGGCGACCGACCGACCAGCAGAGGGGGCGGGGCTGCTGTAGGTTGCAATATTTCGATCAGCTGCGATGTTTTCTACTAGCCGTCGGTTTCTATTCGATGATAATTATGATGGGCGCTCTATTCGAATATAGATGGAAATCTTTCTTTAATCTCGGAGATCAATCCGATTCAAACAATTGTTCTCAAAACTCAACATACTTTTCAACAATTTTCAGATCGGTAATACTTAAACAAAATAATTTTATTTTCAAAAAAAATACTTTTCATCGTATTTTGTAGTACATCCATGAATGAATTTTGTTCTTGTTAGATTTGATCAAACCCTTCTCTTGTCATACGTTACTAAAGTTTTGTGGATCATAACTAATAGGTGTTTTCTAGTGATAGGTGTTTTTTAGTTGCGATCAATTTTTATTATAATCTTTTATTTAAAGTTAAAATCAAAAATTAGAAATAACGAAATATTACTTCAAAATCAGGAAAAAATAATTAAACAATATATATTTTTTTAATTATTGAAATCAATGATACCAAAAACTTTAAGTACCTTTACGTGCGATAGCTCCTTCTATTTGTTTACAATTGTTGTATGGGTTCCAATCACTAATTCCAATGTCTGTCCGTGTTTGTGTAACACTTTTACTTCCTAAATATGGTTTTGTTTCAATGTTTTTTTTTTTTATTTTCTTTATCGAGTACGGTATTTTCCCCATAGAAAATTATTGTATGTACTGAAATCTAAAAAAATAAATTTAAGGGCTTCCGGGTATCATCATCATTATTTAATTATTATTTCTAGATCAACTCCGAACGTTATAAAATCCGTAAATTCCAGCGAAATGGTAGGAGAAGAAGAGAGAAAAGGTCAATGGATGGGGAACGAGTCAATGGAGCTGCATAAGTGGGGAGTGAAATTTCGGCATTCCAAGAGACATGAGAGATGGGAGAGACATAGTATGAAGCATTCTCGATCAGTGCAAATTGACAAAAAGACTTCTCGGACCACTCTCCATTCTTGACAGATTCTTTGCCTGCCGCAACATCCGACGCCGTCTCCCGGTGGTTTGTATTCATCGACCCAACCGTGCCCTCTGCGATCGATATGGAAATGTCGGATGGCGCTGACGCTGGCGGTGACGACAACGACAACGGCGACGGCGACGAAGACTCCGGAGAAAGTCAGCCACCGCAGACGGCGCTCGGTCTTTTCATTTACTTCTTATTTTATTTTTACCAAGGTTCAATAAACTTTGGTTGCCAAAAAATAAATCATTGAAAGACAGAAAATAAAACACCGAAAATGATGTGAAGAAGTCGATTTGTTTGCGACGCTTTGTATGCGGCGCGATGCGTCGACGCATTGCTGAGGCGTTGCGTCGCGGTCGAGATCCGACCGAGGCGTTGCCATGTGAAAGCCGCCTGGTGGTCGATAATGGGGCGGCGGCGGGCGCGACTCAGCTCGGCTCAGCTCAAAGTGCTGGACATGCCCTCTAGGGGACTGCGACGTCCGTCCATTCATCTGCCGCTGCCGCTGCGATCATTGACTCAACGCACTACTAACTCACTGCCACAGTCACCGACTTTTCAGCCACCTTTTTATGTTGATGACGTTATGGCTTTTTAATGCTTCTTTGTGAGATTTATCATGCCCACAAGGGAGGAAGCGAAGATCGCATGAAAGACAGAGAGAGAGAGAGAGAGAGAAATACAGGGGACTCTTTCCATCGGTTTTGCATTTATTTTTGTCGGTCTGCGAGCTTCGTTGGCCTCTGCTGGCCTCCCCGCTAAATGTGACATGCTAGTTTCTGTGAGTTTATTTTTGACAAATGATCTGCGCTCTTTCTACATATCTAACTATTTGTCTCAACCGACCAAACAGACGGTTGGGCCGACAGTCCAATTGCAAAAGCTTTTAATTTTTTGGAAAGTTCAAAGACTTTTGACACCTCTTTTCGACATTCGGGCCAGAGTTTTTGTTTGGGAGTTATCAGTGAATTTCCCCCAAATACATACGTGATATCCCGGAAATATCTCAATATTGGAGGAAGATCGAAGATCAGGAGCAAAAATTCGAGAGAAACTCACCGAGAATCTTTTATGGAGATGAATAATTGTTCGTTTGAGTCTACAGATCTACAACCACTCAGAGATGTGAATAATCGTCTTGAAGTTTAGTCAGATTTTTAAGTGAGGTTGTATGATGGATTCCTGATGGAAAGATGATCAGTTGGATGATGGAATGGCGATATACATGCATATTGTAGATGCTAGCATTGGTCTGTGGTCTGTGGAATTCTGAAACCCTTTCCTTCAATAAAATAATAATTTTTCGCATGGATGAATTTATCATATGACATGATGGTACATGTATTCTAATGCATTTCATTCGCCCGATCGGGGTTTTATTGAGAAAAACCAGAAACATAAAATTTTAAGATCAAACCAAATGTTTTTCGATTTTCAGTCGGATGAGAAAATTTGCGCAGATTTGTTGTTGGTGTAAGTTGAATTTGCAGCAAGTGGATTTAAGTAGTTTTTATTGTTTTTGATGTTGTCGTTGTTGTTGTTGTTGTGGTATGGTTGATGTTTGCGGATGCGCCACAAACGCCGTTTGTTTCCGTTGTGTTGACAAATGCTCTGTTGATTCAGCAAATGATCTGTTGAGCCATTGCACGGTGTCGGCGGCGGCGGCAGCGGTGACGGCGACAAACATCGCTGCAGAAATGCCAAGGGTTTGACGTCGACGCCGGAGCCACACCTTCTCGCCAGCAACACACGTCGAGTTATGCAACTGTTGCGCTGTTTGCGAAGAGCGCCGGACAGACAGACAAACGACGGACGGACGATGAACGTCGGACAGACAGACAGTCGAAGAGACAGATATGCATGCAAAGAGACAAAGGTGAGACGGGTGGACGTGGTAAAACAACGAAAATCAAAATGAATCTCATTAAAAACGGGATTCGAATAATTAACCATAACAATAACAACAACAATGAGCATTTGTCGCCATTTTTTGCGTTATTTTTTGTTTTTTTGTTTTTGCGCTTTAGAGGGCCGCCATTTTAAGCATATCGCATAATCAATTAAAGTTATTTGCTCAATCAACACTCTTCGAACACAAATCGCAGCGCATTGCGTAATTTCTGTTCGAAAATTGTTCGAAAACACTCACAACACCCCTCCATTTGTGTGTTTGTGTGAGTTTCAACACATGCAAACACTTGGGCGCGCTTTGGGCGCACCACGATTGACGAATTCGCCAGCGTTCACTGACAGCTGTCAAAGGCAACGGCTGGAGTGGGCGCCACTCGTGACTCTTTGGGAGATGCAGAGAGAGAGAGAGAGAGAGTGTGTGCTCCTGCTCGTCGATGGACTCCTCTTGTCAAATGGCTTCGGTGCGATCCGGCGCCTGCACCGTGGATTTGATCTGTCAACACAGTAGCTCTGATTACAAAAGGGCAAGGGGCGGGGGGAGCCTCAGTGGGTCAGTGCGCAATGTTTTTACGGTCGTCCGCATAAGAGGAAAAATACGCGAAAATACACGAGAAAATAAAATAAATAAATAAATAAATACGGCAATTATATGAATTCCCGTGAGTGCAAATGAACGTCGGAGTCGGAGGAGAGAGAGAGAGAGAGAGCGAAGTTGAGTCCGATTCACGCGATTGGACACTTATTTAATCAGCCCAGTGGACACCGGGCACCAACTCTTTGACGCATTCCCGCCCTCGGGTGGGAGGGGCAGCAGGTTCGGGTTCGGGTTCGGGTCCGGCTTAATCTCGACGTGAAGTGCAGGGGCGATAAATAAATAAGAGCAGGCGCTCCGAGCTTTATCACATGCAGCGACTCGAAAAGTCGGTCAAAAATATCGCAGAATCAAAAAGTAAGTAATGCAAAAACAAAACAAAAACAACAACAGCAATGATAACCGAACAACGGGCAACGGTGCAGCACACGAACAAACAACAATCGATCAATCGATGCTTCGTCCGCGTTGGTGGAAGCCGATCGACGACGACGACGGCGGCGACCTTGTGCGGATCGGCGACGTCGTATCAGGATCCTCTGAACCCGTGATAAGATTGCGAACTCTTCCTCTGTTCTCTCCTGTTTCTGGAGTTCTGACTGTCTGTCTGTCTGTCTATCTGTCTGTCCGTCGCAGTCCGGTCGCCCATTCCTCATTTGGAATTTAGTGAAAGTCTTCGGAGGTTCTGTGCCGCGGTCCAAACGTTTCCAGCACGCTTTGTCTGCAAATGGGGTCCCTGGCACTCGATGTCGACCTGTTTTCCCACTCCTGCCCATGTTCTTCGTATAAGTACCTCCTTCGAGTAAACGTAGAAATTAGAATTATAAGCGTTTTTCCTCCTTGTCTTCCTGTCATTCGCTTGGGGTTGACTCCTGAAGGGGCATTTCTCACATCTGTGGACAATGGGATCCTCGCTGCACATCATTCCACAGTCCAACGGTCGACTCCGGTGAACTGTGGTCTCGCCTTTCACCATCCTCCGTCCAGTGATCGACCGTGATCCAGATCTGTCCCGGTTCTCAACTTCCGCGCCGCCAATGCTGGAACTGGCGACTGGCGCCACAGCGCGAGTTTCTCGTCTTCTGATCCGATCTGAGTTGATCTGATCTGATTTGAGCAGAGCAGGGTTTCACATGCTGCACCATGAATTTTCCCCCGATCACGAGCACTTCTAAAACAACTCATTACGCCCGTGATGTGATGAACTTTTCTAACTTCCATCGTCGTGGAAGCCTACGGCGAGAGCGAGTGGCGGCGGCACCGATGGATTTCCTCCATGCAATTAGCGTGGTTTCTCAACGCGGCGGAGGCCTCTGACGCCGCGACGTCTCGATTTCCAGTTCCAACGCGGATGCAAATCGGAAGAAGTGAAAGCCTATAACTGCCCCATCCACCAACAACAACAACAACGACAACAACGTCCACAACAAGGCCATCCGCCGTAGCATCCGCATCGCCATCGCCCGGTCTCGACTTCGCTCTGGTTGCATCCTCGCACTTCGGCGCCATCGGCCCGCAATCGGCGGCACCATCTGCAGGCGCCGTCCGGCATTTGCATGCGTCCGTCCGGCTGTCCGACTGGTCGTCTACCTGTCCACCCGTCGAGGAGTCCGTTCATCTGCCTGTCCATCCATCCATCCATCCGTCCGTCCGTCCGTCTGTCCGACCATCCGTCCGTCCATCTGGCTGTCGTTCATTTAGAACCTCCAAATGAACTTTTACTGCTGCCAATTTCCAACGTAATTGCGCGCATTTGTGCAAGTGTTGCTCTTGATGCTGTTGTTGCTGCTGCTTCTGAAGTTGCGCTGCTGATGGTGGTGCTGTTCTTCTTGTTGTTATTGTTATTGTTGTGGTTGTTGTTATTGTTATTGTTATTGTTGTTGTTATTCTTTTCGCTGACAGTACAGTACTTTTCCTTAAAGGTAGGTCATGCTTTCGCTCGAATCTTGTGAGCATTTTTGTTGTGAAAATTGATACGAAATATAGTTGTTATTCTTGTTGTTGTTGTTTATATATGTTGTTGTCGTTGTCGTTGTTGTTTTTGTTGTTGTTGTACAAAATGCATACAGCGGATGCAACAATAAACAAATGAGGAAGAGAAACTCGCGCGGCTGTTATTATTATTTATTATTATTGATAATGATTGTCGTTGTGGTTCCATTGCAAACACTTAGAATTTCGAGGCATATTAAATTCACGATTTATTGACGACAATGTTCGACATCGAAGTGTTTCTTCGAGGACAAATACCGAGATACGTTCTGTAGACACATTGATTGCCAATTTTATATCGTCTGGATCTCTGGTCTAATGATTCTCTCTTCGATATGGTATGCTTGGCATAAATAGTGTGCTTTGATGAAAATTTCCCAATTCGAAACCCACTTGTCTTCGGTCTCTGGTCCATATTTGCATTGGGTATTTGGAAAATCCAGGACCAGCTCAGACCAGGCCAGGGAGCTGCAAATGCGTCCAAGCATCGTGCGGAATCGCAAAACGAGCCAAAAAATCTGAACACACACAAAAAACACAGTGATAAAACACGAACGAACGGGGAGCTGAAAAAGAAGTGCTGGGAAGAGTTGTCACTGGCTGCGAAAAGATTTGCCGTTCTTTCTTCAGTTGCCCAAAATAAAAAGCAAAAACAAAAGCTAAAGCAAAAGCAAAAAGTGCGTTTCGTCCGAGAGCAGCTGCTGCCGGTTCCGTAGGCCGTTCACGCGATCGCTTTAGAATCTGCAGCACTCACGATCAGATATTGTCGGAGTTGTTGGTTGTCGTGGTTGTTGTTGTTCTTGTTGTTGTTTGTCCAACACTTTAGAAAGTTAAATTTTTGATTCATTCGCTCCTCTGCTCTACTGAATCGTGAATAGTTCGTTTCTTTCTTTGATTTTATTTTTTCTTTCGGTTTTTGGTTTGACTTCGGTGTGGGTTTTCGCTCGATCGGTGGTCGTTGGTGGGTCAGTCGGTCGATCGATCGAGCGACTGGTTGATCAATCGGTCGATCAACCACGCTGTTCGCTGTCCGGTTGTAGGGCAGACAATCGGAATTGATTGCTCGTCCGAGCGATTGTTTCACCTCTTTTGTTTCATTAAAGTTGTTTTAATGTCTGATTGCTTGGCTGTTTCTGTCCTCTAGCAATGAAATGTTGGGGTCGTTGACTCGAACTCGACATTTGACGTAAAGATCGCCCAGATTGGGAGAAGACTATTTGTCCAGACGATGACTCAGATGTAATTGTGGGTTCTGGTTTAGATGACGGCATAGATGTCCGTCGATATTGGTGAATAGAACGGATTCCCAGGGTCTGTGGAAGCAACTTTTCCAGCTCAAACATCGGCGTGCTCAAACGTAGAATGCAATGGATGGAGACCGTGGACCTTCATCGATTGATGACCAGGTTTGAGATCTCGACTGGGTGTCAAAGAGCCCTGAGTGCTCGATGTTTACCCTTTCGCCGATGAGCGATCGACGAGACAGCCACGACCACGACAAATATTTACTCGCACCAACCAAACCAAGCAACCAACCAAAGTTTCTCTGCATCAAAGTAGTTCAGCATTTCACCAAATTCTTGAGCGGAACATCCATAAAACAAAAAACAGCCAGCCAAGCCCAAACAAACCAATCAGCAATCAAGCAAACGCGAAATAAAAATAATAATAATATATGAAAATAAAACCCATCTGCGACTGCGCGACGCCGTCTCGTGTGCAATTTGCATAAAGCTTCCACCGACAAGACTCTGTTCAGTTTCGGCCTCGGTCTCCGCCACCGCCAACGCCGCCGTCGCTGTTGCCGTCGCTGCAACGGCCGACGCAGCCCGGTCCAAAAATGAAAAGTTTTGATGGCATCACAGAGCAGGAAAATGTGTGCCAAACCGAGTGCATTGAACCCGTCGTCGCCGATGCGTCGTTGTCGTCGTCGTCGCTGCGACTGCGACTGCGGCAGGCGACGCAACACGAGGCGAGGCGCGGCGCCGCGATTCGCATAAAATTCGGGCACGTGATCGAGCGTCGACGCAGCATAAGCGAGCCGCGAGCGGCCGGCTGCAGTGCGGCGGATTTGGCGAACGCACGGGCGACGCATGTGCAACGTGTTAATTGCTGACGCTCGGCGACGCTGCGCAGCTCACATGTTGCGCATGCGCAGAGCATGTTGCGTCGCCGGAGCCGCTGGCTGCCAGGCAGGCGTTGTTGTCAGTCGTCGTTGGCGCGCCGAGTTCAACGACTTTTCACCTACTTGAATTCGAACTCGAATTCAAAATTGAGAATAAAAATAAAGTTTACCTTCGGACGGAGGCGCACTGTAGATTTTGTCCAATTTTGCGCGCCAAATGGTGAATTCCAGTTCACCCGAGGACGGGGGCGTGGTCTGGAATGTCAGGCCTTTCGTCTCTAGGTCCAACTTCTCGACTTGGCTCCACTCCTGGCCGACGAGGGCCACGGGGCCAGCTCTGACATTCGGCTTAGTTAAAATTTAACTATTACGATCTTAATTTTCAATAGCTGAAAGAAATGAATTCTTGAACTTTGCTGTCGCTAATTAGGGCGACCGTCGCGGGGTCCTTCAACGCGACCAACGCCTCCGGAGACCGCAGGCGAGTGTAATCGAAGCCACGCGTCGGCTTCGCTGCAGGCTGCTGGTTGACAGCTGTCACAGCGCGTTGACGCGGCCAACGAGTGGCCCGCGACGCTTTGGCTGGCGAAGGCGCTGTATTAATTGCTCGGGGCTGCGGTTTCCAATACGAGCGGGTATTTTTCTGCTCCAGTGAAAACACAAATCCATTTGTCGTTGTTCTTGCCTGTCTGTTATTGTTGTTATTGTTGCTCTTAACCTGAGCCAAGGATTCAAGAAAGCAAGAAAAACACAACACAACAAACAAGTGTTTGTCACGAGGTGAGACATGCGTCATTTGTTTGTTGTTGCTGTTGTTGCAGTTGGCACTGATGATAATATTTCAAAGCTCAAGGATTACGCGATCACACACACTCGCACGCTTCACGTGACGGACGTTGCAACTTCGTGCATTCGCGATTGAATTTGCATATGAATGCAATGTGGGGTGTCATTTGTGTTGTTGTTGTTGTTCTCGAAATAGTAATACTAGTAGTAGCAGCAGTTGTAGTTTTTATTAGAAAACACCAGAGTTTACAATTTCAAATCAGCTTCCATGCGATGTCGCCGACATTTGCCGCCGCGACATTGAAACGACGTCCGTCACCCGCCGCTCTCTGCCGATCGCATCAGCAAATCGACACCGGATTCAGATCGAATCCATTCTATTCGATTCTATTTGATTCGCTTTGTTTTTCCCGATCGAGACTTGGTTGCGATCGAAGCGAACACACTTAAGAATACGATAATTATTCAGAATTAGGATCGCGATCGTTGAGAGATCTCACGAAGGACACTAGTTGAGTTCAATTCAAAGTAAGGGTACCATGATTTATTGACCAATAAATTACAATGAAAACTCTGAGTTGAATAAAATACTACAGTGTCTCCGTCGATCGAGGTCTACTGGCTCTGATATTACTTATGACTTTAATATTATTCGGGAATTCTACCAAATTCCAATTCGACTGCAAAGTTTCCACTGTCCGAGAAATAATGCAAATTTCAAGTTCAAATCCACACACCGTGACCCTTTGGAAAATTTTGTTGTTTACTACAACTTGATCGAGGCTGACTGCAGTCAGTGTGAGCTGCGAGCGGACCCAACGATTGACCGATCGACCAACTCGACTCGATGACCTCTGTCTTCAGTTTTCGTAACGAAGTGTGGAGAATAGCAGACCATTCGTAGGGCTCTGGTGACTCGACATCGACTACTGCACCTCCGAAAACACACCACGCCGATCATGAATAGATCATTGATCTCGGCCGGATCTGATCTGAGTTGTGTTCAGAGTCCCACTCAATAGTGGAGGCGACCCGACCCAACTCGACCGCTTCTGAGTTCCATGCCCGACGTACGAGACGACGTCACCGTATGTAGACGATGACCCATTGCAGACCTTGGGATTAGCATAAGACGTTGCTCCACATCGCACATACCGACGATGACGAGATCGGAGGTTGTCTCTGGTCGATATCGATGGAGCGGACGTCGAGGGAGTCGGGGGCTGTCGCAAGTTGCAGGTGGAGCTGAAGTCTTAGATAAGGCGGACTCGGTTGGCTCCGGAATCATGTTGGGGTTTCGATGTGCCTCGCAATTGTTTTGTCGATGCTTGTCTTATCAGTTGCTGTCGCTATTGCAACGGCAACAACAACAACAACGATTCCACACCCCAAATAGAGACCAATTGGTGCCACCGTTCGTGCCCCGGAAATCGGGTCGAGGCGGGAAACTACGATTCGGACATTATTTGGACACTCGACGCAATGATGATTGGGCAATAATTTGATTCTCGGTCGCCTTCTGCTGGCAACCCTGCATTGCGCATTGCCCCAAATTCACTCGGCTCGCGTGTTCGAGTGTAAATAGATCTGGCCACGCTCTGCCCTTATCAATGTTTATTAAATGAATTTACAATTGCAGCGATATTTGAGTCGCCAGTTCTTCTTCAGTTCGGTTGTTGCTATTGTTGTTGTCGAGCTAGTTAATATTGAGTTTGGGCTTTTCCTATATGTGTCAATGGGTCAAGGTGTTTCTCTCTGTTGGTCTGTCGGTGTCCACGGATCGGGATCGAAATCGATGACTTTCATGACTTTCGAAAAAAACAAAAGAAGCTTTTGGAAAACAAAAACCAGAGATAAACAGAAACGAAACTTTTTCAAATAGGGTTTAACTGATCGTGAAGCCCACGCCGGATGGGTTGACGACAAACATTGGAACGATCGCATAAATGAATACATTTCGGCGCCGAATGGGGCTTCTTCCGATATCGCTAATTCAACATTGTATGTGGGATATTAGAACGGAAGGAGAAGAGTTCGTCCCGATCGATTCCGATCTCCAGCATAATTGGGTGGTTGGGCCACGATCGCTGCATCCCTTTGAAGACGTCAGAGTATTTTTTTCGAAATGCGAAGACTGTGACTTCCGGAGAAATTAAGATTGGTTCCTTTTCTGAGTTATTGTGTTACACTTTTCCAATTTCAAGTATTATGATTTAGGTGTTAGTCATGGAGATAATCTTTTGTGCCATAAATTCATAGATTTATATCGACTATTTCGACTACTCAGGGAATTTTTGCCTATTTTGCCCTATTGCGGCGTCGCACAGCGGCACGAACGCGGGAAAAACTATATTTTATGTTAAATTTTTTGGTTTCAATATCATATTTCCAAATAAAATGTTAAAGTCAATGCATTTTTTGCTCTCAAAACAAGTCATAATTTGCAATCATTTTCAGATGGCTATTACTTTGACATAATTTTTAAATTTTTATAAAAAAACACTTTTTACATACCATGTTGTAGTGTTTCGAATAAAATATATTTAGGTATGGTAAATATTTTTTACGATTTCATTATTTTTTTTTTTTTAGATCAGTAAATAAATAGTAAAACAAACATATTTTTGCACGATACTAATTAAATTATAAAAATTAAATGATAAAAAAATTATCCTGCAATTGTACATGTTTAATTAAAATTGATGTAAAAAATTACGATTCTACGATGACTCCTTCTATTTGTTTATATCTTTTGTATGGGATCGAACCACTGTGCGTTCTCTCATGTCTCTTTCGTCACGGTGAATCCCCTTATCTCCGACCCGGGAACGCCTTCGCCCAACTCTGATCTCTGATCGTTGTCCAACCTGGTGATTGTGCAACATTGTTGGATGCCGGAAAAGGTCACCGTTTTCTCATCTCGCAATAGAGCGCGAGTCGAGTGTCAGAACCCGTCGATCGATCAGTCAGTCAATCTATGCGATAGTCCAATGCGAGGTGAGAAAAATTAGATATCCAACATTGTTGTTGCCTTGGTGTAGTTGGGCAGGTTTCCCACAGTTCCACAGTTCCGCCATTTTTCAACACCGGCAACATGATAATCGGACCGAATAACAGGGTAATCGGAGTATCAGCGACGACAACAACAATGGAAATAGACAGAGCACAACAACAACAGCAACGAAACGAGTAATAACAAGAGCAAAAACAACAGCACAAAACAATAACAACAGAAACAACAAGACTGGAAGCAGTGCAGCACCCCAACGTCCATGGATCCGTTCATGCGCAAGGTTTTTCGAAATTCGCCGACAGGTCGACGAATCTGACATTTTACGAAACGAAACACATACACATGCATGCCTAGTTGCACTCGCCCACACACATTCGCACATTGTTGCAATGGGGCTCGGGGCTTGCAACAAAATCGACACAACGACAACAACACAAATCACTCATAAACGCCGATGTTGTTATTCTTGTTGTTGTTCTCGTTGTTGCTGTTGTTGCCCCTACTGTTGCCGCTGCTGCTGCTGCTGATGTCGATGCTGATGAAGTGGTGGACGCAGCCGCACCCGTCAACCGTCAACCGTCAACCGCCGGCCCCCGGTCGCCGCGAGCCCCGCACCAACAATCGGCGCTCTCAGGTGCATTGCTCTCGAAATGGCTCAAAAGCCATTGAACTACGATTCAGTTGCAGAATGTTCGCTATGCGGCACACACACACACACATGCACCAACACACACACACACAGAGAACGTGTGGACGCGCGCGCAGATACAACGAACTCGGAGATATGCAAACACTATTTCGAATCGCCTATCTGCGAATTATGAGACAATTCTCTACTTATGCAAATTCTCGCACTCGTCGTTCTCGCATCTGGCTAGTTTCAGTTTCCAGCAGCCGCAGCCAAAACGAAATGGAAATCGATCGAATGCTTCTGCGTATCTCGATATCCGTTCGATACGAAACCGAAATCGAATCCGAATTCGAGTGCGAACCCGAATTGGAATCTGAATTTGAATCCGAATCCAATTCCAAGTGCGAGTTCGCATCTCGTCTTGAATCTGAATTGATTTCTGCGGCGTCGTCGCCTGCGTGATAGACAGAGATGGATGGACGGCGGCACGGTCGGAGGGCGGTTATCGGGGGTCGAAGCGCGGGCCGCTGCCGTGGATGGGTTTAACGAACGCTCGCTTCGACTATGAAAGGTGTCAAGGTATCTGAAATTGTATTTATTACGCCAATCGCACATTCATCCACTCGACCAACTCTCCGTCAGTCGGTCAGTTAGTCAGTCAGTCCGTCCGTCCGTCCGTCATTCGGACACATGTTTGGACAACTCTTGGCTGCGAATTCGTAATTTAGATAATTTATGCAAACGCCTCGCCTGCATTGATACCACTCGCACCCTCAAACACAACTCCAGCGAATCTGCGAGACTGTTGGTCGATTCGGCTACCTCGCAGTTTTCACCACCTCATAGATGGAAAATTCCTCAATCCAGCTCTGGGTTCTCCTCGTCGATCCGGGGGTCACACGAAGGCTTTCAGGGCAGATTCCCAGGTTGGAGGCGATCCAGCCACTTGGTGCTTCCCCGGCCCACCCCAATCGAGTCGAGTCAACCTCGAGTTTAGGGGATTTTTCCAGTTGAATCGTGGAAAAGACACACTCGATTCACGTTGATCGATGATGTGGTGCGACAGGTGCGCGAGTGTCCGACGCATACCAAGTGCGCACTAGACCCATTTGATTGCATTTCACAATGACCAAGGCAACGACCTCTGGGCATTGTGCGCGAGGCGATCGATTTGTCATCCAGCCAGCCAGCTTCCATCCTCCGTCCTGCATTCGCCGCTGTGGAGCGCTTCCTGCGGGCTCTTTCCGCAAGTGCCGTCTCTAAAAATAGGGTCCGCCAGCCACACAATCGAAGTTCAACGCACCCCGCATCCATTAATCGCTCCACGCATCCGAGTCGTTATCCTCCACGATCCACGGAGGCATTAAGAGCCACATCCTTCGCCCCTTGCACCGCCTCCGTCGCGTCGCGTCTGGCGCGGTCGGAGGGTTCGACGACCACAAAAAGGATTCCAGCGGAGGGCGCCGACTCGAGCCGAGCCGTGCGTGAGTTACACTTTGGACCACAGGACGGACGGACAGACAGACAGACAGTCGAGAGAGAGAAAAAAGCAAATCAAACAAAAGCTTCCTCCTGGTCCGCCCTTCCCCTCCCCCATTGAGCCAGAAGCCGAGCATAACACGGAGTGAGGACAGTCACGTAGTAGCAGAAGGAGGAGCGAACTTTAACGAGGCTCCTAGGGCTGAGAAGGGCCGAGGAGGGTCGGCCGGCTAATGGCAGAGTATCGAATAGCCCAAAGGACATTGATCCATCCTCGGCGGCCGGAGGATGTTGAACCCGACGACTCCAAGGCGAGGCGGGCAAAAGAGAGATGAGGATGGATGGTGGAGCGCATAGACAGCAATTCGTTACATTGACCTTCGTACGTCAGCGATTAGAACGAGGCCACGATAGTCGATCAGTCCCTCTCTGTCTTTCCCTCAACTCGCATTCCGTCCGTCCGTCTTGTGTCGGCAAACAAAGCGTTGAACCTTCGAGAAGGATACGGGCTGCGATGCGATCCATCTGTCTGTCTGTTCGTCCGTCAGTCCATGTCTTCGTCCCTGCCCCACACTCCCTGAGTGGTTCCAGTGCTTCGAGTGGGAGCCAATGAACGCTCTGCGCCTTGCGGAACAGAAGATGCAGGTCTGGTCGAGGGAACGGTCGCCGCCGTCTGGGCCCTTGTGGCGGGGGTCAATGAATGATCGTCAGGTTCCTCCCCGCCACGCCACGCCCCGCCTTTGCTGCTTCAGTTAATGTGCAAAAAGTAAGTCCGAAGAGAGCCCAGAGCGATCGCCGGAGAACTAGAGAGCTCGCCATAGACTGAGAGGCAGGGACGGGGTTCCAGTGGAGAGGACGTCGGTGCCTGCTGGGACGACGTCGTTCCCTTCGCACGGCGCAGGGCGACCGCGACTCGCCACATGTCGTTGACATCTTACGCATGCGTCGCTGCGCTGCTCTGTTCAATGGCCCTGAACTTGGCAACAACAATGATTAAGTCATGCCGAGATTTCAGCAGTTTCTCTCCCTCCCCTGCTGCAGTGTCGGCTGTTGCTATGCGCGCTCGACGAAGGTCCGCGGATTCTGTGGAAGCCAGTCGCACGGCTTTAATTATTCATCTGTAATGCTAGTGGCGAGATAAGCTATCGAGTCGGCCTCGCTGCGGCAAGGGAGACACAGACACGTCGTCTGCCCACGAATCCAGGATCGGTCTTGGCCTGTGATCACAGCCGAGTCCAGGGTGTAGTTGATTTACGGGTACCGGTTAACCGGTTACAATGGGTACTCGAGATCGACTCGGGTTCGCGCACTCACGATCGCCTTGTTATGTTTTATTCATCGGAATTGGAGATCGACGAATAATCGGATCAAATGTTCCACGGAGTTGGACGGCGACGAAGTGGGAGCAGATTGGAGCGAATGGAGACGAGAAACCGGAGACAGGAACGGGAGAAGGAGGAGGCCGGGGCCGATGCCGATGCTGAGGCGGCAACTTTAGGTGTCTCGCAATCGCGTTTAAATCGGCGCGACAGACTATTCAATTGTCGCGTACCTAAGCACTCATCACATGGTCGGCTGCGTGTACATATCGCATGTTGCTGCTGCTGTGTGTGTGTGTGTGCTTGTGTGTTTGCGGCGAAAATCCCAAATGCCGGAAGGAACAACAACAAAATTTCCAAATTTTTTGGTGTTCTCACGGATACGGCGCGCAATGAGAACCCGATCGATCGACCGATGTCCCGAAGAGGTGCGCATTCTGAAGCGGACTCAGTTTCTGGCCGACTCTGGGCGACGGCGAACGTATTGCGTTGCCGTATTGTTGTTGTTGTTGTTGTTAGTGTTGTTGTCATCGTCGTTGTTGTATCTGAAGCTGTAGCTGCTGATATAGAGATGTATTTCGATCAATACCGAGTTTAATATCGCGATTTAAAG
Organism: Coelopa frigida; assembly: GCA_017309665.1. Classification (NCBI taxonomy): domain Eukaryota; kingdom Metazoa; phylum Arthropoda; class Insecta; order Diptera; family Coelopidae; genus Coelopa; species Coelopa frigida. The sequence continues at coordinate 13,103,552 of CM029564.1, read as the reverse complement.
CCACCCCGACCGGTCGAAAGCCTCGCCCTGGTCCATGTCTCTAGTTGTTGTTCTCGTTGTTGTTGTTATTCTGATTGCTCTCAATAAATATAGCTGATCTTGTTGCTGCAGTGGTTTTCGTCGTCGTCGTCGTCGTTTTTGTTGTTGTTGTTGTTGTGAGGGTCAGTAATCTCTGGAGACCAATTAAAGTCGTGCTCACTCGCTCGCTCGCTCACTGAAGTTTATTTCATCGATTCGCATTCTTCTGCAATGGTGAGTTTGAGTTCCACCCTACCCATTGTTGTTGTATCGAACATCCTTCACTCACTCTTATATATATTTCTGTACATATATGATATATATATTCACTCATCTCGCAGTAGGTGTTAGTGTGTACATATATTGACTTTCGCTTTTCTCTGCATTTTCGTTCTTTGAAATCCATGACTCAAGCGAAACTACGCTCTGGCCCGATCGCCTTCTGTTCTGACGGACGAACGGAAACATAGTCAGACGTGACAGAATGGCATGGAATGGAACGGAATGGAATGAAAGTGAAACCGAAATTGAAATGAACCAGGCGGCAAATATATAATAATATAAGTATGTCGAACAACAAGGGATTTCTTATCTTTGAAGCATATTTCCGATCTAGGGAATTCCAGATCGTTCGCAATCTCTTGAAATTTCTGACCTATCGTTAATCGATGTTTCACCCACTCTTGTCGTATAACATTACATTCCGGGTCTCCACCCTTAATCAATGCGCTTTAGACCTTCTTCACCTGACTAATCTTTGTTCAAATGTCCTTCTACCCAGCTGTTGCTTCTGCTTCCGGCGCTGCTGATCGCGCTCCTGGTCGTCGCTGCCACCCGGTGGTTCCGTCCAGATCGCGCCAAACAGCCGCCCGGTCCCTGGAATCTGCCCGTGCTCGGCTACTTGGCCAGCCTCGACCCGCGCGTGCCCTACAAGACGCTGCAGCGCCTGGCCGCGCGCTACGGCCCCATCTACCGGCTGCGGCTGGGGACCGTCAACGCGATCGTGCTGTCGGACGCGGCTCTGGTGCGCGAGTGTCTGCGGCGCGACGAGTTCACGGCGCGCGCCCCGCTCTTCGTGACGCACGGCATCATGGGAGGCTACGGTGAGGCCCGCGGCGACAGGTGAAAACGAAAGACTTAAGGAACGAACCTGGCCACATTTGTTTTCACCACAGAACCACTCGCCCCAATGTAAACTCTCTCTCCTTCTCTCCCGGACAGGACTCATCTGCTCGGAGGGACCGATGTGGCGCGACCAGCGGCGGCAGACGATCGACTGGCTGAAGCGCCTGGGCATGACGAGGAAGCTGGGACTGACGCGCGATCGCCTCGAGCGGCGCATCCGCAAGGGCGTTGACGAATGTCTGCAGGTAGGAGGCAAACAATCGATCGATCGACGCGATCTGCGGCCGGTGACTCATGGGGTCTGGCCGGCTGCCGGCATCGTCGCACTCATGAATGAAACGTGCGAAACCAGCCGCCGTTTGACGAAAATACGGTCCAGACGTCAGCGACCGCAGACCGCAGACCGCAAAGTGAATGTGAATGTCCTTCGACGCTTTCAGCCCCCCCCCCGTTCGATTCACTTTCAACGAACCATCTGCCCTGCATAATAATGATCTCTCTGTCTCTCTCTCTCTCTCGTGCAGTGGTTCCGGACCGACGCAGATCGCGAGCTGGACCCGCTGCCCGCCCTGCAACACACCCTGGGCAACATCATCAACGACCTGGTGTTCGGCGTCACGTACGCCGCCGACGACCCCACGTGGCTCTACTTCCAGGAACTGCAGGAGGAGGGCCTCAAGCTGATCGGCGTCTCCGGCGTGGTGAACTTTCTGCCCTTTCTGCGGTGCGTTTCTGTAGTTGCCTTCTCAACCTCAACCTCAACCCTCTCTACCTCTCTCTCTCCCCCTCTCTCCCGGCAGGTTCCTCCCCTCGAACCGCAGATCCATCCGCTTCCTGCTCGACGGCAAGGCGAAGACCCACCGCATCTACGACCGCATTATCGCCGACTGCGAGACGCGCCTGCAGCAGCGCAAACCAGAAGAAGCCAGCTACGATTCGATTCTGGAGTGCTTCCTGGCCGAGCGAGAGGAGCGACGGAAGTGCGCCGACGAGGCCACGAGGGCCACGGTGTCGACCTTCTACGGGCCGGAGCAGCTGCGCCATCTGCTGGCCGACCTCTTCGGCGCCGGCGTCGACACCTCGCTGACCACCCTGCGTTGGCTGCTGCTCTACATGGCCAAGTACCCAGAATGCCAGCGACGTCTGCGCCAGGTGCCGAACGCTCCTTTTTGAGTTCTCGCCCCCCTCTTTACGCCCTCTTATTCCAGGAGCTATGTCTGCTGCCCCCGGACTCCATCGCGCTCGCCGATCTGGAGTCCATCGCCTATCTGCGTGCCTGCGTGGCCGAGGTGCAGCGCATCCGATCAGTGGTGCCCCTGGGCATCCCCCATGGGGCCGTGCGCGACGTCGAGATCGACGGCTTCCTGATCCCCGCCAACTCCATGATCCTGCCGCTGCAGTGGGCCATCCACATGGACCCCCAGGTCTGGCCCCAGCCGGAGCGCTTCGATCCGGGCCGCTTCCTCACGCCCGAGGGCGAGTTCCAGCAGCCGCCGCAGTTCATCCCCTTCCAGACAGGTCGGTGGCGAGCCCTCGAGCCCTGCTAAAAACTCTAACTCTAATGTTATTTCTCTCCAGGCAAGCGCATGTGTCTCGGCGAGGAGTTGGCTCGCATGATGCTGCTGCTCTACGCGGGCCTCGTCTTGCGCCACTTTGAGGTGCGGCTGCCGGACGACCCCGAGCTGGACATGGAGGGCGAGTGCGGCATCACCCTGGCGCCCCCCGCCTACCGACTCGTTTTCACCCCCACCCATGACTGACCACCCAGAGAGAAAAGTAGCTGGATTAATGTGTCTGGATTTTCAATATATTTTATGCATCATATTATTCGACATTGGAATATCTCCTCTTTGTCTTTTGTCTTATGAACTAGGGATTTGTGTGATTCGCTTACGTGGCTAGGGCATTAAATATTATATAACAACAAACAACAATGAAGATAGAACGTAGACATAGAGTGGAGTTAATTCTTCGATTTACAATAAACACGACTAAACTAGTATTTACAGGGTGTTTCTTTCTTTCTTTCTCTCCGCGGTTACTCTAAAGATTGGCACAAACGAAGCGTGTGGAAAATTTCCCACTAACTTCGAGTCGGAAACTTACAATTGCTAATCGCGCATGTGAGTTGGTTATGGATGTGTGAGTGTGTGTGCATGTGTGCATGTGTGCGTGTGTGTGTGTTGGTGCATTGACGACAACTCCAACTATAGCTAAATCTATATATGTACAATATTTATTCGCGACTTCTGTCGCTGGGCATACAACTAGACCACAGATTATAACGTAGCTAAAACTAGAACTAGGGCTAAGTAAAAATATGTGAACACAGCGTCTTGGGGTCGATAGAATAGAATTGGTCTGCTTGCTTTTGCATGCTTGTTTTTGCACTTGTTGCTTTTCGCTCTCTCTCTCTCTCTGCCTTTGGCGCTCTGGCCTTGGATCGATCCATGGCCAACTTGTGGGGGTCAAGCAACAAAATGGCGGGTGGGATTCAAAATCTACGCTTACATCTGTCGAGCGGAATATATTGCTCCATGTAACAACATCATGACGTCACAACGTCCTACGATATCTCCGCCTCTCTCTCTTCGTCTCACTCTCTGTCTCTCGTCATCGCTGCAACTCTCGTGTTTTACGACTTGCGTCTGTAGGAACAAAACCGTGCTCTGGCGCTCTCCGGCTCTCAAACTTTCTCCCGTGGCCGCTGCTCGGCGAACTCGTCGCCCTAGTCGCTGGCCACGGCGACTGGCTGCCTCTCGGACCCTTGGCGACTCCGCTCTCCGGAGTCGCCGTCCTCTCGCGCCGCGTTCTGCCGCTCTGGGCTTCCTGGGCTCCCGCTCAGTTGGAGCCGACGTTGCGCATGTGGTGCGGCTCGGCGATGGTGCTGTTGATCACCAGCGGCCGCGGCGTCAGGCAGACCTTGAAGGACTCCGGCGTGATGGTGGCGCCCACGTTGCCCTTGAGGCTGGGCAGCGGCTGGCCCTCGGGCAGGGTGATGTCGAAGCAGTGCATGAACGAGGCGAAGAAGAGGAACAGCTCCATGCGGGCCAGCACGTCGCCCAAGCACATGCGCCGCCCCACGCCGAAGGGGATGAAGTACTCGGGCTTGCGCACCTTGCCCTCGCTGTCGATGAAGCGGCGCGGGTTGAACTCCTCCGGCTTGTCCCACAGGTTGGGGTCCATGTGGACGCTGTTGATCAGGGGGATGACGTGTGAGCCGGCGGGGATCTTGTAGCCGTTGACTTCGACATCTCTGCAAGGAGAAGGAGAGGGAGAGAGGGAACATTAGAACTGCAAATCGAACTCGGAATAGTGGTGATGAGGTGATGATGATGGAAGAGGAGGAGGGGAGACGGATTTCGCTTTCGACGCCGACGACGGTGTTCTCGGCGCTGAGATCATTGGCTACGGATCGCATGGCGAGGCGTCGACTGGAATGCGCTGGCAACAGTTCAATAGAAACCAACCGACGGTTGTCGCTGCATCGCATCACGTGACACACATTCGTCGCCGAGTTCGTTCAACCGCACTTGTTGTCGCACCGCCTCGGCCGTCCCGCCCCCGCACGAGCCACAGCTCTCTCGTGACTTCCAGTGCAGCGCCACGACCAACTGCGCAGTGGCTTTTCAGCTTGTTGGGGCTTGGCTCAGCCCCACATCGGGGGGAATCGCGGGGAATCGTGATCCAAAGCCAAGCCAAACCAAGCCAAGCCGGCCGGTCTAAGCCTGTTGATTGCATTGTGATCGCCACAGGTTGGAGCAGCAACATTGTCCGTACTTGTGGCTGGCTCGTCGTTAATCACGTGCGTTGCCAGCAATTGCCAGCGAAGCAGAGCGAGGCGTAGAGAGCGAGATCGAGCGAGACTGAGGGGCGATAGATGGCGAGCGCGATCGACGAAGTGATCTCGGCCGATTCGCATGGAAATTTGCGACGAGGCAAAACGACAACAATAACAAAGAAATGCGAGACACTCGCCTCCAAACTGCATACAACACGACGATAACCACGACGCACATGGGACGCACGGACAGACAGACCAACCGACGGACAGATGATCGACAAACTTGCATCAAGTGCGTTCGCAATCATGCGGGAAACTAGGACAAACTACGCACTTAAGCGGAGGAGATAGATTACGAACTGATTGACGAATGGATGGACAGACGGACGGACGAACGGACGAACGGATGAACGGGCAGATGGACCGACCGTCGATTGGATGACACTGTGACGGACACCGCCGCCGCACTGAGGCTGGGATTCAATGAACTCTGATGCGGAGCGTGAGGACAGGGCCAGCGATAGAGAGCGAGAGAGACCGCACGAGAAATTATATAATTCAATCAGAGTCCGCTTGCAGCAAACACTGCCGAACTCCGCCCCTCGCCTTGCGATGCACACTGTTCAATGAAAATTTTCATCAATGAATGGCAAGAGAGCGAGAGAGCGCCGCAGGAGAGCGAGACGGAGGCCGTCCATTGCCATAAGGCGAAACTAGTCGCGCTCGTGAGGCCACGTCTAGGCGAACGGAGGCTCTTGACTGGGGCTGAGGATGGGGCCGAGGATGAGGATGGGAGGCGGTAGTGGGAATGTTTCCGTGGATGGGTGTGCGATAATTACCTTGTTGGCGAGTGCGTTGTGGCCAGCGGGACGATGCTCGAGCGCCGCATCGACTCCAGGATCGTCGACTCCGTGACCGGCAGGTACTGCAGGTCCTCGATCGACGGCAGCCGATGGCGGCCGACGACCTGGTCGAGCTCCTCCTGCACCCGGCGCATCTGCTCGGGGTTGCGCAGCATGAACACGTTGATCCAGAGCAGTGTCGTCTTAATGGTCTCCATGCCGGCCGAGAACAGGTCGATGATCACCTGCACGATCTGCTCCTCTGTGGATCGAAAGGAGACGAGGGACGTCGATTAGTTCAGAGTGCTTTCGCTGGGGTCTCCGTTGGTAGCGAGGAGCCAACAGATTGAATCCAACCCAACCCAACCCAAGGCGATCTATGGAACTTGACTCACCGTGATTCTTGCCGTCGAACAGCTCGGCGCCGCGGCCCTCGGCCTTGGCCTTCTCGATCTCGACCAGATAGAAGTCGACCAGGTCGCGGATGTTGCTGGGGTCGAAGGTCTTCTTGTGGTCGTCGATCACGTCCTGGTAGAACTTCTGCATCTCCTCGCGGTTCTTGGCGATCTTGTTCTTGGCCGTCAGGATACTGGGGAAGTACTGCACGGTGGGGATGTAGTCGACGGTGTGGATCTCGCCGAAGAGGCGCATGCCCTCCTCGATCAGGAAGTTGAAGCGCCGGAACTTGGGGTCGTCGATCGAGAAGCGCACGGACATCATGATGCTGCAGATGACGTTGCTCACGGCCACGGAGATGGCGGGCGCCATGTCCATGGGCTGGCCCTCGGACACGCGCAGGTTGTGGATGTACTCGTGCACCTCGGCTCTGTGCGGAGAGGAGGGGGAGATTGGGATTAGTTGTCGCTCGGGGCGCTGAGGGCTGAGGGGGGGAACTCACCATGATGCGCTTCTCCATGACGTGCTTGCCATTGCCCATGTAGGTCATGCCGAACTGACGCAGCTTCTCGTGCAGGAAGCGGCGCTGGTCCTTCCACAGCTTTCCGGTGCTATTGATGATGCCTGCAAGGGAGAGGGAAATGGGATCATTAGTTGTGGCTCTCTGGGGATGTCAAAGCGATCTTATGTGATTGAGCAGTGGCGTCGGGTGGGCGAAACTCTCTATCCTAAATCAGGTGAAACTTTTGCGACTGTGCGAACATAAGGCTTAATAACTATATCAATAACAACAAAAACAATTACAACAGCCAGCAATCATGCATAAAATTGCGCTCAATTAACGGCAAAGGAAGAGCGGGCGAGACGGAACGGGATGGGCTGGAAGCGGATCGCGGGCAAACATAATAAAAAGCGAATGAATGGGAAAGATTACAACACAATCCGCAATTTATGATAAAATAAAAAATTTGGCAATAAAACGAGTCAGCGGAGAAAAATTTTAAACTTCATCGGAGACCGAAGATGAGTGCGAAGACGATGGAGGAAGAAAACAAAAGAAGAAGCTGGAATGCGTGGAATTATTTTAGTTTGCCTCTCGTGTTTCTTTTTGTTGTTGTTGTTGTTGGATTGTTGTTGCGTTGTGTCGCTCGTTTTGGTCAAACTTTAATTGAGGTAGGCACAACAACAAAAACTATAACACAACAAAGAGAAAACAACAACAACCACAGGAACAATAATAACATTATAAGCAACAACAATAAGCACAACAACAATAAGCACAACAACAATAAGCACAACAACAACAACACAACTAAGCCATTTCAATTTAATGTTCCGCCGAGTTAATTATTTAAAAACGCCATCAAAATTGCATGAAATTCCGACACAACAACAACAACAACAACAAGAAAAACAACACAAGTGGAACCGCGAGAAAAAAGTCCGACGTCAAGGTAAAAATTTCATGGGTTGCCCTACTTTTCGCAAAGTACCGCGGCCCATCGAGAGGCGCTGGGTCTGTGGAGTGAGCGTCTTAAGACGACTTTAAGCAGTGGCCCCCTCGTCTCCCCCCCCCCCCTCCTCCTTCTGCGCCAACAATGATAATGGAAGCAGCAACAACAACAAAGTGCGCGACCAAAGTAAAAGAAATGAAATAACAATAACAATAATAAAAACGTGATTTGGTCAGGGAAATTTGTTGCCCGTTTTGCGAATGCAAGCAACGAAACGTGATTAAGTAAATATCATTTACAACAACAACAACGACAAATACTTGATAAAATAAACAATGGCAACAGCAACAACAACAACAAGAACACCACCATCGACATGCGCTAATTGACAGCCGAAATAAAAGTAATATTCGAAAGAGCGAGATAACTCGAGGTGAAAAAAAAAACTATGTATGACTGCCACGGAGAGAAGGAAGAGAATTAGTGGGATCGCGTGAAAGGATAATTATTTAAATTTCTCATTTGGAAATATCTAAAACTCTACGTGAAATTGATTGGATATATCACAAATATAATTTTTCGAAATTTTGAAAATTGTAACCTTTTTCCAAAGAAAAATCACAAACACAATCAAAAAATTGAAAAATTGAAGAAAGAATGCAAGAATCAGATTTTTTGAAAATTAAAAAAAAAAATAGAAAAATTTTGAAAATTCAAGCTACAATCTTTAAAATGTTAATGAAACTATTAACGATTTTCAAAATGCATTTCTCGATACATTTAAAATTTTTCAGAAAAACAAAAATCACAAAGCAATACCTTAAAGGAGTAATGGAAAATGCTGACTATCGGTTATTTATGAATTTACGATTAAAATTTTAAAATTTAAGACAAAAATTAAAATTCACAAGCAAACGAGCATTTTATAAATTTTCCGAAAATGTAATACATTTTCAAAATAAAAAACAACGAATATTTTTAAGTTTAATCATATACAAAATAGAAATATTAAACGCTTCTAAAAATACACGCCGAAACACAACATGCACAGGTTTATAATCGAATTTTCTAATAAAACTAATAAAATTGAACTTGCACATGGGAAGGAAGGAAAAATGTTCGCGCCACTGCTTCTGAGACTGCGGCATGGCGCCGCTTCCCCTTCCGGGGCGACACTTACCGAAGCCGTTGAGGGTCTGCATGAACGGCGTGTCCGGGCGCCCGGTGAACTCCTCGCGCCGGAAGCACTCGCGGATGAGCTTGTAGTCGCTCATCACCACGGTCAGTTGGTTGCCGAGGCGCGTCGAGAAGAGCGAGCCGTAGCGCTTGGCCAGCTCCATGAAGCGCGTGTGCTTCTCGTTGCCCATGAACAGCAAGTAGCCGATCACCGGGAGGCCCCAGGGGCCGGGCGGCAGCTTGCGCAGCTCGCCGTAGAGCCCGAGCAGCCACTGGACGAAGCTGATCACCGACAGGATGCCGAGGAAGACGAGCAGCAGGTGCTGGACCTCGTGCGTTTGGAACTGCCGCACGAGCAGCTTGATGAAGTACGAATCGGCGATCATGCTGGAGGCTTTGGGTTTTCCCTTGTGTCTCGCGTCTAAACTGATCGCTTCTGATCGCTTTTTGGGATCCTCACTCGGATTGTTTGGGGTGTTTTTGTGTGACAGGAAAGATTTTATGCAGTTCTCGACATTTAAGTCCTTTGGTTATCAGTGGGGAAAACTTCAAATATTTTTTTTTCTTGATTTGCTTTGTTTAAAATTTGTGTCAATTAAAATTTTTCCTGCACTTCACTTTTGTATTTTGAACTTTATTTTTAAATTTGTAATTTTTACTTTGTTTCAACGATCATGGCTTGATCTTCTGAGTCTCTTGTTTGATTTTAAAATTTCAATAATTTTTGTCTTTGGTCTCTATGCGAACGACTGTTCCGAGTTATTTTGTAGGTTGGTTGATTTTTGAAAAATAGTATTTTTTAAAAATTTATTTTACAAGTTTTACTCTGCGAGCGAAACGACTTCGCGTTGCGATAATAGATTTCGACTAATGGCTCGTTCGTATGTCCTTGCTACTTTTATAACGGCCGACCGCACGATCGACGTCGTTCGCTGCGATCGTGCGAAGTGTACGAGCAAGATCAGCTCCGAAATTCACGAGCCAACCGAGAGCCGACGGTCGAAAGCGGCTCGGCTCGGCTTGGCTTGGCGCCGACTGCCGACTGCGAGTGAGTGGCTGCGTGAGTGAGAACGCTGGCTTCGCTGGAGCGCGCGAGCGAGTGAGTGAGGGAGCTGCCGTCGCACGTTGTCGCTCCCGCGGCGGCGACGGCGGCGGCGGCTGCATTGAGCGATCGGCGGATGCGTCCCACGGCGAGAGCGAGCGTCAATGAGTCAGCGCGCGAGTGGGAGAGTGAGTGAGTCTGTGAGCGAGCGAGTGGCAGCTCACTACGCAAGTGGACGAGTGGCGACATGGAGCAGGGGGCGGGTCGGTCGACGCGGTGCTAACTGGGCTCAAAAGTGGGCTTATTATTCCGAGACCAACACAGCGAACTAGTTGTTAACAAGACGCCAGCTAATGAAATTCATTTGTTTTCTTGATTGAATAATTTGGTGGGAAATCAGTTCGTGGTTAAAAAACCTCAGGAATGAAAAGTTGAAGAGTTTTTCTCCTACTCGAGATTCTAAACTCCGACGCCAATTGAGTTTGGTCCCGCATCTCGGCCCATCGAACTTCGAACATGTTTGAGCCGCGATCTCAGCTCGGTTGGCTAGAGCTTTAAGCTCAAAATAGCAAACGACTCTACTCTATGATCACTTAAATGGACTCTCACGGAGAGTGAGCGATAGAGAAGCAGAGACAGAGAGATTAAGAGAGCGTCGATTAATTCCGCTCTGAAACTCTTATCAGTACAACGAGCGCTGATCGATGATATCCACGACGATCGTGGGTGTATTCGGCGATCGAGTGCGCTTGTCACCACAGTGGCAGTTGTCTGTCTCCCTCATGCACGCCACCGTCTCGGTAGTTCGCCAGCACTTGCGTCGAATTCGGCGCCGCTTTACTAAGGTTTTCGGGTTATCAATGTATCAATGGGACAGGTTATCACGGATAACTGCGCGTGGTTCTCTGATTTGCAGAGGGATCGGAAAGAAAAAAGTCATCGATTCACCTTGCGTTTAGGTCGAGGTTCTACAAACGACTCTTCGAGAGTATTTCAGTGGTCAGGAATTTCATTCAGCGCTTCTTTTCTGGTTGATCATCGATCTGTTTCGATGTCATCTCTAGGGAAGCCGGACGTTGGAGCTAGTCATTGATGATCTTGTAGATAGGAGACATAAATTTCAGCTCCATAACTCGGATGAACGGTGAGGCCAGATGCAGATCATCGGCATGGTGCACAAGAGTTGATGAGACCTTAAGCGAGCCATGAAAACGACAGCAACAGAAACAAATACAACCGCACGAAGAACGCATTGCCGCGGAAGCAGATCGACCGTCCAGTGTTGATATAACAATTTGCATTTGCGGTCAATGACACAGCCTTCTACAAGTATAATAATAGCAAATTTCAAAAAAAAAAACACATAATTAAACACAAAACTATAAAACTATAGCAAAGCCATTGCAGCTGCCGAAATAGTGGCATAGTAGCGAGCCAACCCATGGATTTGTACGTGTCAGCGCGAATTGCATTCCAATGACTCCCCAATAAGCCCTACCTCGGCTCGCTCCAAGGGACGGCCTCGACAAGCGGCGTGCTCGAATCATTTCGCATGCCATCTTCATCGCCACGATGTTTGTCTTCTCAAATAAATCACTATAGAAGGAATTAAAAGAAGTACCTTTAATATATATTTATCAAAAATCATATTTTTCCTATGTGATATAAAAAATAAAAATTATGAAAAATAAAAAAAATCACTTTTTAATTAGTTGTTTTTCGAATAGAAACAACACCACAACAACAACTGCTGTAACAAGTTGAGGTTGTTAAAATTGATAAAAATTCTACAGATTTGAGCAATAACAACAACAATAACAGCTGCTACTATAACCCCAGCAAAAATGTGCACAAAATCACAATCAAATCAAATGCAAATTGATTTATTAATAATTTGTTTATTGTGATTATTGTTGTTGGAGGTTAATAAACTAATTTGCATCTGAAATGTTTTGTGTGAATAATATAATAAAATCTTCCACTACTGTTGTCGTCACATTCAAATATATTGAGAGAAGTAGACTTCGAACAAATTCTAAGGCTGTGATTAGCAACAAAAACAATGCCAAAGCAACTGCACCGTGCAGCAACAACAACATCGATGCGAAATTCCCAATTCTCATCTTCGAAAAATCGCCTCACATTCCGTGTTGAGCGAGACAGGAACGAGGACTGAATATCATCGATCGATATGATATGAATAAGTTCATGATTCATACACATTTCTTGAATAAATGCATTACAACAAGTTAAAGGATATATTTAGTCCAGTACATACATATGTAAGTAAGTATGCTAGCAAGGGGATAAGGGTATAAAAATCGAAAGTCTGTGTTGAAAACCTGGTTTCGCCTGCGAGCATCTTCGAAAACATGTCGAAAATGTTGCCGAATTACGAACAGTTACGCGAAAATGTCACCTGTCTGCGACCGCGGGGAGAAGGGGCGGCTCGGCTCGGAATCATCGCAAAAGCGTCACAACAGGATCCGAGATCAAGGCTGCACGCGCCGCTCTCGACCGCAGTCGCCGACAATACTGGAAGCAATAAAATAAATCAGACGATCAGAAACGCGTACTTAGAGGAGCGCAACACAGCACAGCAAAGCAAAGCGAAAATAACAAGAACTCGCGACAAAAAAATATATTAAACCATTGGGGTGCATGAGAAGTATACTAATGGAATTAATAGCCATTATCTTAGAATGCTTCTTGGTTCACATTCAAGGTCTCTATTGCATCATAATCGAGTCCGCACAATGAGTTGAGGAACTTAAAACAAAAAATCTTACATTTTTGACACTTATCACAGAAAAGTAATTTCAAATACACGAAAACCGAAAAAGCACATCACGTAATCCTAACGAGATATTTATACTACTATCCCAACTAATGAAAAAACAAACTTCAGAACATCGCGTCGCCTCGTGCATCTCAATAATTCATGCGAATTCATTAGCGTTAAGTCCACCACAATAACAACAATAACGACTGGTCGTCTTCCACAATTGAAATTATTTGACGCGAATCCGAACCAACTGGATTTCGTCTGTGTCCAAATGACACTGCAACTCTCGCACAGACAGTCGAAATAAACAAATGCGAGCTCTTTATCCTATAACAATCGATGATTAGTGAAACAACTTAAAACCCCAGAACCTGTACTGAGTGTACTCGAATCGACGTTGCCTCGATCGCTTTCGAAGCGATCGATGACGCCACCGATCGAAAATACAAAGTCGAAGTCTAATAAAAAAAGTACATAGTATGGAATACTTTGGTGGTCCTTTCTTCCCCAAACCATTCTGCGCAGAACATGAACCCAACTCAAGCAACCAAAACTGCCGCCTCACCCAGTGTAGCGCCCGATAACAAATAGCTTCATGAAATCAGCTTTCATTTGCAAGCTGCATTAGAACTCGTCTATTCTATTTCAAGTTTCAAATTAATTCGAATTTGAATTCATAGTCCGATTCGGCCTTCACAAGGTGTCACTCACTCCCATCCAATTCATTTCGTTTCATTTGATTTTATTTTATTCGACTTCTAATAAGTTAAATATTTTATTCAAATTGTTTCGATTAGTTATCTGTTTAGATTGCAATTCAACTCCCACTTTGAATTCCTCATCCGTTCGTATGTGAATTCCAATGATCAACGTGCTCAGAGACACGCCCCTCCGAGCACGAACGCCTTTATAAGTAGTTCCTCAATTGAACTTCCATAATAACTCCCTAAATATTTTGATCTATGGTTATATAGGAAGGCTTGCTGGCTTTTGATCCTACTAAGTCTACAAGAAGCGTCCACAGATAGAACCAACCGGTACAATAAAATCACCCAGTGGTATCCCTAGGAGAGGAAAAATGTGGAAAGCCAATAAGCAGCTACTATAACGAACCCTTCCAAGCCCCGAAGAAGACTCAGATCATGAGTTCCGAACGTGTCTGTTGCCAAGTCATGGTCATGGCGAAGCTTGAATAGACGGCCGGCCAACAGACAGCAGTTCGACGACTCGGCTCGCACAGCCCATGAGTCATCCATGTTCCTAGCGAAACAGCGAAGAAAGAGACAAAACAACGTGCATGGTATTGGAATAAAGAATGAAATGCGAGGAAGAGGAAGGAAATCGCAAGAGCAGCTCCGGAAAACAGTTTCGCGGAATTGACAGAGAAGCATTTTTGTTATCGTGTTCTGTTTTCCTTTCGCACAACCTTCAGGGGAGAGGCAGGAGCTGGTGCAGAAATAGCCAAGCGATTAGTCATGGTCAAGCGAAGGTCCTTAACAGGAATGTGGAAGCGTGGAAAAACCCTGGGGGGAGCTGGCGAGGATGCTGTTGATAGAAACGCATTGATGATGAAATCGGCGCAGGTGAGGTAACTGACTCTTTCGTCATCTTCCACCGAAAGATGCCGTGCAGATATCCTCGAAAACCCTCCGAGAACAATCTAGATATTTCCAGTCGAACGACAAACTGTACCCGTAGAGGTGCCGATTCCGGGGTTCGAGGAAGCGATGCCAAGTGTCATTACCCCCGAGGTGGCGACACTGGCAAGGATATGGCGAGCCATTAGAGGTCGGTACGCCGTACGCCGTACGCCGACAAACACTTAGTTCATTGAGAAGGGAACGAGCAGCGATATTTGGTAAACAATTCCTGGAATTTCAGACACCGTTCTTCAAGTGGCCGGTAGGTCCAGGTCGTCCAGACGGTGGTCCTCCTACTTTTCATTGCTATTGTTGTTCTTTCTCTAGTGCTTGCTGTTGTTGTTGTTGCGACTGTGTCCTTTCTGGTGAAACCCATTGAGCGATTAACAACTGCAACAGCAGCCGTGCTGGGCCAATGACCTGCTCAAGGACAAACAGATCAACAACAGATCAGCGCCCGAGCGCAGGCCGATCTCGTCCTCATGGAATTTTCCTCTGCCATCCTTGGCGCTGACGGTGGCAAAGCGACAGCAGCGACGGCGGCCGGTGGCCACGGGATCGTGTGTCCCTTGAGTGAGGCGAACGTGTTTCTGTCTTCGGGTCCTTCGATGTCCGCCGGCGTCGCCGCAGCATCGTGTTCAGGAAAGTTCTCGGCCCGGCCGAGCGGGACGGAGGATCCTTTGCAGTTCAATGACTCCTTGGCTTGGTTCCTTGTGCTCTGGCAGCCACTTCGTTCTCCGTCCGGACGGCCTTCGCAACTTCCAGATGTCGTCTGGTCGGTGAAGAAGCCGTTCATCCAGTCGCCCAATGGTTCTATTTGTGAATTCTTCTGTCTTGTATCAGATTACCATATTCAATCGACGCTGATGTTTCTGGTGTGTCTTTTTTTCTTCTTCTGACTATTAAAAACTCATTCATTCCATTTCACTTGCCATTTCATCTCATTATGTATTCATTTGTTCGTCAGTTATTGAATCATTCATTCATTCTTCGAGTCTCGCACACGGCGATCGATACTTTTTCCGGAATTTTGGCGCTCACACATAGGAGTCTCCCCACCTTATACTGTCCAAGTTGTCCTTAGGTCGAAGGATTCTTCCCTTTATTAGACGCCGCCCTGTGAAATGCTCAATGTCAATGTCTGCGATAAATTCTAGGAAGGCTCCAGAGAGAACCAGAAGACTCGGGGAAAACAATAAGAAGCGGACGAAGAAGACCACGACGTCGAAGTGTCGTTTCCCCCTAGCGATTACATAAGTCAACGAACGCCTCAAGGTTGGCCCGAGAACTGTGGAATCCGATTTAAGACACAATATAATAATTACTATCGATTCCGGAGTTCATTGCTATTTCATTACAACAACCAGAACTGCGTGGAGGCAGCAACTCCAAGCACAGAACAACAATAACAATAGCAATAACAAAAACAGATACAACACCATCGACAATAATAAAAACATCAGCCAAACGTTGTAAACAGTTGCTTCTACAAGCGGCCTATGACGCGCTCCAACGTCTCACGTCTCCGAGCCCCGAGCGCGCCTGCCGAACCCTTCGCCGTGCCACCGGTGACGGAGCCGCCGAGCGAACCAAAGTCCGCGTCATGAATCAGCTCCGGCTAAGGGCAGCTACACCTGCCTCCAGACCGATCGCCGTCCCGAGCCGTCTCGCGTCGGAGCCCCAGCCTCCCAGCCTTCTTCCAGTCGTCGTCGCCCTTCGCCGTCCCATTTACATTTTACTACGAGTTGTTTACAAACAGACCGCGACGATGGCTCCCGGGCTCGAGAGTTGGCGCAGGGCCGCAGCCACCACGTGGTGTTCTGCAAGCGAGTGGTGGTGACACCGCCAGCCAGACACACACACAATCACACACACACACACCTTGTCCAAAGCTGGCCAGACGTAGGACGATCGCGTGTTTGGCTGGGATCCAATCGGATTGGCCAGCGACGATCGGAGTTCGGCGATGGGTCCGGTACGGAATGTGGTTCTGTCATGTTAATGAAGTTGTTGTTTGGCCCGTTTGTGTTTTGATCATTTTCGTGGAGATCGATTATTTTTGTTGTTCTTGTTGTTTTCGATTTCGATTTCGCATGTTTTCAATTTCATCAGAATGAAAACGAGTAGCTCGGCTCGTCTCTGAATTCTATTCCGGCAGTTTATTGAACTCGTTGCCATTTTCGGCATCTCAACCACCAGAAAGAAGATGAACGAGCCGTCAATGACAAGAACAACAAAAGAACAGCCAGATAACAGAGTTGCCACAGTTCGAGACACTTAATGACCCGTGGCCACCCACTTCGACAAGGGTAAAGCCATTATGATATTAAGAGTATCGAAATAGTGGATAACTAAGTTTTGTTTAGAGACGATAACAATAAAAACAAGTTGAGGAATATACAAAAAAATCGAGATTTTATCATGAAAACAATTTATAATGGGTAATGGTTGAAAATGCGGTGAAAAGATACCTGTGCGAAAGTGTGGGCTTCACTCCCGATCGCTGGCCCGATGAACTCCAATCCTCCCCTTGAACCAGAGACTTGAATTCGCAATATAATGCCAGCTTGTTGTTTACTCATCTCCGATCACCGCGAGGTATACACCAAATACTATTGACCGCCAGTGATATTGACGTTGTCGCATTGGAAGTCGGAAAGAAATTCTAGCTTCATAACAATTCGTGACCAGGAGGTTCATTGACTGTCCGGGCTGTCAACGAACACAAAAGTAACAACAAATTCACACGGAAAGTGCAGAATTTGTGAAAATTGAACTGCTTAATAAATGAAATCAGTTGTTTTTTCCTGCAGAGTTCTTGTAGTAAACACGCAGTCAATGAATGCTACGTACCGAGGGGACGGAACGAAAAAAGGGAATGGAATGTGGCAAAACGACTCCTCTCCTCCAATGAAGCCACCAATCGTCCCCAGCCGTTCCCAGGAACCCCAAGAATAAAACACAGGGCTTCACAGGTTGACAGGAAAAGCAAATAAGTGATTAAGAGAGCCGTCGTTGCCTTCTCATTCTTGAAATAGGGCTTTTGACTGGCTCGCACCTTCCACGCCCCCCGGTTCCTCCCACCACACGGTGTGATTTTTTCCGATTTCTTCTTGCCTCGGTGATTTCCGCGCCATCACGTTGTTTACGCCGGTTTACGTTTACTTTTTGTTATTCTACATGGGCATTACATAACGATTTCGCCATGCCTCGGCCGCTGTTCAAGGCCAAAAGGACGGCGATAGAGATTTATTGGCATGTGATGTATGGCCGTGACTTCTTTCGAGAATTCTCTACCGCGAATCCATTGAAAGAATTTGTAGAAAACCGACTTAAGTTGTTTGTCTTCGTCTTTTGTTCTCGGTTTCGTTCTCTGCCACCTCCCGGCCTTCGTTGTCTTCATCTTGCGTAAACAATTTTTTCTTATGAATGGCGTAGTAGCAAAAGCATAAGAATTCTAAAAAAAAGAAAGTAAAAATTCGCAACCAACTGCGTAGATGGACGACCGTGGCGAATTTCTTGGTTTCGCACGCGCAGTGAGTTTTTATATTCGAGTGATTTTTCCTTCCCCTCTTCCCGCAGATCATACTTGCTAGAGAACTCCGCAATCGATCACACAGGGGTCAACTTCGACTCCCAAATGATACTCCTACGATCTTGGCAAAGACTCGAAAACCATCGCGATATCGGGGTAGCAACCGAGGAAACGACGCACCGCGTGTAGCATAAATATGCGCCTTTGTAATCTTCAAATAGGTCAATGGACATGGAAATCGTGGTAACCTTGAAAACGCCGCCAATCCAATTTCGAACCCAAAACATAAACACAACACTCGGCTCAAAGAGCTCCGTCGACCAAACATGATCCAAGCCGCGCTAAGAATGCGATCGGTTCTAATGGCGGCCCAATGCGGTACAACCCAATGGAGAAAACATCTCGGCGGACACTGGCCAAGGCATTGAGGGCGCGAGGCAAGAATTGCTACTCCAAAAGGGCTCGGTGGCTGTGTCGATTGACGACGACGGCGTGGAGGCACGGCTGGATCAGTCTGCCGCATGCGACCCGTTTCTCGCATGACGCTGTCCCTGGCACTGTAGGGTACCGGCGGCGGCCCAGAAGCGGAGGCGATGCGTGTTGGCCGATACATAATTTGAAGATAGTAAAAAACGAAACTATTTCCTCGAATTCCACTTTGCGAAATATTCTAAACAAACGTGGAGCCAGCCGCTCGGCGACTGCGTCAGAGGAATCGCGTGGAGCGGCGTCGCCCATTCAAGTGCCGACCAGAGACACGGCGGCTTGATCGATCGACATCCGGAAATTTCGCATATTTCGGGGCTGGGCGACAGGTTGGACAGGGGCCAGCGGCCAGAACGCGTTATAAACAAACGTCACCCGAAGCCGTTTACGCTGGGCTGGGGTTCGTTCGTCTACGCACGATGGTTCGCACGCCATCGATCGGATCGTTTTTTGTTTGTTTTAATTGCCAATTAGAATAATTTAGTGTCCATTGACGTTGACCAGATTCGCAAGTGTGGCACGATAAAGTCGTCGTAGTAATGATGGGAAGGGAACTTTGTGCTAAATTGTGGTCAGGTTTTTTTCCCTTGAAGACCGTGCCCTGGTGACATTTCCATGTGATCGATTCTGGTTTCGGCCTAGGGATCCATTGCGGGGCTCTTGGTTTCGTTTGATCTAAACCTGATTTTGGGACGACTTTACAAAAATGATGGAAAATTAATTTGCTTTAATTAAGAGATAATCGCGACCTACAGCAGATTTCGTTCGATAGTATTGAAACCTCCAGAGAGAGAAAATACTGCCTGGGTAGAACTTTTTCAAATGTTTAGGACTTCTAGCGAACTGATGGATGAACGATCGGACGGACAGCTTATCAAGCAAATAGATTTTGCATAATTTAAGCAAAGCTATGCACATATCTTTCGATATAAGAATATAGAAACGCAATTATAGAGTTCGAAATGAAAGAATATCATTCGGAATTCGATTCTGCGATCTCTCAAAGAATCGCACGCCGGTTGGCGTTGGGGGCGGGGGTTTACAATACCGGGTATTGACGATACTTTCAGTCTTAATCAGGTTCATTAGCCGACCTTCTAACAACAATGCGGTGGAAACTCGTTTATGGACCCAAGATGACGTTCGGCTAGAACTATGCGCAGGTGTATGAGCGGATCGACTCCGACTCGATATGATACGATACGACAGAGCCGCATGACCGACGCCTCACCGTATTCGGTATCGAACAGAATCCACGATGACGGTGAGTTCAAAATCTCAATTGCCGGAGCGACCGGGGGTCCGGGGGCGAATCTGCGGAGACGACGACTCCACCCACCCGGCGCAGCGGAGTTCATTGAATGGACGGCCAGTGGTGATGGCGGCGATTCACAGATGAAGGGACGGGTCCGAGTCGGAAATGCAATCAGCTGGATTGACATGTCAAGGAAGCGGTTAATTTATGGCCTTCTGCCATATGGACTGCTCGGAGCAGCGAATTCATTCCCCTGGCCACGGGTCCGCCGCGATAAATTCCACAAACGAGGAAGATGATCGGTCGACAGCGTGTTGTCAATAGGAAAATATTGCATTGAGTTCCCTCAGCGGGTTTATCACAAGAGAAAACAGAAGTCAATATTGTATCGGATTGGCGAGATTTTCGTTATCAATGCGATTTGGGGTTCCGAAATCATCTTCCGTGCGGGGGACGAAGTTGTCAGCGAACCAAAGAACCGAGAGCAATGCCAGACAGACAGACAGAATCGAATATCTATGTCGCATGCACCACTCCCATCACTAATGAGCCCTAATCAAGTTTGAAACTTACCAAATCTAGTGTAAGTCACATGCTGACCCCTGGATTACGACAGCATCATTCAGCAGTTCCCGCGATAAGCCCAATCGACCTCAACGCCCTGCACTTTTCCATCTAAATCTATTTTAAACTTTTGTAAAAATTAATTATTGATTATTTCATTGACCTCTTGCATCCCTCGCTCACAACGTAGTGAGTGTTGTACTTGTGTGGAAATCTGATCGCTGCGGTATTGCACAGTGGAAAGTTATTGAAACTCGGGTCCTGAAGGCCGTTCGCGAGTGAGTGCAATTTTTTTTCTATTATTATACACATAGTAAGAGGAATTTCTATGGGGTTTCACCTCGACTACAAGCGTCCCTCGAACGTCACCAGATTCCCGAGGCCGCGTGCACCTAGATCCTGAGCCGAACGTCGCCAGCTCAACCCAGCTCAGCCGCTCCTATCGAGGGGCATCAATCCATTGATTGCGAGTCATTGACTGGAAGTCATTGATTTCTTTATGCTCTGGGGAAAACTGGAGCGAATTGAATTCATTGATCTCTGCTACAACTACTTACACTTACACTGCACTCACACATGTTCAGATCCGGCGAGTCGCTAGTGATTAGAATTATTGTTTTACAAAAAGTGGGCCGGTCCCTCGTTAGCATGAGGTTTGTGTCAGCCCTGCTTTTCCCTCGTAATTCTTGGTGAGGAATGCTCTTCGAGATCATATTCGGAATGAAAGAAAGAAAGAAGGTCAACTTTTTTTTCTACACACAGGACGAAGGTTTGTTTCATGGAATTGATTCGACAGAATAAAAATTATGTTTTGGATTATCGAAGAAATTTGTTTGGAAATTTTGCAATCGCGATTTTTTGAAATAAATTATTAAAACGCACTTCTCCATTATCAAATGGAACTTGAATTGAATAACAAATAAAACGTATGATCTATTTTCGTAACTTATTTTAATGCTCTTTGTATATATGTATGTATTTGAGCATAGTGTATATTGGTAATATTTTCAAGTTTCGCAATAGAATACGAAGAACTGCAATCATTAGCGGCTCCCGGGAACCAAAAGCACATTGTGTTTTTCTTATCAATTGACGCACGAATGTGTGCGGACAACGCGTGTTTCACTCCCAAGTGAATCATTAGAGATAAACAAATGCGGTTTTACTTCGCATTAGAGCATTTCCAATCCATGGCGACACCAGTTGGAGCCGGTTTTCATTGGTGTACAAAAGCCACGAGGGAAATCGAAGAAGGCTTCCACGAAGTGTGGAAGATCGGGGTAGATCGGATCGGTTGGTGTGTATAGATAATGTTGGAAGGAGAATAATTTGATTGTTGGAGAGGATTCCTTCCTGAGACTACAGACCATCTACAGTTAAAAGACTTCAAGCAAGGATGTGGTGCATTTGTAATATTTTACACCAATGAAAATATAACTACAAATCTAACTATGAAGAGTCCAAATGGGAAATTTATGGCAAATTTATACTCTGCGATGAGACGAGGAGTCCGTATTGTTTTATTGAATACCCAGAGCAACTTCCAACTCGCACTCAGCCGCACACGTGAAATTGCATTAGACAATTAATTAAGTGACAATCAGTTGTAGAGAGCAACGAACGAAGTTCGATGTGAAATGATGCTGAAATTAAAGCGTCTGCTGAAAATGAAAACGCGATGCAGTCGACGCGACTGGACGGAGCCCTTGGGATGTGGGTCAATGTAGGACGCGGAGCGGGCCGAGCGAGCATCGGTCGATAAGCGGCGGCCCACGTCTCGGCAAAGGTTCCCAGAGGTATCAAAGTTCTCAGACGAAATTTGATTTTCGCGAGCGTCTCCGACGAATCGCCGCGGCCGAGGGTGATAACATCCAGCAGATGCGATTGCAACAACAATGGCACCGTATTCCAACAACACATATGTATGCATTTGTGCATTTCCATAAGCAACGACAACAAATACAATAATAGCAACAAATGTAACGATGGAGCCGATAGCGAACGAGAAGGAGGAGGATGATGACTCGGATTCCACGCGATCAGCAGAACCCGGGGGAAGAGAAACAAAATCAACAACAAAAAGCGAACGAGTAACAAAAACAAACTGCAAACGCCGGGTTGCGATCGCGATGGGAACGGGGATGGGGAAGGGATGGGGATGGATGAGGCGATGATGGGGTGGGGTGGAGACGACGGGCCGAGGGTGCCTATCACACCCCAAGTGAATGACACTTGATTCGCTCCCGGTTGCCACTCGGTTTCTAGTTCCAGGTGTTTGACATTTGCTCCCTCGCCCGTTATCGCAGTCGGGGTGCAGCTCGAGCTGATCGCGCGAATTCAGAGTCCAGGGTTCCAGTGGCCCACGCGCGAAAGTGGAGCAGACGACGAGTGGACTACGATCGATCGATCGCGGTGGGATCTCAGATCGGAAGCGAGTGAGTGACGGCGAGTGGACTGAGGCAGGCGATTTGGTGACTTCTGGAGCGTATTCACTACCTTATTCTTTCGATCAATTGTATCGAATAAAACGATATTTGTCGATATTTCCATAGGAAAAAAGGTGTGATCTTTTAATTCTATAGCTTAAAAATAACCATTATTTTGGAACCCTGCGATCGCTGCGATCGGCGTGCAATGTCAACCCACACCGTGGGGCGAAGAGCTAGAGCATAGAGAGGTATCGCCTTTCAATGGGTTGAGGTTTGGTTTGGTTTGTGTTTTGGCCGGGATGGGGTTGTTGTAGTTGTTGTGGGATCGATTCACGAACACATAGACTAGGGCGGCGAATACGATGGTCATCGATCATGGTTTTGGGTCATGACAGTGGCAATGACCCAAACATCGAGCCAGCCCATGGTGGCCCAGAAAGGTCCCCGCCGCCGCGACCACGATCAAATTGATGATCACAGCGAATCCGGACCACCGGACTGAAGTTTCCTGAAGGGGCATTTCACAAAAGGGGGCGGCCGAACCTCGCACTGCATTCAACAATAATTTGAGAAACTGCAAGCGCAGCCGGGCCGGATGGAAAACTGTCCACAGTCTGTCTGGGTCTGGTGTCCATTGCGCGGCAGCACGTGATCTTTTCGAAATTTTTGACAAACCCTCCGAATCGGATCGCGCCCAGACATCAACAGGCGGTACTTGATGTATGTACGTGAGGTTTGGCAATAATCGTCGGCGGTTTCTTATCGTCATATCATTGTCTTTTGTTTGTTTGTTTTTTTTTTGTTTGTTTTTTTTTTTGTTTCTTTTGTTTCCCGGTCAATTGGTACGACGAGCCTATGCTTTCAGGGGCCTAAAAAGTTTAATTTTGGACAAAAGTGAAAGTTCCCTTGCTTAATTTCGCCTCAGTTTTTTCTCAACACTTTTTATTTGAATTACTTTTGAGTGGGTTTTAAGTGGATTATATAATTGTCAATTGTTACACTTTGTGATCGTCGAGCCTATATATTTTCGAAAAATTGCTGTTAGTTTTTCTCACAACTTTTAGTTGACTTGTGCCTAAATCGTATGAAGAAATTACTCACAAACGATATTTATAATAAATGGTTAATTAAATTTACTTTTTAATGTGAATAGTTTTCATTAATTAGAATTTAATCTTTGAAACATAAAATTATAAAATATTTTAAAAGTAATTTTCGAAAAAAATCTCGAAAATTAAAAATGAGTAAACATTTTTTAGAAAATTCGCAAATCGTGGAGAGGTTTGTCTGTCCTTCCATATCGATTAAAGTTGTTTTATATTAATAAATAAAATGTTCAATACAATTTAATAATAATAAATAAATAAAAAATAAAATATAAAAGTTATAAAAAAAGAACAATAAAAAACGTAAAAAAAATATGTTCGCTCGAGATTCGTTCGACGTCCTGAAATCAAGAATTTGGGAAGTTTTCACCATCGCGCCCATTCACAATAGAACATTGCGATGGTTGCGTTCTCGGCTAAATGCCAACGAGCAGTTTGCGAATTTTTCGACAGAGGTCACATGTGCTCCCAATGGCGGAAGTGAATGCCGAGAACTTTTTGCTGTCGCTGCTCAGCAATAGATGTCGCTCTTGGATTTTTGAACAAATTTTGTTCTTACGCCCTGTGTCGTCGTAACTCCGTTGCTATGTTGTTTTTCTGTTGTTCAGCATTACATATTGTAAACAACTTATTGTTGTCGCGATTGGAGTTCTCGTCGCTTCTGTGTTGACTCCAAGGTCCGTCCCTTCAAACACGCCGAAATCTGAGCTCGCTGTGAACGA
Source organism: Coelopa frigida (assembly GCA_017309665.1). NCBI lineage: Eukaryota > Metazoa > Arthropoda > Insecta > Diptera > Coelopidae > Coelopa > Coelopa frigida. The sequence continues at coordinate 13,079,193 of CM029564.1, read as the reverse complement.
ATGTTCGAGCAGCTTCGAGAGACGAGCCCCAGACCGACGACAACAGCTCCATATCTCTCTGACGATAGGTTTGTCTGCTCTCGGCCGACGTGTGGCTCGCACGGGCCGATCAGGTGTTTAACAATTCCTAGCACAGGTTTTGGGCGGTGGCGGCAGCGGCAGCGGCGGCGTAAACAAAATTCGGCGAAATTCCACTTCAGTCTTGAACGACAGCAATAACAACAACTAATGACGACAACTGCAGCCCCGATCGGCGATAATAACAATGACAACAACAGCCAGCAGCAGCGACGAAAAGAGCAGAAGCAACACAATTCGAAAATAAGGCAACTGGTCAAGGTCGCCGGCTCTAGTAGCGACCAGCAACAGACGGCACGAGACGCACAGCAACAACACCATCACTAAAATCACAACAACGTCGATAATATCGGCGTGACCAGCGGCAACAGCGACAACAATAACAATAACAATCGACCACAATAAGAAAACAAGAGGTTAATCATGACTAAAACAACAATAACATAAACAACGATTTTAATAACCATAAGTTAGTTGTTATTGTTGTTTCCGACACCACAATGCACTTCGATCCGGTTGAAATTTCAAAATGGCGCCCAGCGGTTGCGTAATTCAGTGGGGGACCCTTGCAGTGGGGGGAGGAGGTGGAGGAGGAGGAGGAGGAGGGGGCGGGGTCCATAACTGTAGTTATTTACCACAATACGTGCCGGCCTTGAAATCCTTTTTCTGCCTGGTGACGATCGCTGAATCATCATGTTGTTATTGTCGTTGTTGTTGTTGCTACTGCAGCTGCTGAGGCCGGTTGGCAACACGTGGCTGGTTGGTGGTTGTTGTTTTGTTTTGTTTTTGCGGTTTTTTAGTCGTTTCGATTCGTTTGTTTGTCTGTCGAAAAACACGCTCCACGCGATTCCTTCGAAGCGCAATAATATAATTTCATTTAATTTCATTCCGCATAAAATAATTCATATGCTTCGGAGCGAATTCCCGCGAAGAAGCCCGAAAAACGCCGATGCGACTGGGAGGCGATGGAGCAGCCGGTGGACCGGTTGGGTGACGGTTGCCATCTGTCAGCGGCGTCTCTCGAGGGCTCATTGATCACCGCACGCACACACGCGCAGCCGGCGTTATCAGACGGCGGCAAAGCAGAGACAAAACAACACCGAAAATCAAAATAAAAACCTCATTAAAATAAAAAAGACATATCAAAATAAAACGAACTTATCACAATCAAAAAAGTAATCAAAATAAAAAACTTATCAAAATAAAAACAACTTATCAAAATAACAAAAAGACAAAAATAAATAAAAAACGTATCAAAATAATTCGAAGACCGAAAAATACCGGACAATATTTTGCGCAACTTCTGACCATGATCCGAATTGGATTCCAAGAAAGTCTCACGAACGCCTCGAGTTGATGCAATCGTTCCGAAGAAACAGCAACAGCAACAACATGAGGAGCAATTATAATAGCTACAACGGCATTAACAATGGGAAAGAAGTAGGGTAGGGCTTCGCCGAAGACCAGAAGTCGACCCGAAATACAAGAAGAGCCGTTGTGACAATTGGCACGTCGTGCCGAGGACAGACAGCCAGGAATGCTGTGGACGGACCGAAAGGCTGCGGACAGACAGAAAGGCTGCAGACGGACAGACGACTTGCATTCACCCGCATTGAGTGAGCAGAATGGACTTGTGAATGAAAGGCAGAGACAGGCGTGAAACGCACGAAGGGAGGACGTCAAGTGCACGGGAGACGAAGTATGAATGAGAAGAGTCGGAGCTGAAAGGAGGACGACCTGAAGACGGAAGGACCCCAAGGACGAAGGCATTCCTCATGATTTGCTCCTCTCCTCGTTAACCGCTGCGCACGATTGGCCCCGTAATGGTGTTAGTGATGTTGCTCAGATTGTCGTTGTTGCCATTGTCGGGGGATAGTTGTCAACGCTAATTGCCATCAGCGGTAATTACTCCGGCGTCGAAGCCGATTGTGCGCCGACACAATCCTTGTCCTTCGAATGAGCTGCTGCAGTTCTTGAGGTGTCGAACACATCAGCCGTAGGGTGTTTGCTCTGGTTAGTATTAATGAGCTTCTCATTGTTTCATTCAATTGAAGACGAGAGAGAGAAAACACACCCAATTTGAATAGCTTTGATATTCGTCGCATCCATCACGAACACATGTCGGCAGAACATTATTCGAATGCTGGAGAGGACACCTTGTCCTTCAGTCCCACTGTAGGGAATCGAATCGTTGTTCGAATGTAGTCCCTGTAGTCCCTCGTCCTCTTCGCCCATCAAGGAATAATGAGAGCAGCCTATCAACACCCACCTCCGCCCACCATGCGACGAGGCCGTGACTTTCGCCGACATAATCGAGTTTACTGAACCCGGGATTAAAGCGGAGACCCTTCAAGTGTAGAGCCTCACCTCCCGCTTCATCAGATCCAATTCCGCCCACGAAACATTAAATCGCTGATGATTCGTCGCTCGGCTTTCGATTTATCGGCGCCACAGCTGCCGTCGTTCTCATTGCCATCCTCAACATCGATATCGCCGTCGTCGTCCTGGCTCTGACGATTGTTTTATTGGCGGCAACAGCTAATGAACACGTTCCACAAGGCGTTCCACTGAGTTTGTCTGTTTGTTTCTCTTTTGTGTTGGTGTTGGTTTTGCTGCTCTATCGTGTCGGCAATAATTTTCGCATTGTTTTGCATGAAAAACTCATTACTGTCGCATCAGGGCCCAGCGCGAGTAATATATTGGATCCCATCCTCTGTGCGTGTGTGTGCGTGGGAAGATCATTCCTCACCTTAACGATTGAAATTTGTTTTCCGCTCCCGATTCGCAGCCCCGGCGGCATGAAATGACTCCGGCTCCGTCCTGATCCCAGCCGAGAGCGGGCAACAGAAGGATCCGTCCAGCTGTCCTTGAGGCTTTGATTTATGGCAACGACGTAGGCGACTCGATAATGTCCTGGCGGAGGATCTTCTTTGGCGTGAAACTAATTGAATGGAGGACGCCGTGAAGCAGACAGATTTTACTCGAAGCAAATCAAAGGCTCATTACATATTTCATAAATGTTTGTACATGGTACATATGTTGGGAATTAGCTCGGAAAGGACGGTGGAACTTTTTCTGTCCTTGACGCAAGCAATTCCAAACGACCACTACTACACTGAAGTCCATCGGTGGAAGGTGGACGCAATGTGGCGGATATAACGATAATAGGAATTGTTCTGCTCTAGTTTTTCCATGACATATGGCAGCTCCCATGTACTATTTTTCTTTGGCAAACAACAACTTCCTTTAACTCTTGTAGAATATTTCTGAAACTAATTCGAACACATAATAATAGAAGGAGTTCCCAGTGAAATCGCGCTCTTGGAATTCAATCTGAAGTAGATGACTTTATTCGTAGTTCACAATAAGTTGAAACAACAATAATGCTTTGAATTATTTTCATATTCCTCATTATCATGAGTGTTCTTATGTACAGGTATTTTATATTATCGTTACATATACAGCTGAATTATTATTATTATTGGATATTATCGTTTGCGAATTTTGCATTCAACACGTAATTTAGACGAAGAAGGAGATTTTCTTTGAATCAACACTAGACCTACTCTGAGAATACAATTATACATCTGCTCTATTATTGTTTTCTTATTCGATATTCAAGTTAAAATACGTTTGCGACCGAATCCTCAATGGAATTCTGTCAGCCATCGACTTTTGGACTTCCTGCGGCCCTCCGTCGACGTCCTCGTGCAGGACCTTAAAACTAGGGGTGAAATTCAAAAAGAGTTCTTTGCCCTTTAAGGAAAGAACAAGCGAAACCTACAGAGTGAGATGTGCGTCGTTGTGTGAGTGTGTCGTTGTTTGAGTGTGTCAATGGGTGAGTGTGCCGATGTGTGAGTGTGTCGTTGTGTTTGTGTTGTTATTCCTGTTTCAGCGATTGTTGCCATCACAACCCGGTATTCGAGGGCGCCCTGAAGCGCTCCATCATCCACAACCTCGTCCTTAAGTGCGCGCTTAAACAGCCTCCGCCCCCTCCCGCGGCCCCGCCGCCGACTCCACGATCACCGACCGTCGCCCCTGGGCGTCTCATCGACGCGGACTCTCGAGCGTGTGGTTCGACAGCACGGTGACGCTGTTGGTCATCGCGATCGAGTTGCCGGCGCCCGAGTGCGAGCTCGTGGTCTTCGGCCGCTTGCGCCAGAACTTGCCGCCGTTCAGCTGGATGCCCTTGAAGGTGTCGAGGAAGGCGCGCCGGAAGCCGGCGTTCATGAAGCAGTAGGTGATCGGGTTGCAGCAGCTGGACGAGTACGCCAGCAGCTGGAAGAAGCTGATCGAGGTGTAGTCGATGTACTCGTACATCGCCGGCCCGATGAAGATCGCCACCGTGTTGATCACGTACAGCGGCGTCCAGCAGATGAAGAACTCCAGCACGAGGACGAACAGCATCTTGACCACGCGTCGCTTGCTCTCCAGGTTCTTGGTCTCGTTCGACCTGTGGTGAGATAGAGGTAGAGAGTTGATTTGGAAGCAATAGTCTTATCATAAAAATAATAAAAATCGGTGCAAAAGTACGTCGAAAACAACAAACCACAAGAGGTCCTTGAAGAACTTGTCAGTTACTACAAATATTCTGAATGCTTTGTCGGAAACTAAAGATTTCTGGAATCGCCGAATGGAAATCGAGGAAATCGTGGGTAAACTTTGGCAGAATTTCCTTGATTTTCCCGCCCATAACGTGCAATTGTTTCCATTATGGGATTCAATTAAAACTTGAAAACCGACGAAACGCCTCAATCAACGTATTCGAGTGTCTTTTCGCGGACGTGAAAGTTTTCGCGGATTTAATTACCGCCCGCATGGCTCTCATTAGCCCTGCCTGCCGCACCTTATGGCGAATGCGAATTCGTGCTTTCGGAAGTTTGTTTACTTGAAACTTGAATGCCCTTAGTTTCATTTCGAATAATTATTGTTTATAACTTTCAATTTGAAAGGGCAGAGATGCTAATAGTTTGATATTTATTTGTCTCAAGCACGATAATTTGTCCATTCACGTCGATGTCGTGAAATGTGAAATCAAACGCAGTTCTTGCGATGCTGGAAAATTGCCGGAAGCACTTTGAAAGTGTGAAATTTTACGCTTCGATTTGATTTGATCTGAATCAATTCAATTCGTTTCTTGTCCTCCTGGTTAAATTTACATTCAAATGCAGTCAGTTGGAAAATTACCGCAGGACTCACGCCATGGAGGATTGCGAAATTTGCAAATATTTGCACTCAATTACGGCGGGCGTGCCATTGTTCCGAGCTCGATTTGCAATTCAAGAAATGCCCCCCCTCACCCCGAACGGACGTCCGCCCCCCTGGCCGGTGTGCATGCAACTCACCTTCTCAGAGCCGAGTCGGTCACGCGGAGTGTTGGCGTCAACGTCGACTTGCGCCGGTCCCCATCCAGTAGTTGTTGTTGCTGCTGCTGCTGACGTTGCTGGTGCAATTGGAACCGCTGCTGCTGCGGCACGTTTATGACCGTCATCGACGCGGCGCTGCCCCCGAGCGCCGACCCGCTGGGGCTGCTTCCCTGGCCGACGCCGCCACCGCCACCATCGCCGTTGCTGCTGCGTCCAAGCTCGACGTTGTTCGATCCCCGATTCAGCGACTTGACAGAGGCCGAGCGCATGCAGTAGAACTGCTTGCGTCCGTCGGTGAAGAGCTTCCGCCGGCTGGACTGCGAGATGTCGTCTGCGGAGACAAGAGCAAAAGAGAGGAAGAACGACAAAGTGAGTAAGAGGAGCAGAGTGGATGAGCATTTGATGTTGAAACAGCAGTCGAGTCAGAGTCGAGTTGGAGTCGAGTTGGAGTCGAGGCGAGTCGAGTCGAAGGCGGATATGGGCAGAGCTGGGTGTGGCAAGGGCGGAGAAGGACGCAAGGGTGCAGAGGGAGGGAGCCAGGACAGGTGTGGAGTGTCGGATGCCCTGTGAAATGTGCTCGCGACACAGCACGCCTTCTCGCTCTGGGCGCCGGGCACACGGGGTGCGATGAGCGATGGATGTCCCGGTAGAACGGAGACCGTTACGACAACTGCTCATTTGCATTCAACACGACGCAGTGCATGGAGGCTCATTAAAATCCCTCATCCCAAAGTGGACAGTCGAAGGTGACGGCGAAAAGAGTCGGGCTGTGGGACGATCCGGCGGACTCCCTCACGACTTCCTCGTTCAGCACTTTATCAAAACTCGTGAAACATGCAATTCGCATCAGACACCAACTTCTGCTGATGCACATTCTCGGCTGGAAAACGGCGTCTTGGACGGGCGCCAGGACGACTTCTTCAGCTTTCTGCATGTTCTCACCACGTCGCAGAAAGTAGTTCTTTGTCGATTGAAATAGATGTGTAAACACATTTTATGCTCGCAATTTATGACCCGTCAAGACAGCAACGCTTCGCCGTCGCTGTTGCAACATTTCATGAGTCACATTTCAATAAACTCGGTCGCTCAATCGCTCGTCCCTTCCTCGTTCGTTCAAGAATCAAGGATCCAAGGCCCATCTGGAAACTCCTACTTCGTGGCAATACGATTATATTAAAACCTCGACGTAAAAATCCCGGTAGAGAAAACAGAGACTTCGGCGAATGAGGTCGGCAGTTGAGGTATCTGTTAATTTCAATGGTTCGAAAAATTGTTGTTTGATCCCGGAATAGACTGCTTTTTTCAGATGGATGTTCTCAAAATACGCCTTCATTCTACTCCAAGTTATGTCAATAGCTAACAAGTGATCCAGGATTCCTCCGCGGAAGTAAGTGTTGCTTATCTTCCTGTGTTACTGGAGATTCAGAGGTCTGTGAGAGCATTCTTCGTGTAATCCAAATGTTTATTATTCATGAACCTTGTGGAGCTCGCATTTAAGTAATTTCATGCAAATTGGTCTCGTTGGCACTTGCCAAAAGTTAATGATGGTATGTGCTTCAGAACAATTAATTGAGTTGAAAAGGAATCAATCAAATTCCCCCCACTTCAATAGATAATAGTTGTAATTCAACAATATTTAATTACATTAACCACTTATGATTTAAGGAATACGGTAAATACAATGGCATTTAAATAATCAAAATATGTGAGAACTCGCGTGAGCGAATGAATGCAATGTTTGTTGTTGTGCCCCAAATAGAGAAACGTGTTTGTCTGAGAAAATGTTGCAGGAAATTACGAAATAACTCATGCTCGTGGTTTGCTATTGAGCTGTGTGTGTTTTTGGCCACGACTGCGAGGAGAATGTTATCAGCGGTCCCAACCAGCACAAGCAGAGCACGTTCATAACAGTCTCCATTTCTCCGCCTCATCACTTCCATTCCTCCTCCTCGTCTCTATTCTTCCTCCTCATCTCCATACATCTCCCTCATCTCTATTCTACATCACCATTCGTCCTCCCCATTTTCGTCGCACTCTTTACCATAGACCCTCGCCTACCGCGAGACGGGGCTCTTTTTATGCTTCTTAGGCGCGGAAAACTTTCCCCTCCGTTCTGCAACCGCAAGTAGATAAAGCATAGTAGTGAGGAAATAACCTTCACCCACCCGCCCACGAAGCACCGCTTTTTTACCTCATCGGGGATCCGTAGATCTCCGAACCCATGATATCGATGCTGCTAGAATCGGCGATTTGTCGCCATGTGCCAACTTCGTGCTCGCGATAAAAGTCACACATGGTTTCCCCCGTACCTGTCAGACTAATTTCGCTCCTACTCGAGGTCCATTATTATCCGCTGGATGCGTCATCTCCACAAGCAGTGAAGATGCCATCAAGAAGTTACTTGTGAAAACCCGCGTTACCATGAGGGAAATCCGCCACAGAGGTCTGTCGGGCGGACGGAGAACACGTTTACATAATTTCATCGTTCTACTGGGGATTTGCATAAGAATGGAATTTTAATTGTGCTGCATTCCGGATACTTTGTTTTTATTTATTCTCTTTAAGTCCCATTCACTTCCCTGCTCGGGGCGGGGTTGTTTGGTTTTAATTTCATTTGTTTTTCGGGCGAAGAAACGGCATGAAAGCGGAATTCATGACAGCATTAGCACAAGTTACAACAATGAATAACATTATCAAATTTGACAACAACAGCAATCTGAAAACACAACAACATCGGCTTGGATCAAGAGAGGGGAGAAGTGTGAATAATTTGGGCGGTGCTGTTGTTGTTGTGGGTTTCGCGAGAGTTGTTCTTTCGTTAATTTCGCGTAATTAACTGCGAAATGGTCGAAAAAAAGGGACCGACAATGTTGCCCCTTATCATCCATCTATCCGGCAACACTGGCGCCTGGAGTCTTTCGCAACATTTTCCCAGCCAATGTCGGGAGTCATTTGTCTGCGTCGTCTCGCAAGACGAAACACTTTCTGGGCCAGGAATTTCCTTTGAGCCGAATAATTCGGGAAAATTTTGATTCTCCCTTGGTTTAATTAGTTTCCTGCAACTCGATTAAAAGCGAGACCTTTCTGTTGCCAAGATTGTGGAGTCTGAAGTTTAAAGAATGAAGAATTTCTGTACTTTCTGTTTCTTACAGTTAAGAGTTAACATTGTTAACATTTATACTATTCAACAATTGTATTTATTTTTATTTTTAAATTCTAAATAGTTATTGTCGGAAAGTACAGCTCAAATTTTAAAATAATAGAATATCCACGAGCAGGATGTTAATGAAATAACTGTGAATAACAGCGACGAAATATGACGAAAATAAACACGAAATATGCATTAAATGTCGATGCAACTCGACGTCAGAACGCAATTAAGTCGGATAAGCTGCGACGATGGACGAGCGGGGAGGGAGGACAGTGGGGTAATGTTGCTGCTGTTTAGGCCACGGCTCCGCATTCATGACTTTTGTTTTGGCTCTGTTCACTCCTTCCTCCTCTCCGTCGCTCGGGTCATTCATTCATTCATTTCATTTCATTCTCCAACCTTCCTTCATTCATTCATTCATCATTTCGCTTCTTTCTGCGGCCTGCCAGCTCCACTTGTCATTCAGTTCGCGACTGAAGCATGAATAATGATAATTAAGTTGTGGCGTTGTGGTGGTTGGCGCCATTGTTGTTGCTTTCGACTGCTCTGTTGCTGTTTATGAAGTCGCCGTAGTCGTGTGTCAAACACTCATGCCCCCGAGCAGGAGTTGCAGTGAAAGGAAGTATCGGTATGACGATGATGAACTTTCATGGCTGGAAGGCAATTTTATGAACCGGAATGGTTACCACAAACACCAACACAATTACAATTGTGGAATTCCTCTTGACCTCTACTTCGCCTCGCTCACCACACCAAAGAAGCCCTGAAAGAACTCGCACATTTCGAGGAATTCGTCAAAGGGCTTTGGAGAATCAATCGATTGGGCAAGGCCAAATTGCTTTTGTTGTCTGCCGCCGGTCAAACGCCGACCCGAGATACCAATGCAGTTCTTCCAAAGGGATCCTATCGATGCCCAAGTGGCATTGTCACAGCCACCACCACCCGGATCGGAATTGACATTGCAATTGAAAGGAATTTGTGGCAAAATGTCCACATTGAGGGCGATGCCAGTTATCCGTTTCATTGGGTCGTGGTGTTGCTCAACTCAGAGCAACAATCACTGCCAAAGGCTTCCAGTGAAAATGACCACCCCGGCCTAACATGCGAACGGACGGATTCCATTGATTGGCTGTCAACGCAGCCTCCTGGAAGAGCTCTCACAGGACTAATTACGTCACTTCCGTTTCAGTGCTAAGTGCTTAAATAAACTTTCGCTTTGACGGTCGACTGTGATGGTAATAACAAAAAATATGAAGAACAACAACAGTAACAATGCAACAACAGTAACAATGCCAACAACGCCAGCGATACAAACAAAAACAACTTCTCGAGGAGCCGCATAATTTTGCTTTCTGAGTATCCTCGCGACTCTGTTAAAGAGTTTGGTCGCCGCCCTTCGCCCACCACCTTTGAACCCCTTGGACGGTCCACGTCGTAAGGAAAGTTTGTAAACCTGCATAATTAAAATTGATTGTCGACACTTTGTGGGTCGCAGTCAGAGGCGGAACGATATTTGCATAAATTGGTCCTTTATTGAATGATTTCCAGTAATTTATGCAATTTGATTAATGGGCGCCTTCTCTGTTGAATCGTCGCTTCACACCTCCATCGGCGTTGGCTTCCGAATTGCCTCGTCTACAATAATACAAATAAATGACCTCAAATCAAGGTTCATTACATAGATGACGGACGAGTGAATACCGTGAAAACTCTCACAGACGGACCGGAACCGCAATCACAATTTTCCGCCTAAATGGAATTGTGATCGTTATTTTTTTCTATAAATTTTGAACTGTAATTCCTCCATATAATTCAGAAAACAAGTACACAAGATTATTAATTATTTTTAATTGTATATTTTTTATTTTGTATAAAAATTAAAGAGAGATAATAACCAATCAAGTAAAATAAGCTAATACCAAGAACGCAATGCGAGGTAAATGTCCTCTTAAGTTCATACTCCCACCCTCCCCTTGGAGCACACGAAACTTGAGTTATAAGAGAGCAGGGCTTTTCATGATATGATCCGCAGGCAATGCGATTAGAAACGTGGGATTCGTGTCTCGAAGACCCATTGCATTCATTATTCCCGGGGCTGCCTGGTATTTCTCCAGAAGTTCGTCCCGCTCCACCTTTGTGAAGGAGAATAGTTTTAATCTGCGAACGAGAACTGTTTCCATTTCGTTGCCTTTACTTCATGCGCCATCTCGCGTCTCGCTAACCCTTCGCGTCACGAGGAGAAGCTCCTGGGTAAATTGCACGACTTGTGATGGTTTTCCAGTTCGGTTCCTCGCACAAACTCATAAACAAGCCACCCCATCGTCAGTGTGTGTGTGTGTTCCCCATCTCGTACCTGGCGCCACGGTCTCATGTGCATCGTTGGAGCCCTCTGTTGTTCTCGGAAGCCGACTGAGCTCACCTGGCAACCGTGTCACCCCCGAAGCCCCCCGGGAATACCATGAAATAATTTCTCAGAAGCACACTCGGCAGACGAATTCGCGAATTGATTTATTTTCTGTTTGCGAAATTAAACCTAGCTTCAGACCTTCGAACAATGGCAGTTGGAGTCTAATGACATTCACGCCATCGTGTGGTTTTCTAATGATTGCCACAGGATTCATCTGACTTTTTAGTGAATCAGACCTAAGTTCCTAGAATTAAATCGACAGTCGAAAGGCTAATCGACCAAGAACCATGTGCAGTTGGTAAAATTCAGGACGCCTTCTTCGGCGAAAGTTCGAAACATGACGCAGGTCTACGGAGCATGCGATGCAATCACAGTCGGTGGAGGAGAGGACTCAAGCGCACAACACGTTAAGAGGGGAGGAGGGGACGACAACGTCAGCCGATGGTGGAAAAAGTTCACGGAGTTAAAATAATAATATGTGAGGAGAACTTGTGTGTGCCGCGTGTGTTCAACGACTCCCCGTATCCTTTCCGTAGTCCCAGGATTTCAATCAATGGTTGGTCTTTATTAATGGATCCTTCTTGGGCAGTTTCTGCACTCTCCACTCTCCACACACCCCCTTCCCTGCCAGTGGGTGATTGTGGTCTTCTTCTTCCACAAACAGTGGGTTGGTTGCCAACCTCGGCTACAATGTTGGCAATTGGTTCTCCTGCAGCTGCTTCCCCTGGGCGTATTTGAGCGAACACATTTTACCATGAAATATCGTTTGCCGGTCGTGGTCATGCAGGGAGCGAGGCGGGGCGGGGGAGGGCGGCTGCATCTTGCGTGGTGTGCAGCGTGCGTACATTTATAATCACAATTGACGATGGAGCCAACAGCAATTGAACAACAGCGATGGCGTCGTGCTCCACCACGGCAACAATATCCATCCATCATTGTTACCATTGCTCCATGGCCCATCAGCCTTCAGCCTTCTGTTGCCCGCTCTCTCAATGATAGCGAATTCTGAACACTGAAAATATTTGTGTAGACCGGGACAGAGATGTCGCTCTGTTCTCCAGCGCGACCAAGATAAGCGTCTCGTCGACAGCCATCGCAGCTGCAGCGGCTCAACTCGTCTCAGTGCATCATCGCCCCCTCCGCAGCCAGCCAGGTCCGTAAGTTTTGACGTTCCGTCGTCAACCCCATCGCCGGCTCCACCGTCGAGATCCACGATTTGAGTCCGTCCATCGTCATTCGTGGCGTTTTTCGTCGATTTGCTGCCGTTCGTGTCATCGAGAGATGATCAATATGTAGAGGCGGCCATCGTCGCCGTCTCCATTAGCACGGGTGGCGCCGCGTCTTTGTGATCGTCACGTCCTTGGCGGCATCACGTCCTTATCATCAGCATCACCATCGCCATTTAAAACACCATAACCGCCGTTTTCGGCATCGATGTCGTCAGGGCACGCAAAGCTGCCTCCCACCGCCTTGTGAATTCTTCCATCCACACGAAATTTTTATATCCGATATTCGACATTGATGTCTGTCAGTTGTCGCTTTGGCTTGTACCAGCAATTGAGATGAGGAGAGAATCATCCTGTTTCTGACACCAGCTAATTTCATTTCAGCGCTAAACTACGAACTTAAACTATTCACTTCCCGCTGGTGTATTTCTGTTATCGATTGGAATTCAATCGAACGGACAAGATCGGATTCGTCCCTTGGGCGTTTGCTGAGAGAGGGACACAATTTATTGCAAGAAAGCAATTTAATCCATGGCAGCAGGCAGCAGGAGCACAAGCAATGATACTACGACGACTACGCCCCTTGCATCATCTTCTTTGGCAGGGGGTGCAGAGGTCACAGACCGCCCAAGGGGTCACCACAGTAACAGCTGGATGTCGCCACCACCGGTCGGACTCGGAGGAATCCACTAGGAATCGAAACCTGCTCCTGTCGCAGTTGCGGGAATGTACAGGCGATACGAAGAGGGCGCGTGCATGGTGGGCATGGTACCTCAGCAACAACAACAACGAATCGCGCGACGATAAAACGAAGCTTTCTTTGAAATTTATATTCACTCCACGACTACGGACAAAGTAGAAACGAAGATACAAAGGACGAAGACAAAAGGAACTTCTGATGCAACTGTGCAAGAAGTAGCCACAGGCCAGGGAGCTCCAGATAAGCCAGCATTTTTTCCGATTTACATAAACTGCAGGCGCCTAGCTTTCCGCACGCTGCTCCCTCGAGAACCATCGGTCGGAGCGAGACTGGGGTCGTTGGCAACGCCTGCTTTGTTCGTGCCTGGTTACGCAGCTTGCGGGGAGGGCGCAGAACTCAAAACTACTGGCGAATCGTCGTCCAATCGAGCAGAACGCGGTGCTCCGGGCCGGAGACGACGTCGTGACAACGGTTAATCGATTGTCTGTCTCCCAACAACAGGAGAAGACAGGAGCTAACAGACATATCAATTCTGATGTGCTCGCAACAGACGAATGCATTTCGGAACTGAATTTCAATTTGTTCTCGATACTCATGTGCTCGCTCTTCTTCCCAAGAAGAAGAAACCTTAATGGAGGAGAGTGAGAGACAGAGAGAGAGAGAGAGAGAAAGAGAGGAGGCAAGAGTCATCCTGTTCTCCTGTTGATAGTTCATGGCTCGTTCAATACCTCGTCCATGACTTCGGTCGAAAGGAGCGACGTCCGCCGCAAATTCAAATCTATTTCGGCCACCAGATGGCGTGTGGCTTCGCATGGCGCAGGCGACGCGTCGATAATGCCGACGTCGGCGGCGTCAACGGAGATGGCGTATTCGATTGGATTCGCAGAATTCAATAGAAGTACAAAAGCACCACATGCACAACACGATTTGATTTCATCTACAGTTCTCAGATCTCCCTCAAAATTCGCCTCTCTCTATGCCGATTTCGCACTACGATTCTCACTCACACATTCACTGTGTGAGTCGCCGAGGGTCATGCGACCAATACTTCATGTACGAATAATTGTCGAATGGAGAGAGGGAGAGTCATGGGGTTGGAAGGGATGGAGGAGAGGAGGAGAGGAGACTGACGACGCGGTTGACAGTGGGCGAAAGAGATAGAGGCTTGCGGGCATTCCGAGCGACGCACACACACGCACTCGCTGCTCATTAACATGCACCCAAACCCAAACCCACATCCGCACACGGCAACGTGCGAGCGTGCTTCCGCGTGTCCCGGCGCCGCCGTAATCGTCGGGTTCCACGCGTGACCCAGGACGCATTCGATTCAAAGCTAACACGGCGCGTAATTGATGGTGATGTCGGTGTTCGTGTTTTTGTTGCAGCAGTTGATTTAACGCACCCACCTCATTTCCGATTTCCGGCGGAAGTGGCTCTGAATGCAGTGCAAAAGTAAAATAAGCCCGAAGCCGGTTCCGTTGGGCTGGGAATCACTTTCGGCACATGATAAACTCCTCATTCGTCGAAGCCTTGAGAGCCAATCTATTGGAAAATACTCCAGTCGCTTTAGCCTTCACTATTTTCAATTGCACCACTCTCTCTCTCTCACTCGCTTATTGAAAAGTGTCAGCTCACTCGGATTGTTTGGCCGCAGCACTGCTGGGTCCTTTCGGAGTCCATTCAAGGAGCTAAGCTCTTGTTTTAAGGCTTAGTGCCCTCATGTGGTCGCCGCGACTGTGCTTCATGCTCTGTGGCGAAGGCCAGTGCTTATGTCTGAGAAGGAAAGAATCGCATCCGCGACGTGCGGGCGATTAGAGCCACACATACACAGACACAAGCACACCCCCATAACTCACCCACCCGACCGCACTTTCCACGAAGGAAACCCGCGAAACCGAACTGCAAACAAACTATGGAAACGACAACAACTTGAATCGACGTCGAACTCGGTCATGAGTCGAATATCTTCCGGGTCTCGAAGAGGAGAAACGGCAACAATAACAAAAAACAAAAACAGCACATGTTTGTCTGCCTATCGCGAATCAGTGTCGAAATTTAAATTATAAACCCACAGAGCAACAGGGAATCAGACAACAACAGTAACAACTCCTCGAAGGAGGAAGCAACAACCACAAAGCGGTTCCCACGACACTCGGAAACGAGGTCGCAAAAAAGGCCCCAGCGCGACGGGGGGGGGGGGCGGACGAGGCATCGGGGACCTCGCGACCGAACGAAGTTGACATTTAACGACAGCCGAAGCGTGACAGCATTTTGATGAGATTTTTCAGCCGCAGTCGAGGGGCGGTTGGGGCTCCTCATGCGACACGCCGCGGACCAAGGACACACGTGGAGAAGAGAACGAACCGCGGCGGACGAATACAAAGGGAAATGAGCTCAAAGCGCGGCGAGTGGAAGGTTTCTCACATGAGGTCAAAGGGACGAGTGAATGATGCAGGGCGAAAGACGCGCGCGAGAGAAGGGTAAAAAAGAGTAAATCTCAGTTAAAGCTTTTGGAGATTAACATCCCCCACCCTCGCCCTTGAATTCTGCGATGCGCATTAGTGGAAGGTTCGCAATCGCGAGGACCTCATACGATGGCATCTCACGTCAACGACTGTCGTCCTGGGGGGAACGTCGACAACGGGTGTCTGTCTGAAAAACATTTCCAGTTCACTGAAAATTGATTCGAACTTTTCGTAGGATGCGAAAGCCTTCACGCTGGACGACCCAGTCCCCGTTTTGGTCGCTCCCACATACGCCTCCGGTCAGGGCCGCACCGAGTTACGTCGCGCGATCCAATGCGCCGCCTCGATTCGACCCGACTTGTTTCCCCCGCTCCGGTCGCATCACTTCGCTGTTTCCGGATCGGGTTCCCGTTGTTCTCCCGCTCGCATGGCGGCAGCAGAGGAAACGGGCGGCGAGACGAAGGATGCAATGTACGCTGAAATCGGATTGGAGAAAATGTCCCCATCGCCGCTCACTGTGGACGGCCTCAGATCCCGTTGCAGCCACAATGGCGTCTGAAATATCGGGCGCTCGGCGCCGCCGCAGAATGGCTCGACTGAGTTTAAGGGCGAAATTCGGTTCGATGTTCTCGGAAAATATGGGAGTTATGCTTACACGCCATTGTGACCATGAATCGGGCGAGAAAGTACGACCAAATGACAACAGAATGAGAGAGAAGGAGACTTGCAAATAACTTGTATGTGATCCTGGAGAAAATTACCGAACATTTATTTTTATTATTGTCGTTTCGCCCGTCCTTCGTTGCTTTATAATATATGAAGCTCGATTCTCCCAATACTGTGCAAGATGTGCCGAATGCCGAATGTGAGCAAAAGAACAAACAAACAAATGCAAATATAGATTTAAAATACGTCGATTTAATCGAATTCACAGCGGAAGAAAAAATAATCCGACTGTGCAATGTTTGTGCATGTACGTATATTTGAATGTCTGTGGGTGTGAGAGTGTGGTGCTGGTGTTTGATTCGTGAATTCGTGGTTTTTGCTGTGGGACCAATCCGCGGGTCGCCGCTGAAAGTAGGGAGACAATGTGAGTGGGAGCTGCATCGCAATCGGTTGGTGTTGGCAACACTGAACTTCACAGTGCCAAGAACTTGTTGCTACTTATATTTTTGTTCTTCTTGTCCTGGCAACTGTTGCTGTGATTTCAAATGTTGTTGCCAAAATTATTTGCAAATGTGCAACAAGAGCACGAACAGTTGCGAAAATAATCCCTACCGAAGCTCTCAACCGACCACAGTCAAGTGGTCGTAATCATCACCCACACTGACGGATACAATGCAACAACATTTTTCCGTTGCGCAATTTGCCGATGGTACTGCATGCTAAAAGGCCATTCATTAATCTATCGATCGATGCTGTCATCCTTCTACTACATTGTTCCCCCATCTAATCCGTATTCGATCGGTCTGCTTCTATAACTGCTGTAACACCTTTTACTTTATACACCCGTCACTATTATGGGCTTCTATAATCCTACCCTGCGGTCCCGTCATTGTCCTCTTCTGACGTCCGCTTTCACCACCTGAACTGCTCTCGTTTTATGTTCACCCTGTCCCTTCAACCAGCCTATACTACCGCCATCTACCGCCCTTCTTCTCCCCTTCGATAACACGTCGTGCTCTTCACTGTGAGTGTTTGGCATGGCGTTTAAAAGTCAGCGTAAACACGACACGTGAGTCACACTCACGGTACGGTATGGATATGGCTCACAGACAACCTCCTCCCGCCCACACTCACACATTGAGTACGGACACACATACGAAACTGGGCAAACACACCTGCATTTGAGCACACAAATCACAATCCACAAATGAGCGAGTCTGGGTGGATGGAGGTTTGCACGTGTGTGTGTTTGATGTTTGTGTGTGATTGCATTTGAATTGGATTCTGCTCTGGGCCGGAGCCGCCCCCATCCCGTACTCCATGCCAGTGGTCAAATAAATTAAGAATGTCACAAATTAATTTCGTTGATCACACAGTAAATCGTTGGAAATATTTATGTCGTATGAATCTCCTTCATTCCCATACCAGCCCACCTCTCCATTGTGAAGGTTTGGGGGGCATCGAAGGAAGGGGAGCAAAGCTATTGTTTCTATTGAAATGGAATCATTTGATATTTCCTTCGAATTCTCTCTCAATTGAATTCATGCATGTTCTTCGATTCGGGGAACCCTTGGAAGACCCCAAAGGATGAAGAGACATGTCTTTGAACATAGCTTCAAATGCATTCCAGGTCGTGGCCCGCCTTCGAGTCTAGGACCCCCGACAAATACTCACCGTAGCCTGGTTGCTGCTGACGTTGGCGCTGCGAACGCTGCTGCAGCTGATGCTCCTGCTGGTAGGCGTCGGGGTCGGTGTTAGCGATGGCGCCGCTGGAGCGGGCCGTGTGGCACCGGAACGACATGTTCAGATTGAATCCGGTCGAGGGCATCAGCGTCGTGGTGACGGTGGCCACGGCCTCCACCTGGGTGTTGACCACCTTCGAGCTGCCGCCGAAGATCATCGCGCGCTCGTTGCGCATTCCGACGTAGAGGGTGCGCGTGATCAGGATGTACGCGACACAGAGGATCATCAGCGGCAGGACGAGCAGGAACAGGTCGAGCAGGAGATTGTACGTGCGCTCGTAGCCCAGGGCGTCCTCCGGCCAGTGTTCGCGGCACTTGCGAAGTCCTGCGAGAAGAGAAGGGAGAGAAGAGGAGGAAATTATCAAATTGTTTACTCGAAGTGGAGGGAGGACAGACACGATTCATGATGGGGAGGGAGGACAGACACAATTTAGAATGGGGAGAAAACACAGACATGATTCCGGATAGGAGGAAATGCTCGAAGTGAATGGACAACAATGGACGGTGAGCGCCCAGCACCAGGGTCTTCTTTACGCCCCTAATTTCCTTCCTTCCTTTTGCATTTTCCCAATTATCGCCTCCCCTCTAGGTGCTTGGCCACACCTCGACCCGCCCCTGCTTCGATGGACCCCAGAAAGAGGGTTTCAAATGGTGGCGTAAACCGTGCTTCGAGGGCGGCATTAGCAAACCCTGTTTTATGGACCCGCAATTACGCTTAATACTCGTGCTCCGGAGCGGGAGGAGTTTGAGGAGGAGACGCGAGACTGTGTCGAGGGCGGGTCAATCGACGCTTCCTTTGTCCGGAGAGCAATGCGCCCGAAGCTTCCTGCTTCTCGACTGACGGCACCTCGTGCTGTGTGAGTGGCGACCGCCGCGGGACTCGTGGCAAAGGCCAAGCAGAGTAGCAGAGGACACGGAAGCGGAAGTTATGACATCGCACCATTTAAGGCAGCGATTACTTAATGTAGCGATGGAGTGTTTAAGTTCTACGAGCTGTGAGACTTCAATGCGAAATCATAATTGTATTGACTCCGCTGGAGGGGACGCGAAATGCACGCGATGGAACTGATTCGATGGACTCCTCTTTAAAGGCGTTCTATGGCGGGATATTAAATGTTCACGGACATTTAATTTCGTTTCCATCTGGATCGTAACACGATGCAATCAAAAAGTTGGCCATAGAAATAAATCACAAACTGCAAAAGTGGAAAATGTATTCATATTCGGATTGATGTTGGTCCTGTTCTTGATACTGTTTTCGTTGTTGTTGTTTTTGTTGTCGATGGTGTTTTTGGTAAAAAATATACGAAAAAAATATAGAGAATCGCTTTCGCGGTAAATGAATCATGAAGCACGGATAGGGAGAGCGACAAAGAGGGGAGATTCGAGCGAAACAAGTTCTGTGTACGGCGCAAAGTATGCAACGAAAAATTAAATGTAAATAACAAATATGAGTCGGAGGATAGATAGGAGCAAAGTAAATAAAAAATCACCAGCAAATGGGAAATAGGAATCATAACAGGAATCACCATGAGCGCCACGTGATTTTAATCGCAATTTCGGATGCGCTACAAACATACAACACTTACACAGAAGCCTCTTGCATGGGATTTATAAAAGTGGGCATGGGGTCGTATGAGTAACATTGCATTTAAGTAAATAATTTGCGGTTACTTTGCTGCTGCTATTGCAGCGTAGTTCCTCTAACTCGTCAATTATTTTAATATATGCCAAATGATTATTCATTGTCTCTAAATCATGGTCAGATTGTGGTTTTAGGAGGGGTTGTAATCGGTACTCACCTTGACGACTCGTCGGGATCAACTGGCTGAAGATGGCGATGGGCGTCATGCAGAAAATGCTGCCGACCCATATGAAGCCGATTATTTTATAGGCGTGATTTATGGTCTGCCACGTCCTCGAGCGCAGCGGATGACAGATGGCGTAGTAGCGCTCACAGGATATTGCCACCAGCGTCCACGAGGAAACCGCAACGGATATGGCTGGAAGAGAAGAAGGAGCAGGAGGAGAGAGAACGATATATTATTCAACTCTTGTGGAAATGAATATTGTTTCTGTTGAAATGAGGAGGGGAAGGAGAGAGACAGAGGAATTTCTGAAATTTATCGAGCAGCAGATTAAAACGAAAAACACGAAAATGGAATTCAATTTCGACAATTCAATGACGAATTGCGAGAGGCGGATGGAGGAACAGGTGCCAAGTGACAGGCCGATAGAGCAATTGGCCCAACACGTTGATGTATTGCTAAGTTATGGATGTATGTGAACAGTATAATGAATTGCCAGCAACAGCATAATCTTCAAGAGCTGGAGTACAAATTGGGATCAGTTCCATGGATTGGGATCACAACATTCTCTTAGAGTGCGTCAGACAAGTCTTGAGTCTATGACTCTTTAAGGATCTCCCCTACCATTGTGAAGCCCTAAAATCAATATTTTTGAGCCACTTATGGGCACTTCGTCATGAAGAAAACGAAAAAAGTGAGAGCAAGTAAAGACTGAACTTCACTTTGAAACGTAAAAACTTCAAAACTTTGTCAATTTGTGAAATGGTTCTTTGTCACTTTTAAGTATGTCTCCATCCATTTTGAATAATGCTCCAGAAGACACACTAGGTTCGGGTCGTAGTCCTAAGTCTCGTAGTCGTAGTCTTCATTGAAATAGACCTTGCTTTGCATGGGTGGAGTTGCGGACCACAACCTGTGTTGGGTTCCGGGAAGCGCACTGATCGGTAATTAATGGTACTAAATCTCACCCCTAAGCCTTATTTCTCTGTGCAGCGCCAAGAGAAGGAGCCGAGGCAACTTTTGGCAGTGTCCTGCGGGAGTCTCGTTAACTTCCCTATTATTCTGCTGTTGTTGTTTGTCCGTGCGCAAGGTTAAGACCCTCATTAAACTGTCCTCGAAGTCGTTTCCGCTGTCTGGGAACTTCAACAACAACGATAAGTTGAGGTTCATTATAAGCAACATAAATTTAACGGGAGGCACGGAACACGACCTCCCCCAAGGAGCGGAGAAGAAGAGACGAGAGATGGTGCAGTAAACCGGATTTAAACGCAAGTTTATCAGGACTCCTGCCACCAACCAGTGCTGCCAGATGTTGTTCGTCGGGTTGGACGAAAGTCGTTGACAATCAGTGAGCTGCGAGCTGAGGAGGAACCGGGTGCACTTGGGCAACTTCACAAGTCGGTGACTTCAAATTTCCACGAAGGATCTCAAAAGGAGTCGACTGGCGTGAGTTGGAGGGTTCTTATTAGAACGGAGAGGATGCGGGGTGAGGTGTTGGTGTTGTTGAGGTGAAACCTGTCAGCGAAAGCTGCAGAAAAATTAGCACTACACGACAGCGACTTCCACAGATTCTGACGCTTAACGCGATGAAGGCTGTTTTTTGACGGCTAAAAGAAAACTTTGTCCACAGCAGATTCGTAGGGTTGAAGAAATTTAGAAAATACTTCTCGGTTTTAGGATCCAAATGGGAGGGGAAAGCTGTCAAAACCATGGCGCTGCTGAAAAACTAGCCAGACCCCATCGGGACCAGCCAGTCAGAGGCTTCTGCGGCACAACCACAGGATGCTCTCCCCGCTCTTGGGGTAGGTAATTGGATTTTCATGGCGCCATAATTTGCGATGTGGTGCCCCAACAACCTCCGCTTTTGTCCCTCCTCCCTCACCCCACATCGCATTGTCGTGGATGCTGCTGCTGCTGCGAGGTGGCGACGACAACCAACCGACAATTCGCAATTTCACGGCTTCGAGTCCTGAGACGTCTCCGGCTTATTTTCGCCTACTTCCGCTCCCTTCGAATGCTGTTGTTGTCTTGTGGACTTTGTCCCACGCTGCTCCATGAATGGGTTGAGCAATTTGTGAATGATTTATTCGTCGAGAGCTGGGATTCCGTGCTGGGATGTGGCCTTGGCGTTTACATTTGTTTCTTTTTTAACCCGGTCGTGTGGGAAGAGTGCTCGACCACAGATACACATAGTCTTCTCGTGTTAACATTTACTCTCTCATTCTCTGAGTGGGTTTTCTTCGGATTCTTGGCTGATCCCAGATCAATGTTTCGATGGTCACAGCAGTCCTTTCATTTCTTCTTACATTTATAAGCTGTTCTCATGTTTACTTAATTTCTCCATTCTTGTTCGCTCCATTCAGGGCTTCCGTACAGGCTTCGACCAGATTATCCTCCGCTCTGCATCCTTCTACGACGATTTCCAGTTCGTTTCTCTCTCATGCCATATGTGCATGAGTATTTATGCATCAGTAAGGAGAACACGCTTTAATTATTCTTCGTCGTCGTCGCCTGCAGTTGCGTTGAAAGATATTATTGAACTGGAACTCGGATGCCAACAGTCCCCACCCACACGCCCTCCTTCTTCAGTCTCTTCAGATCGTGTCGGCGGGCCTTTAATTCAACGGAATTGCGATTGGGGGCGCGTCCTGATTGGGGCCATTGTTCCGCAATTACATTCGCTTCGTTCGCTCCGTATTGAGAACCCCTCCATCGAAGACTAATTAATGGCGTTGTATCAAAATAAGCTGTCTTGTTGTTGGTCGCCCCCTAGTTTCACCGTCGTTTTCAATTCCACTGTCTAAAGCAGAGGTTAAATGACCTGAGGGAGGGTGGAGGTGATTTTAAATGCTTTCCCTGCACGCGCTCAAACAAGAGCCGTGCCAATGCTCACTGCCTACATTAATCACTGCCAATATCACTGCTCCTTGACTCCCTCCCCCGTCGCCCCGTCGCACCGCCGCCCTCGACCCAAACACCGTCGTTCGAACTTCATTCAGCCAGATGTTGGTCTGCTCCACGGCCTGCTGCAGAACGACGTCGACTCGTTGTAATTATGCTAATATTTGCGCCAAGCGCTGGACCATCGTCGCGTAGACCACCCGAGGTGAGGTTAAGAGCTTCGAATTCGATGTTTATTCGGCGCAGTTGAAACTTTTCACCCGTCTGTTGGCTTTCAACAGATCTGCGAAGAACGCCTGGGGCGGGATCCGGTCGCATTCAACGACCCTCGGCCGGGTTGGGATCGTTCCCCAATCAGTGGAAGGTTATTCAATACTCGCAGATATCAATCGACTTCGGTCGCAGTTGCCTGACCTCCGCCCCCAACGCCCACCCCTCCACGGACCAATAAACAAATGATCCTTCGTTAATCCTTCCCTGTCATCGGTCCAAAGGTGAGGCGAAATTCCAATTATTTCTCGAAGGATGCGAGCTGACTGCAGTTCGTTGGACCATTAAAAAAAAGAAACTATTTAATGGCGACCGTGTCGGACGTTCTCCTACGCTGAACAACTGAACAACAACAACTGGCGGCAGTGTAATTTCCATGTCATTAAAAGTTTATCCAATTGCGATTTCCATTTCTCCTTCGCAGTGCGAAGAGTTATGGCTCTGGACGGCGGGCTTATGGCCATTAAAACATGAGAAAAGCCAACTGAACTCGAGGAACCTCAACCAGAGTACGGTGACTCGAGGTTGGGTTGGAAGCATCGTGGCAAAAGGATTCAGGATTTTCTCCGAAGGAAGGGCGAAAGCGAGGATGAACCGTGAGTAAGTGTGCTCCATTAAAGGGAACTCCTTGGAGAGAGGAGCCAGTGTGGCAACAGGATAACCGAAGGACGAGCCAATTCCCCCTCTCCGGGGAATTGAGGCTCTTCGATCTCGAGCGAAGTCGACGAAGTCTGACCAATAAAAACCCAGCCATCGTGGTCGACTGCGTTGTGACGTGTGTGTGGCACGTGATGGAGACGATGGAGCAATGAATTTTCAAAGCGACCAATTGCGAAAATCCCACAGAGACGGTTGGAATTGCGGTCAGAGGCGCCGGAGAGGGGAGGAGAGATCCAACTGACGTCGAGAAAATAGTACAAGGATCTGTTGCTCGTTCTCGTCCCTTGTCGTCGAAGGAGGTCATTCGTGACTGAATCGATATCTGTCTGCTCACAGGCGCTCCCCTGGGCCGCACCCTAATTAGTCCTCTGTCGCATGGAGAAATCAAAATCATTGGCTTAATGAACTCTCTCCTCAGCCAGAAGAATGAAATAAATGAAGGATTGGATTTCTGAGGTCGGAGCAAAGGGATGTCGTCTCGCTCGACATAGGTCGGGGGAAACAGAGATATGTTTGATTCGAGAGGGGTCTGCTCTGGACCATTCAACTCCCCCACCCGGATGTGCACAAGGAAACTATTTTAATTCCACAAATCAATCACAAACCCAACCGAAACCAAAAAAAAGTTATCTCACTCTCTTTTCGTTGAGTGCCGAAAGATTTCTTGTAAATGTGAGTGAAGGCGTAGGTGAATTTATATATTTTTCTGCGTATGAGTGGGAGAGAACGCAAAAAGCATTACCACTTGTATGAGTTCTAGTCGATATCTTGTTTATGGCGATGACGAATTTCAAAAAAATCAGCCCTTTCCGACTCTCCGCCGGCCACGACACAAGTGGAGAAAAAATGTTGACAGAAAATTCGAGGAAAATGCATCGTGAGGACGACACCAACGATGCATGCAGAAGTGTTCTCGGAATTTCTGGTGTTCAATTAATTCCATTTCAATGCACCAGATGCAGAAGGTCTAGAGCTCTTCTGAGACCACTGTTCGGCAGACGAATTCGGTGCAAAAGTTCCATAATGGGATTTAACGACAAAAACCGACGGGAAGGAATGAAGACAAAAATGGTTTTCGCACAATGAAATAGAAATAGTTTCTAGGGGAAAGATACAAACAGAAGAAAGAATAAAAACTAATGAAAACATGTTGTAATTACAAAAATACAACAGTGTTGCGGCATAAACTCTCTTTGTCCCTCTCTCATTCTCTATTTCTCTTCCACATACCACACACATACCGTCATAAGCAAATGATATTCGCTTGAGGACGAGGACCAAGTGTCCTTTGGGATCCTGGCTTAGAATAACACAGAGTTGAAATGGCCACAGCAGCCACAATAAAAGCATAATACAAGTGAGACAACGCAAGCTACACCAACAATATCAGCAGACCCAAACAAAAGCTCGCTATAGGAAACACAATTGTGGCTTTTTCGTCCACTGGTCGCTTGCCAGGTTTCACAACTCATTTGCATTTTCGTCTGCAGAGTTCCGGAGGTGGTGGTTATTCCGGTTTCTGATGTTGTTCCGGTGATATTATTAAATTAAACAGAGCTGCTTTGCATGCGCAAGGACAACACTTACACCTCATCGGACACCAGGCCGAGGATAATCCTGGGGATCCCATAGAATGGTTCAATGAGCTCTTAAGTAGCCTTAAAATAGCCTCAAAATAGCGCACAGCTGGGGGCGGATTTGACCCGACGACGGCGACGACGAAGCGGAAGCGACAAAATCGAAAGACTCGTGTTCGTTCGTCTGTCGGGGACCAGAGGACCAAAAGAGGCCCATACATCTTGGAGTTTTAATGAGGGGTGAGATTTCGGGAGGTGGGTTCTCAAAGGGTAACTGCTTCGACAGCTCTTGGACGCGGTGCCGAATTAAAAATTCCCCTTAATGGTGCTCAGCTCAGCCTTTAATGTTCAATTTGTATTCAGATTAAGAGGAAGCCATTGTTGTGGCCGCGAGTGCGCCATTTTGTTGAGAGTCCTGTTACGTTCTGTTTATTGCTCCCGGTTCCACATCCACGTCCACTCTGACGCGAGCTTTCGTCGCACTTATTTTCCATTTCCTCGCGTTCCACGTTCTTTCGCACTTGGCGACAAGGACACAAACGTCGCCTGGTATCGGAGGGAAGGGCGATTCGTTAAAGGGCTTCCATTTCTAGTTCCATTTCTGGTTCGGACAGCAGAATGTCGAGCCCTCGTTTTGATGAACGCGCATCGAGTTGAAATGTGGAAATTCTATTTTTGTAATTAGTCCGGGATATTGTTTCCGTTTCAATGACAGCGCCCTCGAACAAGGAGCTTTTTGGAATTCGAGCGGAATTCGCAATTGAATCCGATCGCATAGAGGAATCTGAACTCGCCACGGAAGCCGATTATGGATGTAATTACTTTTGACCATGGCTAATGGACTCGTGGCGATGGACGAACCCAGCTTTGGCAGCCATATTATTCGCCGGCGGCTGGAACTGGCAGCTGAATAGTCGATGGGCTGCACTTCCGGCAGTGCAGGGCGGCGTGACGGGGGCGTCATAAGTGCGGTGATGTGAACACGCGCGATACGCGGTCCTCGGCACGCCTACAGCAGTTCGTCATACGTGAAATTACTTTAATTGCGGTCCGAAGCAGTGGCATTAAAACATTTAATTCCCATGAATCAATTACCCATTCCTTACGTGGAAGAGAGGACAAGGTTTCTCAGAACTATAGGCTATATTTAGAGAAGAAATATAAGGTATACTTTTAATTTTTTTAAATTTGCTTAAGACAAACAAAATAAAAAAAATTGGCATACCAAAAGAAAAACAGATATTACAAATACCCAGATATTGCAAACACCCTATTTAAACGCTTATTAGGAATTTAGGAATCTTTTATAAAGAATGAGATGGAAGACCATGGCTCCTTGTCTCTACGACTTAATTTCGAAGGCCGACATTAAATACCATGAAATGCGTCGAATGTCGCCGGGACTCAAATTAAAAGTCAACAGCGAACACACGCAGTGAATCGTCCTCGGTTCGGCCGAAATGGCGGAGACGACGCTATTTCGACGTCGACGTGGAGGCATGCAAGAGGAGGGATGGAGACGCGGGCGGTGGGTGGAATTTGGTGCCAGCTGATGTTGCCAGATGTTTCTGTTTGACTTCGCAAAACAACTCAAATCTCGAGTGGAAGTCATAGTCGAGTTCGGAGTCAGAATTCATAATCCTGAGCTTTCCTCCACTAGATGGGCTTGAAGCACGCACATCAAGAGAAAGGCGGAAAGTTGAGATAACGTTCACCAGAAACGATTTAACGATTTGTGCCGGAACAGAAGAGGATAACTGTGATTGACAAGAGGCCTCCTCGAATTCATATTCGCAAATCAATCCGTACGGAGCGTGGAGAGAAACCCCTTTGCCAACGAGGCTCACGCGGATTGATGGGGATTCCCCGTAGATGGAGGAGCTCTTCTACTCTCGTCGGGAAGGCCCCTCGACACACAGTGGAGTCGGAGGGTGGAGGACGGAAGCAGGGAGTGGATGAGTTCAAAGTGTTGCAGTGGGCGTTGAAAGGCTTAAATGGTTGTCTGGAGGCGTAAATCAGAGAAGATCCGTTCAGACCGAGCGCGCAGAGAGTGAGGCAAAATGAAACAGAGAGAGAAAACTTTACTTCCTAAGCGGTTCTTAATAAATGCTGCCGCTTTTCTTCCGGGAGAAACTTTCAATGAGCCTTCTGGTGTAAGATGGGAAATATTTTCGAAGGAAAGGCTTAAGTTCCTTAAATATTGCATTAGTCAAGTTTTAACAAGCTGTGACAAACAATGTCCAAAACAACGGAATACCTTTTTGTGATCTGATCCATTGAATCGGGCCGGGAGACAACGGGGAGTAAGTTCTGTGTGTCCAAGGAATTTGGAATGTAAATAGCAGTGCCAAAAAGGATGTCAACGGGATGCCGCTTTAATTTGTCAATGGATGACGAAGCGTGGAACGAGTGCCGTCAATTTTTTCTATGATATTTTTTCTGTTGTGGACGGCCACCTTTGAAATTATTTATTGTATTTTTCCATATAAAAATCGAGTATTTTTTAAGGTGGTGAGTGGTAGGGTGGCAGAATTAGTTCATGATCCATCGCGAACCACACATAACCTGCATATCAATGCATTTTTCACAACTAATTGCTAACTACATTCGATATCGATTTCGCATAAATCAAAATCGTTTTTTTCTCTCTCCACTTAAACTGTTTTTGAGTTTCTAGACAGCGATATCAATTAGTTTACAAATCATATCGATGAGCAGAACTTGAAGGTGAGATAGGTGGTGGTGATGGGTGTTTGTATGCGGCAGTAGAGATTTAATACTATTATGAATTTCAATTGAAAAAATATTATTTTTTCGTCAGATAAGCTCTCAAACGATCCGCGATATCCGGAAACTCGACCCCGATGCATCCTCGCCCGCTTCTTCGAAAACTCATTTATCTGAAATTTAATTGAATTTATTTAAATGTTGTTTGCATGTTATTTTCATGGATTTGTTCATGGAAAAGCAGTTTAATATTTATCCGAACTCTTGGATCACATCAATCGATAGAAGCTTCTCATTTGATTAATGGTACATCATACAATCATCAATACAATGGTCACAATGAATCATTGACGGAAACGTTTGAAAACTTTTTGATCCTTCGCACTTTTGCCTGCATATTTTTGCAGGCTCCTTTTTGCTAGCTGAGCCTACCAAGGAAATCACTTAAGAACTTTCCGGGGATCTGAGAAAGAATATTTACCAAAACAAAACTTGCGGACAGGCGCGACAATGAGAGGAGTTTAATCCGAAGCTGTTGGTGGGAGGTCCGAGCGATGGGGTGGGGGGGAGAATCGAAACAAAATGTACAAACTTTCGGCGGAACCATCCGAATTCATTAGCAGCAATTCGGTTTATTTGCAGCTCGTCGCCGTCCTCGCGCAGTCACTCAGAAACTTGTCGGAACTGGCATTTATTTCAATCGTAACTTCCTCATGAGTTGCTCGAGTCGTCCTTGGTGTTTGCTATTGCTGTTGCTGCCCTTGCCTGCAGCACATAAAAGTTCCGCAAACAAGCAGCAATAAATTCAAAACGGTTCGGAGTCCTTCGGTTGGCTGCGTTCCTGTGTGCGTGGTCGCGGGGTGAGAGCGGGAACGGAGACTGTGACTGTTGTTGTGAGGGCTGACAACAATACGACATGCATTAATGTCTCTCGAGGTTGTCGCATTGTGGTCCTTCGGATTCCTCGCACGACTTCGTTTCGAGCCTACTTTTCCTGCTCCTCCTCCTCCTACGTTCTCACTCCGCATCCTTCCGCATTATCCTCTTACGTCCTGTCGGCGTCCCTCCACCTCCGCTCTGTTCCTTAAGCTCTCTCTCTGCACTTGAGGCCTCCGGACGTCTTCTGCAAATTCATTCATTCATCTTATCCGCTCAAGGCCCTGGGGCGTATTTTTCTTCTTCTCTTCTGTCAGAAGTTCTCACCAACCTCCTGTCAGACACATCCTCGCATTTATTGCTGCAATAATTTTCAGCGGCAGACTTGAGTGGTCATCACTTCACAACAACAACAATACCAACTCTTAACACCGACTGGCCGAGACTGAGTCTTCTTCGCACACCCAAGTCCATCGCTCGGGATTTGCATCAGCGTAGGTTTTCATTAGACTTTGAAATAAATTTCCAAAGTAAAATGTTTGCTGAAACACAAACATTCCCGTCCCGGTCCGGATCCTAGTCCGGGAACATTGACCAAAAGGCAACGATGAAAGGTAATCAGAACGAATTCACATACCTTTCTCCTCTAAACCTCTAATCTAACAACAATAATGACAACAACAACAATGACAATAACAACGTCAACAACAACACTTGGCTGATAGAATTCCTCTAGAAGAGAGAAATTCCAACATCGAACGAGCACAAAACCAAAGCCAGAAATTAAGAATTAATACAGTTGTTGATGGTGTTTCTGTTGTTGTGGCTGTTATTGTTTCGCTTTAATTTGAAGGCAGAAACATTTGCTGTTATTTTGTGGTTAGTTGTTTCGTCCTGCCGAATTCGGCAGCCACGTGTCTTCGTTGAGGAGTCGGATTCGAACGACAACAGCAACAAACTCCGCAGAGGAGCAACAACAACAATCGAGTAATACCTAAATTCTCAGCATTCTCTCCCTCCCTCTCTCTTGCTCTCTCTGTTTCTAGGTATTGTTTGAAGTTGTATTGGGTTATTTATTTGCGGCTTTTGCTTCTCAACGGCAACAAAAAGCAGCCAACAATAACGGCCACAACAAGGACTCAACCAGGGGGATCCGAGCGCCATCTGGTCACACGCGAGCGCCCACTGGTCCTTTTTCTTCTTCGATATCGTTTCCCGGTCGGGCTCAGCGGCGGCTCGTGTTTGGTCGACGGTTGCTGGACGCGGACGCGGTTGAGAGGCGCAAGACGAGGTCGAGCACGTGAAGGCGGCCAAAAGACAAATGAATGAAACATTCGCTTTCATTGAATCATCGCTGGTGGAGTCGATCTCGGAAATCGCAACACACGGATTCGAATAGGGATTTCTTTGGCTCTCGACTTCCGATTGCGTGTTGGCGCCCTTGTGTAACTATTCCTGCCGCCGCACTTGATTTATTTCCTTAATTAAGCACTGTTTGAGATGAGATGTTCGAGGCTGAAGAGATGCTGAGGAAGCTTCTACATGATGATTGATCTACCTCTAATTGAGCAGTTACCGAGAATTGGTTCCAAGTGCGTCAGCGTCATTTGCGTGGTCCTGTCTGGCTCCTTGGCAACCTCTTCGAAAATACACAAGGTCGACAAATGTACGACGTCCAAAACGATGCAATGTAATTTTAAAGCGCTCTTTCATTGAAAAGGCTTTTAGTGTCTCGCATGTTTTTAAAAGCTTTGCATGGCACGCGTAATCATCGGCTCAGTCCGGAGGCGTTTACCTATATGATGCAGGTGTTTTTTGCCAAAGGATGTAAATGTTAATCCATACAACAAAAGTGTAACAAAAACAATGCCAAAAAATGGGAATAAATGTAAGAATCAGCAGAAAATGAAAATCCACCAATGAAAACCATTTCGACTAATGAAAAGAACATGATACCGCTCCAAGAGGCTGCCCTCCGCAATTCTTGAGTTCTATTTTTGGAATTTTTAATTTGGCGCTCATTTTTCCATGTTGGTCTGATGTTTTTGAAACCCTTTCGGTTCAAGGACATCCCATCAGCCCACAACGTTGAACACGTATACCTCGCCTACAGAACACCCATTATTTTATTTGAGTGTGAGAACAAAACGTGCGCCATGTTCGACTCCGACTGACGGGAAAAAACAACCTCCTCCTGCCGAGCAATATACATGAGGCCCTTCTTGACTCAGGTCGCTTACTATTTCGAAAGGAACTTCAGAACTTTCACTACCTGCCTCATTTATTCCATTCGAATTAATACTTCAGAAGTATGGTAGCAATGATTTCAAAATGAAATGCTATTTTCGAAAAAAATTAATTTTGATTTTTTCCTGTGCAAACTTCACGCATAAAGGTAAAGGAGCTTGAGCTTGCACAGGGTCCAAGGACTGAGCTCCTGTGTGCGTGTTTTGTTGGCTGAGGCCAGTCTCTATTCAAGTGAATGCCTTTGGAACATTCTGAACATTTGTTAACATTCTGAAATTCCTCAGAATGTTAACAACTATTTTCGTTTGCTTCAGCTTTAAATAAATATGTATCTGTTGTTTCTGCCTTCCTGTTGTAAGTTGTACGTCTCTCGACGCTGGCAAGTATTTTCTGACCAAACGCCAGAGGCCCTCGAATTTTCATTTAAACATTTCTTCTTTAATTTGTTCGTCGGAAGACCATCCTTTTGATACTTTATTTTAATTTCTGAGGTTATTCTTACGATTATTTACTGAAACTCTGCTCGGGGGAAAGTTTCATCTCTCACTTCTCACTTCGTGCTGCATTTCTCGCATAGTTCATACTTCTGGAAACTTTGGTCAGAAAACACAGTTAGGCGAAGATTGCACCTCAGAACTTTCGAACTACCGACCATAGATCAGAACTTCCATCAAGCCATCTTGCACCCGAATTCCAAGAAAAATGTAAGCTTCAATTACTCGCTGTCCCCCGATGCGTATGAGTAACTTTGCTCAGAATACTACAATTGTCTCGCATCCACTCAGACGTTGACTTCTTCGAAAGCTCTCCGAGCTCGAGTGTGCTCTCACCGTCTTTGGGATGCTCGATTGACTTCTTGAAAGTATTTGGCAAAGAGATTTCAAGCGATCAAATAGCGAAATAATTGAATTGCTTCAGTTGGTGTTGGTGCCCAAGATACACCACAATATTGGCTCTCCTAAAATGCGTGGTGCGGATGAAGACTTCGTGATCTTTGTCTCGCAAGTTCTTGCCGTTGAAAATCAGAAACAAAAATAGAGAATGTGTAGGTGGATTCTCCTTCCCCACCATTCATCCAAGGATACTGTGCTTTCTTTTTGGCGGAGCATCTTGGTGTTGGGCGTTGGATTTTTAAAATGTGTTCATTCACACACATATCTACTCCGAGCACTATACTACAAAGGCATACACAATTCATTACATCCGTGCCCTCCTGCTGACATTTTCACACATCGCAGTGCACCGAAGAGCTTTTTACATTAGTTTGGGAAGCACTTCATATCCATTATCGCTAAAGGGCCTGGTGTCGAAGGAAGGAAGACAGAAGGACATCGTGGGTGGGATGAGGAGGTTTATTTTGAAGTGAGCTGGAAAAATGCACAGACGGCGAAGGACGAGGACTCAAGAGATACGTTCGAGAGACGAGCGAACGAGAGCGCAATAATACGAGGACAAACTGAGGCTTTGGCACCATGAGCAATTAATACGAAATGGCTCTGGAAATTGTCAGAATCCAATTCCAGGGCTCCTCAGGGAATGAAATGAAATCAAGATAGGACGATTGGATCGGCGGATTAGCGCCATGGCTTAAGCAGTGAGCGACGGCCAACAACGAGGACCGAGATTGAGGACCCGATTCCTGCAGCAGATTAACATGCATCAAGCGGAGGACAAAAGCCAGGTCCGAATTTCAGCGGAACTCCAACAGACCAACAATGAGATTAGACGATAAGATTGCGTGGAGGCAGACGATTCGCCGCCTATAATCACAATCGGATCCTCACTTGAAATCGCGCGACCTCGTTCGTGCAATTCTCGGACACGGCTTTAAAATGTTGTGATATTTCTGCCGAATTTTAATAAGGCTCGTAGAGATTTCATTAGCGCCCATTTACCGCATCTGTTGCCAAGGCCAATGCAGGAGGCGGGAGGTCACAGATCGAGTCCAGGGCGCGTCGTCATGGAGCTGTCGACACGGCGGAGTCTTCTTCATTAAGAACTCTGGGCTGCCAGCAGAAAAATGGGCAACTCGACATCAACCCGGAATCGGTTCCGCAGGGTGGGGTCAGAGTTTCTTCCTCTCCATCGCGGAGGCAATACCCCTTTGCCGCAGATGTTCAGCAGGCCGTGCTCTCGCGCCTTGCGCTGCCGTAATGAAATTAAATATTTCGCCCCCTCATCATTTGGCGAAACTTGTTTGCTCTCGACTGCCCTCCGCCCCTCGGCGGCCTGCGACGAGACCTGTTCGTGTTCGCTTTAATTAAATCGTTGCTATTCTCAAACGCCGTTCGCTTAAACTGTTGTTGCTATCTGTTCAAATTAGGAAAGAATTGAAAATATGTTGGAAACTTGCCGACCACGTGCCGCCAGGATAATCAGCCACACACACAGGGGATTCAGCCAATTAGAGGCTGGCTCGAAGTGGAGCGAAATGCGGCACAAAGAAGTACCCAGGGGTTGAAGGACCCAGTGGGTCTCTGGGGAATTCCAAACTCGATACGTTCGTGCGGCATCAGCTTCGCATTCCGAATGGTTGCTAATTGAGACTTTCGTTGAGGAGGTTATTTTTTCGACCTGCCTCAGGGGGTCTGTTTCGAATTCGCTTGATTTACTTCCAGGAGCAGAAGCTCCATCTAAGAGGTGCTTCGTGTGTGGGGTGGGCAGAGTTCGATGCAGTACTGCACTTCAAAAGGTTGAAGTTATATCGTCCCAGCTTGAGAATGCCAAACAGCTGGCATTTAGAAATGTCTCCTCATCCGAAAATAGTATTGCTTTCTTGGAATTTATTGGCTGTTTTTGATTACAATACTCCAGGTCGACCTCGTTTTTTTTCTTGTTTGGAAATACAATACCCTTCTTGGTCACTCGGTAGTTGATCCCAGCCATGTGTCTTACTTGGATATTTATTAAATTCCATTCGACGTGGGCGAGAAATATTTTCATCAGGATCAGTATTAAACAATCGCTTCAGGCGGAGATATCCAAAGGTCATGAAACAGGATCCGTTATTTTGTATTCACTCTCCTACTCCCACTTCTTGCTTCTGTAGATCGAAAATTTGTAGGTGTCAGCCAAGTTGTTGTGTTGTCACTGTTCAGGGTGCGCATACGCCCCGGTGTACCCAGGCGAAGATAATTACGTTTCGCCAGCGCCACGCCACCCTCCCTTCAGCCATTTTAATCGCTCCTTCAGAGAGCAACCTGCAACCGCACGTAGTTTTTCAATAAAGCTACCCATAAAAACGTTTAATTGCACCAATTTTCGAGAGAAAGTCATAAAACTGAAATTTTGTTCGGACCATCTAAATGGTGGCTAAAATAACAGACAACAGCTGCCTCCATGCGGCCATGCGGCGTCCGAACTCATTTCAAGTGGGTGGCCACCATGAGAGTCCCACGGGAGAGAGAGAGAGACGACACAAGGTTAAAAACAGCGGAATAGCGGCATCATCACAAAGTCAAAGTGAGCGACTTTTAATGAGAGTCCAACCCACCAGCGGACCAGCCCACCGATAACATAAACAGCGGAAACAATAACGAAACGGACGTGGCCAAAGCAGCAATAAGCAGGCCGAAGGAGAGCGAACTAGGAGGAAACGTATAAACAACATTTTGAAAACAGTCGAAATTGCTGAAGTTTCGACGCGATTATTCACGGCGACAGACTTTGTTTTCAATTTGAATTAAGCTAGAAGGAGTTTGCACCTTGGCCTTAGCGTTGCTTTTCACACCATTCCCAACTCCAGTCTCAGGCTCAAATGGCAAGCTTAAATACGCTTTATTGGAATTTTATCAGCCCTTCTGACAGACCGCTTTGTTCTTGATGGACGGGGATTGTGAACATTGTTGTCGGCGACTCGCCAGACAATGAATCAGGCTGACATAATCGGTTACATCGTGACCGAGAGACCAACGCACGACCTTTTGGTATCCGACATCTGACAAGCAGTGTAACCTTAGTCCAGTAGAACAAACTATGGATTCATTGAAAGAAGCTAGTGGGGTTCGGTAAAGGAAAACAGATGAAGTTGAAACGTGAATTTAAGTTTCACTCGAATTCCAGGAATTCGTGGGCATACTCGAAAAGTTCAGCTGCAGCCGCAAATTTTCCATAACGAAATCCCACATCGCAGCAGAAGCGGATGCCGCAGCAGCGCCCGAAGTGCTAAACCATGAATAATTCACGGCAATAATTTCCATTGGTTTACGCTTCTTGCGGTGTGGCCAGACTCCTGAAATATGTGCGTCCGCGGTAGTCCTTTTATTGTTGCTTAAATTTCCTATATCGAATCCTTCGCCGCTTGAGTTCCTCACTAGCAGCTGGATTAATATGTGGCTTAGGGAACAAATTGGGAACGTTTACAATTGATTGAGTGGAATCAAGTCGACCTTGTTACCATTCCCTGGGGGCAACTGTAGCATGCAGGGGTCAGAAGTCAGGTCTGTCCGAGGACCTTTGAATGGCCAAACTGATGAAAGCGAACTAAGGATCTCTTTTCTGTGGCTGTGGCCAGCGAATGAATGGGAAGGTGTGTCTAAATAATTATCCTCGAGGGCAGGAATGAGAATTGATTGATTGCAGGGCCCGGTATGAGGAATGGGCTGGAGAAAAAGAGGCGATAACTCTAGGAGGCAGAGGATGGGAGACTGATTCGTGTACTCAACTTGCCGATGGATGGAGTCTGTGGGAGATGAATCGAGAAGGCATTCGTAGATCGCTTAACCATATAACTGAGTGTTCGTGGACTGACACCGGAAGACAATTGTTGTGGAAGACAGCAAATGCGATAAATTATTCACACCCCTCGATCACGAGGATGCTTTTCGGGTGAGCTGTCACTGATAGTGAGGACGGAGAGTCGGAGCATTTTTGAAGGAAACTCGAATTCTTTTCTTGCTCTGTTCTCCCGTTGTTGATTCACGCACACTTGTTCATCAATATTTACGCTCATCAATACACAATGCACGTATGTGTTTTCGCTCACACGAGTGCATGTGCAAACTATTGTGTGTATGTGTGTGTGTGTTGTGTGGGTGTTCGTGTACATATATATATATGCACTTCCGTCGTTCTGCAACTCGTTGCGGTTCCAAAAACAACAACAAAAGATAAATTTCCCCCCAACGAAAGGCATGAAATAGAGTATCGATATTGCATCTATTTTCCGTTCGGTTGTTGATGCTCTTTCTTCTTCCCGTACAGTTCTTTTTTGTTATTGCTTTAATGTGCTTAATGTTGTTTTTGTTTTTGTGCTCATCGGTGTTTTTGCTCGTTTATTTGCAGCTGCACACACCAGAGGGCGCCAGTGGGGTGTCGGTTTGTTTATTGTTTCTATTTCTGTTTGTTTTCGTAGTTCTTCCTTGCTCAACACTCTTTGATCGCTACGAGTTCCCAGAAATTTAATAAAAAGCAAACAATTTCGCAAACTCGTTTTTGCAACTTTGATGCAGGCCATTCAATTGTTCCGAGGCCGACATTTGCTTTCTTTATATTTAACTACAGCAATAACTCCGCACTGACCACGGCCTTTTGCGTTAGGCTTCGGACGGCGACCCTTTGGTCCCTACAAACGGCCCCGAAAGGCCTTTGTTTCCAATTAACACCCTGTCAAGGCCCTCGCTCCCCCCTCCATCGGAATTCATTCGGCTCCGCACCCGCTGCTGGCAAACGACGACTAATTACCAGCTCAAAGTCCCGGCGACATCTCGAGAACACCCCGGACCTTCCCATTCTCCGCCATCAACTTTAAAACTGTCGGCGAGCTATTTAATGGCGTTCGTATAGGAAATATTAAAAATGTGCGGAAGAGATAAGGAAACTAAACACAATTACAATGTATTCGAATGGGCGGAAGTTTAGGTGCCGACATATAGACGCCGATAAAGATGGCCATTTTACCCCCAGAAATAAATCGTTCGCTCCCTCCGCGTTTCTTCATTGTTTCGTTGCACGCGATCCGCCAATTTAGGGCTCATTGACTACAGCAACGCACATGAGTGCTTCCTGGCAGAGCATCTTCTGAACTTTGTAATCAAATTTATTACGGCAGCGTGGATTTTCTGTTATTTCCACCATCCCGCATTCTCGTGTCCAAGTAGTGGAAAAGGGCGTTGAAGTTTTCGCTATGCTCTCAATCGTTTACGAACATCTCAAACTTCTTTCCCGACTGCAGTTCGAGAAAGTTATTCTTCAGCTTATTCCTATTGTTGTATCGTGTAGCAGGAAGTCGGAATTTCATAAACACTTCCTACTATTTCTCCAAGTCTACTCGGGTTTCTGAAAATCAAAACTTCTGTAAACGATGGGCTCTGCTTGAAGATAACTTTGGGGGTGTGCAGAAGACATGGCGGGACTCTACGAAGTGGGATTTGATTGGTTTAAGACTCTTGGGGTGCAGTGGAAATGGATCCATCAACGAACACTGCAGTGAGAAACAAAGGTTAATTGCTTTTATCTTTCTTCTTATTGAAAATCCACACAGATTGACCTCGTTATCAGTTCATTAAGATCTGGTAATATTTCTCGAGTACAATGAACAGAGGATTCGCAGATCGATAATCGTCGAGAAATCCATAGAAGTGCAACAAGGACGGAAGTCGCACGAATATCGAGGAGAAAATCCTTGAACACGTGCAGAGGAATTTCAGAATCGAGGTCGTTATATGTAGAATATATGAGTTTATTTAAAATAATTACTTATAGACAGAGAGTCCACGCCGAGTACACCAAAACATACCCACACGTGGACACATACACACAACGTAAAACAAGTGTAGAACCATGCAACGCCATTGACCGTTCGAAAGCATTAATCAATTAAGTAATCATTGAATATTTAGCATTCTGTGAATTCGGTTCTTTGTTCTCCTCGATCAATACCATATGAATAATGTCAAAACTAATAATAAATGCAAACATTTACAAATGTGGTCAAAAGTTTCCGAGAACCCTAAATCGAGCAGTTCTGTGTGCGGAAAGAATGGAATTGATGAAATATAAAATAGGATTGATAAAATATGGAAGGCCAGGTCGTGAAAATCATTGCCCAATCACTTGTCGCATGTGAGTGAAACGTGTGGCAACGAAGTCAGTGAGAGAATCTGGAAGGTAGGGCATTAAGTGTTTTCTCGTGTTGAACAAAGAATTCATGGATAAACATTCAGATCGTGTGTCGAGTTAAGGCTCCTGAGAACTGTCTCACATTTTCTATCAAAGACTCAAAAGCCATCTGGTATTTCATTTATTTTTACTTCACTTCATAGAAGAAAGTCGTCTGCAGAAACCGAAATCATAAATTGCGGCAATCAGAGAAAATCATTAGGCGGACAGACTCCGATGTCTGAACCTGAAATAATGAATTTTTCAGGAGTTGAGAGGTCGCTTTTTATACATAAGAGTGAATTACAGTAATGGTGCGGCTTTCATCCCCCAAATGACAAGGTGAGCAACAGGCATTACTCACGATGACGAGGTCATTCGGATCCAGGAAGTTTACCAACGGTGGAGTAGGAAACACTTCAGAAGGCGATGTCCCATGAGGAACATCTGAAGTAGGGAACTTCAAGTCTCGTAAAAGGCAACTCAGAACCTCGGTGGCCAAAAGCTGTAGATTTTCTTCCAACTTTACCTTTTTAAACGTAGGCGTGCCAAGAATCAAAATTGTTGAGAGTTTTGAGAATTCAAGTGAAACTTCATCTCCATCTCTCCTCCCAAAGGGTTTCCTCTGTGATATTGTTGTCCGAGATGAACGAACGCTACAACAATAACAACCACAGCAACATTAAGAAAAGTGAAAAACATAAAAAATTCTGGACAATCTGCCGAAGCTCTATAAAAAATTGAAAACCATTTTGAGCCTGGGTCCCGGGGGCAATCACCGGACGTAGAGCGCTTGATGTAGTGTGTGTGAGAAAGGTTAGTGTGTAGGTGTAGGTTGATGGTGATTTGATTTATTGAACACCACCCATCGGTTGCTATTAATTTCTTTATTTTTATATTTGTATTTATTATTTATTAATATTTATGCAGAGTTCTGCAAATCGAACATTTCACCCACCTACACAATCTCTCACACACATATGCAGAATTCAGGGAGAAGTGGGGGAAGAAAAGGGGGAATCTTGTCGTTTAAATTAACGTCCGCTCGAATGTCGATGCTCATGTTTGTGCATTTAGGCGTGAATCGGCTATGCGGGCACAGGCGGTTCTTTTCATGTTCCGGAAATTAACGAATTCCACGAGTCGCATTTCGATCCCCATTCACTCGCGCTGAGTTGCTGAATGTGACAACAGCTGTTGCTGTTGCTGGTGTTGATGATGTTGCTGCAGTGCATTTCAAGCGACCACGCTTCGACTCTCCAGCTGTTGACGACGATCAACGCGACGTTCCCCACACATGCCAGCTCACTGCGCCACCAGCTGTCAGCAACCGACAATTGTCCCGACGTCCTTGGCCTTGGCCTTCGTCAGCTGATATCGGTCTCCTGCCTACTACACTTCTTTGGACATGCATCGGTTTTCCATGGACCTCGTCGCCGATAGGCCTTGTTATGCTGGAAAGAACTGTGATGGTTGAAGGGACCTGAACTCGATCAATGCACGATCCACTTGCGTCTTTGACGAACTGATCAGGACTCTCAGAGTTTCCAGTGGTTTCTTCTCCTGCTATTGCGACAGTGACCTCCGACTGTGGCCAGCGGTTGGTGTGGCGGCAACACGCGTCCGTTGCACATAATTTTATTCTTTTTCAATCGCGCTTTCTTCGCGCTTCATCCGCTGCTTCCACCCGAGAATTCCTCTACCACTACCTGGCCGGGATCCGCTGCTACTACTGCGTGCCAGATTTTACGGTCTGCTCCGACTCTCGCGCATAAATTTCACAAATGCCTGAGCATTTTATCCCGACGCAGCAGCAGCAGCGCATGCATCAGCAATAACAGCAACGACAGCAACATTAGCGACCGCACTGCATTCCTCGCAAATCTTGCAAGTGGGACGGGAATTCCTGCCACGTGTCGCTGTGGATGGCGTCGTTGTTGCTGCAGAGCCCTGTTGCGCTGGAAAATCCCAAAACTGAGCAGTGAACGAAATAATTTTTAGAAAATTCTTCTGAAAAAAAGTACATAAGGAAACGCAAGCCGTGAGATTCGATCATGGTTCGGAGGTTGACGGCGACAGGACGTTCCATGCTGGGCAACAACTTTAGCAACATAGCAACAGCGTTGTTGTTGTAGTCCTCCTTCACCGAAGGATGCTTGTGTGGAAACGGAAGAAATCGAACGACGGAGAGAGGGCGGGCGGATGAAAGAGCCGGAAAAATGGGACAGTGCGGCTGACAGTGTTGCCATATGCACACGCCAACGTGTGAATAGTCGAGCGCATGCATGCCTCGGGAGCCACCCGGCCACTGGGATCCATCGGAAAATGAAACACCTTGCGAGCTCAATCGCCCTGTTAAACTGTTCGAACTGCGCAGTGGAGCCTCTCCACCTGCCCCGGGGCATGGGGTGGAAGGAAGACAAGATAAGAGTACAAAGGAGAAACTCTGCACGCGCCGGAAGATCTCGCAGACAAGGGAGACGGAGACAAAGGGATTACACCGGATACCACAGGATTTAATTGGAAAAGTGGCGATGTCAACGCACAAAGAGGAAATGATTCCAAAGCAAGCTAGTCTGGAATGCGACGAAGGGCAGGACAAAGACTCGCTGATCCGATAGCAAGTTAGACGACATTGTACAAATTCCATGTATAAGAAATTCAACGTACGTTTACAGCGATAAGCAGAGGAGGAATTTTTCACCAAGCTCATGCTAACCAACATTTGTGGAAGCAATCATCCTGATTCTCGCTGCAGCCAGACGAAAGAATGAAATTTCCCTCATTAAATATGCATGACCTTTTCTTGTCTGCAATTAGCAGAACAGAACTGAAGACCTCAACTATATCGACCCCCATCTCCACCGCTCAGTCCCATCCATCCCTCCGTCCATCTATCGTTTGTTTGGTCATATTTCATTTCGCCATTTTGAGAACCCGAGCTCGTTTGTAAACCTCATCATAATCCTCTGTTACAACTATTTCTTCTTCCTTTGAATTTTCATTACAATTTCGTCCTGTCAACAGTCGAAATCCTCGAAAAGCCAACAGAAATATACAAGTGTTTTGGTCGACAGATTGTTTGTGCCTTTCCATCTGTCCAGCCATTACGGTGCCATGGTCCGCCTTCAGCTCGGTCACGATGAGAACCAAAGCGTGACCAAGGCGTTAATTTACAAATGGGTTTTTCAGAAAAGTCGTCCCTATCATTGCCCTACTCTGTAGTCAACTCAGTCAACACTCTCACGTCCGGCTCCCACCAACAAGCTCCGATTAGTTTCTCATCGGGAGGGTTCTCTCAATGGACTGCGTCTCGGACGTGGTTCATGCCGACCTCCCAGAGGATGGTAGGATTTATGAGGTCACGGTGTTTTGAACTGAAGAAACATTGATAACATTCGGCTCTAAATATTGTTGCGTTCTGCTGCATTCATCTAACTCCAGTCTAGCTCCTGTCCGAATAAACAGTGAAACACACAGACCTTTGGCTTGGTGAGTGGGGTGAAAGTTGAAGTAGACAATCAATATCAATTAATTAATTTTCGTAGTGCCAGACAAGAGATGTGAGCCATTACTTAGAACTTCTCTCCTCTGAGAGACGAACAGCTTTGCAGACAAAAAGACAGACGGACGGACGGATGGACATGTGTCTTAAATGTCTTACAAACATGTTGGCATGAAAGAATGTTAGCTCGGTTAACTTAGAAAGTTGTAAACTACAGACTAAAACAACTACAACAAAACAACTAAAATAAAACAACTACAACTACAACCAAAATACTATGAAAGAGCTTCTGTGCTGGAGTGAATGAGTGAGTGAATGCAGGAAGGAGACTAGCGACAGCAGAAGGAAATGCTGAGCAATTAAGCGTTTGAGAACAGCTCTTTCCCTCCTGTTCCATCTCTTCACCGTATGTGAGGTCGCCTGAAGTCCTGGTCGGAGGGGTTTGGTTGAGTTGGTCAATGGTCAATCGCATTGGATGCACGTTATTTAATTATTCAATGTCCTGTGAATCCAATCCATCGATCTAACGAAATGTTCTCGACTAGGTCGAGGATTCGCACTCAATTAGATGGTGATTCGCTCTGAAGTAAGTAAACTTTCCATCGGTATTTAATTGGAGTTTTAATTGGACTCCATGACAAATAAATGTGGAGTGATTTCAATTACCATCGGACATGTGTTGAACACGTGCCACCCAAACCAGTGACAGAGACCAAAGCATGCTTCGCCAGAAGCCAAGAGTGGGTGTATTCGAGTGGGATGAGGAATCACGATTTGCAAATGGAAGGACACTGTCTGTTCATTCCGGTCTCATGTCCTTCTTGGACCCACGACCTCCCTCTGCTCAGACGGAATTCTTGCTGACCACTTGACACACGGTAAAGAGATTGTAGAGATATCGGGACGAAAGAGAGGTTGAGATAGATGAAAAACAAAAGGTGATAGATAGACGTAGAAACTGTGGAAAACGGGGAATAATAAGTGAAAAATGAGAACAAGGAACAGTCAAGGGACTCTAACAGCAAAAGTAGCAAAAAGAAAACCTGAAGAGAAAGAGTCAGGCGAAGAGCAGGTGAAGAGGGACCCTTAAACGAAGATCGAGGGAGCAAAGAGAGCCAAAAGAAATGTCAGAGGAAATTCAAATGAACACGCGACCATCACTCTTTCTGGGTGATCAGCTGGACAAAGCGATGGCGTTGCCAGCTGATGACGAGTTGTGAAAAATGCGAAATGTTCTCGTGGAGTTCGTGTGCGGGAGGTTTGTGTTGGGTCGAGGCGTTGTCGAACTCATCGGGAGCGGGAATGAGATTTTGTTTCTGTATTCCTAGATGAATGGCTTGTGGAGAGCAAGCACGATCTAAATCTGTTTCTGAAAACCATTGAAATTTCTAATTGAATTCCCTGTCAACTCTTCGCTATCGCGATTCAAACGAACGCATTGTCACAATGAAACATTTCCAATGGACAGCTCGCGCGGTCTCTATGACTGGTCTATTGTTGTCAATGCTGGGATTTTCCGCTCTCTGTTCTCAGATTATTGATCCAACAACTTTCTGAAAACGTTCGCCTTATCGCGTGCTTTCATTCATACTTTTTCTCTTAATTTATCATTTTTAATATCTAGTATTTTCCCCTCTCTGTTCTCACCATTAATTGTCCCGACAAGGACGACAACTTCGTGCTATTTCCCTTGTCTCTTTCGCACCCACTCCTTACTCTGTTTCTCCTTTGCCGACTGCGAAATTTGCATTTTGTAATCCTCTTCCAGCGAGACCCACGTCGTGGCCACCTGTCCTTCCCCCTCTGACCCGGTGGCGAATTCTCGACGCCTTCGACGTGCGACGATTCGGCAAACGTGTCCCCGGTCTTATTCGTGGGAGAGTGCGACAAAAGTGGGTTAAGCGAAAGCGTTAAATTCGGCAGCATGTAAGCTGTTTGTTCCCAGCGAATATGGCACACCCCAAGATTCCAGGCCAGCCCGGGAATCGAGGTCGGGTTGAGGTCGGTTTGAGATTGTAGTCGAGGTCGGCCTTGGGATGTGGTAGAATAGGGAAGATGAAGCACCGCCGACTGAGAAGGCTAATGTAGCAGACATGGAGGTGAAGAATCTTAAGATAAATGATTCACTGGAAACGTATTTGAAGTTGAGATCAAGAGGTTCACAAAAGATCTGAAAATTGAGAACAAGTCAATACCGCTTTAGAATGAGGTCAACCTAAAATAAATTGTATTTGGCAACTAAGTTGTGGTAACGCGAAACACAAATCAATTTCTATGAAAGTTGAAAACACAAAGTTGTCTAAGGGTACAAAAAATGATCCCGAGCCGACGGAATAATAACGGCTTTATGGGAGGCAATCGAGAAAATGACACTCAATTAAAATTCCTCAACTAGAAGCCCATTTTACGAGCTCTCAAACCCACCTCGAGGCATTTTTTGGGAAAACGCCAACTCAAAACTAATGACCTTAAGCCTAAATAAAAGCCCGACCCTCGCACCATTGAGCACTGCGCACTGCTCGTCAGGACCCTTCGCCAGGACGTTACTTTTCATGGCATGGGAGTGACAAGAGACGAACATGAAATGTTCGCACTTTGCAGATCCGATGTAAATGTCGGTCGGAATTGTCGAATAATTGTTTGCTCGGGTTCTTCCCTATTTTTCGCACCATTTTCAGCATCCCACCCACCTTGCGTAGGAAGGCGTCGAAAATAAAAATGAGCTGTTGGCAGAGCTCATTAATTTAAGCTCCATTTCCATGCAAATTTTGAAGAAAACAACAACGCACCAACAACAAGAGCCGAAACGTCGGAAACTTTCGGCCCCAGGGTCCGGGCCGGATTCATGAGTTATGGGTCCGCGGGCGGGTTCGGAAAAACCTCGACGCCGCCATCTTTGGTATTTATTCAAAATAAGATAACTAACTTAATTAAGAGTTTCCCGGCAACGCAGCGGTGGCGGGCCAAATTAATTTGACTGGATTGGTGGAGGGAGCGGGGGCACGACGAAATCTCACCGCTTGATTTTTTCATCTTTCCGACTAGATGAAATGGACCGTCATCAGCCGGACTTCAAGAATCAGATATTATAAATGATCCCCATCAACATTTGAACGACATCTCTCGCTCCGGCGACGATTGGCTCGCGCTCGATTCACAGCCATTTATCACTTCCTACAATTCTGACGACAGCATTTCCATGCCACGAAGGGCGTGGGGAGGGATTT
Source organism: Coelopa frigida (assembly GCA_017309665.1). Lineage (NCBI taxonomy): Eukaryota > Metazoa > Arthropoda > Insecta > Diptera > Coelopidae > Coelopa > Coelopa frigida. Next base: position 13,034,496 of record CM029564.1, on the reverse strand, counting down.
AGGAGCGAGAATATTGATCGCCCAGATGCCCTGAAATTGATGAACTCCGATGGCAAGTGTAAATCATGCGAGAACTCGGGAGGAGGGCGGAACTCACGAGGTGAGGCATGGCGCGTTGACATTCGAAGGAGAGATGGACATGGAGAAAGGGAGAGATTGAAGTGGTGAAATGGACAAGGATATGAAATAGTGATGACGTCATCATATGAAACCGCAAACAAAGGATGTTCGGAAAATGATTCATTGCGGTTTATTTACTTTGAATAAAAGTTGAAACACCTAAATTGATTTCAATTACCAAGAGTTTGGTCTTTGGTGGAAATAAAGAAACAACCGAAGACTCCGGATGAACTATATGAAGATGGGGACGAGGATGAGGATGAAAGAGGAGGTGTCACTTACCCTCGGATAACTTTTTAATTAATCATGCTGCAGTGAGAGACACCCACCCACACTCCTGTATATATCCTCCGTATATGCACAGACAAGTTATTAATTTCATGTGTTTTTCTTTCCAGACTCTGGGGCCCGTCCCGAACTCAACTCACACCCGCTCTCCATCCCGACTCGAAATCTAATAACTTTTGAAAAACTTTTCCCAGATCCCAGTCACCCCGCCCCTCGGAGCACAATTGAAAAGTTGTCCCTCCCGTCGACGTGTTCTCCAACGAGGTCGAGGGGGAGGAGGATGACGATGAAGAATGCCGAGCGCAACATTGTGGGGGAAATTCTGCAGGGAATGCAGAAGCAGCAGATAAGAAAACAACGATAAATGACGAATGGAGGAACTGACAACTCAGACAGCAGAGCAGATAAACTTGCACTCGGCCGACAAATGTTTGATCCCCGGACGCACTGGGGTCCAGCTGAGTTTTGGGGCTCCGAGAGGGATGGCTTCCAGAATTATTGCCCTCCGCAATGGTTTCATGTTTCTTCTGGGGAAGGCAACACATCGAGTTATGATCAGTTCGAATTGAAATTCAACAATCGCTCCAGAGATAAACACAATCTGGCACACGAGCAAATCCAAAGCACATCCTTCGCTTCCTGAAGCAGTCCACAGGGGCTGCTGAGATGGAAGCAAACGAGACATTGAGAAGGAAGGATTCTGCGTAAAACCACAATCGTCTTCAATTCGAAACTTTCACATTCAACTCTAAAGTCTCACATGTGGATCTGATGGAGTTCAAGAGAACGATAGAGAGCGAAATTCGACGGAAATTCGTACACAATCTCAGAGTAATTAACCACGTTTCTCCTTTCGTTCACAAAGTCAACACATTGAGCTTATCCAATTGAAAGTCAATTGGTCAAGCCAACAATCTTTCATAGAGGAACTATATAAAAGAACGAAAGGTAAACATCTTAAGTGTTGTGGAATATTTTACATTGATATCAGTTGTGAAGCATCGGTTGTGTTCCGAGAAGTCTTTCGGATGAAACCTCCTCGATGTTGGCAAAATAATACTTTCTGTTCTTAACCTCGATCTCTAGGCCTTGACCCGGGATCTTAAGGTCGTTCCCTGGCCGCGGGTCGGATCGAGAGGTCACTTTCGTAGAAGGCGACAACTCTTCTTGGAGAGATGCTTTTGCAGTTGCCTGAATCAAGGGGGAGAGCGAGGGAAATTGTGTACGTCGTGTGATTGTGTGCGAAACATCTTAAGGTCGATTGGAAAATTGCGATGCACGGCCGCCCGTTCCACTAAAGGCATGCACTTAATGTTGCTTATACGCCACCTGAACCTGACAAACTGTGTTTGTCCAACACACCGGGCGTCGAGGCGAAAGTAATTCAATTATGTATATTAAAATGTCTGAAGCTGCACAATGCACGAGCCGGCGAAAGGAAGCGAAGAAGGCCGAAGGAGATGAAGAAGCGGAAGCGAAGGAAATATTCAGGATTAACTCGCATGCGACCGTGATTCGCCGGGGCCTCGACTCACATATTAAATTCCTGTTGCTATTGCAGTGAAGTCGTCTCCGACTTGTCAAGCTGTCACTCGCACACACGCAATCACTTCCGACCATCTCTGTCCTATTTCATCCGCTCTGCCGCCCTCATCCTGAGCTGTTGCATTATTTTTATCTCGTTTTAGGCGTTTGAGATGTAAAGAATTTTCATAAAATGAAATCTGTCTCGACAGAAGCGCTCGAGGGCGAAGGGCCTGGTGGCCACAAGTTGTTGCCACGAGTTATGGCCGTAAAACAAGGCCGTTATCATCGTCAACGCAGGGTTAAAAGTCGAGATATTTCTTGTTAACAGCATTTAAGGGGTGGTCGTCATCGTCATCGAGGGCTCCGTCTGACAGACTTGAGAGGGAAAAACATCCCTGTCGTAGGATTTTATAACGTCTCAAAGGAGTTCCTCGACTCGGAAGAAGCACGCTGAACCCATTGAACTGGCGGATAATTTCCAGCCATAAAATATTTATTACAACCTCGTTGAAAAGAATTAGCAATTGTCTGAAGCAGCTTGATTTTGTCATTTCATTGGCCTCCAATGGCACCGCGATTATCATACTGAGGCTATAATATTGATAATTTCCCATCCCACCTCGTCGTTCTATTTTTCCCTCTCTCTCTCTCCCTCTCTCTCCCTCTCTCTCTCTCCCTCTCTCTCCCTCTCTCTCTGTCTCTCTGTCTCTCTATCTCTGGTACCCTTTTATACATTTTTTTCAAAGACTTCGCTCGAGAGAACTAAAAATAATCGTGGCTAGCAACAGCTGCTTTGGATGCCTGCACGACATCAAGGTCGCAGCTCCAAGTTCCCTTCCACTTGCCACAACCACCCCCCACCCGGTCCCGTTCCAAGCCACAGACATGTTAATATTTTTCCGGAAGAATTTTCCAGATGAAATGACAGAAAAATGTTATTGGATATTGGCGGAAGCAGCGTAGCCTGGCAACGGAGCAACAGGGAAAATTGCGTCCTAGACAGAAGACCACAGTATATTTTGGGATGCTTCGAACAATGGAATTACCATTGTGTTCTATGTATAATCAATGCAGGAATCAATCTTGAGACGATGTCGGTTTGGGGTGACGAGGAACGAAACCCATACGACACGATCTTGAGACGACCTCAGATCCACCTCATTACCTGGACTATATCCGGTGTCCACCTTTGGTTCAATCTGGCTGGCATTCTCACCCCTCATTCGTCTTCAGCCCCCTTGATACGCCTCGACCGACAGCACGTGTCGAAATCCACGTCTCTGATTAACCACACGCTCTGCCGAAAGCAGCTGCTCGGTTTCTCACCTTGGCCGCAGTCCTCCCAGGGCTGCTTGAGACGCTCGCACCGCGTTTGACGCGTTTCAATCTCGGCTCCCGAAACTCCAACCGCCTTAAGAGAGTCCGTCCTCGTCTCTCGCCTCCGGCTCACGCTGCCCGAACTCGTTTGCACCCTGTCGGCCTCATATGCGATTCATCTCTCATATTTCTGCCACCGGCAGCTGCTCATCTCGGACCATATTTGCATGTGCATGTGTGGGTGGGTGTTTTTGTGCTGGCGAACCTTGTTGTTGTTATTGTTCCAGTTATGTTGTGTCACATGTGTCAGCCTGTCTGTCTGTCTGTCTGTCTGTCAGTCAGCATGTTTTTTTGCGTCATCCAACTCGATTCCGTGCCGAAAATACGAAGCGACCAAGGCACGTGGACGGACAGATTTGTGTGGACACGACAGGGAGTGAGTGCAAGCAAGAGACGAGAGAGAGATAAATTTGTTAAAATTTGTTTTTAGACAAACAACTCTTGCTCCAACATAATATGTTTTTATGGGCTTCGAGCAGTCTGTAATTGTTATCCCTTCATCTTGACGACCCAAACATTGGATGGAACCGCACGGTGGAACGGGATTTGTGGAAATCAATTGTGATTGACTTCTCAGACTTTCGGCATCTGCGTCAATTGAGTTTGCGAAATGGAAAGAATCCCAACTCTGCCCATACACTTCCGAGAAGGATGTACCTTCGTGTGTGGATGAATAATATTTAGAGACCAGATTAAGCCTTCGTAGGGTTCAAATCCTTCGCTCATGTTGCCCTTGTTGTAATTGTGTGTATTTTCCCTTTAAATGCGGTGTGGTGTTCTATTGAATGATTTAATAAAGGGCAATAGAACCAATGAAGAAAGCAGTGAAGGATGAAATCAACCGAATACCTCAGCAAAGAAAAAGCTCTTTAACAGCATTTCTATTTCGAGGACATGAAGCTAATTTCTAATTCAGGTCACTGCGACAACAACAACGTGCAGAAAAACACACTCAATGATAACTCAAGCTCACGGATGGGCGATGAAACGGAAGAACTTCGCTTCCGCTAATCAACTCGAGGACTTTCATGCCGACCCCTTCAGACATCAAGTTGTTTACTCCATTTCCTCTATTCCCTCTCTTTCCCACCTCGGTTTCGCTCGTCTATTAGGTGTTTTCCCCATTTCAAACTTATTTTTCGCTCTGCCGAAAGTTTTGAAATTATTTACCATTTTTTCTGTTTTCGACATTGAGCGGATTTTTTCGTCGTCGCCATGGAATGTAGTTTTCGGAAGCAAAGATTAAATTTCTCTTTTAAAAATTCTTTTCTCTCTTTTTTTGTTTTCACCCAAAAACTTTAGCATAGAAAACGAGGCAAAGGATACGAAGAAGAAGGGGCATGATTAGAGGAAGCGTTAATGAAGTTTTGCCGCAAAAAAAATATTTACGAATTATTATGCTGGCATGCATTCGCATTCCGGGAAACGGTATCCTTTAAATTTATTTGAACTATATAAATAAATATATAGTACAAATAAATATATAAATACCATATACATACTAGACATTCTACTAGATAAGAATTTTATCACATATTGAATTTAATCGAAAATATTGAATTTTATCGCAAATTTTGAGTTTTATTAATAATGCTATATTTTATCGAAAAAGTGTAATTTTATTTATAATGATGAATTTGGTTGAAAATATTCAATTTGATCGAAAATTTTGAATTTTAATGAAAATTTTGAATTTTATTGAAAATTTTGAATTTATTGAAAATTTGAATTTTATTGAAAATTTTGAATTTTATTGAAAATTTTGAATTTTATTGAAAATTTTGAATTTTATTGAAAATTTTGAATTTTATTGAAAATTTTGAATTTTATTGAAAATTTTGAATTTTATTGAAAATTTTGAATTTTATTGAAAATTTTGAATTTTATTGAAATTTTGAATTTATTGTAAATTTTGAATTTTATTGAAAATTTTGAATTTTATTGAAAATTTTGAATTTTATTGAAAATTTGAATTTTATTGAAAATTTTGAATTTTATTGAAAATTTTGAATTTTATTGAAAATTTTGAATTTTATTGAAAATTTTGAATTTTATTGAAAATTTTGAATTTTATTGAAAATTTTGAATTTTATTGAAAATTTTGAATTTTATTGAAAATTTTGAATTTTATTGAAAATTTTGAATTTTATTGAAAATTTTGAATTTTATTGAAAATTTTGAATTTTATTGAAAATTTTGAATTTTAGGCTGTCAGGAAAAGGCTGTAAATTTTATTAACATTTTTTTTATTTTCTATAAGCAAGTTTTATAATTTTCAACGCATTCATCGATACAATTTGCATTTAGACTTCATTTTTACCTTATTTTTTACATTTTACATTCATACATACATTCAATGAATTTTAAATCTAAATTTTACTTTTTTGGAACATTTATAAACATCTCGCACTTCAAACAATATTAGTTTCATTTATTCTATCAATCGCGCCATTCTCTCTCATTATCATAGTCCAAATGGCCCACTTCAAGTATTTTTCGGCTTGAAATGTCACCGCCCTTGATAACCGCCTCCACCCTATGAGTGGCGGAGTTTTTTACGAGCCGACTTTGAAGCATTCCTCCTCAGCGTGTTCGTGACAATGGTCGTTGTCTTTTTTTAGGCGCGCACGCGTTTACTTCGTCGTTTCCTCTCATCGCAAAATTTAAAAAATGAGGCTCCACGCTGAGGTGGTCTGGATGCTCTGTGGGGATTTGTGTAATTTGACGGATTTGTCTCGAATTTATTAAATTAGCATGCGCAACGGCCGAGAATGAATCCATTTATCTGCATAATAACGTGATACGTTACGCCGCGCTCAGTTTCGCAACACTTCAGCAAAAACCGGGACGTGGAGAAGGCAACGAGGGAAATTATGTCGGTTAGCGAATCACAAAATTTCGATGGCTTTCTTTTCAAAAGGCCGTACATGGGACCAGGAAATGTGTGCCCCAGTAATGAAAACTCGAGCAATCCGGGGGGCGTGGCAAATAGCTAAGGAATTCCAGCAGCCTTAATTCGGCTTGGGTAAACATTCTCAAAGTTGGGGACATTTTCTAAAAACTTTCACGTAAACAACGCATTAAAAATAGTATGAAAAGTCCACCGTCAACAACGCTCGTTAGCTTTGATGTTGCTGCAACTGGCCCGAAGCACTTCGGCCAGACGCACATCACGAACACAGGCTCAACTAGGATCGATGCCGGCCACTGGCAAAGAACCTACCTACTGCGGGGGAGCGGAGTTCGAAGGAACTTAGCTTAGTTGGTTTCTGGTCCTCAGGAATTTCCCAAACGAATATTTGGAAGGTATTTTTTGCACCAAGGTATTTCAGGAGTATACCGAAGGATGGAGTCGGAGGAGAGAGACATAGTGAGGGCCATAATGGACACTCTCAGAAGTTCGTACAAGAACTTTCGACCAAATGGGGATATGAACGGAGGTTATGCAGCCCATCTAGAATAAAGTCATTGGTAGTTCAGATTCTCAACATCAAATAGTTAAATGGTATCTAAAAAAAAAAAAACTAGTTTCGGTGTAAAAGTAATTGCTTTTTCCCATATTTCCACCACACATCCCAATTTCATCGGTTTCAGAGGATTTCCATTTCACTCGAATTCCCCGATTGATTGCTCTACGATTGCCATGTCCAAGTCCTGGTGCAAACTCTCATCAACTGTTTTCGAATGCCACATTTGAGATATCCGGATTTTGGTTTCTCATTGAGGTGGCAAGATAAATCAGAGAGATTTAAGATACGAAATTTAAGCAAAGTAAATTGAAACAGAGAAATGGGAAAACATCAACACGAGATTGAGATATCGCAACAGAGAAATAGCAGTGGTTTTGGTGAGAGAAGCAGAAAAGAAGCCTTCCGGAAGAATTGCAAGTGTGACTCAGTGTCCACCATTCGTTTGAGGTTTTTGCATGTATGTGGATTCCCATCAAAAGTTTGTATGTATTCCGGCGCACAGGAAGCATTTTAATGAGATCCCAATGTATATCGGTTAAGCCATTAATCATCAGCGGCTATCATCGCCGGCAGAAATATTTTCGTTGGCAGCGGTGTTGCAGCTGCTGTTAAGGCTTCTCCCGCTGCCCGTTGGTCACGTTAAAAGCGCGAATTTTATTCATAATATTTTTAATGATTGGCCGCATTTTAATGACGTCCTCTTGTGGCTCTCAATCGAAAGTAAACCCATCCCAGAACAACATTAACTGCGATAATTTCAACAATAACGGATTGCGAGTTTCACTCCGAACTCATGAATATTTTCACACGGCGAATGAACACATGAAGGAGTTTTTTGTTTTAAACTGTAGGTGGAATCCTGGAATTGTGGATTCACCATGCCCACAAACATGAAAATGGAAATTCGTTGAGCATAATTTTCCAAGGTTATAATTTATTAAATCTGAACTTTCCAGAATCCACACAGTCCGCAACAGGAGAGTGTGGACAGTCGATGGAATGCTGATGAATTGCAGACATGAATTTTGGAGAAACCTAACGACATCTCGGCATTCAAATTCTAGAAACAAAGCCGGAGTTTGCGTTGATAATTTGTATTCTTGTCATGATAAAGAAAACGATATTATTGGGAGGTTGTAGCTTTGTCTCGGGGCGGCATCTCTGTTCTTATACGCTGCACCCTATGAGGGCATGTATGTAGGTATGAAAGGTTTTACTTACATATATTATTTATAGCACTAATTTATATCCGCTTAAGTCGAGAGATTTAGATAGGATATTTTAATCAATCATTATTATAGCTTAATGTTTCTAAGCGTTTGAATTGCTTTCAGCTATACTGTATTTGATTTTACACCTTAAGTCGAAATTAATTAATTAATTATAATTCTAACTATCGATAAAGCTGAAAATAGAATTAGTATATTGAATTTTCACCAACTCATATTTTTAATCAATAAATTATTTGAATATTTATTTAAATATTTCACATAAAGAAAGCAACGATTATCTTGAAACCATTTATTTTGATTAAAGCACAGACATCCTACTACTTAATAATAATGAGGCAAATGAGGCCAACGAACACGCCCACCGCCCGTTAAAATTATTCATTAATGCAATTTAATTAACAAGGTCACCCGCTTCGACATTATGTTTGCTGTAGCGTATGTGAGCTTCTGATGTTTTGCCACTGTGCTCCCTCGCAGACACCGACACAAATATCCAAATAATGAATGCAATAAATTCCTTCTCCTTGACAGCCATCAACGAAGATGGAGTACCAAGAGAGACAAATGGAACAGAAAACTATATGCATAAAAAAGAAAAAGTGGAAAAATAATGAAAAGTTAACAGATCCGTTTTCCGCAGAATCGCGCAGAGTCGAATCGAAGGACGAAATAATTGCGAATTAAGCATGAGCTCATCGAGCATCGAGTGATTGCTTTTAGTTGTTCGAGGATAATGTGAAAAATTCATATACGCATTTAAAAACATAAATATTTCGCGCGTAAACAAGTACACACAATCGGACGGGCAAATAAACAACAAGGACCTGCCCACGCACGCAAACGTGATCGGTCTTTCGTGGAATGGACCGCGTGCAAGAGTGTGCAATAAATTCGAAATCTTGTTGCGCAACTGAAAAAGGAATCCTTCGACGTTAATAAAACCTTTGATAAAGCGCACACAACGTTTCAAGTTCCAAGCTTCCATTTAATATCTCTGGCCACTCCCGACTCCAACGCACGAAAGTTGCTGCCGAATGAATGCGCTCGCTTAATCGAATAAATCAGCAGAGCTTTCAGCGTCCGTTGGACGGAGGCGCGCGTCCTTCGTCCCTGCCGGAAAATTAATTTTATTCGCGAGTCCGGCGTTGCCACAGAGATCGTTGCGTTCGTACGTTTACAACTTGACGGATCGTTAGTTGAGCGAAGTACTTAAAGCCCATCATCATCGGGGATCGAGAGTACGGGAAGCCGTTAAATGGAATCGCGCAAGCCATTCGCGGGGACCGAGGCCATGTTGAACACGTCGTAAACCAGGGTCGTCACCGCGACGAGGACGAACGTGTCTCGTGATGGACGCCAATTTCACTCCATCCCAGATACGTATCGGCTGCTCAACTGTGGTTGTTGTTGTTGCTCATCGCCCCGAACCACTCGAAATTTAAAAGTTTTAAGAATTCTCCTCACACCCGCCTCCACGAATTTATTTTTTAATTGGACGGTGATGGAAAAACTTTCCGTAAACTTTCCATTCAGATCCATTGAAAGAGCTCCCATAAGAACAACTGCAACAACAATAACAACAACACTCCAACAATGGCAAAAGCCATCGGGCTGCGAAAAACTCCTCGCATCTTAAATTGAGAAGCGAGCGGATTTCGAAAGTGAAAGTAGGAAATCGATTTCGAACGGATCCGATTTGCTTCATCTCGCCCACTTTCTTTCACGTCTCGGAGCACTTTCTTTGATTTGCAGCCGTTGTCAGTCCCTCGAACCCCTCGAGAGTCGGAGCAAGAGAGGAATGCGAAGGAGTGGGAGAACTGCTTGAGGAGAGATTTGATTTGTTTGAACTCAAGTGGCGTCGGAGCGGGGATTTGCAGATGAAACCGGTGATTGACACAAATTCGCTACCGTTCATGTGGTGTTCCCGAGAGTCTTCCCGAGGCTTCCCCCAAAACCACCAAATCCAAGATGGTTGGAAATACGCGGAAGATGTTGTGAAGCCTGTGTTTTCGTTCATCTCCAATTTCAAACCCAAGGTGCTCAGAATTTTGACATTTATTAATGAGTCGAAGATGAAGCTTTAACAAGGAAACGGGGGAGAATCTGTGCCTCGAAGGAATAAATATGGAATCCTCGAACTCTTTATGGAATCCACTTGTGCTCAGTGGGAATCCCCTCGTCCCACGACTCATGTAATGACAACTTAATGCATCGCGATTATCTCTGCGCACCTAATTACTTCCGGTGCGATTGAAAATGTTGCGGAATAATATGCATTTAATTAAATGGCAGCTCCATTTTGTGGATGACGAAACCGCTTAATCGTTTGTAAGCCATCGACCGATTCCGACATGCGAGCAACAATTTATCCGTCTGCTGGCCACACGCCCATTATTTCCATCATTTGCATAATGCTAATTTCAGCCGTGACTTAATTTAGCTCACACTTGCGCCGATTATCAATGAGTTTATCAGCCCCGAAGTATACTCCACTCTCATTCATCCATGTATTTTTGGCAATGCCATGCGGATTTTGAAATTATGAATCGAATTGCAATTGCAATTGGTGAAATGTAAATCGATAGTAATACAAAGAAAAACATTAGAGTCTGTAAGCGATTTACATTTATTTGATCCCACCCCGACTTCCTCAATAACCCACATCGTGTTGAAGAAGACTACCAGCACCTGCTGCAATACATTTCTAAGAAATTTTGATGAATTTCCACTGCATTCGTGGAAATAACTTGTTATTTATGCCATCTCAAAAACTTCCTTTATGTAGAATAACATGGATGACGAATTTAAGACATTCAAGGCGAGTGTAATGGAAAACTCTTAAATTGGTTGACAGATTATTGGGGGAGAAACTGCTGCTTTCGTCTTGGCGACGGCAGCTTGCGTCACTCAAGTTTTGAGTGAATTTCCTTTTCAATTGTGTTTGTTGATTCTAACGAATGCTTCCGCATGTTCGGCAGAGCGAATTTAAATGTATTCAAATCATCAAAATGCAATATTTAAATTTCGTTTGGTACAAAATGTCCGGAAGAGGAAAATTGTTGAAAACAATAACAAAATCCACTAAGGGGAAACTTGGGCACTGATGCTTGAAAAAGTTGAGCTGCCAGTATCACAGCATCGCTCCCACTCTCTCTCTTACTCTCTCGCTCTACCAGCTCTAGCTGCCTCTTAATCGCATTCTTTCTCTATCTCCCTCTTCCTTAGAATCTCTTCACTTTGATCCCTTTTTCTCCAACACACACGCTGTTTCCTACATGGCTCCCATAATGTGCTCGGGTTCTGTCTGTCCTTCTTTTCGCTCAGCCTTTGATGCAGAGTTCAAAATAATCTCGTGCGAAGCAAGTGCTGAATGGAGCCAAAGTCAGAGCTGGTGTCGGAGTCTGAGTCAGAGTCGGAGTCGGAGTCGAAGCCAAAGTCAAAGGGCTCGGACCAGGGGCAATAGGACATGAAGGTCGTGCATCTGACCTTTGGAAGGGAGGCTCATCCCCGTTCGACTCTAAAAGCTCGACGGCAGCACCACCTTATGTGCTTTGCGAAGGGAGAGGAGTTCCGAAAACCAAATGCGACAAATGGAATACGAGTAATGGAATGGAATGGAATGATGGAGTGCTCGCAAGGACTACAATTAGATGACGCTAACGTCGTCCCCAAACGAGTGGCTAATGAGCATTTAAAAGCGCGCAGCCTGAGTGCCAAAAGCTCCTTGGCGTGGGAGCATGGATTCTTTGCATGATGGGCCGTCAGGCTGTTCAACGAGCCAAATAAATCGCTTATCCGGAAGTAATTCACGCCCTAACAGAGGGCGTATGTAATTCTCTGACGTCTCGAGATAAGCGGAATCCCTCGACCAAAAATAGTCTAATTTATTACCAAGAGACAGCGTGTTTCGTATGTTTCAACATAAGGAAGAAATATTCTTTCTCTTACTCTCGCTAAATCCTGGCCCAGAGTCCTTGGCGGCTTTCAGCACGTTATAATTGTGGCCACAGGACGTTAGTCGACATATTTATGTGTCATTTCCTCGAAGAAGACTCGACGCCGCTCGAAAAGACAGTCGTCAGGTGGCGGAGGGAGAGGGTGAAAAAGACAAACAGACAAACTGATTGTCAGTTCTTTGATAGACAACGACAGCTGCCAGGCATTCGCTGTCATTTGTCGCTATTGTTGCGCCGTTTTTCTTGCTAACACTTCTTGTTTGTTTGTTGTTTCTTGTTGTTTCCACACGAGCGCCAGCTTTGCGGCTTCCACCATACTCTTCCTTTTCACTTGGGCACCTCCTGCTGGACCTTCTTTCCTGACTTCTTTTCCCACTTCCGTCGTCGTCTACTCCTCCTCCCCCTTGATCTCCGTAGCCCACTCCTCCATGATCGCCTTCTCCTCCACAATCTCCTCCTCATCCGCGATCACCGCTTCCTCCACGAGGGTTCTTTAAGCTTTAACAATATTTTACATCAACACGCGTCCTCGCACTATCTCTAGCTCTATCCCCAGCCATGCTCCTCGTCCGCTGGTATCTTAATATCTTTTATTGCTTCGCACTCTGCCCGATAAGAGCGACGGTCGTTCGTATTGGTTTACCGTTCACCTGGTCGCCGCACAATGGCGTCGTCGTCGTCACCGCCATTCGAGGCGAGCAAACAACACGGCACGTGACTCAGCTCCGTGTCGCACTCGCTTTGTTGACTCATGACACCGGCTTCACCTTTCTCTCACCAACCCTGACTCCGACTCCCTATCATCCACCACGACTCCGACTCTGGATCCGTGGACCCGTGGCTTTGTCCGATAGCGCTTTCACTTCGGAACCCACTCGAGCACCTGCGGGCAAGGTGGGCGGGACTTTGTAATTGAAAGACGGCGTCGACGACGTGTTGGAGAGCGAAAATGTTGATTAAATGCTAGTGGCGATCCATCGCCCGAGAGATAGTATCTGGTCCATGTCGAAATCCATCTAACTCGATGGTCCCCATCCCCTTACCGAGGGCCTTCGCCTGCTTTCTCTTTTGTGGTTTGGTTTTTAAACCAACCAGCGAAAAATTCACTTAACTTTCCCCACACTTGCCCTCGACCGAACTCCGGCAGTCGGACCCAACTCGGTCTCGGATCAGGCTAATTTCATATAAACGGATTAATTTCGATGGTTTCGCCACTGGTTGTTATTTTGTGCAAATGTGGTTAGACAGCATTTAATTACGACCCGGCTCGCTGCAGAATCCAGAATTTATGCTCGTCCGAAGGGTATTTGCATCGGTTTTGAGCTCCGAAATATTTTCTACGTTGATGCTTCAGTGAATCCAGGGTTAACACGAATTTAAACAGGAAAATATGTACTTGATGTGTATATTCGTGTATTATTTTATTTTACGATAAATTCGGAACTTCTATTATTAGTGCTAATAACATCCAATTAAAAATGATTGCTGTAAATAGCCTTTCCCATAATATTAACATCTATACACATATGTCTAAAAATATAATTTTCCGAGGTATTTGTAAAATTCCAAAAATTTGGTTTTAGAAAATATTTCGAATGAGATTTGTTTGTGAAATATAGTTTATGGTTTTGTACAAATAAACAGGGGTAAATTAGTAAATTGAGAAATTTTACAATGTGAATTTGAAACAGGATAAGATAGAGTGGAGTGATATGATGCACGGGTTGTTGTAAGACACATAAATTTTCATATAATTCAATTCATTGTCAGACGATCGATCCTCCAACTCAAACTTCCTAGAGCAATGAGAACTTTTGCAATTAGTATCGACTATTAGACAATTTCATGCAGCAATCAGCTTTCTGGAAATTATCCCATAGCTCGTCTTCCAGAAGCAATAAAACGTAGATTCATTTGTTAAATGTTCAATGAATACTTATGCCCATAATTCTTTAACATAAGTTAACCATAACTTTATTTCTTGGTAATATTTCTCGAACACATGCCATTATTACATCGCATGAACAAATCCATAACCACAACATCCTATAGAAGAGAAGATGAGAGCAGAAACTGTGTCCTGGATCTGCAATTAAATCATGCCGAAACTTCGACATCAGCACCGAGATGTGTGTAGTTGTGAGCAAGGAGAGAGAATCTTCCTATAAATAGGAAGCGATCAACGCCGACCACAACAACATTAACACCACCACCGACATGAATAACAACAACGACAACCACAAGAAGAAGGTAATCCCATCACCCAACACAAAGTTGACAATTTGACCAACTCATTATGTGGGGTGAAGTCTGCGACCGAGTCAAGAAGTTTGCGGGATTCTGTTCCCAAGTTTGATGATGAGGAATATGCAGAAGTTTGTTAGAAACTTCCTTTCATGATGTTGACAAAGTGTGACAGCTGTGATTATTACTAGAGTAGAGGGGGACACGGATGAGGAGGGCGGGGAGAAAAAGAGGTGATGAGGGATACTCAAGTGGCAGAAAGTAAACGATTTGTGGGAAACGGTCAAGGGTCATCCGCAGCCTTCGCTCGGCTTATCGTTTGAGTGACCGACGAACTCTTGGAGTCCCAAAATAACTTCGAACCTCCCTCCTCTAGACTGGGAGTCGATGGGAACCTCGCGTTTCAGGAGCCGATGAAATCTCGAATATCTCTGCATCGACTCGGCATTGCCCGGCTCGATGTTGTGTTGTGTTGTTCGTGTCGGGCCCCGACGCCGCATTCGCACACCAATTAGAGCCCGGGAAAACTCATTGAGCACGAGTCGAGCAAGCAACCGCCGGCCTTCAGCCTCGCCCTCGGCTCCACCCCTCGAACGAGGTACGTTGGTGTGCGTCATGAGGTCGAATGTCAGCAAATATTTGTCGATTTAATGAAAAGCTCTTGCATCACACACCGTCAACAGACATGCAAGAGCTGGTGGGAGCTTAAAGTTCCCCCCCACATACACAAACTCACACACACACATGCGAGGCTTGTTCAAATAAGGTGAAATTTTTCCTCATCAACTTCAATTTCGCAGGAAAACACGACGGAAATCGTAAAAAAGCGGAGAGAACGATGTGAAAAAGTAACAATAAAACAAGTCATGAACAAATTTCAAAAAGCAAAAAGAAAATCGATACAATTTTAAATGTGCACAAAACAACAACAAACAAGAAAGAATCAACTTCTCCATTTCAGAACATCCTTTCAATGGCGAAACACTACGGGGAGTGCTGATTGGACATTAAAATTCCGGCGACACCTTTGTTATGGCCAGTGGGAACAATAACAACGAACAATCACAATGGACGGCCGGCGTTCCCAAGAAAGGCGAAGGCGAACAAAGAGAGACGGACCACAACAAAAGCAACAGAGCGGAAATTGCGCAATATAAGAGCCGTTTTACTCTCTCGCCCGAGGCTCCTCGAGGCACATTGAGCACACTCTGACGTCACTCTTCCTTTGCTAATTTACCCTCTCGCTCTCTCAATCACTGCTCTCTTTCCCTGCTTCTCTACTTCTGTCGCCTTATTGTATCCCTCGCTCCCCACTCATCTGACCAGGCTGACGGTTTATGAAAACTTTATTACAATGACAGTGAAACAACAACAATATTACCCAATAATAACAACAAGAATAATAATAAGAGAAACAACAATAACAATAAGTATAATACAACAAGAATCATAACAACAACAATGTCCATTTGAAACTCTCGTCTCACTCGACGCGCATCTGGCGGAAGGAAGTGAGCTGTCTAATAAAGAGAAAGACACAGAGAGAGAGAGAGAGAGAGAAAGAATGGGAATGATTGGGAGCTGAAGGAGGCAAATCGGAGTGGGAGGCGGTCGTTTGTGCATCCATTCGATCGTCCGTCCTTTAGACGTCTTCAGCTCGAATCGTTATCCTAATTTAATACGAGTCTTTTTTCTCTTCCTACTCTTCGTCCTTATTACCTCTGATTCCTTCTATTCCTCTGCCTTATCTCACTCTGCCGCCTGTTCCTCTATCTCCCATCCCTCTGCCTCCTCTCTCTATCTCTTCCGTTGTCTCTCTGGCTCCATTTAATGCCACTCATTTTACTTCGTTTCTCCCCTCGTCTATCATATTTTTTCTATCATATTATTTCCGACGTTCCGTGAATCGAAACGGCTTCTCTTAGTCATCGCTCGTGGTCGGATGTAGCTGAAATATATGGCGAAAAAGAGCTCCGCCGAGAAGAGAAATCCTTGTAAAAAAGCGCTATGCCAAAAATATCCTTTGTGCATACAAAGTAGGAGAGAAATGTGCGTGTGGTCGTCGTTCGTTGTTATCGTAACTCTTGTTTATTATTTGGCATCCATAGTTGTTGTTATTTCTCTTTTCTTGTTACTACTCTCTTGTTGTTATTGCAGCAATTGTTGTTATTGTTCCGTTGTTGTTATAGTTGTTGGCGCCACTCTGTTATTGTGGTTACTATTGTAGTGCACTAAGGAATTGCTTCTTTGTCTTACGTTTATAGCCCAGGAGCGACCAAGCAAGTGCATGGAAAATCCTTAAACCCGAATGTCAGTCTGTTTGTGTAAATAGCTGATTAAATGGATGTGTTTGGGGAGCATTAAAAAGTCTTTCATCTGTCGATTGTATTTCTTTGAAGGAAACAAACCAACCGTCGTCGAAAGGTCAAATGTAATTAAATGTCACATTCTATTGTTGTTTCTTATTTTCCCATCGTGTGCACAATCCGACGAAGACAAGAAGAAGCAGACCAAAAACGACTACAATTAAAACAAATATGACAAGAAATGACATAAATAGCAACAATCCATAGAACAACAAGAATAACTAGAGTAGGCCAACAGAAGTGTGGTCAAGTTATTAAAATGTTAATATTCGCTCTCAGTTTGCAACTGCAGTTTGCAACTGATAATTGACCAACATTTTATTTGCGTTTTGATGACATGTCGAAGCACACATTGAACTATTTGCCAACTTGTGTTGTATATTCAGGTGCGTTCTTATTAATTCATTCATTAATTTAAAAATAAAGTGTAAGGATTGAAAAAACCCGAACTCATGTAGATTTTAAAATAAAATCAATAAAAAAATAAAATAAAAACATGCAAAAAATAATAAAAATAAAATAAAAACATGCAACAAATAATAAAAATAAAATCATGCAAAAATAAAAATAATAAAATTTAAATAATGAAAATCATTTCAGTGGGAATGTGGAAGAGGGGCAAAGAGATAGAACTGACATTTAATCAGCATTCAAAATGGGTTCATGCAATTAAATACATTGGTGATTCTCGTATTCAAACGCCATTTAAAGAAACGTGGCAACTCTTCCTCCCCCTCTCCATCTCGCTCTTTGTGTCGCCCTCGTTTTGGAAGAGTTTTCCTGCGACTACACAAAACCCAGACTCGCCCCCTTGCGGTGACGCTCCATGTTCTGCCCCATGGGGCTTTTTTTATGAACGAACACGTTCCTCAAACAATCCTCGATCCGCATGACAGCTGCAGACCGTACCGCTTCGCAAATAAGACGACGAAGGCGGCCCAGAGAGCGAGGCTCCGATGGCCAGGATCGAAAGTAATTTCGTTTCGTTCCGGTTTTGCTCGGTCGGGCCCCCCTTCGAGCCCCCAAGAACACAATGCACTTTGTATGCGACTGCTGCAACCACTTTGGTGAGACGATCTTAAAAATCGAATTGTATTCTCGATGAATGAATCCGACTGTGGACAATCCTCTCCTCCGCTGCGTGGACATGGGTTCGATTTAGCATGGGCTGGGTCCACGGCCAAAGGGACCCGAGGCGGTCTGACGATGTGGGTGACTGGCGCAGGCCCCCCCATTTGAGGCTCAATCGACCAATCAACCAACCGCCTCTTCTCCAAGCTGTTCTCAAGTGGCCTTTTTCCTGTCTTCTCTGGAGAGAGGTTTTCTTGGTTTTCCTGGTTTTATTGCTCGATTCCTACCATCCCAACCCAATGGTTCGCAACATGAGGACATAAATATTTGACACTGGGAGGCAATGACATTTCTACAAACGGATTTTATTAAATGTCTCGTCCGTCCCGTGTCCTCTCCATCGGGAGTTTAAATTTCGAAGTAGTCTTACTCAATCTTTGAGCTTCCCACTCCTTCGCTTGATTGCGAATAATTGATTGAACGGCAATTGCAATAAACTACACAATAAATAAGATACTCGAGCAGCTTTCTCAGAGTGCGAACGAGAAGACGTACGTAAGTGTGGAGAACAAGTGCTAAAGTCTTTTTAATGATGCAAATAAATGGCCGTTGTCAAGAGTGGGGAGAAGTGGAGCCGGAGTGGGATCCCTCGAGATGCACTCAAGACCTGTGATAAATAATAAATGATGAATGAATGATGCATTTGACTCGTTTGAAATGCTTTTACATAAATAAAAAAGACCTACAGTTTTCTGACGAGTCCGAGTGTGCGGTGAGAGAAAATTTTTTCATATGTAAATTTTTACTCTTGGCAGAGCTGGGGCCGTAATGAGGAGAGATGCTTCTTATGCTTGGCACGGAGACGGAACATGGCCTCCGCGACTCCCACGCCATAAAACCCAACAAACACGAAGTCAATCAAAGTTCCTGAAGTTTCTCCTCAGAGAACGTCTTATTGGAAATTTAAATCGTTGCTTGTCATAAGCTATTATCGATTATTCCTGAATAGCAACGAGAATAACATCAAATAATCTTTACAATTCAACTGGTCTTAAAGCTATCGAATGTCTGACATCGATTCGTGGAAATGTCTGAAAATCCCTGCTGGTCTGAGAAACAGAACAAACAGCTTAAGTCCCCCATCATTCATCTTCCCTTGGACTCGTCGCTCCTTGGACTCGTGGACTCGTCCACCCTGGGACAGTTTCTTGTGGCTCAACAAGCCACAAGCACCGCAGACTCAACAAACCCCTCCCGTGCCGACAAAAGCCACGGAATTCCAGGCCGCATCGCTAGGGCAGCGCCCTCTGGTGGCGACCATCAGCAAACGTCGGCAGAGTAATTAGATTTGCGAGACAGGAAAAAATATAAACTGCGATACTAACGAAATCAGAGGAGAGACTGAACGAGGTGGGCTGGGGAAGGATAAGGGGAAACTGGAGATTTATCGGGGGAGAGAGTGAACCAAGGGAGGATGAGCCAATAGGTCACCACATGAGCTGGAAATTCATTGGCGGTCGCCCCCCACCCAGCTCAAGGGTTCGAGCACCGAGCGTGATTCATTAAAGTTGAAGAGAATTTTAATTTTTCATGTTTTTCGTTAAAAGCTTGCTCGCACCAGGATACCAGGAAAACGGCAAGTTATTGTTGTATTTTATTCGAACACGAGCGTATTATCGTTTGAAAAAGGAGAGAAAGAGAGAGAGATTTGAAGTTTGTTGTTGTGGAGGATGAGATTGGAGCGATAAACCAAATTCATCCAGGCAGGAAAATAATAAGAATTTTGGGATGTATGTAAAGCAAGAGATGAGAAACTGTGAGCGAAGGTAGATGAGAAAATGTAAATCGCTTGTTGGCAAAAGTTCACTCTAGAGTTGACAACGTAAGCGAAAAGAACATTTCAATCATGTCTAGCCTGAATCATATTCAAACTCATGGGGAGGAAGTTCTGAAAAATGTGAAAAACAACTTATCCAAATCTGGTTCTGAAAGAACTCTACCGAGAGAAGTGGTAGGATGTATGTTTGCATATCCTAAGAAACTGAAAGCGGCTGCTCCGAGTAGTCCAACCGCCGAAAACACCGCGAGGAGCGAAAAGTTTGTTGATCCATTGTGGCGACTGGGTGGAGCATGGTGGAAAACTCGATCGATTTAAGAAGGGAGCAATAATGGAAACCCCACGAAAACCAAACAAACCCAACTGTATCCAACCCCACGCGACCAAAGGGATCTGAATTTAATATCATTCTAATGATGGTAATTGCCTCGTGCGGCGACAATATAAGCCAAATGGACTTTTCCTTCGTCTCCTTTGGCAACGCGGCGATGACTCGCATCCAGATTGGCAGGCTGAGGTTCACATGAAATGCTATTCTCACATACATACACACAGACAGAGTAATAAGTCGCATACAATCAAAGTAATAGGCTACAGAAACAACATGGAATACACAAAATCCAATTCAATTCATGGCCTGGTTGGCATTTTGTTGCCTCCCAGGCATCGGATCTTCATCGACGCCACTTTGTTTCTCCCGGCACCAGCACGCACACATGCACACGGACGCACACATGGTCATTTATGGGGCACACATACACACATGTACGGCGATGGCTTGCAGCCCTTGGTCATCGTCGCTGCTGCGCACGATTAAACACAAAAATGATTACGCACATGGAACTTATTAAGTCGTTACTTATGTCATCTAACCGGACCCTTTGTTCATTGTCCGTTGGCAGTGAAATTCTGTTCCTACTCCCCCGACTCCCCCGACTCCCTTCGAACCCTTCGTGGCACCCACAGACCCATCCGACTGAAGGCTGTTTCCTATTTTTTTATTGCAGATGCCGGATACTCTACTTATAAATAACTGGATTTCGGTCAAATATTAGCCTCGTTCTATTTCTATCCCTGTCATTCATCCCTCGCCCCCTTCTCGATGTGCGAGTCAAACATACTTTCCAATAGCTTCGAGGGTCGTCCTTCGAAGGCTTTAAGTGTCAACAACTTTAAGTGAACTGGGACTTCGAAGGGTGTAGCTTGACAATTAGATCCTCATACATGTCTCAGAAGGGCAACGGCTTCGTGGACCTAATACGAATGAGAGCTAAAAGTTCTCTCTCTCTCTCTCCTTGTCTCCTGCTATCAAAGGAATTTCGTGCAAATATTCCGATGAAATGCAATTAGGCAAAATTGAATTGTGATAATCCGAGTATCGAGAATTGATTTTAATTCTCAACAATCATTAGTCCTAACTTTAGGCAAGGATAGGCGATTAGGCGAGATACAAGTGCCTTCTGATTGGAAGCCACTTCCCAAAATATTCAAATGTTCTTGAGAACTTCATACGTTTGATATGAATATTAGTTTTGTAGTCTCAAATTTCGACAGACGATAACCCAGTAGGAGTGGGATTTGCATTCTCAGAAAAAAATGCAATCTCCCATTTGCACATTCGATAATGTGTGTTTGTGTGTGTGTGTGTGTACACATAAGTGGTATTTGATCGATGCCTGTCGTTGAAGCTCAACATGGATAAATTTGGATTTTATTGAGAGCTTAATCGTGAACACTCATAGCAATGGTCAATAAAATCCTGACAACAGCATCAGGCTAATAACAATAACAACAGCAATATAACAGCAGTAACAACATGTACATCGCATCAACAATAAAAATGAAAATAAATATAAAACCAGCGATGAATGAAATCCAAATCTAGAGATGAAAACAGAACCTAAAATCGGACGAAGTGATCCCTCTGTCGACTCTCAACCCACGCCATTTGATTTTCATTTTCATTCGCAAGGACTCAAAGAACTGAAAGCAGAGTAGTTTCGACCGAAATGGGCAATAGCGCGGAAGGAGGACCTGGAGGACTCTTAAATTTTCACCAAATGCGTTCACTTTATTCGTTCTTCGCCCTTCCGACAGCAACAGAATCCAACAAGAATCCCCCCGACCGCCCCGACCAGGGTCACCACCACTCACAAAGACTCCAATGAGCCGCACAAAAAAGGATGGTCGCTATTTGGTTGCACGAAAGGATTTATGGCCCGGCTCCCGACTACCGACTATCCCTCTTCTTTCTGGCCGTTCGCACTTTTATGGCTGCGGCAGCGACGCACGGTGCGGTCGGCTTCCGTACGGAGGTTCCTTTATTTAAAAGCGGCCGAGCAAGAGAAAACGAGAGGTGGGAGATGAGCGATGGCCGTAAGTTTCGCCGAAGAAACAGTCGCAATACAATATTTATGTGTGATAAAGTCCGAGCAGGGACATTGGATGAAGTTTGCTGAACTTTCGAAGGATTAATAACCTTCGAGATAAACACATCGCTATCATAACTCTTACGGATTCTAGTTTTCGCTGAACTGTCCAGAAATTTTGGTATCCTCAGAACTCCATTCTATGTAATCGATCTATCCAAGGACCCAAGTCGTCTTCGGTGACCCCGACGACTCCGACTCCGAGTTTATTTTACGATTCACAGCGATTGTTCTGGCCACCTTGGGCCATTTGGCCGAGAGCTCCCTGCTTACGGAGGTGCAATTGTTACAGATTCTTTCGATCGAGGTCGGGCGTGGGGCGGCGGGAAAAAGAAATGTAGCTGCAAGCAATAAAAAATGCATTCTCTTGGAAGACGAGGAAATTTGAGGAAACTCCTAGCATCGATATTGGGAATCATGCGGAAGGAAGGAAGGAAGCTCCGGCCTCAACCCGACCTCGAGTCGGCATCCACTTGAGAAACAATCTCAGGCATAGAGTATTGGAAAACGGAAATCGAATCGGGGGGCGGCGAGGATGGGCGTAGGTGAAGACGCCCAGGTTACACGACGGTGGCAGGAAGCAAGTTAAGCTCCTCTCGAATCGACAGAGAAACAACATCTTCGTCGAGAGTAGGTTGGAGAAACATGGAAAGGCATCAGGACATCCAAATTCGACACGAGCAACACTGTGTCGAGACTCTGAGGATTTGCGGGGATGGCGGGCAGCCCGAGTCCTGTCGGAGGGACTCGTCCGGAGCATGCGAATAGAAATACTGGAGAACAAACCGAGATGAAAAATCGCGCTAAAATCAATTTTCGAGATCGTTTCACAGATTGCGATTTTTTGCTTGCACGGGCTGGGCTTAGCTTTGCTTCGCCAAGGACTAAGGACCGAGGCGGCCGAGAATGACGAGAATTGAAAATTGAGAATTCGAAAGGCGAGCGCAAGAGACGAACGCAAAAATTAAAATCGGAGGAAAATGCAAATTTCCAAACATTGTCAGACGGGAAGAGATGTGTGTGTGTGTTGGTCTCGCCGTCAGTCAAATAGCCCAGTCCATGTGCGTGAAAAGTCAATATTGAAAGCTATGACACCGCCATCCACAGCTATATCCACAACACCAGCAAGTGTCGAAAAGGCCTCGAGTCTCAAGAATGAACATCCCAGAGTAAATATAAACTCAAAACGAGGGCCAAGAATAAAGGACAAATAATGGAAATAATCGGCCATAGGCCATGCCGGTAATTGACCCAAACGAGGGCCGATCGCCCAGGGAAGGATGTCGGAGATTGGACAATTCAAGCCGAGCCGGTTGACGAATGGCCGACCAACCCTCGCGGTGGCAACGCCGAGGTTCCGCACGAGTCGCCAGACCGCGCACATTCTTTTCATTCGCCCCACGTGTCACTGCTTCGAGTGCGGATTGGTGAAAACAATCTATTTTCAATCTCGAACGATTTCCAACTATTCTTACAGAGGAATAAATAAATTATTAAAACTTATTGGAAAACTTTATGAGAATGAATCCTTTATCCCGAATCGGTCCCCTCTCAACACGTTGTCATCCGAACGATAGGACATGGCGAAAAGTTGAAACATTTGGATTTGGGATTCTTCGAACGCTTTCAATCTACACTCACACATACGTGCGTAGGTGGCTGGTCGCACCGCAAATCACATCACACCGATGCGGCTGAAGGATCTGCGACCAAATGGCGCGGAACGGGAAATCGATTTGGTCTCCCAGGTGCCAGGTGGCCGGGGCTTCGAGGAATGTGGCACATCTTTGATTTGGATTTTCATTGTTTGACAATCATGGGAAAAATTCACACACACCCACTCACACGCATACACACATAATCGGAATGCGGGTACCTGAGACTGTGGCTAAGCGTGGGCGTCGAAAGGATCTGGACTGATTCACTGCCTTGGTTCAAAGGAGTGGCAGCAATGGAGGAACATGAAGTTCGTGTCTTTCAATTTTTCAGCATTTTCCCTCGACATCCGAGTCTATAAAAAATTTCGAAGAATTTCATTTCCTCAAGGCGGAAATTTCAGCTTAATTTGTCAAAATTGTGTAAATGCAAATTTAGAGGATTCCGCCAGGATATCATCGCAATGTCTCGTCTTCTGTCTTCGCCCTTCCCGAATCCCATCACATGACTTGATCTTATTTGCATTCCTCTTCCAGAGTTCTCTCCCACTCTGGTCTCCCAGACCGATCAAGGCCTCTGAAATTAAACACGTTCCACTACACAGCAAGGACATCGCGACCGCCTTCGTACTGCCTACGTCATCACCAAATTTACATCGCATTGACTTCGATAATCGAGAATTAAATTCACGTCTGGACATTTGACGGCGTGTCGGACGAGGGCCGCGACAAGACGATTGTTTAGCAATACCGAGAATTAATTTCTCATCTACCAGAGCCCTTGATGGACTCCCTCCCCTTCAGATCCTATCGATTTCCGAGACCATAACCAAGCGAGACCCTCTTCAATTACTCTTCAATTACATTTCGTGTCAGTGTGGCGATTACAGTATCATTCCACTCAATATAATCAAAGGTCAAAGGAAACATGTCGGAGGACGTCAATGAGCCCACCAAATGAAGGAATACATTCAAGTCTGAGTGTTTTTCCTCGACTTCATTCCTCGAAGAGTAAATTATTTCATTCTGAATGCGGCTCCAACGACAACTTCAGGTGTCTTCTACGTGGGCAAATAGTTTGATTACAACCCCCACCGCTGCTCCATGCTTCACCGTCGGCACTTCGATGCCCGGAATTCCGGCAGCAACTTAATCGAGAGGACGTTTTCTCGATGCGAACACCCTCGAGCATCCGCCTGGTGTGACCGCATCCAGTGAGCGGCTGGATTCTCAGGACTCGCCTGGGCACGAACTCACCTCCCGGCACATGACCCGAATCTCATTTGTTGCCACGTCCCACACTTCGAAGCCCACTCATGAAACGTTTACCGTGCGTTCGAAGTGGAACTGCAGCATGTAGGGGGGACGAAGTGGGCGAGGAGGAGGCGGCCACAGACAGACCATGAAATTAGACCAATTGGATTCAGCGTAGGTGGGGCTTTAAATGCAATTCAATTGTCGCGAATACAATAGAATCACCACGAGTGGCCAAAGCACAGTTTAACAAGAGCTCATTGGCTTCCTCCGGCCTGCCTCGAACGGAGTCTGCTGTTTATGGGAAGCCTAGCACTTATCTACATAGTTCAGAATAATGACAACTAACTATGGGCAGCGGAAGTTGATCGAGAGTGGACTCACCCTGGGAGAACTGGATCAATTTGCATAGGAATTCGCCGAATATGAAATGCCGCAGCAGGGTTCCGACCAGAGTAACTGGCATGCAGAGCACTCCGAGCAGCATGTCCGAGATGGCCAGGTTCAGCAGGAACACATTGGTGATGGTCCGCATGCGGCGGTTCTGGGCCAGTGTCGAGATCACCAGCAAGTTGCCGACCACGGCGAACAGCAGGATGATGCTGTAGCACGGAATCAGCCAGATGGGCATCTCGTGGCGCAGCTGCGGCATCACGAGGATGGTCGCGTTCTGGTTGGCGCTGTTGTTGCCGTAGTGGCCGCTCGAATTAGCTCCATTCGCACCGATGTAATTCACCTCCCCGTTGTTGTAATTGTAATTGTTCCCGCTGTTCATGTCCCGGAGGATAATGTTGTTGTTGCTGCTGCCGCTGTACTCGTCGTTGTCGTTGTCATTGATGGTGAAAACATTGTCGTAGTTAGTGTTGACGTTGTTGTTGTTGGAGAGGCCCAAGTTGAGGCCGTCGTCGCCCCCGTGCCTGGAGGCGGCCGAGGCTGCTGTTGAACTGGATGATGGCGTTGGCCGCCCCGAGCGCGGGGTCCTCGGCGATGGCGAACAAATCGCTGAAATCCGAGGGGAACATTTTGAAACCGGGCGTGTGGCCGAGGTGGGGGGGCGAGCGGGACGGACGATGGTTCGTGGAGAATTACAGGATTTTCAGGACATTAAGTTTTATCTCTAAAATTATTTGTACACTACACTACAATGACTATTTCACACTCAATTATTTCAATTATCCTTACACTATTTTCAATTCTTTGAAACTATTCTTATTATTGATTAGACTATTTATTATTTAAGAACTAAGTTTTTTTAAGAACGATTATTTAAGGCATTATTTTTGAATAACAATTTTGTAAAGTAACTCTAAATATAGATTACATTTGATTTTCTTTTCTTCAAAGGTTTCAGACACTAACACCAGATTATATTTATTATTTTTGTATTTTTTGTCTCGCAATGCCAATGCAATGAGCAATAGTTGGGAATCACTGAACTCTCAAAATATGTGGTCAGTACACAGTCGGCTCTTTGCCGTCCTCCGTTCGCTGAACCGTTGCACTTGACGCTTCGCGAAGAACTGACGCGGCCGACATTGTTTGGGGCGGCCCCACGCAGCACTCGCTCAGCATCAGCATCCTTCTGCCTCGGTCCTAAGTGGAGGTCGTGGTTCTTGTTGTTGTTGTTCGCCGACCGGCTGCTGCCTCCTGCGTGGCCGGCTTTTTCCACTCGGCTGGAGGAAACTCCAACGCAGACGTCGGGCAAAGCTCACGTGTTGCATTCGCGAGCTTTGGTCGTTGCCCACGCAGCTGCACCCGAAACATTCGGAGATGTTGCCCGGGAGCCCACTGGAAGCGAACTTGCAACAACTGGAGTTTGTCTGAAACATGTTGAAAAGAACAGATGTTGCCTGATTGGGCTATCGCAACTAGAGTTCCTCCGCAACATGTTGATAATAACACATGTTGACCTGATGCTGACACAAAGTTTATGTTTGCAATATGTTGTTGAATTACAGGTCTTCATAGACACAGGTTAAGAACGGCACATGTTGCCTTGTTTATGGTCAACACAAAAATCGTGAGTGCTTTCGCAATGTGTCCGAACTTTTGCAACTGTGATCGAGCTTTCGCAAATTTACCAGAGCGCCACCAAGCGTCATTCAAAGTGATTGCCTGATTGCAACGCAAAACCAAATTTATTCAAACCATCGAATTATTTCCTAGTGATTTGTAATTGTGCTGCTTTATTTCTGTTGACCTTTGACCCCAGAGAACAGTGCAGAACTATGAGAAGAGTGCAGTGCAGAGCAGAGAACTATGAATATCCAGAGCCTCGCTAGACATTCATTCCACAATAATAACAATGGGGGGTCTTCTATGACGATGACTCGGACTCTCATCTACATTAAAATTATGCAAGACTAAGTTGGATAAGGTTATTGACGCGGAAGGCGCGGCAACTTCAGGAACACAAGCAAATGATTTCCACAAACTATTTTTCAGAAAATTAAAAATCCACAAGCAAATGATTTCCACAAACTATTTTTCATAAAATTAAAAATCCACAAGCAAATGATTTCCACAAACTATTTTTCAGAATATTATAAATCCGTTTCGTTTTAATAAAATAAACATTATGAATTATTACCTAATCACAGCTTTATTTATTAAAATAACCCTAGACCTATATACCTGTGGACTTTTGACAAAACAACTTAAGTCGAATTTTCGGATTTTTCAGGAGAGCAAAAATAGTGAAAAAATTTACCTAAAATTTGTCCTGCATGTATTTAAAGAAAAGTATAAATTCTGTATTATAAAGAATTTTTCCCGTTATTTGATTTTATACCATTTTCTTTAAATGTTAACAATTTTTAAATAATAGTTCATAATATGAACTAAAATCTTTTGTCAAACTGATTTTTGAAACAAAATTCAACTTAACTCGAAATGAGATATTTTGTGAAATCTGAAAACAAATTAAATTTTCCAACTTATATTGAGTTAAGTTCTTTTACCAAATTCCAAATCAAGAAAATATGTGAAATAAGTGGATTCGTTCAAGAACATTTCAAATTTATAATATAAATAAAAGTGAAACTAAGAAACTCTGTTTACCAAAAAGGCTACCAAACCGTTTGTCCGATCTCATGATATTTCGACATGATCTTCCTGACTACCACGACACTTTTAAAGGATATAGATTTTAACTTCATTACTTTCATAACGTTTTCTCATTTTCCCACAATAGTGATCGACCGGAAATATTTATCGTCTCGGTAAAATAAGTTTGGTTACTATTATATTTTTCAGTTTTGTGAAAAATAAAATAATAATAATAATTACAAAAAGATGGTCATATAACATTTAATCAAGTTGTCTGGGATACTGGATGTGGGGATTTCTCTGTGGCGAGAGTAAACAAGGATACGAACTTAACCCTCATTTGGCCAACGTGTCACCCAGGTGTCATCCCAATGAAATGTGTTTTCTGTTGGTGTTTCCAACACTTCTTCCAGCACTTTCATTCATATGTACATTTTGCTAAGATTACAATTTTCTTTGATATTTTTTATTGCCATAGCTGTATGCATTCGTCCTCTTTTTTGTTAGGTTTGCCGCTCAAAACAACTTATTTTTACAATTTTCTACAATATGAACTTGACAAAAGCACTTAATTCGATATAAGAAAAACTACTTTTCACTTTTTTAATATTGACTTTTACTTTTAACTCTAATCGAGATAAGATGTTTTGCCGCGGTGAAATCCTATTGCATAATAAGTATGAATCAACTTATTTCGACATAAGTGACCAAAATTTCAAATTTAAATTTGATGAAAGAACTTATTTCAACATAGGTTGTTTTGTCAAAATCAAAATTCGAAAAATCATAGTGTATTAAATCGATATAAGTTATTTTGTCATATTTCAGTTGCAATTATTTTTTTGAATTTTTCATGATTTTTCAACTTATCTCAAATAAGTTGTTTTGTCAAACCCTTTTTGAAAAAAAACTCGAGATAAGTTGAAATGCTTAGTTCGTATCTCTTGAACTAAAAGACGTAGAAATACACCGATTAGACCAAAAGACGCGTCTTAAAATTGTTTATTTATGATAAAATATTTATGATAATATATTTCATATCTCGACTTAAGTTGTTTTGTCAAAAGTCCACAGATATATAAATATGTCATCTATAACAGGATTATGAATAATGGAATGAGGAAAATTATTTAATTATATTCAGAATTATCTATAGGGAATAAGACCATAATATAAGCTATGTGTATGTTCTGCAACCCATTGTAATAATGTAATCTTATAATAATGATCTTTGATACATACTATATGCCATCGTTTTCAACGAGCTCTTTATTCATATTTGATTTATAAAATAAAATATAAATCTATTCATGTGGACTTTTTCACCTTCTTCGGTTTCCAGATATAGGCCTTCACATAGAAGTCGGCGAACATGAAGAGCATCATGGCACTCTGTGCGAAATACAAGAACATGACCGCCTTGGAATTCGGGCAATCGTCCCGCAAGATCGGCCGCGCAAAGTGAATCGTCAGAATAATGAACTGAATGATCTGGATCTGCGTGACGTGCCGCTTCCACCAAAGCGAGTCCTTCAGGCCCGGCCGCAGCGCCGATACGAGGTAGTACGAGTACATGACCATGTGGACAACGAAATTGATGTATCCCACCACGATGACGTGACCGCTCACGACGTAGCGAAGGGTCAGGAAGGTGGCGAACACCATGATCATGTGGTGATAGACGTGGAGGAACGTTATCTGCTTGTTGCTCTTGCGCAGGACGAAGAAGATCGTGTCCGCGAAGTCGGAGACCTTCAGCCAGAAGTACATTTTCGCGTTGTACAGTTGGGCGAGACCTTTCGGCGAGTAGCTGCGATCGCTTAACATGCAACCGAAATCAGGATAGAAGGCTCTGTTCGAAATGTGCCGCGTGACCTGCCAGTTGAGACCGAGAATATGGTAAGTCACACATACATATCATGGTCTTCTAGCGGTTGGACTCACCTCGCTGAACATGTAGAAGTTCGCCAGGACCTGCAGCAGGTTGTAGACCAGAAGGACCCTAGTCAGCCGGAACGGCCGGCGGTTCTTCATCAGTGCCGGGCCCACAATCATGACGAAGACCCAGTAGAGCAGCGTCAGCAGGGCCACCGAAAGCGGCGACCCCAGCATAAACGAGTTCTCGAGACGTTCATCTGAAACGGTGGCGTTTCAATGAGAAACTTTGTCAACAGACTTCTAACTTGAACCTATTTATGTTGTACCTTTATATTTCGCGTCGAACTCCGCCAGACTCTGATACAAAGGCTTCAATACACTTTCCATCTTCATGCGCTACGCCAGTACCTCGCCCAACTATCAACAATGGACTCTACTCACCGACTATTTCGTACATGGCTTTTCCTGTCCTATATAACCCATGAGCGCATTCATTGCATTGACAATTTATATGCACGTAGTGCATGCATTAAATTGAAATAAATTAAGCAGAGAGTACGATTCCACCGCAAATGAATCGCTTGCAATATTTAATCGATCGACACGGACACGGATAAGAGCTGACCCCAGTTCGACATTATGTCAGAACCAGCCAGATGTAAACTAACTCGAATCTGTTGTCTGTGTTGTCCTCAACGAACTTCCTTCCAAGGTATTTATACAGAAATTCATCATACTGATCATAATTCTAATATATAATAACTAACAACACAACTATGGGAACCCAACTATATTCGCTAGTGAATTCAAACATTTTAATTAAATATATCTATATAGAAGCAGGTTTATGGTATAAAAAAACAAAATACGTACGCCGTATTCCGAAGCCGCTAATAAAACAAACTTGACCTATTTTTGGGCTTAAAAGCATTTATTTAATTCTGTTTTAATTATTTCGTATAACATTTGCGCGCCAAGTTCACCTCTTCACCCTTGTGCCCTCTCGGGTCCGTGGTCACCTCTGATCAATGGGCATGCGTTTTTCGCGTTCCGTTGGCGGTCGGCTCCACGCAGTTGTTGCCGGGCTTCTTGGGTTTCAGCACATACGTCCTGATGTAGAAGTCGGTGAAGAGGGCGAACATGATGGTGCTCTGCGTGAGGACCATCACCAGGACGAACTTCGGGTACTGACAGTCGGGGCGCATGACCAGCGGCCACAGGTTGTGGACGATCAGCAGGACGAACTGGGCCAGCTGCAGGCGCGTGATGTACTTCTTCCACCACAGAGAGCCCTTCATCTGCGGGCTGACGGCGCTGAGCAGGTAGTAGGTGTACATGCAGCCGTGGACGAGCGCGTTCAGGATGCCCAGGCTGCAGATGTGCCCGCCGCACTGGGTGTAGCGGAAGATGACGTAGGCCGAGAGCACCACGATGATGTGGTGGTAGACGTGCAGGAAGGTCACCTGCCGGAAGTTGCCGCGCAGAATGAAGAAGACCGTGTCCAGCAGATCGATCACCTTGAGCATATAGAAGCTGTAGGCATAGTAGATCTCGGTCGTGTACAAGTGGTGGTCCGCTGGCAAGGGCATCATGCAGCCGTAGTCGTAGATGGGCTCCGACAGCAGTAGACAAATGGTCTTGAGGAGACAT
The DNA here is from genome assembly GCA_017309665.1 of Coelopa frigida. Classification (NCBI taxonomy): domain Eukaryota; kingdom Metazoa; phylum Arthropoda; class Insecta; order Diptera; family Coelopidae; genus Coelopa; species Coelopa frigida. The sequence continues at coordinate 13,003,094 of CM029564.1, read as the reverse complement.
GACGAGGCATTACTAGGAAAGGCTTTGCTAGTAATTCACTTGATTTGCTTACGCTGCCGAAGATATAGAAGTTGGCCACGACCTGGAAGGAGTTGTAGAGCAGGAGCACCTTCGTCAACGGGAAGGACGGCCGGGAGCGCATGAGGGCGGGGCCGAGTTTCAGTGTGAACAGGAGGTAGGCCGCGCAGATCGTCAGCAACGGCACGGGGGATCCCATCAGCGGAAAGTTAGCCAACTTCATATCTGAACGGAGACAGGGGGAGAGTTCAGTGAGAATCGTGCCAGTGCGAAAGTCCTGTCACCCCCACTCACCTCTCTCCATCCAGAGAATGTTGTACAGATAGTTGTATGCCATTTTCAGCACGAGATATACAACGACAGGACAGAACTTAATGCAACTTTAGCACCGATCAAGTGCCACTCCGAACATTCCAAGTACAAGTTCAGGAATGATTTGTCGTGTGCCCTTCTGAACATAAGCAGACTAGTCGCCGAGTTCTTGGAGAGAAAGTCATTGGTAATTGATATTCTCTCACCGACGGAATGTATTCACTCAAGCTTCAAGTTCAACCTACCTAACCTAACCTGTGATTTGTGATTAATTTCCGATTACGCCACGATTATGAATAAAAACATGCCAATGGCCTGCGAATTAAACCCGTGGTTCCCTCAAAACTACACGCAGTGTGTTTGAAGAAGTAATTTATTTAATTGTTGATTTAATAAATTTCTCTATTCATATAGGATTTACATAAGTCTACATCATTTGCATTCACAAATGATTTCACAAAATTTCAATAAAATTTAGTTCTCTTGCAAAACAGTTTTAGAATGTCATTGTTTTTAAAAAATATACATTTGCATCTTAATAAACTTCAAAACATTTGAGTTATATCGAAAATAATTTTAATTACAACAGTTCACAGATCTAGGTACACATTTACAAGATTGTACAGTTGTATAAATCGTTTGATAGATATACATACGAAAACCACAAATATAAAGTCTTTGTAAAATGAATAAAGTCTTTGCAAAGAATTCTATAGTATCAGAGTTAGGGTTTCAAAGGAATGTCATTTCTTTCAATGCAATAATGAGCAGTGTGGAAACTTCTGAAACACTGGACTTCAAACCGGTCGATTTTATTGATCGTAGTTCTAAAAATAGCATATTGAATTGATATTTGATTGATATATCTCATCGTAATAATATATCTTTTAGATTTGTTGTGGGTAAAAAATCCAAAACTTTTGGGCTTTGGAAGGAACAGTCTCTTGAAGTGGATCCATTCTAGGGAAATGATTAAAATCAGACCATTGAGATTGGTGGTGTATCTGGGTATGTGTGTGTGTGTGTATGTGTGCTAGAGTAGAGATAGACATTAATACATCTATTAATTAAATGTAAATTTTGAATTTTCTATATAAAGCCTTCTGTCTAGGTTCAATACCACGCACCCCATCAGAGGCTGAGGTTCAGAGGCATTTGGTAGGGATGCCCGGTACTTGTTTGGATTCTTCATAGAATTTCACTATAGTATATATGTACATACATATTTGATACAGTAGTTGCACAAGCCAAAGGTTTATGTCACAAAAGACTCTCGGTATAAATAGATGGTGTACATAGTAGTGTAAATATTATAAATTGAACATTGTCTTTGTACATAGATAGAAATAAGTGAGTAAAATTTTGATCATATTTTTGTAAATTCATCCGTTGATTGATATGAAAGCAATTATTATAAGGTCTTATTTTGTTTTGGTTTTCTCTTTGATAAATATGTATTTATATAGGATTTCTCGTGCAAGTATAGAACAATTGCAATAAAATTCTTGAATGTCTCATATTTGAATATACATTTGATATATCTATAAATATTGTGGTTCTTAATTTGATGTAAATAATTTGATCGATTCTTGCTATGCTGCAGTTCAAGTTTCTTCCGTATGTTCTTGAATGGTAGTTAATGACTTGTCACTTAGCGATCGTATGATTGTAATTAGTAAAAATTCTCTAAAAAGATTTATTTATCTATTTGTGTATAATAATCTAGAGAATGTGGTAATGGGTTGAAAATTGGCAAAATGCGCATTTTCAACACGGAAGAATTCGAAATTGGCAAATTTCCTACAGTGTGGGAGGAGGGCTGCTCATCTATTTGGTGGTAGTTCATTTATTTATTTTCGATGATCATCTGCAGTTGCAGTACCAGACTGCGAGCCAATTGCAACACGGCCTGAGCATTATGGCGTTCGGCCATTTCTGCAAAACACAACAAGAAATCGTGATCATCTGTGTATTGAAGATTGCTATTCAACAAGCACATACCGTTAAAGAACTTGATGACGTCCGTGAAGTCCATGCTGTTCGACAGGATGATGTCCCTGTAGGTCTCGAGCGCCAGGAATAGCACAAAGTGTCCTGAGGCCACGTGCTTGGCCGCCCAGATCACTTCCCAGGTGGCGAAGACGTCGTCGTAGACCAACTCGCGCTTGAAGTCCAGCAGGAACCAGCGGTAGCAGAAGTAGAAGTGCGTGTAGTCGCCGTTGGAGTCCATGAGATCATATATCTCGGAGTCGAGTATTTGTATCAGTGACCTATGGGAGATTGGATTTTATTTTTGATCTTATGCAGATTCTAAACTCACCTCATGTTCGCGAAGTGCATGTCCATGGCCCCGCCATTCGGGAAGTTCTCAATCATGCGCTCCATCAACTTGCAGAAGCAGCTGTAGCTCAGAGATTCGTCGTCGAAGATGACCAGCAGTGGGGCCACGAGGTCGCACATGCCCTGCATGTACCCGATGTCCAAGTGCTCCCAGACATACCTGCGAGAGATGAAACATGAGTGACCTGTAGTTATGTGTGAGAATCCGCCTCTTACGTGGAAATCACATTCCTGAGCTTGTCCAGGTTTTCGTTGGCGAAATACCAATAGTTGCGATCACACCGCTGGACGTCCTTCTCGATGCGATGCTGATTCAGCCCGAATTGTTCCAGCAATTCACACTACAAAGAGAGAATAGGATAACTCCCGAACTATTTATTTTGTTGCATTTGTGGACTCACGCTGTAGACTCCGCCATTGGAACTGGCTGGCGAGACACACGCCGACTTCGGCTCCTGCAGCGCGTCGAGCACCGCCCCGGCTCCCTCGTCCTCCGGCACCGGCGACATCTGGCGACTGCAGCCGCCCTTCGGACTGCGGTCCCAGTGGGCCACGTCGATAGACGCGTCTGTTATGATGACCGCAGCGCAGCCCCCGCACTTGGGAGCCCTGGCGCCTTCGTCCTCCGGCTCGGCTGTGTCCGGAAGCTCCAGGGAGCACGGTTCCTGTGACGACAACTGCAGGTCATCGGCGCTAAGGAACTCCGGGCTGAGTATGCAGCTCTTGGCGTCCTGGTCGAGGTCCTGCTCCTGTCCTGCCGCGGCCTTGGACGATGGTTCGTTGCCAACCGTCTCGTAGGACGACGTGGATGGCGAGCTGTTCACCTGCAGCCCGTCGGCCTCGTCCGACACCGCCTCCCCGGGAGCGTTTGGTCCAGCATCATTGGGTGCACCACCGACGCCAGCGTCGATGTCCTGAGCCCCGCCATCAGCGTCGCCGTCGTTGTCGCCGTCGTTGTCATCGCCATCCTCGGGTGCTTCGTCCACGTGGCCGGAGTCGGTGCTCGTCTTCATGGCGCGTGGAATCGGCTTCAGGAGCCCACCGGCCGCACTCGTAGCCGGAATGACCGACCGCCGGCGCTCGTCTTCCGCCGAGTACTCCTCGTCCAGGTCGCCCGGGTCGGAGATGTCCGAGATGTCCTCGAACACCTCGTTCTCCAGCTCGGCGCCGACCTCGATGATGTCGACGGCGCGCACGGTTCGCTCGTTGCCGCTGTTGCTGCCCGAGCTGAGTTTGGCGACGGCGCGAGCCGTCTTCTCCTTCTCGCGCTGCTGCACGATCGCCTCCACCGGCAGCCACTCGCTCATGGTGGTCTCATAGTAGTGCTTGCAGGTCTCGTCCTGCTTCTGCCGGTCCTCCGGGGTCGACTCGAACCTAAAAAGAATCAGGCCAACGTTCGGATCATCACATCTTAATCTTCACACGGCCGCGACACTCACTTGTAGTGGCCCAGCAGGTAGGGCCAGACGTCCTTGCGCAGCTCCGGGTGCACGCCACCGAAGTAGACGAGCCGGAAGAACTCCACCTCGTTGGTGAGAACGCCGTCCGCGTTCAACTGGGCCCACTTGTCTCGAGTCAAACCCTCTTCATCGGCTTTCACTGGAAGAGAATCACTATTAGTTATTGCTGTTCGCCAATGTTCGCGGTTGGCATACTTTCAGGCGTGATGCGTCCGTTGACCAACCCTGACAAATGGGTGCGCACCGTGGACAAGTGCCGGCAGTAGGCCAACCAGCCGTAGAAGGCGCGCGAGATGATCTGGCGGCGCATGGTGGAGCAGACCATCTCGATGCTGGCGCTTTGGCTGGCCTGAATCTACATAGATATAAACGAGTGAGTGTCCGAAGTTCTGTCGATAAACCCAAAACCTCGTGCTTACCAGAGGCGGCTCCAGCGGATACTGGTCGATGGAGATGCTCTTGCTGGAGCAATCGCTGCTGCCCGTGGTCGAGCAACTGCTGAGCTGGGCACGTCGCGGTGCGCTTCGCACGAAGTCCAGAATGGAGTGCGTGGCAACTTCAAAGACAAAGACACACCATTAGAATAACATTTCGGTCCTCTCATCTCTCGTAAAAACCCTACCGAACTCCTCGTGTTTGCTCTTGCTCACAATGCGAAAGACGTAGTCGATGGGCGTCTCATCCATGGACTCCATCACCGACGGCAGGATGCGTCGGCGCACGCTCTTCGGCCAGGGGAAGATCTTCCCGATGCCGCGCTGCGACCACAGCGGCGGATCCAACTGGCCGTGGGGCAGCAGACCGGTCTCGAGGCAACTGAGGAACTGCTGCATGTGGCCGCCCTCGGGGAAGTGAATGGGCGGCCGCTGCACGCCGTCCTGGCCGACGAGGATGATGGTGCCGCCGGTGTCCTCTGGAGTGGAGTCTACTCGAAAGAGTTAGGATTATCATGCGCACTGCACTTAAGAAGATACGTGTCGGTATACCAATCAGAGATGATTGGTGTGATTCATGCCCTGGACCACTTAAAGGAGTCCAAGGTGAAAGGAAAGAAAATCCTTATAGCCTTGGACAACCAATCAGTGATTGAGCGCATGAAACAGACAAATATAACTTCCAACCTTGTATTAGAATGTGTCGGAAAACTAAATGAGTGCTCTCGTGCAAACGAGATAACACTAATGTGGGTTAAGGGGCACGTTGGTATTGAGCAGAATGAAATAGCGGATAATTTGGAAAATAAAGGGTCTGACATGGATTTCTGCGGACCCGAACCAAACATCCCTTTGGGAACAGGTATGGTGACGAGCCAAGTCGAAAGGTGGGTGCAGTTAGAACATTGTAAAAGATGGTCAAACCTCACTACCTGTAGACGAGCGAAAGCTTCTATAAAGAAGCCAATGGGCATAAAACCAGCTAAAATTCTGAGCATGAGACGAAGAACGCTTGGTTGGTTAACTGCCCTGGTAACGGGACATGGCAACTTTAGGTACCACCTACACAAAATGAGTATCACGGACGATGATGTCTGCAGACTATGTCTTGAAGACTCAGAAACCGCGGCACACATAGTGTGTAGTTGCCCAGCCAGCAAACAAACGTTTTGCCATCCTAGGAAGCGAACTTTACGGTGAAGATAGGATGGATTGTATACCACTACACAAGATGCTTGCAATTACGCGAGACTCTATCATGAGCAAGGAGACGAGGAACTTCTCGAATCCGGAAACAAGATAGACCCTCGCTAAGGGGACGAAAAGGGACAACATTAATGTCTGATTCGAATTCCCCCAACAATATACATACATACATGGGAACCCAACTATATTCGCTAGTGAATTCAAACATTTTAATTAAATATATCTATATAGAAGCAGGTTTATGGTATAAAAAAACAAAATACGTACGCCGTATTCCGAAGCCGCTAATAAAACAAACTTGACCTATTTTTGGGCTTAAAAGCATTTATTTAATTCTGTTTTAATTATTTCGTATAACATTTGCGCGCCAAGTTCACCTCTTCACCCTTGTGCCCTCTCGGGTCCGTGGTCACCTCTGATCAATGGGCATGCGTTTTTCGCGTTCCGTTGGCGGTCGGCTCCACGCAGTTGTTGCCGGGCTTCTTGGGTTTCAGCACATACGTCCTGATGTAGAAGTCGGTGAAGAGGGCGAACATGATGGTGCTCTGCGTGAGGACCATCACCAGGACGAACTTCGGGTACTGACAGTCGGGGCGCATGACCAGCGGCCACAGGTTGTGGACGATCAGCAGGACGAACTGGGCCAGCTGCAGGCGCGTGATGTACTTCTTCCACCACAGAGAGCCCTTCATCTGCGGGCTGACGGCGCTGAGCAGGTAGTAGGTGTACATGCAGCCGTGGACGAGCGCGTTCAGGATGCCCAGGCTGCAGATGTGCCCGCCGCACTGGGTGTAGCGGAAGATGACGTAGGCCGAGAGCACCACGATGATGTGGTGGTAGACGTGCAGGAAGGTCACCTGCCGGAAGTTGCCGCGCAGAATGAAGAAGACCGTGTCCAGCAGATCGATCACCTTGAGCATATAGAAGCTGTAGGCATAGTAGATCTCGGTCGTGTACAAGTGGTGGTCCGCTGGCAAGGGCATCATGCAGCCGTAGTCGTAGATGGGCTCCGACAGCAGTAGACAAATGGTCTTGAGGAGACATGACGAGGCATTACTAGGAGAGGCTTTGCTAGTAATTCACTTGATTTGCTTACGCTGCCGAAGATATAGAAGTTGGCCACGACCTGGAAGGAGTTGTAGAGCAGGAGCACCTTCGTCAACGGGAAGGACGGCCGGGAGCGCATGAGGGCGGGGCCGAGTTTCAGTGTGAACAGGAGGTAGGCCGCGCAGATCGTCAGCAACGGCACGGGGGATCCCATCAGCGGAAAGTTAGCCAGCTTCATATCTGAACGGAGGCAGGGGCAGAGTTCAGTGAGAATCGTGCCAGTGCGAAAGTCCTGTCACCCCCACTCACCTCTCTCCATCCAGAGAATGTTGTACAGATAGTTGTATGCCATTTTCAGCACGAGATATACAACGACAGGACAGAACTTAATGCAACTTTAGCACCGATCAAGTGCCACTCCGAACATTCCAAGTACAAGTTCAGGAATGATTTGTCGTGTGCCCTTCTGAACATAAGCAGACTAGTCGCCGAGTTCTTGGAGAGAAAGTCATTGGTAATTGATATTCTCTCACCGACGGAATGTATTCACTCAAGCTTCAAGTTCAACCTACCTAACCTAACCTGTGATTTGTGATTAATTTCCGATTACGCCACGATTATGAATAAAAACGTGCCAATGGCCAGCGAATCAAACCCGTGGTTCCCTCAAAACTACACGCAGTGTGTTTGAAGAAGTAATTTATTTAATTGTTGATTTAATAAATTTCTCTATTCATATAGGATTTACATATGTCTACATCATTTGCATTCACAAATGATTTCACAAAATTTCAATAAAATTTAGTTCTCTTGCAAAACAGTTTTAGAATGTCATTGTTTTTAAAAAATATACATTTGCATCTTAATAAACTTCAAAACATTTGAGTTATATCGAAAATAATTTTAATTACAACAGTTCACAGATCTAGGTACACATTTACAAGATTGTACAGTTGTATAAATCGTTTGATAGATATACATACGAAAACCACAAATATAAAGTCTTTGTAAAATGAATAAAGTCTTTGCAAAGAATTCTATAGTATCAGAGTTAGGGTTTCAAAGGAATGTCATTTCTTTCAATGCAATAATGAGCAGTGTGGAAACTTCTGAAACACCGGACTTCAAACCGGTCGATTTTATTGATCGTAGTTCTAAAAATAGCATATTGAATTGATATTTGATTGATATATCTCATCGTAATAATATATCTTTTAGATTTGTTGTGGGTAAAAAATCCAAAACTTTTGGGCTTTGGAAGGAACAGTCTCTTGAAGTGGATCCATTCTAGGGAAATGATTAAAATCAGACCATTGAGATTGGTGGTGTATCTGGGTATGTGTGTGTGTGTGTATGTGTGCTAGAGTAGAGATAGACATTAATACATCTATTAATTAAATGTAAATTTTGAATTTTCTATATAAAGCCTTCTGTCTAGGTTCAATACCACGCACCCCATCAGAGGCTGAGGTTCAGAGGCATTTGGTAGGGATGCCCGGTACTTGTTTGGATTCTTCATAGAATTTCACTATAGTATATATGTACATACATATTTGATACAGTAGTTGCACAAGCCAAAGGTTTATGTCACAAAAGACTCTCGGTATAAATAGATGGTGTACATAGTAGTGTAAATATTATAAATTGAACATTGTCTTTGTACATAGATAGAAATAAGTGAGTAAAATTTTGATCATATTTTTGTAAATTCATCCGTTGATTGATATGAAAGCAATTATTATAAGGTCTTATTTTGTTTTGGTTTTCTCTTTGATAAATATGTATTTATATAGGATTTCTCGTGCAAGTATAGAACAATTGCAATAAAATTCTTGAATGTCTCATATTTGAATATACATTTGATATATCTATAAATATTGTGGTTCTTAATTTGATGTAAATAATTTGATCGATTCTTGCTATGCTGCAGTTCAAGTTTCTTCCGTATGTTCTTGAATGGTAGTTAATGACTTGTCACTTAGCGATCGTATGATTGTAATTAGTAAAAATTCTCTAAAAAGATTTATTTATCTATTTGTGTATAATAATCTAGAGAATGTGGTAATGGGTTGAAAATTGGCAAAATGCGCATTTTCAACACGGAAGAATTCGAAATTGGCAAATTTCCTACAGTGTGGGAGGAGGGCTGCTCATCTATTTGGTGGTAGTTCATTTATTTATTTTCGATGATCATCTGCAGTTGCAGTACCAGACTGCGAGCCAATTGCAACACGGCCTGAGCATTATGGCGTTCGGCCATTTCTGCAAAACACAACAAGAAATCGTGATCATCTGTGTATTGAAGATTGCTATTCAACAAGCACATACCGTTAAAGAACTTGATGACGTCCGTGAAGTCCATGCTGTTCGACAGGATGATGTCCCTGTAGGTCTCGAGCGCCAGGAATAGCACAAAGTGTCCTGAGGCCACGTGCTTGGCCGCCCAGATCACTTCCCAGGTGGCGAAGACGTCGTCGTAGACCAACTCACGCTTGAAGTCCAGCAGGAACCAGCGGTAGCAGAAGTAGAAGTGCGTGTAGTCGCCGTTGGAGTCCATGAGATCATATATCTCGGAGTCGAGTATTTGTATCAGTGACCTATGGGAGATTGGATTTTATTTTTGATCATATGCAGATTCTAAACTCACCTCATGTTCGCGAAGTGCATGTCCATGGCCCCGCCATTCGGGAAGTTCTCAATCATGCGCTCCATCAACTTGCAGAAGCAGCTGTAGCTCAGAGATTCGTCGTCGAAGATGACCAGCAGTGGGGCCACGAGGTCGCACATGCCCTGCATGTACCCGATGTCCAAGTGCTCCCAGACATACCTGCGAGAGATGAAACATGAGTGACCTGTAGTTATGTGTGAGAATCCGCCTCTTACGTGGAAATCACATTCCTGAGCTTGTCCAGGTTTTCGTTGGCGAAATACCAATAGTTGCGATCACACCGCTGGACGTCCTTCTCGATGCGATGCAGATTCAGCCCGAATTGTTCCAGCAATTCACACTACAAAGAGAGAATAGGATAACTCCCGAACTATTTATTTTGTTGCATTTGTGGACTCACGCTGTAGACTCCGCCATTGGAACTGGCTGGCGAGACACACGCCGACTTCGGCTCCTGCAGCGCGTCGAGCACCGCCCCGGCTCCCTCGTCCTCCGGCACCGGCGACATCTGGCGACTGCAGCCGCCCTTCGGACTGCGGTCCTAGTGGGCCACGTCGATAGACGCGTCTGTTATGATGACCGCAGCGCAGCCCCCGCACTTGGGAGCCCTGGCGCCTTCGTCCTCCGGCTCGGCTGTGTCCGGAAGCTCCAGGGAGCACGGTTCCTGTGACGACAACTGCAGGTCATCGGCGCTAAGGAACTCCGGGCTGAGTATGCAGCTCTTGGCGTCCTGGTCGAGGTCCTGCTCCTGTCCTGCCGCGGCCTTGGACGATGGTTCGGCGAACTCGTTGCCAACCGTCTCGTAGGACGACGTGGATGGCGAGCTGTTCACCTGCAGCCCGTCGGCCTCGTCCGACACCGCCTCCCCGGGAGCGTTTGGTCCAGCATCATTGGGTGCACCACCGACGCCAGCGTCGATGTCCTGAGCCCCGCCATCAGCGTCGCCGTCGTTGTCATCGCCATCCTCGGGTGCTTCGTCCACGTGGCCGGAGTCGGTGCTCGTCTTCATGGCGCGTGGAATCGGCTTCAGGAGCCCACCGGCCGCACTCGTAGCCGGAATGACCGACCGCCGGCGCTCGTCTTCCGCCGAGTACTCCTCGTCCAGGTCGCCCGGGTCGGAGATGTCCGAGATGTCCTCGAACACCTCGTTCTCCAGCTCGGCGCCGACCTCGATGATGTCGACGGCGCGCACGGTTCGCTCGTTGCCGCTGTTGCTGCCCGAGCTGAGTTTGGCGACGGCGCGAGCCGTCTTCTCCTTCTCGCGCTGCTGCACGATCGCCTCCACCGCCAGCCACTCGCTCATGGTGGTCTCATAGTAGTGCTTGCAGGTCTCGTCCTGCTTCTGCCGGTCCTCCGGGGTCGACTCGAACCTAAAAAGAATCAGGCCAACGTTCGGATCATCACATCTTAATCTTCACACGGCCGCGACACTCACTTGTAGTGGCCCAGCAGGTAGGGCCAGACCTCCTTGCGCAGCTCCGGGTGCACGCCACCGAAGTAGACGAGCCGGAAGAACTCCACCTCGTTGGTGAGAACGCCGTCCGCGTTCAACTGGGCCCACTTGTCTCGAGTCAAACCCTCTTCATCGGCTTTCACTGGAAGAGAATCACTATTAGTTATTGCTGTTCGCCAATGTTCGCGGTTGGCATACTTTCAGGCGTGATGCGTCCGTTGACCAACCCTGACAAATGGGTGCGCACCGTGGACAAGTGCCGGCAGTAGGCCAACCAGCCGTAGAAGGCGCGCGAGATGATCTGGCGGCGCATGGTGGAGCAGACCATCTCGATGCTGGCGCTTTGGCTGGCCTGAATCTACATAGATATAAACGAGTGAGTGTCCGAAGTTCTGTCGATAAACCCAAAACCTCGTGCTTACCAGAGGCGGCTCCAGCGGATACTGGTCGATGGAGATGCTCTTGCTGGAGCAATCGCTGCTGCCCGTGGTCGAGAAACTGCTGAGCTGGGCACGTCGCGGTGCGCTTCGCACGAAGTCCAGAATGGAGTGCGTGGCAACTTCAAAGACAAAGACACACCATTAGAATAACATTTCGGTCCTCTCATCTCTCGTAAAAACCCTACCGAACTCCTCGTGTTTGCTCTTGCTCACAATGCGAAAGACGTAGTCGATGGGCGTCTCATCCATGGACTCCATCACCGACGGCAGGATGCGTCGGCGCACGCTCTTCGGCCAGGGGAAGATCTTCCCGATGCCGCGCTGCGACCACAGCGGCGGATCCAACTGGCCGTGGGGCAGCAGACCGGTCTCGAGGCAACTGAGGAACTGCTGCATGTGGCCGCCCTCGGGGAAGTGAATGGGCGGCCGCTGCACGCCGTCCTGGCCGACGAGGATGATGGTGCCGCCGGTGTCCTCTGGAGTGGAGTCTACTCGAAAGAGTTAGGATTATCATGCGCACTGCACTTAAGAAGATACGTGTCGGTATACCAATCAGAGATGATTGGTGTGATTCATGCCCTGGACCACTTAAAGGAGTCCAAGGTGAAAGGAAAGAAAATCCTTATAGCCTTGGACAACCAATCAGTGATTGAGCGCATGAAACAGACAAATATAACTTCCAACCTAGTATTAGAATGTGTCGGAAAACTAAATGAGTGCTCTCGTGCAAACGAGATAACACTAATGTGGGTTAAGGGGCACGTTGGTATTGAGCAGAATGAAATAGCGGATAATTTGGAAAATAAAGGGTCTGACATGGATTTCTGCGGACCCGAACCAAACATCCCTTTGGGAACAGGTATGGTGACGAGCCAAGTCGAAAGTCGGGACATGGCAACTTTAGGTACCACCTACACAAAATGATTATCACGGACGATGATGTCTGCAGACTATGTCTTGAAGACTCAGAAACCGCGGCACACATAGTGTGTAGTTGCCCAGCCAGCAAACAAACGTTTTGCCATCCTAGGAAGCGAACTTTACGGTGAAGATAGGATGGATTGTATACCACTACACAAGATGCTTGCAATTACGCGAGACTCTATCATGAGCAAGGAGACGAGGAACTTCTCGAATCCGGAAACAAGATAGACCCTCGCTAAGGGGACGAAAAGGGACAACATTAATGTCTGATTCGAATTCCCCCAACAATATACATACATACATGGGAACCCAACTATATTCGCTAGTGAATTAAAACATTTTAATTAAATATATCTATATAGAAGCAGGTTTATGGTATAAAAAAACAAAATACGTACGCCGTATTCCGAAGCCGCTAATAAAACAAACTTGACCTATTTTTGGGCTTAAAAGCATTTATTTAATTCTGTTTTAATTATTTCGTATAACATTTGCGCGCCAAATTCACCTCTTCACCCTTGTGCCCTCTCGGGTCCGTGGTCACCTCTGATCAATGGGCATGCGTTTTTCGCGTTCCGTTGGCGGTCGGCTCCACGCAGTTGTTGCCGGGCTTCTTGGGTTTCAGCACATACGTCCTGATGTAGAAGTCGGTGAAGAGGGCGAACATGATGGTGCTCTGCGTGAGGACCATCACCAGGACGAACTTCGGGTACTGACAGTCGGGGCGCATGACCAGCGGCCACAGGTTGTGGACGATCAGCAGGACGAACTGGGCCAGCTGCAGGCGCGTGATGTACTTCTTCCACCACAGAGAGCCCTTCATCTGCGGGCTGACGGCGCTGAGCAGGTAGTAGGTGTACATGCAGCCGTGGACGAGCGCGTTCAGGATGCCCAGGCTGCAGATGTGCCCGCCGCACTGGGTGTAGCGGAAGATGACGTAGGCCGAGAGCACCACGATGATGTGGTGGTAGACGTGCAGGAAGGTCACCTGCCGGAAGTTGCCGCGCAGAATGAAGAAGACCGTGTCCAGCAGATCGATCACCTTGAGCATATAGAAGCTGTAGGCATAGTAGATCTCGGTCGTGTACAAGTGGTGGTCCGCTGGCAAGGGCATCATGCAGCCGTAGTCGTAGATGGGCTCCGACAGCAGTAGACAAATGGTCTTGAGGAGACATGACGAGGCATTACTAGGAAAGGCTTTGCTAGTAATTCACTTGATTTGCTTACGCTGCCGAAGATATAGAAGTTGGCCACGACCTGGAAGGAGTTGTAGAGCAGGAGCACCTTCGTCAACGGGAAGGACGGCCGGGAGCGCATGAGGGCGGGGCCGAGTTTCAGTGTGAACAGGAGGTAGGCCGCGCAGATCGTCAGCAACGGCACGGGGGATCCCATCAGCGGAAAGTTAGCCAGCTTCATATCTGAACGGAGGCAGGGGCAGAGTTCAGTGAGAATCGTGCCAGTGCGAAAGTCCTGTCACCCCCACTCACCTCTCTCCATCCAGAGAATGTTGTACAGATAGTTGTATGCCATTTTCAGCACGAGATATACAACGACAGGACAGAACTTAATGCAACTTTAGCACCGATCAAGTGCCACTCCGAACATTCCAAGTACAAGTTCAGGAATGATTTGTCGTGTGCCCTTCTGAACATAAGCAGACTAGTCGCCGAGTTCTTGGAGAGAAAGTCATTGGTAATTGATATTCTCTCACCGACGGAATGTATTCACTCAAGCTTCAAGTTCAACCTACCTAACCTAACCTGTGATTTGTGATTAATTTCCGATTACGCCACGATTATGAATAAAAACGTGCCAATGGCCAGCGAATCAAACCCGTGGTTCCCTCAAAACTACACGCAGTGTGTTTGAAGAAGTAATTTATTTAATTGTTGATTTAATAAATTTCTCTATTCATATAGGATTTACATATGTCTACATCATTTGCATTCACAAATGATTTCACAAAATTTCAATAAAATTTAGTTCTCTTGCAAAACAGTTTTAGAATGTCATTGTTTTTAAAAAATATACATTTGCATCTTAATAAACTTCAAAACATTTGAGTTATATCGAAAATAATTTTAATTACAACAGTTCACAGATCTAGGTACACATTTACAAGATTGTACAGTTTTATAAATCGTTTGATAGATATACATACGAAAACCACAAATATAAAGTCTTTGTAAAATGAATAAAGTCTTTGCAAAGAATTCTATAGTATCAGAGTTAGGGTTTCAAAGGAATGTCATTTCTTTGAATGCAATAATGAGCAGTGTGGAAACTTCTTCCAAGAATTCAATCGGAAGAAGTCGTTTCCTTGTGAAACACTGGACTTCAAACCGGTCGATTTTATTAATCGTAGTTCTAAAAATAGCATATTGAATTGATATTTGATTGATATATCTCATCGTAATAATATATCTTTTAGATTTGTTGTGGGTAAAAAATCCAAAACTTTTGGGCTTTGGAAGGAACAGTCTCTTGAAGTGGATCCATTCTAGGGAAATGATTAAAATCAGACCATTGAGATTGGTGGTGTATCTGGGTATGTGTGTGTGTGTGTATGTGTGCTAGAGTAGAGATAGACATTAATACATCTATTAATTAAATGTAAATTTTGAATTTTCTATATAAAGCCTTCTGTCTAGGTTCAATACCACGCACCCCATCAGAGGCTGAGGTTCAGAGGCATTTGGTAGGGATGCCCGGTACTTGTTTGGATTCTTCATAGAATTTCACTATAGTATATATGTACATACATATTTGATACAGTAGTTGCACAAGCCAAAGGTTTATGTCACAAAAGACTCTCGGTATAAATAGATGGTGTACATAGTAGTGTAAATATTATAAATTGAACATTGTCTTTGTACATAGATAGAAATAAGTGAGTAAAATTTTGATCATATTTTTGTAAATTCATCCGTTGATTGATATGAAAGCAATTATTATAAGGTCTTATTTTGTTTTGGTTTTCTCTTTGATAAATATGTATTTATATAGGATTTCTCGTGCAAGTATAGAACAATTGCAATAAAATTCTTGAATGTCTCATATTTGAATATACATTTGATATATCTATAAATATTGTGGTTCTTAATTTGATGTAAATAATTTGATCGATTCTTGCTATGCTGCAGTTCAAGTTTCTTCCGTATGTTCTTGAATGGTAGTTAATGACTTGTCACTTAGCGATCGTATGATTGTAATTAGTAAAAATTCTCTAAAAAGATTTATTTATCTATTTGTGTATAATAATCTAGAGAATGTGGTAATGGGTTGAAAATTGGCAAAATGCGCATTTTCAACACGGAAGAATTCGAAATTGGCAAATTTCCTACAGTGTGGGAGGAGGGCTGCTCATCTATTTGGTGGTAGTTCATTTATTTATTTTCGATGATCATCTGCAGTTGCAGTACCAGACTGCGAGCCAATTGCAACACGGCCTGAGCATTATGGCGTTCGGCCATTTCTGCAAAACACAACAAGAAATCGGGATCATCTGTGTTTTGAAGATTGTTATTCAACAAGCACATACCGTTAAAGAACTTGATGACGTCCGTGAAGTCCATGCTGTTCGACAGGATGATGTCCCTGTAGGTCTCGAGCAGAGCCAGCGCCAGGAATAGCACAAAGTGTCCTGAGGCCACGTGCTTGGCCGCCCAGATCACTTCCCAGGTGGCGAAGACGTCGTCGTAGACCAACTCACGCTTGAAGTCCAGCAGGAACCAGCGGTAGCAGAAGTAGAAGTGCGTGTAGTCGCCGTTGGAGTCCATGAGATCATATATCTCGGAGTCGAGTATTTGTATCAGTGACCTATGGGAGATTGGATTTTATTTTTGATCTTATGCAGATTCTAAACTCACCTCATGTTCGCGAAGTGCATGTCCATGGCCCCGCCATTCGGGAAGTTCTCAATCATGCGCTCCATCAACTTGCAGAAGCAGCTGTAGCTCAGAGATTCGTCGTCGAAGATGACCAGCAGTGGGGCCACGAGGTCGCACATGCCCTGCATGTACCCGATGTCCAAGTGCTCCCAGACATACCTGCGAGAGATGAAACATGAGTGATCTGTAGTTATGTGTGAGAATCCGCCTCTTACGTGGAAATCACATTCCTGAGCTTGTCCAGGTTTTCGTTGGCGAAATACCAATAGTTGCGATCACACCGCTGGACGTCCTTCTCGATGCGATGCAGATTCAGCCCGAATTGTTCCAGCAATTCACACTACAAAGGAGAGAATAGGATAACTCCCGAACTATTTATTTTGTTGCATTTGTGGACTCACGCTGTAGACTCCTCCATTGGAACTGGCTGGCGAGACACACGCCGACTTCGGCTCCTGCAGCGCGTCGAGCACCGCCCCGGCTCCCTCGTCCTCCGGCACCGGCGACATCTGGCGACTGCAGCCGCCCTTCGGACTGCGGTCCCAGTGGGCCACGTCGATAGACGCGTCTGTTATGATGACCGCAGCGCAGCCCCCGCACTTGGGAGCCCTGGCGCCTTCGTCCTCCGGCTCGGCTGTGTCCGGAAGCTCCAGGGAGCACGGTTCCTGTGACGACAACTGCAGGTCATCGGCGCTAAGGAACTCCGGGCTGAGTATGCAGCTCTTGGCGTCCTGGTCGAGGTCCTGCTCCTGTCCTGCCGCGGCCTTGGACGATGGTTCGGCGAACTCGTTGCCAACCGTCTCGTAGGACGACGTGGATGGCGAGCTGTTCACCTGCAGCCCGTCGGCCTCGTCCGACACCGCCTCCCCGGGAGCGTTTGGTCCAGCATCATTGGGTGCACCACCGACGCCAGCGTCGATGTCCTGAGCCCCGCCATCAGCGTCGCCGTCGTTGTCATCGCCATCCTCGGGTGCTTCGTCCACGTGGCCGGAGTCGGTGCTCGTCTTCATGGCGCGTGGAATCGGCTTCAGGAGCCCACCGGCCGCACTCGTAGCCGGAATGACCGACCGCCGGCGCTCGTCTTCCGCCGAGTACTCCTCGTCCAGGTCGCCCGGGTCGGAGATGTCCGAGATGTCCTCGAACACCTCGTTCTCCAGCTCGGCGCCGACCTCGATGATGTCGACGGTACGCACGGTTCGCTCGTTGCCGCTGTTGCTGCCCGAGCTGAGTTTGGCGACGGCGCGAGCCGTCTTCTCCTTCTCGCGCTGCTGCACGATCGCCTCCACCGCCAGCCACTCGCTCATGGTGGTCTCATAGTAGTGCTTGCAGGTCTCGTCCTGCTTCTGCCGGTCCTCCGGGGTCGACTCGAACCTAAAAAGAATCAGGCCAACGTTCGGATCATCACATCTTAATCTTCACACGGCCGCGACACTCACTTGTAGTGGCCCAGCAGGTAGGGCCAGACCTCCTTGCGCAGCTCCGGGTGCACGCCACCGAAGTAGACGAGCCGGAAGAACTCCACCTCGTTGGTGAGAACGCCGTCCGCGTTCAACTGGGCCCACTTGTCTCGAGTCAAACCCTCTTCATCGGCTTTCACTGGAAGAGAATCACTATTAGTTATTGCTGTTCGCCAATGTTCGCGGTTGGCATACTTTCAGGCGTGATGCGTCCGTTGACCAACCCTGACAAATGGGTGCGCACCGTGGACAAGTGCCGGCAGTAGGCCAACCAGCCGTAGAAGGCGCGCGAGATGATCTGGCGGCGCATGGTGGAGCAGACCATCTCGATGCTGGCGCTTTGGCTGGCCTGAATCTACATAGATATAAACGAGTGAGTGTCCGAAGTTCTGTCGATAAACCCAAAACCTCGTGCTTACCAGAGGCGGCTCCAGCGGATACTGGTCGATGGAGATGCTCTTGCTGGAGCAATCGCTGCTGCCCGTGGTCGAGCAACTGCTGAGCTGGGCACGTCGCGGTGCGCTTCGCACGAAGTCCAGAATGGAGTGCGTGGCAACTTCAAAGACAAAGACACACCATTAGAATAACCTTTCGGTCCTCTCATCTCTCGTAAAAACCCTACCGAACTCCTCGTGTTTGCTCTTGCTGACAATGCGAAAGACGTAGTCGATGGGCGTCTCATCCATGGACTCCATCACCGACGGCAGGATGCGTCGGCGCACGCTCTTCGGCCACGGGAAGATCTTCCCGATGCCGCGCTGCGACCACAGCGGCGGATCCAACTGGCCGTGGGGCAGCAGACCGGTCTCGAGGCAACTGAGGAACTGCTGCATGTGGCCGCCCTCGGGGAAGTGGATGGGCGGCCGCTGCACGCCGTCCTGGCCGACGAGGATGATGGTGCCGCCGGTGTCCTCGCCGCGGTTCTGGTGGCAATGCACGTAGACGATCTCGTCGACGTTGATGTTCAGGGCGTAGGTCCAGTAGAAGCTCTGGTCGACGTCCTCCTCGGCCTCGTTGTAGCCGTTCATCAGCTGGTTGGGCGTCCACTTGATGGTCAGCGACTGGATGTGTTGGTGCAGACTCAGGTAGCCGGGCATCGGCTCGCTGACGTCCTTCTGCAAGCAGGAAATAGTCAGTGATTGCGGTGACCGCTTACCAAAATCGACTTACCGGCAGGACTTGGACATTGTTCTTGCCGTAGAGCAACGTGGCCCGCGAGTTCTGGTGCAGCGACTCCACGTAGTCCTTGGCCACAGCGGTCGAGGCCATCGACTTGAACGACCCCGAGCTGGCCTCCTCCGAGCTGGTGTTGAGGCTCCTCTTGAAGTTGATGATCGGCGGTCGAGAGCATGTCGAGGACGAGCGACGTCCCGAGCTGATGCGGTGCCGCTGAACCTGTGGACAGGACGAACGGAGAGAGAGAGCGATTAATGCGAATGCCACAAGAGAGGGGACGGAGAGAGGATCCAACCAGTTCGTCCGCATGCGGGTCCGTCCAGTAGTGGTCGGCGGTCTTGGCGCGCGAGAACTCCAGGGCGCACGGACCCACCAGCAGCGAGCCCAGGATGGACCCATAGTCGGAGTCGGCGACCAGCGACTCGCGGTCGTAGTAGGTGCTGGCATTGGCCACTAGGAACTCTATGATCTTGGCCAGGCGCTTCTCGAACAGGGCCAGGCGGATCCACAAATACCTGCGGAATGCATGATGAAGGACATACAGGGAGAGGTCGTCTAGTGGCGGGGCAAAGAACTCACTTCAAGGAGGCCAGCGCCATGTTGGACACACTGGTGCTCATGGCGTTCACCGAGGTGCTGCTGCTCTTCTTCAGCATCGGCGGCCGGTTGAAGCTCTCGCTGCTCGATGAGGAGCGCTTGCTGGGGTCGCTCGCCTCGATCTCCTGCACCATCTTGCTGATGTGCTCCGCCTCCGGGCACGACTTGGCGATCTTGTGCAGCAGCGCCGTCGTCGACGAGGTCTTGAAGAGGCCCAGCGCCCGCCGTCGCAGACCCTGGCTGAGGCATGCCTCGACGGCGGCGCACAGCTGGGTCACCGAGCTGCTCTCCTCGTGGATGTACTTCTTGGTGACGGCCTCCTCCATCAGTTGCTTCACCTCCTTCTTGACGGCCGCGATCAAGCGTTCCTTGAACTCGCTCTCTGCGAAGGAAGTCCAAAGGGAGAGGTTGAGAAATGGTTGGCTGGATGGATGGATGGATGGCTTATCGAATGAACGAAGTGCTAATGAAACATCATCGGCGGCTTTCGCCCCCCGACCTTGCGGCTCGTAAATATTAAATGACTTCTATTTGTGTTTATTATTTAAATCTCATAAAGTTCGTTTATGCCAAGACGTTCGTCTAGTGGGAGCCACCACAAGAACAACAACAACTACAACAACATGATGATGACTATAACAACAACAACGCTACAGCATCATTATACGTGCACCACGTGCTGTGTATAAAACAGACATTACTATACAGCCAGTCGCCACTCCGGTCCCCCGACAGGCTGCGCGCATTTATGGGCCAGCATACGGCACACGACGGGGAGGGCCCTAATAGGATAATGTCAGACCCTTCCCTCGGCCGCGGTCGCACCAGCCCTACCCGGCGGCCCTGCACCTCGTTGTCGCCGTTGCGAGGGAAACTTTAATGAAATTTCTGCATAATTTCTTCTCTCCTTCTCATTCCCGATTCCATCAACACACTGGCAATACATCTAAACCATTGACCCCCCCCTATCATGTCCTGTCTTGTACGATGATGTCCTGTCCTGTGCCATGATGTCCTGTCCTGTCTCTGGTCTGTAATATTTCCATCTATTTAAGTTTCTCATTTTTCCATTTGCTGCTAATTCCCATCTACCACTGATTTTTCTCAGCAGGCCGTCCCATCCGGGACCCAGACATTTGTCTGACGCCGCTCCATGTCCTTCGACCTGCCATGCAGGACTCGTTTGTGATTTTGCCTGTGTGCGTGCATACGTGCGTCGAGCAAGAGTGTGTTTGGTTGCCTCGTCTGCTGGCGGTTGTCGGTACTCCTTGACTCAATTGGATTTCATTTCCCCACATCCGTTTCATTCGTTCTAATTGTGGGTTTGATCAGTGAATTCGTGTCAATGGCTTTGTTCGGAATTGTCTTTTTATGACCTTTCCTTTATATCCGTATATATTTTGTGAGATGAAAATTCAGAGGGGAAAACTTCATCGTCATTTCAGAAAAATGTGAAACACGAATTCAACAAGGATGCGATGATACCAACAACTATTGGATAACACGCCAGTTTTTATCACTCGATCGATTTAACCCAACCTCGGCATCCTCCCAGGCATCCATGCATACGAATGGCTTTTAATAACTTTAACATGCATGTTGACCGGTGGGTGTTTAAGAGGAAGAGATTGGAGCTATTTTTAAACATCTACGACAGATAAGAATTCAAAATTAAATTTAATTCCACACATACACAATCTCCTTATATAGATAAATTTGGAGAAATATTCAACTAATGGTATGTTTTCAGGAGGAATTAAACTACGTCAACAATACACTAGAAAAGACTCGAAACGAAACCATAATCCAAATTATATTTGGAATTTGTGGAAACATGTCAGTGACCAATTGGTCACTGACACTGACATTAATGACGTCCTCTGTTCCGGAGGTTGGGACGATTCTTGCACGATTTATTCATTTCGGAAAATCCCCCCTTCCACTTTGAGTCTCCAGCGTCACGATGGCAGAAGGAGAACTCGTCACATGAGTGACATTTACTTAGAGTGCTCCTGGATGTCCTGCCCTATGACCTATGTATATGTGAGCCGGACGAGGGTGGTGGTGGTTAAAGAGTGGGAGCCATGCAGTTGCTCGAAAGTGAAAGCGACAGCATCCCTACACTCGACGAAAATCCAAGTACTCTCTACACATGCTTGGCGTAATCGGTAATTGTTGCTCATGAATAATTCACATTGCTAAGGACCTCGTCGAATAATCCTTTTTGTTTATTTCCTCTCTCTCTCTTTTTATTGTGCTTTCGAATAAAATCGTAATCCCTTTTAAGCACGCCTTTGCTCTGAGTGGATTCTCGGCAGGATAATTCAATTTTCACTGCTTTCTCGGGGTCCGCTTTCTCCCTCTATCTCTTTCTCTCTCTCTCTTTCTCTTCGCTTACGCCCTCGTCCTCTGGTCCTGTTATTTTCGATGGTCGGTCGAAAGGTCCTGGTTCTGGCCACAGCGCCACACCGTGAGAGTGAACGGGACAACGAAATGGAAAGTCGGAGGTAGAAAGAGGAGCAGAGCGATATTTCTAGGTAACATCAATTGGCGCTCCAAACTCTAATGAGGTTTTCTGCGGATTCTGGCGTTTAAGATCGAGCGGGATGCTCTTGGTCGGATTTGGGTTGAGGTTGGTGGATTTTCAATTTCTACCAGCTTCAGTCACAGCCGCGGGAACGAAATACACCTCCACCCACCTTGACATCTATCGATATACATATATATTATTTTTAAAGCTCGGTGAAAATTTATTTCCGCTATGAATTGGAGTGGAGGGAATGTTTTTGTTGTAATTTCCCTGAAATGTTCTTGAATTCAATCGACCCCAGTTGAAATTGGCTCACAGTTGCTCTAGGCTCTTAGCGAAAACCGAAAATTTGAAATTGAATAAAACCCCAGACATCGTTGCGTTCTTCTCTAAATTCTCCAGGTAGACTCAAATATTTCCACGAATTCCCTTGGTGGATTACTTTGATCCGTAGCTCGTTTCCGTGTGCTCTCGATAGAATCGTTCCACTCCATTCCGAATCCATTGTCGAGATTTGCATACAAATGGAGAGCATTTAAAAGACATTACTCGCCGTAATGCCTTCCTCGAAGACGTGTTGAGGTGTTTTCTTGGGGGGTATGTGAAAAAAATTGATTCTTCCCCAAGGAGCAATGGTTGATAGCTTCAAGGTCCAGGTCTCGACTGTTTTCCGCCTGAGTTTGTGAAGTCATTGATGAGATGGAGTTGGATAATTTGTTGGTCATCGATTGATGTCTGAGTCCATCGCCGAAGATGCCCCGATACCCAATGGTTCCCGTAGCTTCAGAGATAACTCGCGAGAATCATCCCAATGAACTCCGAGAGATAACCCAGAGAGCAAATAGATGTTGGTGTCGCGCATCCAATGGCGATGATTTGTTTCTTATTAGGCTAAAATCGATTTCCCACCTATTGTCGAAAATCACAACGACAATAAACAGTCTGTAAACAACAACAACTTATTTTGGGCTCAGCTACGCAGTCCATTAGCACAAGCGACCCCAACCAATATCGAGAGGAGTCCACTCGAGATCCTCGGGTATTTCGAAGCCCTGCGTAGCAGTAGCACGCAATTTTATCGAATGCTCGTTCGTGTTTTTGATTTCATTGTAATTGTTGTTGTTGTTGTTCTGGTTGTTGTCGCTGTTTCTAAGTATTTAGCAACAAAACACCTCCAACCAGAGTTTAACGATTTACGTTTCACAGGTTCTACGACGCAGTCAAAGAAGTCTTCGATTGTTTTTCCTTCAATAAAAAATGTGTTTTGTATGCAAATTTTAACTGTTTCATTTTGTTTTCGTCGTTTTCGCAACAACAATAACAACACCAACTGCAAAGTACATCGGCATCCTTTGGAGCCGTCTAGTCATTAACCTGGTCGGTGACAACCCTGCTCCTACGGGGGGGGAGGCGAGGCTGGGTCTGGGCGCTCAACTATGTCGCGAGAAAGTTTTCTCTAATCGTCTGGGCCCCTTAATAAATACTAATTTCAACTTTTGCTCATTAAAAGCTCGTCGCAGTCCGCACCACTCCGCACAGCAAGCTTTGGTGGAACTTTCAAAGGCGCCTCGATTGTGATTTCCACCAGGCCACCAGTCGTGAAGGTCAACTACAGGATGATGGATTAAAGGATTGCGGGGAGGCCACAGTGCGAGCCGTTAGGAGCGAATGATTATAGCAGCAGGAATGTTTAATGGCGAACAACAGTCCTTCATTAGCGACACACTACGCGAACGGATCTGAGGACGACGAGACTTAGGGAGACAATCCAATGATAGGTCGTAGAATTCGTAGAAGGATACTGGAGTGTTCTAGGGAACATTTCTGTTTTCTTCAGAGCAAGAAATCGTCGTCCTTCTCGAAATAGCACGGCTTAAAGTTCATTTGAATCTCTTACAAAAGGACGGAAGAGTGCGAATCCTTCGTCGGCATAATCATTTTGGAGATCTCGAAACCCTTCAAAGCTGTGGTTCTTTCCTCAAAAAGATAAACCTCTGCGCACAATTCGAAATACTTTGAACGATGGAAGCCCTGACCTTGTCATCCCTTTTCAAATTAAGTCCTTTCAGGGCACATGGAAAGGATACTGCCGAGCAGTGGACCGACCCGACGCTCCTTTGGAAATGTAAATTTATCTCTCAATCTGTCGTCGCCCGCTTCCCTTCCACACACCATCTGGAGCCCCCTAAAAATATATTGCGAGCGCGTGGAGATATCTTGGGGCCACGCGCCATCGAAGAGAATAGAATCCTCGCTGTCCGCGTGCTCTAATGGAGCAACGGCCGCGAAGTGAACACGGACGGACGCGGACCCAAAGTTCGGGCCCGGTCCCATGGCTGCCGGACTCGATGATGGTGCGGGTCCGGCCAAACGAGCACCGAACAGAGAGCGAGCGGTGCTCTGTTTCTCTGTTTCACGGTTATTCTTGGTGGTTGTAGTAGTCGCCATTGTTGGTGTTGTGGTGGTTAATGGGCCTATATGTATGTATGTGCTGGAATGTGTTGCATACTTTTGGGGTGGTTTCGCCTTTCCGCGGTTCGACAGCGCGATTCTTCGCCCGACTGAATGAAAACCACTTGTTCAAAGGCAATAACAGCAACATACCCCAATGATAACGAGAACAACAAAAACCATCCGCTGAGCACGAGAGGAGGGAAAAGGAGAAAATATTGCCGCTATGGAAAACGAAAACATTTCGTTTTATCCGAGCAAGAAAGGCCCAATATCACCCGCATACGGTGAATTTCAGTCTCCTCGGCTCGAATCGCTTCCGTCGTTTTGTTTTTTTTGTTTTAGTTTTGTCCTATTGTTTTTCCATCGTGCATAATTTTAGGCGCCGAGTGAATATCAAAGAGACACCGAACACGGGGCCAAGAGCGCAGGAGACACGTCATAGCTGATATACGGCGATAAGTGAACCATATTTGAACCCACACGGAACCGGAGAAAAGTCGACGCAACTGGTATGCGATATGCTTGGCGTGGTTTGAATATGTTTCCAGAAACACACCTTCGCAACCGAATTCTTACTGTTCATCGATGCTCGAGATAGAGTTTCTTTTCTTAGATCCTTTCCTTTGTTCCTTCTCTCAATTTTTCGAATTTTTCATTTCTACCTTTGTCACATTCTCTCATTCTCTCGTTCACTTCTCAGCACGACTGCATTTGTGAACTTGAAAAGACCAAGGAGCACGACTCGGAGGTCCTTGAATGGAAATGAATTCGTGAAATTATTCCGGAAACATGTGGACGCCCACAGTGCACTACGCCCCAGCGCAACGTCGCAAGAAGTGCGGAGGCGAGGGACGAGGAGGTGAAATTCACGAGATCGGCAAAGGAATCATTGGGAATGCGGGCGTTTACGCGTCCTCGCGGCCGAGTTGATAAACAAACGCCTACGTGCGAACGCCTGCCTCGCCATTGATGAAGTTGCGAAGAGGCCGGGGACGGGGCGCGGCGCGGAGGACCCAATATTGTCGGAAGCCATCTGCTGACACAATTTTAATTGTGTTGAGCGCTGCTGGCGCCACCCCAGTGGGTCGACGAAAACATGAAATCGAACCGACCGGAAGGAGCCGCGTCGAACCGAGCCGGGAAGCGTAGGAAACGTTTCGAATTTCAATCCGAGCGACGACGACGACGTCTGGCTGGTGTCGCGCTGGCCGCCTCGGAGCCCCAGGAGTGCCGACGGAGCCCGCACTCGCACTGGACGGAGGCGAGGGCCGTGGAGCGGCGAGCCTTTCGATTTCGTTGCTGCCCCAGTGCTCCAGTGAAGCGACCTGGACCCGGGCCCACAGAGGGGGGGCGGGACAGGACAGGACAGGACAGAGAGGTGAACTCCACTTACCCGCGCCGTGTGTTTGCACCATGTTCGCCACTGATTCGCTATGCGGGCAGCCCGTAAGTATACTACAGAAATTTTCAGCAGCTCCCCTCAGCGCCTCTCAGCCGCCAGTGGTCGGGACAGCGAGCCGTGGAAGTTGAAATGGAAGTGAAAGTCGCTGTCGGGAGTTTTGCACGAATCGTTTCACTTTTACGCGGAGTTTCACATCGACGAGGACACCAGGAGGCAATGCCAATTGTTTAATTTTCGGACTTTCTGCTACGCGATTCCTCGATTGCTACTGTTGCTGCTGCTGTGTGGCACTTCTGGATCTCTTGGGCCATCGACAGTGGGGTCAGCACGCAGTGTGAAGGGCTCTCTCTCCTGCGCTCGGGAGAAACACGTCCGAACTCGCGGAACGCAATGCGCAGACTGGCACGGAAGAGGCTGCTGCTCGTCGTCGTCAATGGCCAACGTCACACGGCGAGTGTTTTCCTTGGCGCTCTTGCGGAAGCGGATGCGGGCTCGGGTGCGGGGGTGGTTGTGTTGATGGTGGTGGATGGTGGTTGACAACCAGTTTGGGGCGGAGGCACGTTCACAATGGCTGTTACGATTTGCAGCCGTGTCAATAGCTCATTCACAATAATCATTCGATTGTTGGTTACTCGAATTTACTCCCAATTAGAGTAGTCGATTTCCATTTTCACTTCATCTACTTGTCGCGTTCATATTGAACATGTATTAATATTTATTTGGTATATTTATTTATTTGACCAATAATAATATCACAATTTCTTATCTGCAATTACTTCACTTCTACAAGCCAAATTTGTTGAAAATCATTTTTTTAATGTAACATAAATGTCAGATAGACAAAATTAATGAAAAATGTGGGACATGGCTAACGTTTTTTTTTTTTTTTTGATATTTGAGTTAATAATTAGAACTCCTTGCTTGCTTGATTTCTGCTTTCTTTTGTTATACTTCTCGCCAGAATACACCGAATTGAGTCCATAGGAGCATGGAACGGAAATCTCAGGCTTTTACTTAATTTTTTAGTATATTTTGAAATTGAAATAGACATTTTGTTTTAATATCAGCGTGAGTTATGTCGACTTAAAGTTCCAAATAAGTAATTAATAATAATGAAACGACAGATTTTTTACTATAAATGTGTATACATATATTTCATCTATTTATTCCCTTATTGTTTCGCTAATATTTATATAATTTATTACTTTTGGTATACAATATTTTCTCTATGCAGATTACATATATGTATCTCCATAACAAACACACGAAGGCTGGTCGAACGTATCGCGAGAGGAAAGCTTCTTATGGTGGTGACATGTTGACGATCGGTTCTACTGTTCGTCTGAGTTCTTGAGTATGGTAAAAATCGGCGATTGGCGATATATCTTGGCTCAAAATATAACGGCGGAAGACCGGCGTAAGTTCTACGATTCGTTCGATCAGAGTCCGTGTATATAACATTAATGCTGTATATTGGTTTAGTTTTTGTCTAGTATCAATGTATTTATTTATGTATGTATGTATGAATGAATGTAGGTACATGCTCTAATATATATGTATGTATTGTATATGTATATATATATGATATATGTATGTATATAGTTAAAATAAATATTGCAACATATGAAGTAACAACTTGTATATTACATCGCTTCAGTTGAAAAATATAACGTATCAAAATATTTCAACAAATTCACTAGTTCATTGCCATTAAAACTAGCCTCAAACTCAATGCGTTCTGGGTAAGGTTCGTTAACAAATTCGAATAGAGATCGCGATATGCGTCCATTTTGGGGTTATTCGGGGATTTGGAGAAGCAACAGCTCTAACTGCTGAGGAATTGCTTGCGAAACCTACAAGGACTGGAGATCAGATTCGTGAAAGAAATGTCCAATTGATCTCCCACCTGTTCACGATCTAATATATAACATTAATATTATTCATATTGTGTAAAATTAGTACAGCATGTGTAAAAAGCAACATTTGTAATTTCACAATATCCATCTAACAATAACAATGACTTTTAAAATTTTATAACAATATATCAACATATTACTTCAACTAATACATGTATACGCCCCACGCAAATGGTTACCACGAATGTGCTACACAAGTTGTTGTTAGAAAAGTCGTTGTTGTTTAATTACTTTGGGGGGGAAGTGAGTGCGCTCTCATTCCTACTAACTATTTTCGCGGAGTGTGAATGGCTATAGCATAGTTTTTCTCTAATCTATCCTTGGGGCTCACTTCAGGTTCAGGTCGCAACTTTTGTCTTTTCCCAGCCGTGCTCAAGATTCATTTGAAAGTTTTTTTTTTTTGTAATTTCCACTATTCTGGTCGCGTACTCTACTTTTGCTCAACTCTACATAAATATTGGATGTGATGATATGCGATCAAAACTACTCCGTGAAAAAGTGTTTTCCATTTTACCATTTTCCGAAGTCCACTAATTACTATCTCTATTATTCGAGTATTAACTCTTGTTATGCAAGAGTGACTGAAACAGATTCCAGTCGACATCCACACTTGTTCCTTGGAAAATGCCTCTACTTGTGCTCAGCTGCATATCTGCGCAGATCTACTATTAGTATGGTGCTAAGTACGTTTTTCAGTTATACAAAAGGTTTCTTATTTATTCTCAATTATTGTCTGCAACTGCAGAACCAGACTTCTGGACAACTGCAATATCGAAGGAGCGTTGTGACGTTCGGCCATTTCTGGAAAACACACCAAGAAATTGTGATCATCTGTGTATTAAAGATTGCTATTCAACAAGCACATACCGTTAAAGAACTTGATGACGTCCGTGAAGTCCATGCTGTTCGACAGGATGATGTCCCTGTAGGTCTCGAGCAGAGCCAGCGCCAGGAATAGCACAAAGTGTCCTGAGGCCACGTGCTTGGCCGCCCAGATCACTTCCCAGGTGGCGAAGACGTCGTCGTAGACCAACTCGCGCTTGAAGTCCAGCAGGAACCAGCGGTAGCAGAAGTAGAAGTGTGTGTAATCTCCATGAGAGTCCATGAGATCGTACATTTCGGAGTCGAGTATTTGTATCAGTGACCTATGGGAGATTAGATTTTATTTTTGATCCTATGCAGATTCTAAACTCACCTCATGTTCGCGAAGTGCATGTCCATGGCCCCGCCATTCGGGAAGTTCTCAATCATGCGCTCCATCAACTTGCAGAAGCAGCTGTAGCTCAGAGATTCGTCGTCGAAGATGACCAGCAGTGGGGCCACGAGGTCGCACATGCCCTGCATGTACCCGATGTCCAAGTGCTCCCAGACATACCTGCGAGAGATGAAACATGAGTGACCTGTAAGTTATGTGTGAGAATCCGCTCTCTTACGTGGAAATCACATTCCTGAGCTTGTCCAGGTTTTCGTTGGCGAAATACCAATAGTTGCGATCACACCGCTGGACGTCCTTCTCGATGCGATGCAGATTCAGCCCGAATTGTTCCAGCAATTCACACTACAAAGGATAAAGTAGGATAACTCCCGAACTATTTATTTTCTGGCATTTGGGAACTCACGCTGTAGACTCCTCCATTGGAACTGGCTGGCGAGACACACGCCGACTTCGGCTCCCGCAGTGCATCCAGCGAAGCAACCACTGTTATGTCTTCCTGCATCGGCGACATGAGACTTGTCTTCCGCGATACTTCATCAATGGGCTCATCATCCCCAGCGACATCTTGGTCAGCATCCGCTGCTGCCTCGGTTATTATAACCGCCGCATGTGTTGTTGTCATGGAGTCGTCTTCGTCTGCCTCCGGATTCCGCAAATCCTCGACACTCTGAAACTCGGGAACGAGCTTACTCCGGATCAGGGTTCCATCCTCCAAGTCCTCCTGAGCATCTTCGGGTTCTCCGTCTGTAGTTTCTTCTCCACCCTCTTCGACCGCACTCTCCCCACCCCGGCCGGCCTCAATTATCTCGTTGTCGTCGTCGTTGCCCGGGGTTGTGACGTTAATTGGTGTATTGAGATCAATGATGTCCGTGAACTCGTTGCCAACGGTTTCGTACGACGATGTCGAGGGTGAGCTCTTAATACTGAGCGCCAACATTCCAGGGCCAGGCTCGGCTGCAGAAACAGCCTCCGTCTCGGAGTCGGCGAAGCAGTTCTCCTGCATCGGCAACGGCTCAATGTCATCGTCGTCCTCGTCCTCGTCGTCATCGATGTTCTCGAACTCGACTATCACCTGTTCGCTGCGCTCTTCAAACGTGTCCGTATCGAAGGCGGTTTGCTCCTGCATATCAGCATTTGTCACCTCGTCCACCTCGTCCGCTTCTCCTGCCTCTCCCACATCGTCCGGTTTGGTCTCGTCCGTGCTCAACGTGGGTGGCGCTTCCTCGGGCTCCGTCGGCGCCTCCTGTTCGTCGAAATCATCGCCCGGATCGGATATGTCCGAGAAGTCGTGATCCTCGAACACGTCGTTCTCCAGCTCGTCGCTGTCCATTTCCACCTGGCGCTTCACGGACTTCCCAGCGGCGCCAGAGGCCGCACGGGCAGCGCTCTCGGCCGACAGCTTGGCGACCGCTTGGGCCGTCTTCTCCTTCTCGCGCTGCCGCACGATCGCCTCGACGGCCAGCCACTCGCTCATCGTGGTCTCGTAGTAGTGCTTGCAGGTCTCGTCGTGCTTCTCCCGCTCCTCCGGGGTCGAACCAAAGCTGAGAGAATGATTAAAATATGAATCATAGATTTCCAGACGAGAGAATCCAACTCACCCATAGTGTCCCAGGAGGTATGGCCAGACCTCGCGGCGCAGGTCGTGCTGCACCCCGCCGAAATAGACCAAGCGGTACACGTCCATCTCACTCTCGACCACGCCGTTGACCTGCAGCGCCTCCCACTTCTCCTTCGTCAAGCCGTCCTCGTCGTCGGCCACTGAAAGACAACCGTCGCTTAGCAGGATATCGAGGCCAAGGTTTAGTTTACTTACAATCGGGGGTGATGCGTCCGTTGACCAGGCCCGACAAGTGCGTGCGCACCGTGGACAAGTGGCGGCAGTAGGCCAGCCACCCGTAGAAGGCTCGTGAGATGATCTGTCGCCGCATGGTGGAGCAGACCAGCTCAATGCTAGCCGTCTGGCTAGCCTGGATCTGGAATAATATTTTAAAACTCAAAGGACTTTCGCTCGCCGTCGACGCGCGGAACTCACCAGCGGTGGGTCGACCAAACTCTGTTCCATGGAGAGGCTCTTACTCGAGCAGTCGCTGCTGCCCGTCGTCGAACAGCTTCCCAGGTGCTGGCGCCTCGGACTGCTGCGTCCCAGTTCCAGAATGGGGTGGGTGGCCACTGGAAGAAGACACAATGGATCCCGATGACTCAATACCCCGGCGGATACTTACGAAACTCCTCGTGCTGACTCTTGCTGACCACGCGGAAGACGTAATCAATCGGTGTTTCGTCGGTGGACTCCATCACCGACGGCAGGATGCGTCGGCGCACGCTCTTCGGCCACGGGAAGATCTTCCCGATGCCGCGCTGCGACCACAGCGGCGGATCCAACTGGCCGTGGGGCAGCAGACCGGTCTCCAGGCAACTGAGGAACGACTGCATGTGGCCGCCCTCGGGGAAGTGGATGGGCGGCCGCTGCACGCCGTCCTGGCCGACGAGGATGATGGTGCCGCCGGTGTCCTCGCCGCGGTTCTGGTGGCAATGCACGTAGACGATGTCGTCGACGTTGATGTTCAGGGCGTAGGCCCAGTAGAAGCTCTTGTCGGAGCCGTCCGATTCGTTGTAGCCGTTCATCAGCTGGTTGGGCGTCCACTTGATGGTCAGCGACTGGATCGTCTGGTGCAGACTCAGGTAGCCGGGCATCGGCTCGCTGACGTCCTTCTGCCGGTGACAAACAAATCCATCATGAACTCTTGGGCTCGAAACAATTTCTGGAGATGACACTCACCGGCAGCACGAGCACGTTGTTCTTGCCGTAGAGCAGAGTGGCCCTGGAGTTCTGGTGCAGCGACTCGACGTAGTCCTTGGCCACGCTGGCCGGTGAGCTGGCCTTGAACGAGCCGCTGCTGGTGTCCTCCGAGCTCGTGTGGAGGCTGCGCTTGAAGTTGATGATGGGACGGTGGCACGTGGGCGGCGTGCGGTTGCCCAGGCTGATGCGATGGCGCTGCACCTGAGGGATGTCAATTGGATGAGCAGGAATCTGTGGAAAACAAGGAAC
Source organism: Coelopa frigida (assembly GCA_017309665.1). Classification (NCBI taxonomy): domain Eukaryota; kingdom Metazoa; phylum Arthropoda; class Insecta; order Diptera; family Coelopidae; genus Coelopa; species Coelopa frigida. Next base: position 12,971,105 of record CM029564.1, on the reverse strand, counting down.
CAAAAACGAACCAACTCGTCTGCGTGTGGATCGGACCAATAGTGGTCGGCGGTCTTGGCGCGCGTGAACTCCAGCGCACAGGGCCCCACCAGCAGCGAGCTGAGGATGGATCCGTAGTCGGGGTCGGCCACCAGGGCGTCGCGGTCGTAGTAGTTGTTGGCGTTGCTCACCAGATGCTCAATGATTTTGGCCAGCCGTTTCTCGTACAGGGCCAGGCGAATCCACAGGTACCTGGAAAGACGCAGCAGGTCAGCAACCGCCTCATTCTCATTCCTCATCCCCTCACTCACTTGACCACTGGAGTCGATGCAGACGCCGCTGACGTCGCCGTGTTGATCGTGGTCACGGAGCTGCTGCTGCCCTTGCTCAACAGCTTCGGCTTGATGATGCTGTCCGAGCTGGACGAGGACCTCTTGCCGGCGACGACGCTCGAGCCGCTCTCGTGGGCCAGCTCGATCTCCAGCAGGCGACGACTGACGTAGTCCGCTTCCGGGCAGCTCTTGGCGATCTTCTGGATGAGGGCCGTCGTCGACGAGGTCTTGAAGAGGCCGAGGGCGCGTCGCCGCAGGCCGTGGCTGAGGCAGGCCTCGACCGCGCCGCACAGCGACGTCACCGAGCTGCTCTCCTCGTGGATGTACTTCTTGGTGACGGCCTCCTCCATCACCTGCTTCACGTCCTTCTTGACGGCCGCGATCAGGCGCTCCTTGAGTTCGGAATCTGTGGACGAGGGCGGGGGACACGGATTACGCGATGGGCTATGGAAATGGGCTCAATTGAGGGCATGAAGATGGATGGGGATGGGGATGGGGATGGGGAACTCATATAAAACGGATTACTTCGCCGAGTCATAAAAGGACCTGCGTCCTCGCCCGCGACCGCGTTGTCAAAGGCAGCGACAGCAGCAGCCTTCGTCAATGTCAGCGGCCCAGCGAGCGTCTGTTTGTCTGCCTGGAAGCGGCCGGAAGATTATTTCGCTCGCATGAGATGAGAAATCCAGGTCCTTCTTTGTTTGTTTGTTTGTTTGTTTGTCTGTGTATGCGTGCGGAATGCAAAATGGCGAATGTCATTCGCTGCCAACATCGTCCGGATGCGTGATCGCCTTTTGGCCATTAACCCATATCAATCACGCTTGGCAGATTCGCACAAACACACACACACACACATACACCGAGGCACTCAAAAGACGTCATGAAATCAGGACAGATTAAGGGGAATTTTATTGTTGCCATTAAAGGAGAAGAACGAGATTTCCTTTCGAATATGAAATTGAAGCGAAGAAAAAGCTCCACTCGAGACGAGTTCTCGAGATTCCACAACATTCCGGGGAAGTTCAAGGTCAGCCAGAATTTTGCTAAATACTCTCTCTCTCTCTCCTCCCCCGTTCCCCTCAAGGTTTTCACACACACGTGTCGACGAAGCGGGTCCTTCAACGGATGAGAGCAGAATTCAACATCTGTTGACGCCTCCTCTCCATTGGATTTCGATTGGTTTTCAACGAACAACGACAGCGTGGAGCAAAGTTGAGCACAATGGGTAACCGTCGAATAACCTTGACTTTGAGCGGACTCCGATGTTGTTAAACTCCTTGAAAATTTTAAACAAACACAGACACGCACAAATACCTAGACACCCCCACCCATGCTTACACACACACACACACACATACGCGCACACCTCAACGCTGGCACGAGCAACTAGCACTCGCTCACTCTCACACGCAAACAGAGACGACCATTGCGCCCCACAAACTCCCCTCACCCCTCGCTCCCCCTCCTCGACTACAGCTGTTGGTGCTGCATATGGAAATGACAGCAGACTGCATGATCTCGTCCTTGTTGTTGTTTTCACCATTTCCCCATCAGTCATCTGCGACTCAACCCAACCCCACCTCGCCTCACCCCGTCCACCCGTAACGATGTGATTTTGTAGTTTTTTTATTGCTTTTCCTGGCGACTCGTGCGAAGACGCAGGACGTGCGGCAAACATATGGTTGATTCCAAGAAGGGAACAACAACGTCTTCTGCCGTAGTAGTAGTAGTAGGAGATACGACAGGACATCATCCTCAATTCCAATCACTTTCTCCCCTTTCTCTGTCACTCTGTCTCTCCGTCTCACGCACGTTCTTCTCTTGTGTCTGTTCTCAGGAACTTCTACTGCTGTTAAAGTTAGTTCTTGTTGTTGTTATTATTATCAGATTGTTTTGTTGTTATTGTTGTTGTTATTTTCTTGTAGTAGTAAATAGTATACACACCCAATCAAACGCACGCAATCACGCACACACACACTTATATACATACATATACATACACCCATACGCTGTTAATTAAATCAGTGATTGGAAAAAATGAAGGTTACGATTTTTTTCTCCTTTCGATTGAATGTCAAAACAAAACAACAGCAGCAACAATAACAAGAATCAATGCCAATGTAGCAGTCCTTACAACAACAACAACATTACAATAACAACATGAAGTTTACACTTTAAATCATTACAACAACCACCACAATGACAAGAAAAACAACATCAACATATCGTCATCGGGAAGTAGAACAAAAACAACAACCGCGCATCCATGTTGTAATCGTCGAAGTCAGGAGGTGGGGGATGTGGGACGTCGACAACTCGCCCGACCACCCCAACAGGACCTCCCTTACTACCCCCCACCCCCCCCCAACCCCCTTTGAGGGATTTCAACTCACCACCGCTAGCGTCGCCACCGCCGCCGCTGAATGTGTGCAGCATATTCATGTGTATAGATTTTTGTGGTTGTTGTTGTTGTTGGTCTGGTAGTGGTCGTCGCTACGGAATTTTTTGCCAAAAATGGTCGAAACACTGTAACTATTTAAACGTTGAGCATTTCCGCTTGGAGCTCTCAATGATGGGTGCTTCCTTCTTGCTTCGCTTTGGTCTCCTTATGGCGCCATCTGTCGCCGTCGTGCGGCGTGTTGTGTCGTCCGGGCCTTGGCCGAATTTCGATTCCTGACCGTGTCTCCGTTCCACCGTCAGTTCCCGCTCCAACTCTTCGGGCTGGCGTCTTCCCGTCTTCGAGGTGCAAAAATTAATTCTCTAATTCGTTGTATGTTGATGTGGGTTCCGGGTTCCGCCTTCAAAGCCTTCACTTTCGGCAGCTTTAACTTGTCCGCTTGTCTGCTCGGGTCTTTCTGCCACTCTACTCTGGGCCATCCAGATTGTTGTGTCCCAATTTCAGTTGCAGGTTCAGCACAAGTTTCGGTTGTGGCTGAGACTGTGGTTGTCGATGGATTCGTTTCGTTTTCAATTGTATAAAAGTGCAAAATTCATTGTGGTTGAAGCTGTTTGTTGCAGAATTGTTCGCTCTCCACTTTTGTCTGTATTTGGTGTGTTTTTGCGTGTTTTTGTTGCTCAGCCCCACCTCCGTCTCATCGCAATATTGTTTCTTCTCCTTCTGCTTCGCCACCGCTCCAATTGTCCTTCGTGTGCCACTGCTGTGCTGCGATTACAACACACACAACCACCAACAACAACAACAGCAACAACGGCAGGAAAAGCAACAACAATGTAAAACTGTATAAAAAAATGCGTGCGTCAGGGCGTATCGCAATGCGCGACGCGTAGTGAACGTCTGGAGCTTCGGTCGCGTACTGACTTCGTCTTCGGCACCGACACTGCTCACTTCGTCTTGTTATCACCGAACGCTTTCAATATGGCGTCTGTAATGGCCACCACTGCGACTGTGTGTGCGTGAGTTGGTGCTCGGATTTTTGACATTTACAAAATGTCAAAGATGTCATTGTTTTTAGTTTTCACATCGTTGTTATTCATTTTCATTGCAAAACTTAATGTTTTTCACTACTACACTTAAAAGCGGTTTCTTCCTTCCACCCCCAAAATCAATCATCGAAATGTGTTTCCGTTTCCAGTATTTTCACCAAAATATCAAGAATCTGTTGCATATGTTAAGGCATACTTTTGGGGTGAAAGCATAGGGTGATTTCGATGAACAACTGTTTTTTGCTATAATTTTGAAGTAGAGCCAGGAGGGAAATTTGGTTTGAGAATTGGGAAATTATTTGCCTACCTAAAACCGATTCTCGAACCACTCACCCGAATTTCCCATAAAATCCCAAAATAATGCTGAAAAATCCTACAAAAAGTTATTTTTACCTTTTTCACCTTCCCTGATTAAGTGTTTGTTCATGTGGCTTTCGACCAGGGTTGTCGAATGCACTTCAATCGAAGTGTTTCACTTCAATTTTGATGCCAACACTCAAAATACACTTCACTTTCCTAAACGCAGATTTTCGGTATATGAATAGCTAATTTCATCGCATTTTCGGAAATTTGGCAATGAAAACCCTTTGATTTTTTTGGTCATCGAAAAAATGTTTGGGCTTCTTTTCGGTGATTTGCACCCACCCAAAGTCATCAAAGCACTCTTCTAAACACTTCACTTTTCGCTGAAAAATTCGGGCGCCGCAACTCTGCTTTCGACTGCCCTGATAAAACGAGCTTTGCGGGAATGAAAGAGAATGACTTTCTTTACAGAAATGTAGTTGTGTTTCTCGCACACACATTTTTTGGCGCTATTGCAAAATAGCTCGAGCTTTTTAACAAATTTTGCCGGCATTTTGCGCCCTTTCTCGCTCTCATCATCTGGCGACTTTCGCATTTGAATTTATTCTTCTTTCGTCTCTTGTCGTGAACGGTCGGGTTTGCGTCAGCCTTGGAGTTTTTTGCTCATCTGTCGGTAATTTGTGAAAATTTGGGTCCAACTCAAATTGAAATTAATTTGCAATAATATCGCAAAGGATTTTATGATCATTTCCGATCTTATTTCTAAATTTAAAGATCAATTCAAAGTAATGGTAAGTTTCGAACCACTTTTATTTTACTGTGCAGGTTTTTCCAAGTAATTTCTTTCGATTTCGTGGGAGATTGTCGGTCGTTGATTTGACAAAATTTCGCCATAAATAAGATAAAGCGATAGGTGGAGGAGATAGCAAATAATGGCGGAAGCCATTTATATATATTTCCATATATTTATAAAACCATTAAATTGAATGCAATTTTCTGTGAGAAAGAAATTCTTTAACTCCCTCAATCCTTGGTCAATTTAAAAAAGCTTTGCACTGATTAAGAGTCCTTGGTGAAGGAAGGCGAGCGATTAAGTTGTTGCAGCCAGGTGCTTCCGTGTCCACCATTCTGACTCCGTATTGTGCGGTACTAAAGCCGCTTTGGTCTGTCTGTCTACGTGCAGCTCTTCCGTCGACTTTCCCATCGAACTTTGTAGAACTAATTTGGCGTGTTTCACGAAGAGAGTGGAGAGGGGTCGAGTCTGTGTGTGCCCCGTCAACCTTTCTTTTTGTTTGTAGACCACCGCTTGCTTGGCCATTCGTTTTCGTACCGCGCGACGACAGATAGGAAACTAGTTATAACTCGCTTCAGTTTCACTCACTCGAATAGCACCACTATATGAGGGTATTCTTCCTGTAAGTTATCGCTTCGAGATTCACGAGTTGCGAAATTGTTTGTGTTGCTGACCACTGGGCTCTCGTTAGTTGTGCCATCAGTTGGTGAAATTTTACGACTACAATGTCATTATTTGCAATTTCATTTGACTCGAATCGATTTTAATTACTATTTTCTCTTTCGACCCCACAACAGATGCCACAACTTCAAAAGCCCGCACCCTCCTTCAAAGGAACCGCCGTCGTCAATGGCGCCTTCAAGGACATCTCGTTGAAGGACTACGAGGGAAAGTACCTCGTACTCTTCTTCTACCCTCTGGACTTCACTTTTGTGTGCCCCACCGAGATCATTGCCTTCTCCGATCGTGCAGCTGAGTTCCGCAACATTAACTGCGAAGTTGTTGCATGCTCCACCGACAGCCACTTCACCCACTTGGCCTGGATGAATACACCACGTAAGCAGGGCGGTCTTGGCGACATGAGCATTCCTCTGTTGGCCGACAAATCCATGAAGATTGCACGCGATTACGGCGTCTTGGATGAGGAAACCGGCGTGCCATTCCGCGGCCTCTTCATCATCGACAAGCAGCAGAACTTAGCGCCAGATGACCATCAACGACCTGCCAGTGGGTCGCAGCGTCGATGAGACTTTGCGCCTGGTGCAGGCATTCCAGTTCACCGATGAGCACGGTGAGGTGTGCCCAGCCAACTGGAAGCCCGGAGACAAGACCATGGTCGCCGATCCCAAGAAGTCGAAGGATTACTTCGCCGCTGCTTCGTAAATGCTCAAAGGATGGCAGGCAGATGTTTCGCAACTCTGGCAGTTGTGTGAAAAACAATATCGAAATACCGTTTTCTTAAAAAGCAAGCGTTAGGAGGCTCTACTCCATCCCCGCCACCCCCAACATTAGCACGTAGTGACATTTAATTTCAAATCAAAGCATTTCTTTAAGCATATATGAATCCAGTTTTAATATTTTGAATATCAAAAAATTCTAAAGAGACCCTATTGCTCATAATGGAAAATAAAATCTAAACCATAAAAATACTTCCTATTGGACTTCTTGTTGATTTTACTCTTTCAGTCTAATGTCTAAGTATGCTTATCTTATGTTATCAAACATGAATGGAACACGTGTTGTTCCATAACTTGCAAATACCCCGATAACTACGAAGGCGTTAGAATCTTCTGTTCGCTGTTGCGTCTGTCCATCGATGTTGGTTCGAGTTTTCCTCTCCACGGGTTTTTGTTGTGTTTTATTTTCACAATCGCAACTTTGCCGTACGTGCATGCATTAATGCGTCACACGTTTGCCCACTTTTGCTCAGATGGCACACTGCCTTACTCATTGCGATTCCTCCGCAGCTCCAACGATGTGGAAATTAATTCCTGTTTCTTTCTCATTTTCCTTTCAATGCGAAGTTCAACGACTAGTCAGTGAATCAGTCTGCATAGCAAAAAGCGATTCCAGTGAGTTTTGACATTCTACGACAACCGGTTATTATTAGTGCACTGAGAAAAAATATTTTTTTTCTCTTGGGGTTCTCCGTGCATTACTCGCGGTCATCGCTATTAACATTTTGTTGCTTTAGCCGGGGGGCAATTAACGGTTTTAATGTATGCAATAGAATCCAACGATTAAATATTAAGTAACCGACTGACAAGCAGCCAGGTGTTGTCTCCATTCATTGTTTCTTTTTTTTATCTATCACGCATTTCAAGAGCTACGCTACTCAAAATTAATCTTCGCACATTGTACTTATTAAATTTGATGTGGTTCTTAGTAGGGAGACGTGACGTGTCAAAACTTTTCACATTGTAATTGTCTTATGCTTAAGCTCTGTGTGGCATTAACTTATGCTTAGTCATTGGAACACATTTCCATAACGTTTTACGGAAATTGTGAAATTCTCCCTAGAATGAATTGCAATTGTACTAATTGAGCACATTTAGTTCTTATTGATTGTTCAAATCGTTTTAAAAATTCTCCCATCGGATAAATATTTTTGTATCCAAACCCTGCAAATTGAATGGGGTTTTCCAACCACATTCCAGTATTTACATTTCATTTAAAAGAATAATACAAAAAGCTTTGCGTACTCTTCATAAGAAAGATCCGAAGTTTTTATTTCTTGCATTTACGAGTTAAACAGTAAGCTTAATGTTGTATTAAGGGATTGCTAAGTTTAGAGATTGAATCGCAGAGAGCCACCAATTGTTTAGTCATTTAACTAACGGAGAGAAGAATCTAGGAGTTAACGAAAAAACATCCCCCTGGTGGAATTCGAATCTATACCATCAGAATTTCAATAACAACCGTTGTTATCTCTGTCGGGGCTGGCTTTTATCAATTATCGAAAAGTCTGACCCGTGTGTTCTTTGCCAGGTTCGCAATGTCGGTGGATGAGGGCGTATTTTTATCAATACCATAATTGCTGCCATGCCGTTTGTGCATGTTTGATAGTTGATAATAGGGCATATGTGTCTGGAACAGATTTTATCTTTGCCCGAAGCACGAATTGAGGAAAAACGAACCAAGCTGCAATTTAATCGATCATTATTTTTGATCTGAGTCAACTGATAAGACTGAGACTTCTTTTTCAGAGAGTCACAGCCAATTAACTCGAAATGAGCCACAATCAAAATGTCGTTAGAGCTTTAAACCTTCGATGGTGCAGCATGTAGCGAATGAATGAACAAGTAGAAGTTATTGTCGAAATAACATTATGCATATTCATATTTTTCCTAATTAATCGATTAGGAGAAGATTTATTCAGATTCTTCTACACAGGTTGCAATTACATACATAAATATCTGATTGAATGTCTAGACCAAGGAAAATATGTGAAAGAAGTTTCTGGTATTAATTTTGCTATCAACGCTTTTGGATTATAATCTTAAATTACAGTGCTTGTCACGGAAATCTGTTTCGCAGATAAACAAGTAAAAGTATTATATTCAGCCTAGCCGAAGCTAAGATACCCTACATTAACCTAAATTAATTATGTTAACAGAACATAGGTATCAGAAGAATTCATTCTAGACCGATTTCACCTATTATCATTAATAAATAATTTATAATTTATATGAAATTAATAATTCCGTGCTCAAGTTGAAATCAATAACTCTACCGTTTCTAGAAAAAAAAACTGATTTAAACTAACAGACCCACAAAAAGATGGACGCTAACATGACTCAAAAGTTGACGCTGGTCAAGAATATTTATACTTTTTATCTCCACTTCTTCAATACGTAACAAGCGTTATAAACAAAAGGACTTGCACACAGGATGTAGGGTATAAAAACAACGCCAAGTTATAAATAATGTCTGCTAAAAATACTTTCAATATCTGCAAATTCCCGTATAATCTTTATAACACGTATTTTAAAGAGGCACATTCGTGAGGATAAAAAGCTTTTTCAATAAAATGTATTCGAAAAATATCGATTATTCTCCAACTTATAATAAAATAAATTATATAAAAATGTGTTTTAAATAAAAATTAACATTTCGTTAGGTAACTTTAACAATTACCAAAAACAAGTTTACAAGACGAGACAGAGATATGATAAACAAGACGAAACGACAAGAAAAAGCAGCGACAAATAACAGTAAACTTTATTTTTTTAAAATTAGAACGTAAGAAAAAAGTTTTGTAATAATATTGAATTTGAATAAAGTCAGTTGAATTCTGAACATGCAACTTGAAGCATCAACTTATTTTATTTGTTTTAAAAATTCAAAATTCAAAATAAAAATCAAATTAAAAATTTTCAATAAAATTCAAAATTTTCAATGAAATTAAAAATTTTCAATGAAATTAAAAATTTTCAATGAAATTAAAAATTTTCAACAAAAATTAAAAATTTTCAATAAAATTCAAAATTTTCAATAAAATTAAAAATTTTCAATAAAATTAAAAATTTTCAATAAAATTAAAAATTTTCAATAAAATTAAAAATTTTCAATAAAATTTAAAATTTTCAATAAAATTAAAAAATTTTCAATAAAATTAAATTCAAAATTTTCAATAAAATTCAGTTTTTCAATAAAATTAAAAATTTTCAGTTAAATTAAAATTTATGAATGAAATGAAAAAAAAATTTAATTTTATTAAAAATTTTCAATGAATTTTAAAATTTTCAATGAATTTTAAAATTTCAATGAATTTACAAATTTTCAATGAAAATTACAAAATTTTCAATAAATTAAAAATTTTCAATAAAATTAAAAATTTTCAATAAAATTAAAAATTTTCATAAATTAAAAAATTTTCAATAAATTAAAAATTTCAATAAAATTAAAAATTTTCAATAAAATTAAAATTTTCAATAAAATTCAAAATTTTCAATAAAATTAAAAATTTTCAATAAAATTAAAAATTTCAATAAATTAAAAATTTCAATAAAATTAAAAATTTCAATAAAATTCAAAATTTTCAATAAAATTCAAAATTTTCAATAAAATTCAAATTTTCAAATAAAATTCAAAATTTTCATAAAATCAAAATTTCATAAATTATTTCAATAAAATTAAAATTTCAATAAAATTCAAAATTTTCAATAAAATCAAAATTTTCAATAAAATTCAAAACTTTCAATAAAATTAAAACTTTTCAATAAAATTTAACATATTCATAAAAACACCTTTTTCTTTGAAATTCTAACATATTCAAAAAAATCAACTATTTCTATGAAATTTAACATAATCGATAAAATCCAATATTTTCAATCAAATCAAAACATTTAGTAAAAACAAAATTTTCGAAAAAATACAAATATGTCGAAAAAAATAAAAACTCATAAATATTTTTATTGTAATAATTATAGAAAAGTTAATTATAGAAATCAAAATATTCAAAATACAACAGTAAAAATTAAGTTCTTTATACATTTGCCTTGGTTTCAATCCAAGTTCCAAATTTTTATTTATTAAAGAGTAACTTTGACTGGCCAATAAACATTAAATAAAAAAAAGAGTAACTTTTTTACTCGAAGAGAAATTGATATTTCTAATACTTTTTGTAATTATGAGCGGCCCTGTTGAATTTCAAGAACGAAGTTCGTTCGCAACATTTTCGTTGCTAGCTTGACGTACGTGACCAAAATAGTAGAATTTAATTGGATTATCGTGGAAAATAGATGCAAATTTCTTAAATTTTATTTTAATCGTTAATAGATTTTTTATATACTTGCAAACCGGACGGCTTCGAGGCGATATAGGCCAAGTGATCAGAAGAGTAAGTTTTGCATGGATTTTGCAACAGGGTTTCAAAATTTTCATCATATATACGGGGGAGGGCTCGGTTATTTATTTTGGTTTTAAATGCTGTAATTTATCGACATGACAATGGATTGCTTCGAAAGCATATGTCATTCGAGGTTCTGCACTTGTCTACCTTTGAAACCAGCTGGAAAAGTCCACATCAGCGCTCTCAATTGCTAGTAACAAGTGTTTAATTCTGATGGTGAAACGTAAAAGGGGCGGAGGGTATCTCGTGCTTAATAGATAGCTATGACGGCTAAGGAAGTCGAAACTCCGATGCCCTCTGCTTCAGTGATCGTCTTCATACTTAATCAAATACAAATAAGTTACCTAATTAATAAGGAAATATAATACGTCATCTCCTTATCAGTAAATAGTATTGTTGTTTATTAAAACTGCTCGCGGATCAATGTACGTCTGAAATATACTTATTTTTATGTTGTTTGATCCAGGAATGTCCTCCGATAGTCCCATGCCTTCTGCCCCAGAAATGCCGTCAACATCCGCGGGAGCAACTACATCTGCTGGTCACTGTGAATATTTGGATGACGACCTGGAATCGCCACAGGCAAAGTTAATGAATACACAAACAGCACCCTCTACAAAGTCAACACCCACACCGACGTCATCCACGTCGTATTCGTTTGCTGGGAGCGAATTGAGTTCAGATTCGGGAATTCGGGAGAATTTAAATGAGAGTTTGCCATCAGCTAATTCCTCTAAATCAAACGAGACGGACAACAAGACTGGCAACGATGAAGAAAAAATCGATGATTCTATGTACGAGTGCAATATTTGCTTGGACACCGCCAAAGATGCTGTTGTAAGCATGTGTGGACATCTGTTTTGTTGGCCATGCTTGCATCAATGGCTAGAAACAAGACCGAATCGCAAATTGTGTCCAGTTTGCAAAGCAGCAATAGGCAAGGATAAGGTGATACCGTTATATGGACGTAACAGCTCGAAACAAGAGGATCCAAGGTGAATAGAATACCATCTTATTACGTTATTAATAATTAAACAATCGAATAATGTTTCGCAGGAATAAAGTTCCTCCACGACCAGCCGGACAACGCACAGAACCTGAGCCACAACAGGGATATCAGGGATTCGGGTTTGGAGAAGGTTTTCACATGTCGTTTGGCATCGGCGCATTTCCTTTTGGATATTTCGCGTCTTCATTCAACTTGGGGGAACCACGACCACCAGGTTTGCATAGACGATCCTTATATATTAATAATTACACGAATTTAACAAATGTCAATTACTTTCAGCTGCAAACCGTGGCACAACACAGTACGAAGATGAACAACAACTTTCAAAGATGTTCCTTTATCTGGCTTTCTTATGTATCGCTTGGTTGCTATTCGCATAGCAGACCAATGTCGTCGATCAATTTTGTTTTGTTGCTCACTCTTGCGTAAATAAAAATATGTAACTGTACGAGTAGTTCAGGAATTGCAAATTCATAGAAAACAAATCTTTCCCGAGAAAAATTAAATATTCAAATATTGGGTGGTTGTGTCACGGTTATTAATTTTAAAAAATCATAAAATTAATCGCTAGTCAATTTTTATTTTATTCCTTTCTTCAGTTTACAATTTTTTTTCCAAATTAATTTTATTTTGAATTCATTTTAAATATCGGGATTCTTGGTGTATGTAGATTTAAGAATATCAAAATTCTGGAAAATCATTTATATATACAATCGATGAATTCAATTTGTGTTTAATTATTAATAAAAAGTAAAAGTTGCGTCTTCTTGTTTTTATTACGAAGTTTTCAACAAAGTATAACCCATCACATTCCACGTTTTCACTTTGTAAATGTCTTTTAAAATTGTATATTTAATACCTTATTGTTTATGATCTGAAATAAAGGATTCTAAATGACAAAATATTGTCAAGTTTATCCAAACCCACTTTTCTTATTTAAGGTTTCTATCTGTTTGGTTAGTGACATCGCCGTTATTCATACAAATATATAATCGAAGAATACACACTCTACCCCGCCATTGATCTATGATTGAATTTATATTTTGTATTAAGTAAACGGTAATTTTTTAAATAAATGCAATTAGTTTATTGTTAACGAACATTTATATTGACGCTTTAATCGAATTACTTATTATCAATTTCATACAAATAATATGCAAAATTTTCAAATAGTTTTCTTGTCTTCGGGATAATGTTTATAATTTTAATTACATCTATTACATGTAAAACTAGAAATGAGTCGTCGACTATTACATTTTAAATAAAATTATAATTTAAGATTAAATAAAACTCAAGTTGTTCGATTTGATTTCAAACATCCATTAATTGGTTTTAGTACGGTCGTTGCCGGTTTCCGCCTTCATTTCGCATTGGACCTCCATCACGACGGCCGCCTCCTCCCATGCCGCGACCACCACCGCCACGACCACCACCATCTCGGCCACCACCATCACGATCACTGAAACGATTGTAGCCGCCGCCGCCGCCACTTCCTCTGTCTCTACTTTGGTAACCACCTCCGCGATCATTACCGCCACCATAACCACCGCCGCCGTAGCCGCCACCACCACCACCGCCACCGCCAGACGATCCACCATCTCCATCATCTTTGGGAGTTTTACATCTATTGAAATAATATATATTAAATCAAATATTCATATGCATTTTCATTGTAAAATTTACCTGTTACACTCATTTCTCCAGGCGAAGTTCGTGTTACTACAACTACTGCATTTCCAATCTCCATCACGTTGTGGCATATTACCACCTCCTCCTCCACCACCTCCTCCGCCCATACGGCCACGACCTCCTCGATCCCCACGATCGCCACCACTGCGGCCGGAGTCGTAATCTCCACCACCTCCGCGGTCAAAACGACCACCACCGCCACCGCGATCTCCGCCACGACCACGTCCTCCGAAACCTCCGCCGCCGCGACCGCCGCCTCCACCGCCACCTTTATTCCAATTGTTTTGTCTTTGCGCTAAGGATACTTTAATGACACAACCATTAAAATCGCGACCATCAAACCATGCGATGGCGGATTGAGCGGCATTTGTATCATCATAGGTTACTGTAGCCTCGCCTTTGGACAGACCCGTATCTTTGTGCTTATATAACCAAATCTTTGGTTTCATTGTCCTTTTATCTTTCTGTAGGATCAATCATAAATTTAATATTTAAAATACTTCTTTCACAAAACATAAATTGAAACATACCTTAATAAGTCCAATTGCACCAAAATGAGTTTCGATGTCCCCTTCAGTGGCTCCGGGGTCCATGCCCGAGACAAAGATAGTATCTTCCTGAGTAACCATGTCATTTCCACCACTGAATCCGCCTAAAATTATTGTTTATATTAGATTTCATTTATATATTAAAATGTGTGATTTTTAATGCAATACTAAAGATTAAAGAACTATCTCAATATCGTAAAGGGAATTTGTAATTAAAATCGTGTACTGCTTGATTTAAACTCTTAAATAGAAATCTCTTTGTACTCTTAATGATTAACGTTTGCTTCCAGACTTTAATGTCATTTACCACCATTTATGACTTGTGAAAATACCAAAAAATTATTTAAGAAACATTATTGTATACACTTGTTAATCCTTCTTAACCATTTCATAATTAGTTTTTTGGGTTTACCATAAGATTTGAGAATTATCACATACGCAGTTTGTGAACATATTGACCATATATAAAAAAAATGTTAAAGTAATTGAAGATCAGTTTTCAATTTGTTTCTTCTTTACAAGCGATTCACACAGTTGATCCCATACACAAGCACAAGTATCACCTGATGTTTATATTTTGAATATTTCAGTCAACCAACTGCATTTTAGAAGCACCCACATGCACACTGTGTTCATTGGATAGGAACGTTATTGACATATGATCAAAATCGGGCAAAGACCGAATAACACTGGAATTTTATTAAATTTAGAAAGGGTATTGAGCGAAAATTTTTTTAACACCTTTACTATTTGACTACCGTCAGTTACCAGTAACTTTAAGATATATATTTTTACATCATTCGAGGAATGTAGAATTGGTTAATATCCCTAAAAACCCCTAATACTCTCAATAAATTTTGTTAAGCATTTGCAGTAAACAACAGATGGATGTAGAAGTAAATGAATTTTTGTATACATTACTCAATTGTATTTTGCTTGTATTTATTTTACCTTTGTTGTAGCTGTCCTTGTGTCCGCCTCCATTTCTAAAATAGGATATTTAATACTCATTTAAATGTACATTTTGGATTTGTGTTGGTTTTTAGTTTGGAATACACAAGCAAGTACCATTCTAAAGTTGTAATACATATTTGCAGGTCGTAGCCGATAGAGTTGTCGTGACCGTAGGTTAACAATACCTTTTATAACCACCATAACACAAATGGTGCATATTTTCTTTAAGTATATCATTTTTAGCTTTTCTTTTCTCAACCTTTGCACACATGTACATTCTTATATGAGTTCGTTTTTGGATTTAGTTTTCCAGATACCATATATTATCAAACGCCGTACCGTACCGAATCAGTATCGAAGATTACGAAACCAGAAATAGAAATATTTCACACTTGTTGCTTTGCGGTTGCAATTTTAACGCCTTAAATCCTTTAAATTACTTTTAAAATTATTGGACAAAGCATTCATATAATAGGATTAAAAGTAGTACAGAATAAATACCTGCATTGTCATTACGAAGAACTTTTGCTTCTCAACATATTATTTTGTTTGAACGCATGCACCTTTGAGCATACTATGAAAAACACCCTATTCATAACATAACTACAGTAAATAATATAATATTCAGGAATTGAATTATTCAATTCGATTACTCTTTTACATATAAGCTAGTGTAAATTTATCCTATAGTGAATAATGAAATCTGTACATATTTCAATTAATTTCAAACTACGAAAGCAATTTATCAATTTGATAAAAGTTTGTTCAACACTATAAAAAAACCAAAATTTCTCAATTGTTACCGAAGTACAGGAAAACTATACATACACTTTGACAAACCACGCATCTTCTCGACACGAATATTCGACTGTTTGGCGGGTACAGTTGAGAAGCAAAAATTATTTGCTTTAGAGAAATTTGCACGAGAATTGTTCTAAAAATTTCTTAACCTCTCCCTCAAATTTAAAAATTTTAATTTTTTACCAAAGTAAACAAATTGAAATAAATATTTATGGCATACACTCTTCAGGACCTTAGCTTGTGGTTTAAAATGGGTGAAAAATAAAACTGGATACATACCCGTAGCCACCGCCGCCTCCGCGTTCGTTCCAGCTGCCACCACCACGACTGCCGCCATCATAACCTGTATTAAAAAAATTAAAAAAATAAAACATTTATTAGCATTTTAATTTAAGGAGCTTTGAAGAAGTTTCCACTTACTTCCTCCAGGCTTATTGTAAGATGGCGGAGGTTCATTATAGCCACCACCGCCACTTTTGGGTGGCATTTGCTGATAGTTTGGTGGGGGTACGGAAAAGTTATTATATCCACCTTGTCCACCACCACCACCGCTGCCATAACCCCCGCCTGAATACACGTAAATGTATATTTTTACAACGAAAAATATTTTCTAAAGATTATTAAACTTACGATCCATAATTTTATCTGTTTTTTTTTTAAGCTATCTGGATGAATTTTTAAAGAAACAATTAATTCTTCTTCAGAAGGTCGGCCACGCTACTTCACGAACCGAACCCAAGCAAAGTTAAAGAAGAATTGAACAAAAATGGCGCAGCGGCGAACAGGGTTGTCGAAGCCACTTCTACAGTTCCCTCAGCAGGGTTGCCGAATGCACTTCAATCGAAGTGTTTCACTTCACTTTTGATGCCAACGCATTTTTTCAGAAAACACTTCACCTTGTTAAACGCAGTTTTTCGGTACATTAATAACTTCTAATTTCCTAATTTCGTCGTATTTTCGGAAATTTGGCAGTGAAAACCATTAATCGAAAAAATGTTTGGCTAGTTTTTGGTAACTTGGATCCACTTTTGCACTTCACTCAAAAATTTAGGCCCGGCAACCCTGTCCCTCAGAAACATTTTTCCGCGGCATCTCTGGCGACGAAAATGCAAAATCGGTAAACTATTCAGCAATTGTATACTTCAACCATTGTACAACAGAATGGCGATTTGGTAAATAAATGCTTCGATAGTACAGCTATTTAATTTAAATATGAATATTACTGTCTCGGGATGTTTTATTGGTGTAAATATATAATATTTATGTAGAGTTTATTATTTATTAAATAAGTTTTATTATACTGACTCATCTAATTGTCTTGATAATAGTCGCAAATCCCAACGTGCTGAATATGATCAGAGTTGCAAGTGACCCTTGGTTTGGTCATATTTTACCAAAACTTTTTTCGTTTCCAAATTTTGTTTTTTTGTTTTTAGTTTTGGTAACTTTTTATCAGTCTGACTTTTTTCAAATTACAGTACTCTAAAAAATAATTTTATAACGAAATATATAAATTATTCCTATTTTAAACCAAACATTTGGTAACTTTTGGTATTTTTCATAATCTTCTGTAGCGCAACCCTGTTGTGGATGTATACAAAGAGAATTAAAAAAATTTAGCTAAATTAAATAGTTTGTATAGGATTTGCATACAGACAGACATGCTTATTTTTGTAGTATTGATAAATATTAATTTACAGCAAAATTATAGGTAAAATAAATTATAGTTAGAAGAAAAAAATTAGTTGTTGTTAAAATAATCCAAAATGGCAGCTCTGTATCAAACAGCTAATGAATGTCAGAATCAGCTGTTTATCAATGCAATAATGAAAATCAGTTTACGTGGAGATTGTCCAAAACTTGTAAATTAGTTTTCCTTTAAACTATTGTATTTGTATCAATATTTATTTTCCATACCAAATTTTACTCAGTTAAGTCGATATGATTGAAGTTACAGATTTACAAAGTAAGTCACGTTTCGAGAAAAAAAACCTTTTAGTAACTATAATTCATAACATATATCATTTTTCAGAAATAGGCATTGGCTTAGCTGGATTTGGGGTCTCATTCCTGTTCCTGGGTGTTTTGTTTCTATTCGACAAGGGTTTGCTGGCAATAGGAAATGTATGCTCAAGTTATTTTTGTTTACATATTGAAATTAACACTTTCGATTGCAGATTCTATTTCTGTGCGGGCTGGGATGTGTGATTGGTGTGGAACGAACATTTCGATTCTTTTTTCAACGCCATAAAATAAAAGGAACTACGTCCTTCTTCGGAGGGATTTTCGTGGTCTTGCTGGGCTTTCCCTTAATTGGAATGGTCATTGAATCTTATGGGTTCTTCGCGCTCTTCAGGTGAAAATGTTTGGAGAAAGCTAGTCAGTAACAACAATTAACATTTTGTGTGTTTTTAGTGGATTTTTCCCTGTTGCCATAAATTTCCTAGGACGTGTGCCAGTGCTAGGTTCGATTCTAAATACTCCATTTATGCAAAAGGTAAGAGATCGGTTTTGTTTACTTTAATTGGATTAACGGCAAGTTTTTGAGTTTTATTATACAATTACTTGGAAATATTTAAACAGATAGCTTCTTTAGCTAAAAAATTAAATAATAGATTGACGCAGCAGCGGTCTTTCAACTTCGGTCAAGTTATTGCATTTGTTAAATGAATAGATGCCTAGAGTTTATGCTGAATCCGATTCAATTCGCTAATTTTCTTCTTCTAAATTCATTTTCGTATTATTATTAAGTTCTTCATTTCTATCTTAGTGCTTGGTTTTAAATTATGTCAACTGAAAATCTTTGAATTTGTTGTAGAGCAAATAATTTCATTTACAATTTGCGTACATTTTACATTCATTTCTCATTTTAAAGTCATATTAAAAACTAAAATATTGATCTAGCTTCAGAGAGGGCCGAAAACTGTTTAGTAATTCTTATTCCACTCTTCGCGCTCCTCGCGCTCTCTAATGACTTCCTTAAGGTAGGGCTCGAGGTATTTCACATCTTCCTCGTATTTAGTCCATTGTTCCTTGGGCAAAATGGTCTTTGTCATGGACAAATGCAGGGCACGCATGATGCGGTAGTTGCGTTCGTCGTATAGTTTGCGCGGCAGACGTTTGATTGCTTCTTGCACGTCTTCGTTTTCGTACAGGCAATCGTCACGGTGAAGACCTGAGGGTTATGTTCATCACATTATAAATGATTTTACATTCGACGAGCTCCAGTATTTACTTACCGTATTGATTGAATCCGGACAAATTGTAGGCCCATCTTCCCAAACTGGCTGCAATTCAAAAAAATTTCATTAACCATATATGATTTCAACAAAATTTTACGTAATCAGTCCACAGAAAAGTTCGCAGATTCTTTCAGTTTAAAAATTCAAGTGAAAATTCATTTGATGAATTGTTGCATGCTTCTAACTTTAGTTTAACACTTACAAAAAACCATGGGACCTTTCCTAGCAATGTATCCAGCCATTTTTGGTGAATCGAAAATTATACGTAGACTTTTCGTAGACGAGGTTTGAGCACAGATCACAGATTACCACATATGAAACTTCTGACAGTTGAGGCTAAACGTAAAAAAAAATCTCTTTTTTATGTGACTGGTGAATACACAGATTGTGTACGTGAGTTCACCTCTTAAACATCAAATTTCGTGAGTTGCCATATCTTCTGTTAGCATTTGTAGGTTTTTCTATACCAATGTAGGATATTTTTGCACTTTCCACACCACCATAGAGGTATGCAAATTGGCGCGTTACCGATTTTTTTAGGTGTTCGGTTCCCCTGTAGGCCTATGTCACCCTTTTTTTTTGGTTCTGAAAATAAAAAAATTCGTTAGAACATTTATCACAAAAATATAATTTATGTCTATGACATAAATCACGATTTAATTCAAAATAAACACATGCAAACTTAACGCAAACAACATGCAGCTAAATACAAACAAAATAATACATAAAAACATCAAACAACATGCAGCTAAATACAAATAAAATAAAATATAACAAAAGAAAAAACATAACAAAATAAAACAACATGCAGCTAAATACAAACAATAAACAAAACAAAATAAAACACAACAACAGAAAACACAACAAAACAAAATCCAATAAAACAAAAGAAAGGGAAATAAAGGAATGAAAAGTTAAAAAAAAGAAAAGCGAAGAACAGAAAAGGAAATCAATGTAAGACAACAGCAAAGAATAGAAATGCAAAGAAAATCATAGAGAAGTAAATATAAGAATAGCAAAGATAAGAGAAGCAAAGAAAAAGGAATGCATTGTACAATAAGGCAATAAATAATGCATGGAGAGATCAGTGAATGATGGAAACCCTAATCACAGATATCTGTGTCCTATCTTCCAAAGCAAAGCAAAGCATATGAAGATTAAAAAAAGCACCGACAAATAACCGAAAAAAGAGCCGGAATTGCTAGAAAACTAAAAGTTCATGTTAAAAAATTACACTTAATCGTAATATACCGAAATAACATAGAACTCAATGCGCATTTCACCAAAACAGAGTTATAGGACAGCAAAAACTGACGTGCAGACGTAACAGAGGATTTCAACCACCAGAAGTTAATACTGACATCGCTAAACCCATTTACTAAAGGAACTACTGCAACAAATGCAGAGCACATACGGAGATGTAAGCCTCTATAAGTGTTTTACACACAATATTTTATTATTTAAATGCATATTGAAAATAATAAAAGGGCATTGACCGAGCTACTCGCAATCATTATAAGAATCAAATCCAACGAATATGTTTGTTGGGTTGCAATGGTATATATGTTAATAAGCAAAAGCGGAAATCAATATATTTATATATACATAGAAATAAATTACATACATACAATATATAATGCATCTAAATTATATACAAAGATATTTTAATCATATATAATCACGAATTATCTCGAAATTTGTTCACCATCATTCGGAAAAGAGTGAAAAATTTCACCATCTACGCAATTGAGAACACATTTCCGTTTAGACATCTTGGAGAATCCTAAATAAATTGAAGTCCTTTAATTTAATACTACATTCAAAAACTTTAAGCAATTACTTTCCTTTTCTCGTCTCACACAATATATACACAAAATTCACAAAATTTATTAACTTAATCAAATGCACCTTGCGCTTGCACTTGTCCAATGTTTCTTTATAAGTTTTCTAAAAAACGCGGGAAATTGTAAGGTGAAATATTATTGGTTTTAGTGTTGCTACTTTTTTGTTTTATTTTAAATCAATGATATCACAACAATGTGTTCAACATATATTTTCTGAAATTTCAATACGATAAATAATATAACAATAAAAAAAAACATTATTTTCATTGATAATAACTAGAATTCTGTCTAAGAAGCCCTTGTTAATTATAATATATTTAGAACGCAGTGGCATCGCTGACGGTCGATTTTTGGTGAATAAAAATCAGCTGTTTCATATGCATTTCATATTTTTTGAAGTGAAAAAATATGCGAAATATCAGAAATAAAATATCAGATTATGTAAATATAGGTAACCAAAGCAGTTTGATGTATATTTTAATTGATGTTATAATTTGACTAATTTTCTTAAAATACAATTAGAGTCTTTTATATGAATGGATTACGATTTATTTAAATTAAGTTATTTCATATCATTTCGGAAGAAGAACAAGAGATGCAATTTTAGACAGCTGAGGTGAATAGTGGTGAATAATAAAGCGCTTTTCGACGACAAATGTAGGTTCCGAAAAATTCCGCTGGCGCTATTTCGTTTTTTTCACACACACCATCAAACCATTTTAACAACCACATACAAGCGGCATTTCTAGTTTCATATCTGGTAATCTGGTAATCTAGTGCCAGCGGATTTTTTTGGAACCTACATTTGTCGTCGAAAAGCGCCAGCGGAATTTTTCGGAACCTACATTTTGCGCTTCATTATTCTCCAAAATTCACCTCCGCTGTATGAAATTGCATCTCTTGTTCTTCTTGAGAAAAAATGTGAAAATTTTAAGTTTTGGAAATCGTCCCTCACTTACTTATTAGACCCTTAAGGCAATATACGCAATCTAGGCAGTGCCCAAAAGCTATAATTCAATTTTCAATCAGTTTGGATTTCCCAAACCAACATAATCACAAATTACATTTCTGTAATTTTCCCAAATTTTTGATGTTTGATAAATCAATCTGATATGAAAAACAGCTGATTTGTTTCACCAAAAGTTGACTTTTAGCGATGCCACTTCATTACAAATAATTCACCTCTAAAAGTTTCGGATTATTTAGAATTTAAGAGATCGTAGAAAATTATTCACTTCTAGGTGAGATATATATTTCAATTTTCAAAATAAATACAAAGTGCCTCTACAACGCCCGAGGAACATTGAACCCGACACCGGTGACTCGCAATCTACGCGTATAGAAACTAAACCATGGCCCCCACGTTTTTTAAAGCATTTCAGACATTTGATTAGTTTCATTCCACTTATACTTGCGCACTTTTAGTATGGCAGAGAAAGTGAACAAAATTCCAAATAATGTACTAATATACCCACATTTATCGACAAAAGATATGGCATTGCATTAAATTTGATGTTTGAGCGGTGAACTCACGTACACAATCTGTGTATTCACCAATCGCATAAAAAAGAGATTTTTTTTGACGTTTAGCCTCAAATGTCAGAAGTTTCATATCTGGTAATCTGTGGCTTGAGTCAATTGTTTCATAATGAGTGCAGAGAGGGTATACTTTATATATAGTTCCGAAGAGAGGGACGTTATAAAAAATTTCTTATTAGAATCTTGAAATCTTCAAACTTCCGCTACAACACATAGATGGCGCCATCATCAAAATTAACATTTCAGGGACGCTTTAAGAAATCAAAACAAAATGGCGGCATTGCAAAATTTTCGATTTATCGTCGTTTTCTTCTTTCTAGTGCTTTCGTACGAATGACGTACGAACAAACGTCAAAATTTATCTGGGGTGTGTTCAAGCATATTTCATAAATACACTGAACATTTTCAATAGTAAATTGTTTAATTTTCTACTCGATGAAAATTTTATGAAAAAAACTGATTCCTTGAATTTTTGTTTATTTTTTTCAGCTGACACAAAAGCTTGGGGGCGACACTAATCGAACGACGGTATAGTAATCATTTATCTAAGGAAGAATTTTATATCTAGTTTCTATCTACTGAACCTTTTCAATTCCAAACTATAAATCAATATTTCTGTGTAAAATAGTAAGTTATTCTATCCAACGTGTAATGTTTTGTTTTTACTTAGCTTTTTAATGTCCATTCTTTTGCTTTACAAGAACATACGTTTTTATTACCAAATATTCTTGCAAAAATAAAATGGTTCTAATTGTACAACTTAATTAAAATTTCCCTTGTAATACTCGATGAAAAATACTTGAGATCGATGATTGTTCATTCGATATCAATTCTTTCAGGACTCCACTTTCACATGAGAAAACACGGCCCAATGATGAAGATTGCACATTTAATGTGAAAAGCGACATTCGTATTTTGGTGGTTTTTGGTTGCAGCAATGGTGATGGTTCATGATCTTTATGCTGCAATTGTAGACTATCTGTTAAATAAAAAAAAGCATTATCATACTTTTCCATATTGTTTTTGTTGTTTATTACCAATTTCATAAAATGTTCCCTTAAGCCACTTCAAGAGTACTTCCAGAGGAAATTCCAAAATTTGCCTGCGTTTAGCTCTTAGCATCAAATCAATAAAATAAATTCCTAGGCGAAGCTACAAATTAAATTATATAATGCGTTAATAATTTCAATGTAAAAGGGTAATGCAGTCCATACCGTAGTAAACACGATGTAATAGACTAATATAGTCGGGAATAGAAATAACAATGAAGTGAAAAACAGTGTAGCCAAATACAACTGTCGATTCATGTAGTTATGAGACTCCACCCGATCTGTAATCGAAAATTTAAAATTATATTTGAATAAACCGAAATATACTTTCAATCATACTTTTCAGCAAATTTAAACGCTTGCCCAATACAACTTTCCATAGTACTTGTAGTCCTTTAATTTCAACTTTGTATAACCTGAAATATTTAATATTTCATTCTTCTGTATATTGAATTAATAAACATGACTCTTACGCTGCTGTGTAAATATAAAAACAATGTGCATGAAGACCAATAATAGATATTAGATCAGATAACATGGCCAGTTGAAAGGAAAGACCCATCGAACCAAGTAAAGCTATTGGCACAAACAGTTCTCGTATAACTGGCTCGATAAGATCTGCAGCATAAGAATAGCATACATTTATCATTATATATTTTCATAATTTTACACAACGGTTACTTAGAAAAGTTGCCCACAGATCAATGTGATAGTTGAAACAATCCAGGAAGAAGTTATTCAATTGTACATTTAGTTTGAGACCAATTGGACTTCCCTTCAATGCCTGCAGCAACGTTCGAAGTTTCTTAATGACGAACTGTAATAGATACGAATATGTAGATAGAATAAATATAAATTGCAATGCAAGTTTTACGTGGGATGACTGTATTAAGTGATCTCCGGGATGAGAAATATAAAATAGCAAAATGAACATCACACAAATGCCCAGGAGTTTGTCCAGCGCTATGTTATAGCTTCGTTTCCTGCAAATATATATATTGAAGTAAATTATATTAAAGTAAAAAAATTTATTAGCGAAAAGATTACCCAGTGGCTCGAAATTTTTTCCAATCCAAGTAATGTTCATAGAAGACAGTTTTCTTTACAAAAAAAGCAACTGGTTTGCATTCCATAAGAATGAAAAATATTTGGTCTATTGCCTCTAACGGGAAGTTCATGGCAGATACGAAGAGACCAATTGAAGTGTGTCTATTGTTTGGACTACGTATAACATTAGATCTTAATCTTAGTAACTGAAATAGCATTCGTATATCATCGTATTGTTCAGCATTATAGTTATCGCTATCGCTGCTACATCGGTTATTCGCAACAGGATCGCAATGCAATTCCAACAACTTGTGCACGTCGTATAGAAAGACATTGGCGTGTGTGGCGTTCGCTGGTTTAATGCTCAAGTTGTGGAGATAAATATTGGGCGTCTCATGATCGTAGCAAAAACTAATCGATACATCGCGCAGATTCTGTCCAACATAGGAACCGGCGCGAGTGATGTGTCCCAAGTGGCGAAGTTCTCCGCAGTCAACATTTGGCTTGGTTTGCGTACTTGCAGCTATCACAAAATAGGAAACTGAGTTTCTATCATTTATGTGAATTTCTCCATATATATCACTATTTTCTTTGGTATAGAACAGCTCGTGGGGCAGGAATATTTTAACACTCATTTCAAAATAAATTGTAAATAAACAACCGAGCTGCCGAACTGTCAAAATCAACTGATAGAAAAAGAGGAAACCTCATAGGGTGATTCCTAATAATTAATTCAAGATTTGTTGTTTTGTTTTTTTTTCTGCAAAATTTAAGGGCTATTTTATTATTATTTTAAATGAATATATAAAAAATTAGAGACAATTATAAGGTAAGTGAAAGATATATTAAGTATGTAGCGAAAGGTTTTTGAAAACTACTCTACAAAACCCCTTTCGCTTACTTGTTATTTTCATTTATGTATTGTTTTATAATTCCTACATTGTTTATTGAAAATTGTATTGAAACATTTATTGAAAATTAAATTATACAGAGGAATATTTCTGACAAATATAGAAAGTCCTGAGTTTACTTTGATTGACTAGTTTTTGATCACAAAACGTCTAGCACAGAGAAGTAGAACGAAAGTTCTACTATTGCACTCTCTAGTTGTAGTATTACGAGGACGGGTATAGACGCATAAACGCAGTCTTACCTGGACCGTAATACACAACAAAAGACTGAAGAGAAGCTCAATCCCTTCTTCTATCAGGAAGACACTCTTCGCCAGCCACTGCAACAATCTCTTTTTACAATTGGCGCCCAACGAAAAACCCACACATCTTTCAACATTAAAGAAAATTGTTCGCTGTGCAGCTCGACGTTATTTTGAACTTCCCAATTCTTCAAAATGCGAAGAAGCCCAAGAAACCCGAAGAATTTAAATACATCACAGGAGCAAGTTCAGCACAATTCCAGTGAAACAAGTGCTCCTATGAATGTAAATATTACTGAAAGCCAGTTTCAAGATTTAGTAGGTAGGATGAATCTTCATCAGCAAAAACGGTCAACATTTAGCACCTGCAGTGCTCGATTCAACGGTGGTCGGAATGTGACGCAAGTTGAAGATTTTATTGCAACTATAAAAGTTTATAAAGATGCAGAAAACATATCTGATGCACTTGCATTAACAAGTTTACCTCTATTATTGGAAGGATATGCTTCATCATGGTGGCAAGGTGTTAAGCATGAAGCAAATTCTTTTTCTGAAGCAGTAGAACTTTTGAGGAAAGCTTTTGCTCCACCTAAGCCAGACTGGCGAATTTTCTCCGAAATTTTTAACGATAAACAAAATATATCTGAAACAACAGATTATTTTGTATGCAAAAAGCGAAGACTTTTTTCACAACTATCTGAAAAATTGTCTGAAAAAACAATGCTGAATATAATTTTTTCACAATTAACTTTGAGTGTTCGTGAAAATATTCCTAGAGAAAGTATTAATTCTTTTCATGAGTTACTATTTAAAGCTAGAGATGTTGAATTATTGGCTAAAGAAAAAGCTGAACTTCATAAAAATCCAATAACTAGAAATTATTATAATTCTGAAAAAGAAATAATTCGATGCAGTTTCTGTAGAAAAAAAAATCACTTAATAGAAGATTGTTACAAGAAACGGGATGCTGATAAGAAAAATCAACACAAAGTTTCTGAAATTAATGTAAGCTGTTACGGTTGCGGTGCATCTGGTTACTACCGAACAAATTGTCCAAATTGCAATAGCAACAAAAATGTTTTAAATAATCCAGAAAAACTTGATTTCAACTCTCTTCATACTACAGTCATTGGTCATAATGTACCAACTGTTGATATAAATATAAACGGATTAAAAGGAGAAGCATATTTTGACACAGCAGCAAGAACTAGTGTTGCTGGTTATTATTTATACCAAAAATTAAAAAACAGAAATCTACACTTTGAAAAGGTACGTGCAGAAATTATATTAGCAGATGGAATTCCAAGACAAGAAATGGTGTATTCTACAATTGCTGATATTATTATTGGAAAAAGGTTTAAACGAATTCGATTTATTTGTTTACCCAATGCTAAAAATAATCGCACTTTACTTGGCATCGATTTTTTGGAACAATGCGGAATTGTACTTGATTTATCACAAAGAATTTGGTATTTTGGAGACAATCCCAATCAAAAATTTGATTTTAAAATGCAACAATGCACTGTTATTAATTCTATAGATTTAACTCAACAAAATCTCTTCAAAATGAATCCAAAAATTGAAAAGCAAGAAAGGATTAATGATTTTTTGACATGGTTCGAAAAATCAAATTCATCAAATTTTGAAGGTGATAGAACCCCTACACAAACAACTGAGTTTGAAAATGATTATTCACCAACAACAATCAATAATATTTTTAAAGATTCTTTACCATGTAATCATGAAATTCCATTAGAATCAAATTTATTTCCACCTATTAAAAAATGTAAATTTAATGATTCTAATAAAACGGACTTAGCATTTTATCCAATAGTATTACATTCATTTGATATTAAATTACGTGAAAATGAAGCACCTCATTTAAATTCAAAAGACAGAAGAATTTTAGAAGACCTCCTCACGAAAGAGAAAAGCATTTTTGAAGATATATCAATTCCAGTACCACATATTGAACATTTTATAAATACTGGATCTCATGAGCCTATTTCAACAAATCCTTACTTGATCCTCCTCGACTATCGTCGATTGAATGCGATTACAATAACAGGTACTTATCCACTTCCTCGCATGGATGATTTACTTCACGCAGAAAAAACAACGCCATATATGTCTACAATGGATTTAAAAGCAGGTTATTGGCAAATTAAGCTTGCAGAAATAGACAAATTGAAAACTGCATTTACAACGCCATTTGGAATATATGTTTTTAACAGGATGCCATTTGGATTAAAAAATGCTCCTGCAACTTTTCAACGATTAATCGATAAGTTTCGCATTGGATTACCAGATATATTAATTTTAGCATATTTGGATGATATAATAATTTGTTCTAAAGATTTCAAATCACATATTATTGATCTAAAGAAAACATTACATCGTTTAAAAGAATTCGGGTTTCACCTTAACAGAGAAAAATGTTTTTTCTGTCGTCCAGAAGTCAAATATTTGGGTCTTGTACTTACAACAGAAGGTATAAAAATAGATCCAGACAAAACGGCTGCCATTTTAAAACGTCCAAATCCACAAAATACAAAGCAATTATTATCATTTTTACAAACGTGTTCATGGTATAGACGTTTTATTCCAAATTTTGCAGAAATTGCAAAACCTTTATCAAATCTTACAAAGAAAAATATTAAATGGAAATGGTCAAATGAAGAACAATTATCTTTTGATCGTCTTAAACAATGTTTGATTTCACCACCTATTCTTCAACAAGTAAATGAAGATCAACCATTTTTCTTAAAAACTGATGCAAGTAATTATGCTATCGGAGCAGTTTTACTCCAAGGGGAGAAGGATAATGAACATCCAATCGAATATGCAAGTCGCCTTTTACTTCCTGCTGAGAGAAACTATTCGACAACAGAACGGGAAGCATTAGCCGTAGTATGGGCTGTACAGAAATATCGCGGTTATATCGAGGGTTCTGAAGTATCAGTTTTAACTGATCATCAACCACTAAAATGGTTATTTAGTTTAAAGAGTCCTACAGGACGTTTGGCAAGATGGGCTCTGCAATTACAGATGTACAATTTACATTTTGGGTATACACCAGGCAAACAAAATATTATTGCAGATATGCTTTCTCGACCACCATACGAATTAGCAGATCATAATAACAATAATTGTGAATGTTTAGCAATTGATATTGATTTTCCTCGCGAGGGAGCAGAGGATTTCAGAAAAATGCAATTAGAAGACCCTGAAATTACAAAAATTATTAAGTCTTTTGAAAATAATGATGAGAATGTAATGAAACATATAAATCGAGGATTTATTATGGTAGATGGAGTTTTATACAGATTTTGTTCAGAAGAAGATTCTGAAAATGGACAACTTGTAATTCCAAAAGAGATGCGAAGTTTAATATTATTTAAATATCATGATGATCCAACTGCTGGTCATTATGGAATTGATAGAACCATTAGTCGGATTAAGGCACATTATTATTGGCCAGGAATGCGAAACGACATTACAAAACATGTTAAATTATGTGTAGAATGCAAGAAATATAAACCAACAAATATGAAACCTATTGGTTTATTTCAAACAGTTTCCAGTAATAAACGTTTTGAAATTATTGCAGTTGATTTATTTGGTCCATTACCTCGTACAAAAAACGGTAATCAATGGATATTGGTAGTAGAAGATTTGTGTAGTCGTTGGATTGAACTATTTGCAATGAAAGAAAGTACTGCAGAGAACTGTGCTTTAATTTTATTAAATGAAATTATTTTAAGATATGGTGTACCAAGAAGAATGCACACTGATAATGGTTGCCAATTTATATCGTCAATTATGCAGAAGTTGACGTTTTGTTTAGGGATTGATCAAACATTTTCTCCAGTTTATCATCCACAATCAAACCCAGTAGAAAAAAAAAATAGAGATTTAAAATTGCAACTTTCAATAAGTGTCAGTCGAGATCACACGAAATGGGATCTACAATTATCTACAATAAGATTTGCAATGAATAGTTCAAAATGTGCGAGCACTGGTTATTCGGCAGCATATCTTACATTTGGGCGAGAGTTAAGAACACCTACAGAAGTTCATCATGACTTGAGAACCATCGTAAAAGCAGAAAATTTTATACCACAAATAACACCGCATTTATTACGACTTGCAGATTCACTGTTATTGGCAAAAGACGCTGAGGAGAAAATGCAAAATAAAAATAAAATATATACAAATTCAAAAAGAAGACCACAATCAATCATTAACATTGGAGATCGAGTATTAGTATCAACACATATCTTGAGCAAAGGAAAACAAGGTATTACATCAAAGTTCGTTCCTCGCCGAGATGGACCTTATATTGTCATTGGAAAGAAAGGATCATCTTGTTATACTATTGCATCTGAGGATAGACCAGAAGTTCCATTAGCAACATATCATACATCAGCTCTTACTATATATAAAGGTGAAGAAGTGATACCAATTTATCCCATTAAACGTCGAGGACGACCAGAAGTAAATTAAATTTAACATTAAATTAAGATGAATGATTCGTCAAACCATTGAAGATATAAAAAATAACGAAATGTTAACATTAATACGAATTTTTAATTTCTGTCACATCATCGGGTCGATTTCAGTGACAGAGGGGGAGGTGTTGTTGCAGTTAACATTAATACGAATTTTTAATTTCTGTCACATCATCGGGTCGATTTCAGTGACAGAGGGGGAGACTGTAGCGAAAGGTTTTTGAAAACTACTCTACAAAACCCCTTTCGCTTACTTGTTATTTTCATTTATGTATTGTTTTATAATTCCTACATTGTTTATTGAAAATTGTATTGAAACATTTATTGAAAATTAAATTATACAGAGGAATATTTCTGACAAATATAGAAAGTCCTGAGTTTACTTTGATTGACTAGTTTTTGATCACAAAACGTCTAGCACAGAGAAGTAGAACGAAAGTTCTACTATTGCACTCTCTAGTTGTAGTATTACGAGGACGGGTATAGACGCATAAACGCAGTCTTACCTGGACCGTAATACACAACAAAAGACTGAAGAGAAGCTCAATCCCTTCTTCTATCAGGAAGACACTCTTCGCCAGCCACTGCAACAATCTCTTTTTACAAGTATAATATATTAAATGAGATTAATTTACAAATGTAACGATAAATATTGTTTCTAAAATTCTCGACGATGGTATTTATCTGGATCGAAGTAAGAAGTCACCACAACTCGATCACTAAATTTGCGCCCAGTCAAAGCCTGCTGAGCCTTTTGGCAATCCATAACGGAATTGAATTCTACAAAGACCTTGCCACAGCCCGGGACATCGACTCCTTCAATGGGACGTGGTATTTCAACACTTCGCACAACTCCATATTTATTACACTCCTCCTTAATGTCTTCAAGAATATCTTCATATTCCTCTTCATCGCGTAACTCATCGGCTGTTACCATGTTTAGAAGACATAGAACTTCAGTTGGCGGGCCAGAAGTAACAGCAATTGATGATAATCCTGGAACCTGTAAATAATTTAAATTGGTTAAAAGAAAAAAAAGTATGTAAAGATTGGCGTACTTGAATAGTAACTGGTCCAATGGCAGCAGCAGAGTTGTTCGGTGCATTTTTAGCACCTACACTAGCTCTCTGAACAATGAGCTTTTTATCTCCCAATTGCATGCCGTTTAATCCGGCAATAGCCTGAGAAATTAAAAAAGTTAATGGGCAACAAAGGCATTTTTATAAATACATAAATACCTGATCGGTTATGCTTAGATCAATATATTCACAGAAGGCATAACCTTTACTTAGCCCTGTGGCTGCATCCTTTACCAGATTAAAAGCACGCAGCTGTCCAAATGATAGAAGCAATTCCTTGACCTGTGAAAAGTTATTTTAACAATTAGAAGCAATTGATGAAGCAAACAATAAACACCAGAGCTCTTAAATGTCTTTGTTAAACATCAAAATTTGTTAATGAAAAAAATATTGCCTATCGTTAAAATTAACAAAGACATTCGAAACAAATTAGGTGAAGATTTTTTAATTTTTTTGAGCAATAAAATTTCTTTATGCTGAGTTCAAAAAATACCTAACCGGTGCTGCTGAAATAGGTTTTAAAATTGTTTGCATTAAGGATTAACTTGCCTTTTGCTCATTAAAAATGTTTCAAATTTGAATTCATTTCTTTGTGTAATTCTGATTTAATTTGTGGTTAAATCGTGCTAAATTTGTATTAATCTGCGCAAATTTATGTGACAACGTACAACAAATTCAGATGTTATGTGGATAGGAGCAGCGTGGCTCAAACTAATCTATAATTACATAATGGAAAATTATCAGTATAATTTTGGACAAATTTCAATTCTATATAATGCTGTAAAAGACATATTTTTTTTTGTTTGGCTGAAATAAAAACATTTATGGCTGAAAAATGCTGTAAAATAAATAACTGTCCACATTTCGCTAAAAGTATTTGGAAACCTCTGAAACACTAGAAATTATTTCGAATGAAAAATGATTTTTCATCTGATAGATATAATACAAATACTGTAACCGAAGCCAAAAGCAATTTACAAGAACAGATCGTTTTTTTTTGTGAAATTTGATCATACCGACTCCTTAAGAGCTACAGAAAAGTGATTCGAACCATTTCGTATCAAATAACTTTTATATTTTTTAGTCGAGATATAAATTTAGTGCTGAAATACTTTCATAAAATGTAATTTAAAACACAATTCAAGTTATATAGAATGGGTTTTAACATACCTGGTCATCATTGAGATAGTTTGGTAAACCTCCGATGAAAATTTTATGTGGTGAGTCAGGAACAACCGTGGATATGACGCCGGGTGTAACTATAAAAACAGATATGAAAGACGTGACTATGTAGAAAATAAGACGAATTTACCTAATGTTGGTTTAATAGAAGGCGAGTCGGTAATGCCAGGCATAGGTTGGTAATCGTGGGGTCGGCGTATCTTCAAACTCTGGCCTTTGAAATTGATACCATCAAAAGCCATCGCCTGCGTTGTCTCGTCAATAGATCGGAACTCGAGAAAAGCGAAATTTTTGTCTAAATTAATTTGGCAAGCCAACACAGGATTACCAGCTGCCTGTGCTAGCCCCGTTAGGTGCATTTGCTGATTAAAGAATTCCATCATTTCGTCTTCCGTTACGCCAAAGGGGATGTTTCCCACATACAGGCGTCGGGCCTGACGAGTTATTGTTGAACCAACTACCGGAACTGCAGCCTGGGGAATCTCTGGAACTGTGCTGGGAGGAATCTGCCCAGCAGCTTGCATGGCCTTGTATTGCAATGGAGTGATGTGCTCAAATCCTGGAGGCGGGACATCCCAGTAGAGCGATGGTTTTCGGCGAGCAGATCGATGATGGCGACGATCACGAGAACGGTCCCGTTTGCGATCACGAGACCGTGAACGAGACCTGGAGCGCATACGGTGTCGTCTTCGGTCTTAATTGGACAAGAGATTATTCCAGAACATGCAAGTGCTATCAGGACATGAGTGCTAGTTACCATCATATCCCATGTTGATCTACTTTTCTGAAGTTGACTTCTGCGAACTAAACAAGTCCAAGTCCAACAATCCAAATGTTTTTAAGATTTTATTTTTATAAAAATGTTTTTTTTTATTATTTTTTAATCCTCCCGTCACAATTTACGATGTTTCTGAAAATTTCTCTTTATATGTCATCTGAAATAAAAAAAACATAGCAGCTCTAACAAGGTGGGTATTTTTTATGTTGCCATATCAATAGAAATATATAGGCTTCACTAGATATCTTGATATGAAGGTAGTATAAATCTTAGGAATTTGTATGTGTTTGATTTGAAACTATTTCAGAAAATATTATTATTAATAATTAATTTTATTATTTTCTTGTTTAAAGTGGCACTGAACAACGGGCTGCTTTGAATTGGCACCACTGACGGGAATAAATATTTATGTCAGCACTGAAATGTATTTGTGTGTATATATAACTATCCCTCTCTAACTAATGCGCATTGATTGCAAACGGGAAACAATTTAATTTGTCAAGAGCAGGGTTGCAGCGACAGAATTTTGATGTGCAAAAGTGGAAAAAGTGAAGTGTTGCGAAGTGTGGTGAAGTGATTTCATGATTTTTGATACAAGTCCACAAAAACTAGCCCAAAAACTTTGTTGATGACAAAAAAAAAGTTTTCATTGCCTAATTTCAGAAAACGTGACAAAATTAGCTATTAATTTCCCGAAAATCTGTGTTTAGCAAAGTGAAGTGTTTTCTGAAAAATTTGAGTGCCGTAGTGTTCGGATCAAAAGTGAAGTGAAACATTTCGATTGAAGTGCATTCGGCAACCCTGACTCTTGACTCAAGAGCATTTTTCAGTGGATCGAAGAAGCGAAGTTTGAAAATTTTCGAATTACCATTTTAAGGAGAATTTTTCGCAATAAACTTGGATTTAATATCCAAAAGTAATTAGTAAAGCTCCGGCAACGTTTGTTGTATTTCTTTATTAACGTGCATTACTAAAAATGGGTTCAGATGGTGAGTTACTTGGGTCTTGAAAACGTAATTATATTGAAATTATATGCACATATGTACACAGACCGAGATAGACGCCGCCACAGAACACGCTCCCGTTCCAGGGACCGACGCCGTTCTCGCGATCGCAAACGTGGCGGAGACCGCAACAACACACGTTCCAGACGTCGTAAGCCTTCTCTGTATTGGGATGTACCACCCCCAGGCTTCGAGCACATCACTCCCTTGCAATACAAGGCCATGCAGGCTGCCGGGCAGATTCCCGCCAATGTGGTACCCGAAATACCACAAGCTGCAGTGCCCGTAGTCGGCTCCACTATCACTCGCCAAGCTAGGCGTCTTTACGTTGGAAACATCCCATTCGGTGTTACCGAGGAAGAAATGATGGAATTCTTCAACCAACAAATGCATCTCACTGGCTTGGCGCAAGCCGCCGGCAGTCCTGTTCTAGCATGTCAAATAAATTTGGATAAGAACTTCGCGTTCCTTGAGTTCAGATCGACAGATGAGACAACGCAGGCGATGGCATTTGACGGAATAAACTTCAAGGGCCAAAGCTTGAAAATACGTCGTCCACATGATTACCAGCCCATGCCTGGAGTAAGCGACACAACACCGATAGCTGCGCCAGTTGGTAAGAGTAAACATTTATTGGCTATTACTTCCATGACTAACTTCAATTTGCTTGCAGTTGCTAATGGAGTTATTTCGACGGTTGTCCCTGATTCTCCGCATAAAATTTTCATTGGCGGTTTACCAAATTATCTTAATGAAGAACAGGTATGTTTTAAAATCATAGTTTTAAATGAATTTTTTATTTCTCAGAATTTTCAAAATCACAGCAGAATTTAGGTTGGAATGACAAGGAATCTTGGCACAAAATACAGAACAAAGGTTCTGAAATTTCAGAAATACATTTTCCTTTTAGCCTCCTGGTGCAGATATGTTCGTGCATTTTTTACAGGTTTCTACGCTGCGAATGAACCGTCTTCTTACGTGCATTAACATTGTACCACAGTTCGACCAAGTAGTTTCGCAGATTTGTGAATCCTCTAAATAGTGCTTTTACAGAATATTATTATCGATTTTGAATCGTGCATCTGTATTCATTTCATTATGAAAACGCTATTTTCTTTCAACTATTTTCTCCAATATGGTCGAATATTGCTTTTGGAATATCTGATCCTCTTCCAATGGGAGTTGGTTATGCTTATTCAATTTATTACGTCCTCCTAGCGTTAAAAACTTGTATAGAAGGATAATATGACAATTTTATTGTCAACGTATTGTTTTTAAAAACGACTATATCCACATTATATAGATATGAAAGTCGCCCCTACTTCGTGGAAATCTCCATCCCGCTCTGTGGACTGTGTTGATGCATAAAGGTTGGACGGTTCGTTCTTCTTCCGATTTAGTTTTATTTTATTACAGCACTGATCTCTTAAGATTTGAAAAATTGTTTGTCACACGCAAAAATTTTTTAAACAATATTGAAAATCCGATTATTAATGTTTCATTGTGTCATTGTAGCTTAGGTTGCGCGCTACACTTGCGCCCACTTCAACTACAACCACTACCACTCCTCCCTGTCGTTGTCGTTGCGTCGACCTCGCTTGCGTCGTGTATCTTGTTTCTTGCGTTTCGTTCGTTTAAAAAAACATTGATCCTGTGCACAAGAAATAACACAAACAAGGCAAGTTTAATCACAGTTTTAATAGATATCAAACAGAACTTTGCAGATATAAAAATCTAAGCAACGATGCAGCGAACAACAATTTTCTTTGCAAATTAAGAATACAGTTATAGGTTCCTTTATTTTAACAGATATATGGGTGGCTAAAGAAACAACTTCCAAAACATAATTATGCTGTGGATTGTGGTATCAATTACAATATATTTTCGGTTTTTGTTTTGAAATGGAAATCAGTTAGACAAGGCATTTTACTGCTCCCCCTCATCGATAGTAATGGTTGCAATCAATTTTAATTTGTTTAATTTAGGTTAAGGAACTACTGCTGTCATTTGGACAGTTGCGCGCCTTTAACTTGGTTAAAGATGCCGCCACCGGCTTGAGCAAGGGCTATGCTTTCTCCGAGTATGTAGATCACAGCATCACCGATCAGGTATATACTAATATTGTGGTTCATAATCTTTAAAATAAAAAATATAACTCGTTTACCTTAGGCAATTGCTGGACTGAACGGTATGCAGTTGGGCGATAAGAAACTAATCGTTCAACGTGCCAGTGTTGGCGCCAAGAATGCACAACAAGGTGGAGCTGCCACTTCAGCACCAGTTATGATCCAAGTTCCAGGCCTCTCTATGGTCGGCACCTCTGGGCCACCCACTGAAGTGTTGTGTTTGCTTAACATGGTCACTCCCGATGAACTGCGCGATGAGGACGAGTATGAGGATATCCTTGAGGATATCAAGGAGGAATGCAATAAATATGGTGTTGTGCGCAGTGTTGAGATTCCACGTCCGATTGAGGGAGTTGACGTGCCCGGATGTGGCAAGGTGTTTGTTGAATTTAACTCGGTAATAGATTGCCAAAAGGCACAGCAAGCCCTTACTGGACGTAAATTCAGTGACCGTGTGGTTGTCACATCATACTTTGATCCGGACAAGTATCACCGTCGTGAATTTTAATTACCATCTACAGATCCTGACGAAAAAATACATATTTTAAACATATATAATTTCATTTTAAGAATAACAGGAAAAGGGACACGCGCAACCGAATAAATAAATATATAAAATGCAAGAATGCCTATATTGCAGACGCGTAATTGATTTGAACGACATAATTGTATCATAAGTAATTCGCGCGAAAATTGTGTGTAATCTCTATTTAAATAACTATCCTGACATGGTACATTATTTTCTTCAATATTTTCAAAGCAAACAATAAAGAAATAAATTATGTATAAACACAGCACGATTCGGCGGCAAATATCTATTTCTTTTGCAGTCCTTGTCTACTGCAAGTCACATTGAACCACATAGATGTTTATCTATCATATCGCGGAGTAGGGAGGAAAACATGTTTTTAATGCGTTTCTTGACATTGATGCTGAGTACCGTCAGACACAATGCAACCGGTTGCGGTATGATTGTTTCTGCTTTGGCCACGCTGTCAATTGCGGCAAGGCGTAGCCGACGTCAATTCGAATTGCTTGCTTTCATGGAAAATTATTAACCGAATTCTCTTTCATTTCATTTATGCATTGAAAGAAAAAAGAAAGTGCTCTCTACACTCCAATGGATGTGTGGATAAAACGACGATAATGATAGGTGAATCTCACGTTTCCCCTATTGTTGTCCGAAATGAACTGTGCGAGTGATTGAGAAATTACCTAACATCTATATGTGGGGTGCTTTTTTCGTACAGATTTTGTCATAACCCAATCCCGAGGAGGACTCTCTTCTCAAACCAGATGAAAGCCACAACTAATAAGTAAATCGCTGACTAAGCGAACCATCGTTCGACCACTTCGGCGCTTAATTTGGAGAAACATTAATGATGTGATGATTTAACCAACCGTCGCGTCTGTTTCCCGTTGTTCGGTCAATTACGGAAGGCAGTTTGGGCATCAAAAACAACAATAACAACAACAAAGGCGGCAGCACAATGTTGCATGTTGCACAGCAACTACACGAGTGGCCAAGTGAGTGACTCAGCCTTCATTTGATCCAATCATTTCCAAGTCCACGCTTTGAGTTGAGTGTTGGGTTCGCATTCGCTGACGTCGGCGACTCAAGCGTGCGACTGGGCGTCCGTCAGTCATGCAAATGCGTTGATTGCAACAACTCATTGCTGCTGTTGTTGCTGGTGGGGAGGGTGGTGTCGTCGTCATTGTTGAAGAGATGATAAATTATTTGAGCCGTGGTTTTTTCTACCCATTCTTCATGATGCTTTTTGTTTGTTGTCTGCGATCCGAGTCCATTGTTTCGGGCCATAACAATGAGGCGAAGTGACTGAGTCGGTTTTGTTTCTTGCGCCGCCTCGCGTCCGACGGCTTCGCTCCAAAACCGAGATGAATTATAATCAATTAGAAGAAGAAGAAGAATTGCAGCCGTTGCGCTTGGTTTTTGTAGAATCATTCGAGGTTTTTGTTTTGTTTTTTATTTGTTTTTTTGCAATGCCATTGGCTTCGGAGCGTATACGCAACATCCGTTGGTGGAGTTCAGATTCATTGAGATTTGAATCACATTTGTTCATCTGGCATGATTTCGCTTTTTTGTTTTTTCCTTCACATCGGCTTTTTTCATTATCTCAGTATGATTTCGGATTGCGTAAGAGATAAAATCTTTGTTTTTTCGCAAATAAACCTGGGAACAATGACTAACTACAACAGCCATGGACACGCGGATGAGATTGCATTATTGTGTCAATTTCGAGGGAATCACAAACCCACAATCGGTCTCTTCTCAAGATCTCTCATGATACTACTCTCACAAGGCCGTCGTTCCATTTCCGAAGCTTCTGGACTCGTCTCCCCCCCCCAACCGACACGATTCGCGGCTGCCGTGTTCGAGCCGTGTTCAACTGTGGCATTTCAGTGGCGCCCGCGTAAACATCGTCGGCAGCTGCAACCTTCAGCTGCGGCTTCGTTCCCACACTTCGCGGCGCGATTTCCGCAAAAGATCAAGACTCCGCAAATCACAGGCCCCCGATCGAGATCTGCATCGACAGCCGGCCGTTTTGAACTTGCGAACTGGAACCAGATTTGGTCAGAAATCCACCTGGCATTCACATGTTGCCACTGGACAGGGGGAGGGGGCGCGCTACAAACGACGACAACAACGACGATCGATGGCGATGCTGTGGTCCAGTTGCAGAAAATATCGTCGCGTTGTCGAGTTTTGCGCATACGTGTATTGCATTCCAACGACAACTCCACTGATCCTCTGGCATTTAAGGTTGTCTGCTACGGCTGCCATCAGTTGGACAACAGTCACAGCGAAAACAACAAAAACCACCACCGACAACAAGGAGACTTCAGCCACTTGCACGGGAGATACATCGGTATTTATTGTAATCATATGAGAATCGTTCAATAGGTCGACGCGAATGTTTTTCTTCATTTCTCGCTGTGACCACAAGATACCAGTTTCTCGCTTGTTGTCTCCGCTTCGGCTTGAGAAATCCCACCAGGCGGACAGGATTTGTCCAGATTTCATAATCGATCTGGGTCGTAGTGCATTCTCCAAATACTCCTTGTTTTCAAAGTGCATTTAATATTCCAACGATATTCGAAGGTTCGACAAACGCTCTTGAATCCCAAGGCATAAACGCAAATAATAATAACTAAGTGGTTCAATTTCATCGTTCATCGTCCATGCTCCGAATGGGATGAAATACCGAGATTATTATTAGATTTCCAAAGAGCAGCCAGCCAGAAGGTCCACCATGGCTGGATTCGAGTAAACACACGAGAGAGCAAGCGATAATGGGGCTCTGACTCTGGCTCATGCGAACGTCCACCACTCACACACACACACACGGAGTTGGCCGCCCAGTTTGGCTGCCTTGTGGAAACAAGTTATCCAGACTCCCAGACTCGCCGCAGGTGTGGGGAGCTCGGCCGGGTTTTGTGAGATCAGACACTGAATGAATGCCGGGGGAGGGGGGCAAGTTTTGGTGGTGGTGGTGGTGTGGGTATGAAATTGCGGCAATAACTCTTTGCCACAGCTCTAGCAATGACTTTAAACGTCCCTCCGACTACTGGCAGAAACTGTGGTAATAGTCCGCCGGTCGCTTCTCGGGGAATGCGAAAGAAAAGCGAAAGTGAAGCGTCGAGAGTGGCTGTAAGTGTGCGTGTGTGTGTCTGTGTGAGTGAGTGTGAGTACTTGTTGCCAGAGGTTCACTTGCGGGCCTTCTGTATTGACTGCTATTGTCGCCTGCTGCTCGGCTTCTTGTCGACGGCGGCTCAACACGACATCACTCCACTCCACGCCATTCCACTCCACTCAATAATTGGAGTGAGTGCGGACAGAGTTGGGGGCACGGACGGTAATGCCGAGAGCGAGAGTGAGCTGGAGCGAGTGTTAGAGAGAGAGAGAGCGCGAGGGGATGTCGGTCGGCGGAGACTGAAGCTTGGCTCAAACGACGGACGTCGGATCGAGCGAAGCCGCAGCGAATGCAAGGTGCTTCATTAGGCTACGAGACCAACTTTTACCTTCAGTTGCAGACCAGTTTTATTGCAGTGCGGTTCGTCGAAGCGAAGTACGAAATTTAAAAAAAAAACGGTAACACACCCATTCCCTTGCAAAACCCATCTCAGGGCAAAAAAAGACGAAAAAACCGACAAACTCTCAAAAGAAAAATAAACACACAAAAACTGCGAAGCCACAAGTGAACTAATGAAAGCAGTGGAAAAGTGACAACAACCAACAAAGAGTCAAAGAGTGCTTCGTGGTCCGACGAAAGCTACGAAAGAAGTTGATTGATGTTCATTGTGCAAATAAGTCGACGAAGAAATAAATAAATAAAAACATATAAACA
This sequence comes from Coelopa frigida, assembly GCA_017309665.1. NCBI lineage: Eukaryota > Metazoa > Arthropoda > Insecta > Diptera > Coelopidae > Coelopa > Coelopa frigida. The sequence goes on along the minus strand of CM029564.1, from coordinate 12,930,481 downwards.
CAATTTACGTAATTAATTAGATTTTCCCTGCAATACACGCACAATTACATTGCATTGAATTGCGAGAAGAGTCAATAATTTATGCTAAAGAGGGGGAGGGGAAAGGGGAAGAGGGTCGTGTTCGTTCAACCGAAATACAATACTTTACAGTTCCAAATATTAAATCACCTGTGAATGGAGATTGCGTATAAGTCCAATATCAATGGCTGCTTTCTTTCTTTTCGTTTTCTCATTTGTTTTCGCAATCGAGTTTCAATATTTTGTCGCAATCATGCGAGCAAATCCCAGCAGCAACAGGTTGTTGTAGGACCTGCTTTTTGCTTCGGACTATAAAAGTCCTAGTGGCATTGCGAGGGTATTAGTGGCGGGTTTATGCAACAGGCAACACCAGCAGCAGCGGCAGCAGCCCGGGGGAAATCGCCGCAAACTTCTCTCGCAATCGCTGTCGGTGCCTGACACGGACGATTAAAGCCGGAATGCTGTTCATGCCAGCCACATTTCCATGAAACCACTGGCTGATTTTACCAGCTCCACCGCTGGGCCGCAGACTGAACTGAGCTCCTTCGTTCGAACGATTAACGAACGTCGCTGGAGGTTGATGATGATCTTCCCCCCACCCCTTGCTCTCTCTCTTTTCGCTTGAATTACAATTTATAGCTCAATAGCTAATTGAATTCAATGTGTTTTCATTGTTCGTAGACCGTGTGAAAAACAATTCGTAGACATTACAATTTGTACAAATTCAATTCATTTTTTTGTTCACAGTGTAAAGAACGTGCAGTGAATGTTAATTTTAATAAAATCCCATCAAATTTTTCTCGCAAGGATTTGAAATAACACACAATCAGACAAGGCAAACAACATGTTGCGGCAACAGAGAATCACACTCGCCATTGTTTTGCTGTCTTTAATGGGTAAGTCCTGCTGATCCTCACTACACAAATGCCACACACCAACTACCACAACATCCCCCTCCCCCCACTAGTAATCTCGCCACAGCAATGGGTTGAAGCACCGGGTCCATCCACGGGTCCCGTTTCATCATTTCCATAAAACCCGGCGCGACGGTGGTTCGTTAATGTTTGGGCACGGCGACGTGATTGAACTGCCAATTGGCCGGCGACGCAACCCATTTGGCGTCGGCGTCCCTCTGACCACAATATGCTTATTTGTACAGCGTGCCGAAACACTTTCTTCTCCCTCCCTCCCTCACGTCGTTCTTCTTCCCACACTTCGATGAAGACCTGTGAAAGAGCATTGAACCGCATACGAGAGAAGTTTATTTGTCCGTTTCCAACACGAGAAGCCCCTTAACCCCGAGTAACCTTCGCCACGCGGTGGTGTTCTTGTGCCTCCGACTCTCGGCACCGTAGTTATTAGATATTCCAAACACTTTCCTAGCCCATGTCCCCCACGTCAACCACTGTGAGCGAGATGGGGAGCTTCTCATGTCGGTTCCGATGAATGCAGGAGATTCGGTGCTATAATTAAAATCAAATGTGTTTTGATTTCTCCTCCTCTCTTTCGCTGAGCTTTATACCAACCCGACCGAACTCTTCGACCGGGGCCGAGGCGGAGATTGGGGTGGGGTGAACTAAGCCGAAGCCGATTAAAAGCCTTAAAAATTATTATGTGCGCGGAAGCAGAAGGGAAGGGAAGGGGTGGGTGTTCGTTCGCAGGCCTGTCAACGTGCGATAATCCGAAGCAGTTCGAAGCAAAAAAGTCCTTTCGTCCTTTTGTGAAAGGATTTCTTTCAGGTTTCCCCAGGTTTAAAAAGTTTCATTCTTTTCTGTTTGTTTTTCTTCTTTTTTTTTGTTTTTTCATGGTTAAAAAGCGCAACAGTGCATGAAAAGTTAATCAGAGAACGGAATTAGGAACTTTATTCTTTCCTTCTCTCCTTTGCTTGCGCTCCTTGCCAAACAGGCGACTAACGGAACTTCACGGAACAAAATCCTGGCGACCGCCGAACGAACGAAGAAAAGTTTTCCTGCTGTTCCGCTCCGATCCGATCCGCTCCGACCACAGAAACAATTATTTTCGAATTGACTACACTTCGACTGCGGCTGCTGCCGGATCCCGCAGGATCCTTGTGGGCGCCGTCTTCAAAGGAGGGCTCGAAAGCCGCCTGGAGGAAAAGACCGAGTCAGAGACAGGCCGAAAGGTGGGGGAGCGAGAGAGAGAGAGACTATAGAACGGGGGCAGGGGGAGCGAGAGAAGACAGACTATTGAACCAGGACAGAGCGAGCGAGCGAGCGATTGCAACAAATTCCTTCGGATAAAGTTAATAAATTCTAATTGATACATTTTCTCTTTTGATGTGCGTTCGAAGAGGGGGCGCGGGCCGGGAGCCACCAACTGTCCAGGGGTCCCCCCAACACGAAAACCAACGACGACGACGACGACAGCGACGACGTCGATTCGAAGCGCCGAGGGACCTCGTCGAAGTTATTTAAGTCCCACCGAAGTTACACTGAAATTCACTTAAAAAATATTTCCTCGCCGCCGCCCTCACCCGATCCGCCAAAACCATGTCCAGGGCGAGGACGAGGACGAGGCTGGGGCTAGGGGAGGCAAAGGCTTCTTAATGGATTTTAATTTCCAAGTTTCAGTTTTCTGGTTTCCTTCGTCGTGGCTCTTTATTACGGCCTTCAGCCTGACCGAGCTGAACTCTTCGCCAGAGAGAGAGAGGAAGAGATTAACACAGAGAGAGAGAGAGGGAGAGATTTAAAAGAAAGAGGGAGAAATATTTAAAAGAGAGAGAGAGAGATAAAGAAGGAGAGAGTTGGAGGCCTGGGTGAATAGATTCCGATTTCCGGTTCACGGTCCAGCGGTCCCAATGTGTCGGGATATCAAAGCGCTGGAAATGAAAAGGCTTGCGTCGAAATAATTAGGCCTCGTCCGTCCTCCGCCGACGCGGTGTCGCATTGCGTGGCGCGTGTCCTCCGAACGAACCCCTTCATCCATTCCGACTGGAGTCGTAAATCCCGGCGAAAATATTTGGGTTCTATTGAAACTTCACTCGCCTCCTCCTGACAGAGGTGAATTAATGAAATTATCCGAGGCCTTGTAGTTCTAAGGCGTCTAATGGAACGTCTCGTGGGCCGCTCTTGTTGTTCTTGTTGTTGCCCCGCCCGGGAATTCATCCGAAACAAAGCAAAAGTATCCCCGAAAGGGCCGAGAACCGGAATCGAAGGAAGGTTCACTCGACTCACTCGAGCACTCGACGGAATCGTGCGCTTTTATTGAGCATTAAAATAATCTTAATCGCGTCGAAAGGGTCACTCATCGGAGGAGATCGGCCGAGGAGCCTTTAAATGTGCCATTAATGGGGTTCCAGGTGGGCAAGAGTGGGGGAGGGCACTGAGTATCAATCGAAAGATTAGATGAATCTCACTGCTTGATGGTCGTTCCCTTGATGTTTATGGTCGGCGGTATTGATCCGTCAAGGTGGGGTGTCCTCTGAATTTTCACAAGCTTCGTTCGAGGCAAAAGTTTTGGACTGGTCTCAATTTAATTAGCCGTTTGCCTCGGACATCATACTCTGCAGATCCAATTTGCACCTGCTTCTCCTCGGGACTTGAGAAAATCCCCATATCGTTGCACAAAAAGCGTTTTACGCTATATAAGAGCTCAACATTTCCTCCCAATTTGGCCAATCGTCCGTGGTACACGAAACCAGCAAAAACTCAAAAATTAAAAGCACATGATTACAATAACCCTTCCATACCTCGCTCCTTCGCTTCACCATCCCACCTTCTGCAGACAGACATAACTTTTTGCACGAACTCATTCAGCAGTTCCCTTTCCGTGCGATACCCTCCTCACAACAACAACAACAACAACCCCAACAACACTATCACGAACACAATGGGGCACAGTGTGGACTTTACGTGTTGGTGGCGGATCCGAGCGGCTTCCAGGTTCGCATCGTGTGTCGAAAATTAGTATAATAACCGAATAGGTTCGCCACTTCCGATCTCCGGGCCGTCGACGTCGACTCGCCCCTTGCTGATCCGCCCTCTCTACCTGAGGGGAGATCCTCGGTCCGTGCGCTACCGGGCGAATGAACTGCAGCCGCCGTCTGACCGCAGTCCGGACGCAGCGACAGGGAAATGAACAGCGACGTGGCCATCGCCCCATTTCTCTTCGACCATCGCTTCATCCTCCTCCTCCAACCGACTGCAGTTAATTCGAGTCCGCACCACACCGCAGTGAGTTTCGTGCACCCAGGCGTGACCATCGGGCAGCTTATGGGGGAGGGGGGGTAACTGAGAATCCTGCAGAAAGAAGAACAAGGGAAGGGTGTTGGTAAAAATGCGCTTCAAAGGAGAGAAAATGGGAAAATGGGACAAATGGAAAAAAAGAGGAAGGCGAAGAGGAAGAAGACATTATTGCAGATTATAATGTTTGTTCGAAACTATTTCGCAGTGTTTTCGAGCATTTCCAGCGGATGTGTGTGAGAGAGAGAGAGAGAGAGAGAAAGGGTGGAGAGAAGGAAGGTGGAGAGAATGAAGGTGTGAAGAAGGAAAGTGGGGAGAAGGAATGTGGAGAGAAGGAAGATGGGTAGAAGGAAGCTGGAGTTGAGGAAGCTGGAGTTGAGGAAGCTGGAGTTGAGGAAGCTGGAGTTGAGGAAGGTGAAGGGAAAGAAATATGAGGAAAGTGGTTGTGGAGGTCGGAAAGAGAAGGCGGATAAGTTCTCGGTCACGAGGGCAGCACGGGTCGGAGGACGGGATCGATGCGGTTCCGTTTTTACTCTTTTTTCTCCATTCAAGGTGAGTCGTGGACGTGGTTTTGTTGTTCTTGTTGCAGCTTGAGCTCAATTTTAATTCCTGGAAAAGCTTAAATGGCCGACCTTAAGTCGATCGAACCGAAAGGGGAGCTGCGCATGTGGCCTTCGTTCGCCCCCCGCCCCGTCGTCTATGGTGGCCGGTGCAACTCTGTGTGGTTTTCGGTTGAGGTCCATCGATGCAATGGTCCATTGGTCCATCGGCCAGTTGCCTCACGTCGAAACTTTTTCCATTTCGAATGCGGACGACGAACCCGAAGTCCAAGCCGAACTCGGAGCCTAGACGACGGGGGGTTTGGTCGCCAGGGGAGGGAGGGGTTGGAGGTTGGAGCAGTTCATTGAGCATCATCGTTTTCAGCTCTGCATTGCGGCGAAAACAAAAAGCCGTCAGTCCCGCCCCCCGCAGCGCCTCCACGGCGATCCCTCAATTCCCCGATCAATGGAAGGCGAGAGAAATTAATGTGAATTGGAAAACTTTGTACATGAACGGGAAGACGGAAAAAATCCATGCAAGAGTGAATGAGAATCATACGTGGAGGGGAATGTAGAGTGAGATGGGGAGAAATGAAGAAATGTCCCCAATAAAAAAGTCGCACTGTGGCAACGCCACTGACACATGCCGCCTGGCGAGAGTTTTATGGCTAAAGTTGGAGGCGCAGCCGCAGCGAATCCACCGCAGGATGCATCCGAGATGAGCCAGCGAGAAGGAGGCGTATGCAAGAGATCTACAACAACAACAACGACATTCAATGGAAGACAAGAACCTGCCCATAAAAACTATTCGCGATATGATGCCACATGATTCTTGGAAATTCGCTAATGGCTAACGAGCCATTTTATGTGTTTACATTTTATAGCGCCAGCATCATGAACATGAACAACAGCGGGAGCCGTAACCACAATAACAACCATGGCAATTACACAAACAATAACAACGAGGAAGCCTCACGATTCGTGACACAACAACTGGGTGGACGGACGGACGGATGGACGGATGGACGGACGGACAGATGGATGGATGGATGGGAGGATGGAAGAAGAGGAGAAAGAATACAAGGACCCTCCGGAGTCGAACCGCACGTGGTCAAAGGACTCTGCACTGCCGAACGAACCCCGGCAGGATCGTGACCCGAGGACCCGATTGGATCGTGTGAGGACGAGGACTCGTCTCGTTCGTTGGTGGAATCAATCAATTAATGCGGTCATTGGGAGCGCTTAATTGCAGCAATTCATCTCGTCGCTCGGATCTCGCATCGCGCTTAATGGTCGCCAGATGGATGCGAAAACGCGTAAATGTTTTTAATCGCCGCAAGGGGCGGTCGCGCCTCCTCAAACTCCGCCATCCACACGTCCTCTCGGCGGTGGGCGGATGGATGGATCGAATTGATGGCCCTGTCGCGTGGTCACAACACGCCGACCACGGACGACTCGAGGAGGCGGCGACAACTTAAGTGAATTGCACGCGGGTCAATAGACTCGTGGGAAGGGGAGGAGGGAGGGAGGGATAGAAACGTGGGCTGACTGGAGACCGCCCGGGCCAGCGATGAATGGAGGACGAGGGCGCTGATGGAATCATTAAAATTCAATCGACGCTAAGTGAAATGCGAGGCGCAGCCCATTAAGAGGGAGCGAAGAGCGAAGGCTGCGCCACCGCAGAGCCACTTGATGAGCGGTGGAAACAACGACAAGTGGCAGCAACAACAACACCAACAACAATAACAACATTTCACTGTGTCGATCGGTGAATGAGGGAAAGAAAGACAGAAAGCAATAACGGCGTGAGAAAGAAAAACAATTGAAATGAAAACCACAAAAAACAAAAGCCAAACAAATCCATCCACAATTCATGATGGACAAGCGGACGAACAAATGGATTGATAGAAGGATGGATTGATAGATGGATAGATTGATGAATGGATGGTTTAATGACTGAATGAATCGTTGGGTGGATGGAGGTTGACGGCGACATCGTCGAGCGAAAGGTGTTGGCCGCGAATCTGGAGGTTTCTCGAGCCTCGTGACGAACGTTCGCGAGCGCGAGGTTTCGATGAGCGAGCGTTTGACAAGCGGCGCCATCGTCGCTGAGGGTAGCTGAGGGGCAGGGCGTGGCGCCGTAGATCAATTATTCGCCTCGCCGAGCACTTGTTGCAGGTGAATGGATGCGACTCCATTGATCGAAGCGTTGCTGAGTGGAAAGTTTTGCTTGTTATGCTTCGTGTATTTTTTCCTTCATTTTAATTGCTTTTCCGTTCAATGCTAAATTTAATCAAGTTATGTCCAAGTCCATCGCCGTGGCTGACCAAGAGCCCGTTAAGTGGGCGCGGTGGAGATGCGACTGGGGCCGGGGCTTCTCTAATGGCGCTTCGACTTCGGAATCGCTTTCGCACATTTTCCCAATTAAACTTTAATTATCTTCGCTGTCGAGAGTCCTCGAGGGCAGGACAGAGAAATCCACTCATGGGTTTGATGGGAGGAGGGGAGCAGAAGAGAAAGAAGAGAATCTGAGTTAGAGGATGAGGATGAGGCGTCGGAGATCAGGCCAAGGGAGGAGGGAACTGGAGGAACCCGTCGAAGGTGGTCAAATGTGATGGTGGTCATGGGAAGGTGTGGCAGGGGGAGAAGAAGACAGACATGGAGTCCAATGATCGAGGGGAGGGGGGAAAATACCAATCTCCCAGCCACCGAGTAAAGCCTCGTTGGCCAATGAGGTCGCATGGCTGGGGGAAAATAGTTTAAATGATTAATTAAATGGATTTTTGAGCACAAATTGCCTGTATGAGGAAATATTTTCATCGGCTACAACAATGTAATGTATCGGCGATTAACCGGGTAATAGTATGAGTTCCTGTGTGTGTGTGTGTCTGTGAGTGTTTGTGTATATTGGTATTTAACACTCTCGCGCTTGCATAAAATTAATACGAATTTATATTAACACTTCATTCGCACACACACACAACAGTGGCCCAAACACACATACATAGTTACAACGGCACACACTCACACAGATAGAGACAAAAGAGCACGTTATGGAGTCATTTCAAAAAGCCGACAAGAGCGTTTCGCGATTCCCCTTCTCCCTCGCACACACATACAGTGGCGGACGGACGGACGAACAGATAGAAGGCAGCCAGGCGCGCTGACAGAGTTGCCATATTTTCATTAGCGGTTAATTTTATAGCTCATTAAGCTATTGAATTATTAATGAGAGCCAAATAACTGTGAATGTCAGCGTGCGAGGGTGTGAATGTGTGAGTGTGGGTGTATGTGAAAGGCAATGCGAGGGTGTGCGCTAGTACATGTGGGCGTATGTGAGTGTGTGTGCGTTGGAGGCGACAAAGACAATACACGATGAGAAAATCTCATTTCGAGAGATTTTGTTTTATCGGCAGCAGCAGCAGCAGCGACCTATGCAAACCCCTCCCCCTCCTCTACCCACCACTCGCCACAAACTCAAAACTCGTCGGAGTCGTCACTTCAGTGCAGTGCAGTTGAGCAAACAATGTGGCAACGCCCTGCTTGCATGTGAGTCCGTCTGTGTGGACTTCATTAAAGTTGTGTTGAATTTGCAATGTTTAAAGATCAAAACAAAGTGTGGACCAACAACAACAACAGCAACAACACTTGAACTCTCGATGTGTGTTTCGTGCATCGAAGGATGGACAGACAGAGTTCGGGAACCGCACCCAGACTGGCCCCGGAGACACCGAGAGAGTGGGGGAGGGGTGAACTCATCGAGGACAATGCTCCGCTCGTCGCTCAGTGTATAGTTAATAGCAATTCACACAATATTTGCACTTTAACTGCTCGAGAGTCGTCCTTTTCTTCTCGTCCTTTGCAAATGTGTGACAATATTTCGTTTGCTTAATTAAATGTTCGCTCAAGTCATCCGAATGAGTCGAGAATGTCCTTCCTCTGGTCTTCCTTTTCCTCAGGACCTCGGGTCCACCTCTTTCTCTGCTCCTCCTCTTCCTCAGGTCCATCTCTTCCTTAGTCAACAACAGGTTCCGTTCGGTCCAAGTGGCCGAAACCACACACACACTCACGCCCGTCACAACTCGGATTGATTTTGTGGTCGGCACTTGTTGTTGGTGTCTCTGGGGACGGGGCAGGGAAGGGCGCAGGGGGTTCAGGACGTCACTTTAGAAAACATATACAGCTATCCTTGGAATGAATCTTGCTTATGCGAATGCGACGACTTCTGGGAAATTGCGGAAATTTCTTAATTAATGCATTTATTTATATGCGGTATGTTGTTGTTGTGGAGGAAGATGTTCTTGTTGTTGTTCTGCTTGATAAAAGTGATGTTGTTGATGTTATTCTTGTTGTTATTGTTATTGTACTTCAGTTGACAATTGCTTGTTGTAATTAGTTTGTGTAAATGAAATTGTAATTGATATAATTGTTGTTGCAGTCTCCACAGTGTTGTTATATTGTCAGTAGTTGTTGTTGTGTTTGTTACTATTCCATCAATCGTTGTCGAAATTGATTGAATCCTTGTTTCAAGTGTTTTCTAATACAAAGAGAGAAAATACTCGAAACATGGAATTTTTCAATACGAATATCGGATAATTTTTTTGAGCAATGTTTGGCTCGACCCGGATAAGCTATCTGTTCATAGGTGTTAATCGTTGTCTACTGGAACACATCTTCTAGAAGGATTGATGACATGATCCTCTCATACACGGACATAACATTGATGCGCTTCCTCCGTTCACACCTGAGCGGCTCCTCTGATTACGATGGGAATCTTCGTTGAGGAGGAAACGCTTGTAAAACCATTGCACGATGTCTACGACTACGAGTTGGTCTCAAGGGCAGCACCAGAGCATGCCACACGGAGCACACAGGTTCCCTTTGAATACGAAATTACACAACAAGCCAACGTGCACACGGCAAAAATATACTCACCTGTGTGTGTGTCTGCACATTATCCGCATTAAGCGGTGATGAAGACGTAATCAAAAATCATCACTTCCACGAATCACGGCGAGGGCACTTGATGTGAGGCTCCGAAGGGACCCTTGAACCGGATGATGCCGGAGATGACGCTGATGACGCTGTTTGTTTCGCTTGATGGCGATGGTGTAACAAATTCTAATAAAACCCGCCAACACTTGGCTTTAATGAACAATTAATAAAATCAAGAGAGACTGAATCCAGGGGACGAGGTCGAAAAAAAAAACGCCAAAGAGGAAGCTCTAATAAAACGAGCCTCTCGGTCGACGCTTCAAGAGGAATCGCCTCCAGCCCCTGTGGGCAACGTCAACGGCAACGGGGTGGCAGCAGCGATGTCGGCGCTAGGAGCAACGACAACAGCTCCAACGAGGTTAAGGACAACAGTGAATCAGGCAGGTCCTTCGACTCCACCACCACCATAACCATCTCCATCACCAGCACACGTAGCCACACACACAGACGTGCAGCACACAATAGAAACATGACAGGAAAATCCGAGCTCCCGAATGTTTAATGCATGGAACCCCGCTCTATCCGCCGCCCCTGGACCACGTCCTGATCCCCGTCGTCAACGCCGTCATCATCAGCAGCAGCGACGTCGGCAGCAACGACAGCAGACGTCCGCACATCGTGTGTGAAAGAAAGAGAGTGAAAGAGAGGGAGGGAGGGATGCGAGAGGAGTGCGTTAAAAGCTGTTGCACGGTTTAAGGAATCTGTATATGGGAGTGTGTGTGTGAGGTTTTCGCAATTTTTAAATACAAATAAATTTTATGCGCATATTAAAAAAACATGAGGGTGGATTTCGCAAATAAGTTGTAATTTATTAACACGATGAAGTTCGCGTTCAGGTGGAAAATTTACCTCCGCATTAATGCTCGGCATAAAGACTCTCGTTAAAACTGTTTCTCCTCGGGAAATAATTTATTTTTCACATTTTTCTCATATACACACACACCCACCCACACACAATCATATTCATTTACGTATATGAATATGCATGTGTGTTCTGTTAGTTTTTAATTTTACAACATTTCTTCTTTTGATCGGGATCCCAGATGGAGGCCAAGAGACTGAGAGAAAGTAAGAGAGAGACAGAGAAGGAGAGAAGGAAAGAGTAAGAGAAAGAATGAGAGGGTGAGCAAGACATAAAATTACACGCGATTATATTGCATCCGTATATAATGCAACATGTGTCCGTGATTTATCCGCATCTTCTTCTTCCTTAACCTGCTTCACCTCTCTTTCCTCTTGTTTCCCTCCTTGTTTCTCTCTCACTCGCTCCCTCGTCTATGATTATCTCCTTCCTCCATTCCTGTGTCGCTGACTTCACCTTTCGCTCGTTCCGTCCGTCCGTCGCTCGCTCGCTTCGTTTGACTGACTCCCTCTGATTTTCTCTGCAAGACGAGTGGATTCTGGAAATCGTATTCCGTGCTGCCACCTTTTGATTCACATCCCCATCCACTCCGGTGGATCACGATCGAATGCCTTTGGCAACTGCGAAAGGATTCCTGCGTCACGCCTCCCTCCACCGCCCACCTCTCCTCACCCTGCGAGTCGAAATGATGAAATGAAGTGATTATGTTTTTAGCGTCTCGTCGACTTGTGACGATCCACTCCTCAAATCCGTCCTCGCTCATTCGTCACCATGACGAGTGCAAGCTAGAGTGAGAATCACACATCGATGTGAGGGAATTTGGACTCTTGTCGAGCTCTCTTACCGCGGTGACTGAGGTGTGAAAATTGATGAAATCGCGCCACGCTTCCTCGAAACCACTTGAATCATCTGGCTCCCTTTCACACGAGATTGGGTCCTGTTCGTTGGCTTCGATGTGGGGGATGTGGGGCTTTAGGGCGGATGGAAATGATATCGGCTCGGATATAGAGAGGGTGCGAAGTGTCAAAGGATAATGTTGAAGTAAGCATAAGACGAATTTGCGTCGCGATTCGAGGGTTCCCACAGAACGGAAACGGATTTGCATATTTCGGCAGACACCTCGCAGGTCATGGCGCCCTCGCCTTCCTTGTAGATTTTCGATATCGTGGCTCGAAGCCGTTGTTGTTTCGGTCGCCGCGTCGTATTTATTAAGTTAACACAATTTACTTGTGCGACGAACTCACACATTCATACACACGACCCATACATGAATGAATGAATGAATGCATGCGTCGGTGGAACGTGCGAAACATGACTTGCAACAGTTGCTGATGGTGTGACCGTTGTTTTCGCTGCACTTGTTGGCGGTGCATTGTTGTTGTTGTGATGCCAATTGTTGTTGTTTTAGCGATGCCATTTGTTGCCTTTGGCCACCACAGTTCGGAGAAATACAGGCGGAGAAAAAGCACACACAACCAATGGTAGGTGGGAAAAAACATGAATGAGTATGAGAACAAGAGTAAAAAAGAATAAAAGAATAATTCACTGAGAGAAGCCGGTTTCCACTGGGAGTGCGAGCATCGATGGGTTACGCAAACGCCACTCGGCCCACTGAATTCCGCACCTCGCTTCGGCCGCAGGGAATTCGAGGAATCGCCATCGGTCTCGCAAGTGAACCGGATAATGCAATGATAGTGACAATCACAATCACAAGATGGGATAATGGCCGGATAATTGGCGTACAATAAAATAATTGTGTTTGCCAACTTAGGGAATTGCGATCTAGTGATGCCACAAAAGTTAAACAGGCGGATTATGATAATAACAACAACAACAACTCTAATACAAGTAGCTGCAGGAGATTTGTTCTCGGTAAGCAGCGGATAATGGATTAATTAATGAGAATTAAGCCGGGTAATCTGTATTTAATGGAGAGTGGGTGTAAAGGGTTTTCCAAGAGGTCTTCGGTTTCGGTTAGGAATCGAATAGTTTGCCTTCTGATGGAATACAGAACAGAAGCAGATAACGTTCTTAAATTTAATTAACCAGAAAAGAGGATGGGTTGTGGTCGGATAACATCCGGATAATCGCAAACCACTCGTTCTCCTTATACGGTTACCCCATCAGTGAATACAGTTCTTTTTGTTATTGGCTTTGCAATTAATTAATTGCACACTCCGCTTTATTTCGGTCTCCCGCCTTCGGTCTTTTGGCACCAATACTAAAACCCATGAAACCATAAATTTTGGCTAAATTACTTTTCACCCACTTTTCACACGCAGCACATGTATGTGTGTGTGTCTGGTTGTATATAGGTGTTACCTGTTTTCACGCATTTTACACGTTTTTAAGCGCTGTGTTTTACCTGCAAATCTTGGCCCATCCTCACGTTGGGACGACTCGAGCAGAGGTGCGAAAGTGACGTGTGGTGAGGTGGTGTGAGTGAGTTCAGCTGAGTGGGGACGAGGTGAGAGAGTTGCGTGAAAGCTGCGAAAACGTCTGACACTTTGGAGCTCTTTTGGCGCCGAACCGCCGAGTGTTCTTCGTGGGGCAGCAGTAGTTTTCCCTAATTACGATGACAAGTGGAGTGGAAGGTTTCTGGTATCTCGGGTTATATTCATTAGTCCAATATCATTACCATGATTATGATGATTTCACTGTATACTCCATATTTCTCCTCGATTTTCATGGCATCAGATACTTTAATTACTGTAATTCAAGTAAGTTAAACTATTTGTATTGAGATCAGTTTTTGACGACGACAATCTGACAACCGTTCCAAAATAGAGATAAATTAGTGGTACAACATGACATCATATAATCAAGTGCTCTGGCAATGGACACAGGCTCATTTTCCACCCTTCCGCCTTCGTTTGTTATTTTCAATGGATTAAAAGGATTCAAAGCAATTATGTGTGTGTATGTTCTCCTATGTATATCTGATTTCTGAAATGTTGTCGAAATCTTTAGACTTGTTCTTGGAACCACCCGTCTGAGATCAGGATTAAATCAAGTGAAATCAATAGCCGAAAATAATTGGAGAATAATGTTTTTCTTTTAAATGTTTGATTTACATTAAAAATTTGTAATTTTAGAAAGTTTTGAATATAATGAATAAAATTTAAATTTCTATTGTAAATTTTTATTCATATATGTATATTTTGACTTTTATAGAAAATTTTTGAATTTTTCAAAAATTGTTATTTCTATTGAAAATATTGATTTTTATTGAAAATTTTGATTTTTATCAAATATTTTGATATCTATCAAAATTTTTTATTTTTATCGAAAATTTTGATTTTTATCGAAAATTTTGAATTTTAACAAATATTTTGATTTCTATTGGAAATTTTGAATTCTATTGAACATTTATTACTATTAAAAATTATTAATTTTTATTGAAAATTAAAAATTCTGAAATTTAAGAAAAGTTTTAAGAAAATTTTGAATTTTATCGAATATGTTGATTTTTATCGAAAATTTTGATGTTAATTGAAATCTTGTTTTTATTTAACATTTTGAATTTTTTCTTGAAATTATTGCAATTGGGTCGAACGTGTCCTGAAAGTGTGATCATATTTAGAGAACAAATTGACATTTAATGGGGTATGTCAAACTTATCTAGTGCGATGGTACGACATCACCCCACACTACCTTATAAAATAAATAAACGATGGAAAAAACTAAAATACAGAATTATATTTGTAATATGGGGGATTAATTAAAAGTTTTCGAACCAATGGGCTTTTGTGAAGAATTTTCGAAAAGCTTTCCTTGTGGTGGTGGAGGGGGACGAGAGAAGGAGCCTTTAATTAGGCTAATTAAGTGGCGGCGGCGAGCGACTGACGTCGAACGACGACGACAAGCATCAAACAGCGCAGCGGCGAAAGTAACAAAAGTAGTTCACAATGGGAGCCAATTAAATGAGAATTTGTAATAACAAAATAAAACAACAACCACAATTACAAACACTGCAAATCAAAAGTCAGAGAAAATAAATTCACTTCTCGTCCTTCCTGCTTCAACCGGATTCGGAGTTCTATGCGAAAATACAACGAAATACACCTACACACACAGCCAGAGACGCCCACAGACACAGACACACGAGGTATGGCTGCGTGCGCCATTTTGTTATTTTTCGAAAACAAAACTGTCACGGCTGCCCTCTGTGTCATTATCATTAGGAGTTAACTGAAAGAGGGGCATTTAAATTTTAAAAGCTTCCTTTGTCAACTGATTTTTTATCCTTTTGTTGCTTTCATGTGCCCTGTGTTGTTGTAGTATACTATGGTGTTTGTTGTTGTTGTTGTTGTTCATCTTCTTCGTTCTGACCTGTTCGCAAAAGTTTGACGTTTCACTCAGTCAAATAATTATTTGAACATGTCGAGGAAACTTTTGAGAAGCTCCATCCGATGTTCATTTGGGAACGACAACGCAACCCCACTCACTGTCTCTCTCTGTCTGTCTGTCTCATCCTTTCTGTCCATCTTCTCTTTCACTCTTCTCACTTTTTCTTTCTCTCCAACGCCCCATTCACTGTTCTCTCTCACTTTGTCTCTGTCTGTCGCTACGAGATTGCTAAGTTTTGTGCATGCAATCTGCATAATTCGTGAGCACGTGTCTGAAACTTGGGCGAGACCCCCTGCAGTTCTTTTTATTTCGCATCATATTTCGCCAGTTCACTCGCCATGCAGCGGACGGACAGATGGATGGACAAACGCACAAATGGACGGACGGACGCACAGATGGACGGACAGACAGACAGACAAATGGATGGATGGGCAGCTGCTGGGAGTTGTGGCCATATTCGTCATTGTATTTGCGACATTTTAAACGCCAGCTCGCGTCGTCCATCGGCGTCGTCGCATGTCCTTTGCCCTTCGACTGTCGCCCCGCGGTCCCTCGACACCGGAACGACCTGCTGCTGGTGGCTCCGATGTCAGCTGGATTTTACGACGGATCGTCTCCAACGTCACGAAACCTCTCCTTCGTCCCCCCTCTTCCATCCTCCAGTTACTCTTGGCTTCCGTCTCCTTCTCTTTCCTCTCTTGTCCCCTCGTTTCACTCTCTCATGCCTCACACCACCAACAGCGACGCCGAAAAGCAGACAATTTTCTAAATTTATGCGACACATTTAATTATTTCTCTCTCACACATCTCCACAGAACGCCCCCCACACACAGACACATACACACATACACTGATATGCCGTGTGCGTGCGTACGTGCGTGGGAAGATGCTGGCTTAAAGTGACACAATGTGTATGAATTTTCGGTCGGTCTGGCAACGCAGACGACTGCAACGGCGACGGAGTCGGAGGTGGAGTCTGAAATTTAAGACGAATTTAGGTCACAGGCATGTCAAGGGTTTCGGTGTAGGTTGGTGTGTGGAGGTCATAATTTAAAGCATTCCCCGGGGGAGAACTTACAACGGATATATTTAATTAGTAGAACACAACATGCACTCCTTTCATGATGCTATTAATTCTATTGTCTTCAGACCTGACTATTATTTCGTTCACTTTGCCATCATTACCATCTTCGCCGTCACCACTATTGTATTGCCTAAAATGGGTTCAAAGGGAAAATCCGCTTACGATATGAACTAGGTTGAACACAACTCACAAGCCAATTCTATCGCCTGGTATCGATCACCTATATCAAGGAGCATCCTTTATTTCGAAATAAAGTTTCCTTAATATAGAAAAAGAAAATAAAGAAAAGTTTCTAAGGGATTCTGAAATAAGGTCTCTATAGGATGAGAAATCATCGAGGGATTCTGTGTATTGGTGAACATGAACTTTGGGTCTAACTTACATATATATAACTTTAAAAATAGCTCTTCTCAGAACTCCTTCCACTTCAGTAACTGATTTCCTCTTTCTTTTCTTTCTTGCAGGTGAGTGACCGTCACACACACATACACAAATCATAATGACATCTTTTACGGTAAATTAACAACGAAACAAAGATAATGATGATGATGACCAGGAGGCGTCCTTGGTTTAATGGCTTTCATTGGAAGGACTCAATCTTCCTCCTCATGTCCCTTTCCTATATCAGTCATTCTCTTGTCCTTTTGTCTTGTCTCTCCTTCGACTTTGGGTTGCCTTAGCTCGTGTCTTGAATGCACTTTAAAACAGGGTGTTCGATTTCGCACGAGCCACCGCATCCTGTCCTCCTCTGCACCAACCCCAGCCCCCAGCGGAAGGCGGGTCATCGGCCGCGGGGACGGGGCGTGGCGAGGGGTTGAATAATAAACTGGACGTTGAGAAATTGTCTCAGACGAAAGCCATTCGTTTGGCCCTTCGAAACGATGGCGGCGAAAGGGGGAAGAGAGAAAGGAGAAGGATGAACGAGGAGGAGGAGGGAGCAGAGAGAGAGAGAGACAAAGGACCTATCAAGCGAGCGAGTGAGTGAGAGGGGGGGAGGACAAACAAATCTATTATGAAGCACTTGAAGTAATGAATCATGGACGTCATTCGGGCGTCGCGCTCGCTGGGCAACAGTTGAGCACCGAGCGACGACGACGTCCGCGGCAGGCAACTCGGCGAGAGAGAGCGAAGACTTTGGGCCTCTGGTTCGCGCTTCAGGCGTGGGCAACTCTGCAGTGTCAACTTCGAGGAGCCCACCAGTGTTGCACGGCAGCTCGAAGGAAACTTTCGTGCCAACTTCTGTCGTCTCCTTCGACTGGTTCTCGCCTCCCTCACCCGTTCGTTCCCGTCGTCGCCCTCGACGACGCTTCGCAATTTCCATAACATTCGAAATAAATGTCCTCCCCCCAGGGCAAAATCGGAGAAGGAAACGAGGGCGAGGGTCCGGCAGAAGAAGAATTTGTTTAAATTAGCATAGAACTTCGAGGTGGGTGTGGGTCGAGTCACGGGGGTTAGAGTGGTGTGTGCCACGGTGAAGGAGGGGGGGGGGGGGGGCGGTGAGTCGACTTCGAGGTGCCCAGTGGACTGTCAAGTGGCAACGCCAGACCAGCCTCGGGTCAGGGATGGCGCTGGCGCCGGGCAGACACGCAACGAGCGCAGTCGGGAGGATGAATCGTGGACTGCAGGGCGGACGGTCGAGTCGTGGGGGCGTGGATGTGTGTGTGGGGGGAGTGTACAGTGTGTGTGTGTGTAGGGCGAGGGGCGGAGGGAGGTGGGCGTGGCTCGAGCGAAGGGAGTGAAATCGGAGACGTGCACTTCAGAAACTTTGCTGCTGTTGTTGTTGGTCGCTGTTACTATTGTTATGTTGTTATTGTTGTAGTAGTTGTTGTTGTTATAGTAGTTGTTGTTTGTCTCTTGGGAAAATGTTGCCGTCGTCGTCGCTGCTGCTGCTTCTGTTGCAAATGATATGCACCAGAGCAATTCGAGCGTGCGAAAGAGTTTAGAAACTTTTGTAAATTTAATTACGAGGATTATCATTGGGCCGGCTTGGATCCTGGCTCCCCAGAGACGTCCCGCCCCCCTATCACTCATGCCCCACGCCCCTCGCGCTGTTGCCCCCTCCTCAATCACCATCGTCCACCGACAATGACCCCGATGACTCATAACGTGAGCGACGTGGGACGGAAATCTGACAAATGGAGTCATTTTGTTTATGCGGAGAGATATGCAAAACAACGTGGACAACAGCAACATTAAAAAAAAACAACAACAACAAAACATCCACAATAACAACTGGAACAACAGCAATAAAAACAACAACATCAACACCAACAACAATAGCAATAACAACAATAACAACAAATAAACAACACGGGACGAGGACGTAAACAACTTGGCTGCAATTGAAATCAATTAAAAAGTTTCCCCTTGAATCCAAGTCAAGTGCATAGTGTTGCCATGGCCATGGTTGGCAACGCGACCAGTGAAGACGTGCATTGCTGTCTGTCGGTCTGTCCGTTCATCCGTCTGTCCATTCGTCCGTCTTGCTGTCAGTCCGCATGTTTTTTCGTCCCACTGTCGTCTGCGTCTGTTTAAAAGACTTCATCATGATAAACAGCAGCCCCAGACACCATCAACGACGCCATCACCTACGCCTTCGTCTTCGTCCTTGTCTTCTTCTTCTTCCTCCTCCTCCTCCTCCTCCTCGTCCTCCTGCTCCTGACCATCTTCGGCGTCTTCTTCTTCTTCGCTGTCACAAAATCCCCTCTAAATTCCTCTAAATGAAGTAACAATTGCAAAACAAAATACTTTCCTTCGTCCGTTTTTCTTCGTCTCCTTCTCTTCAGCTTCGGCTCTTCGTCTGTCGTCCTTCGTCCTGTTTCCACAGTTGTCGTCTTTCGCATTATTTTCAATATTGTTTTGGCGTTTTCGTTGTTGTCGATGCTGTTGTTGTTGTTGTTGTCTTTGCTGTTCCGATTGTTTTTGGTGAAAATTGGAAAATTGCATTCCTCGCGAAGGGCCCACGAGACGGGTGGGCGGGCGTCGGTGGGCGTGACAGGAGGAGGCGAGCGGCGTTGGCCGGGTCTGACAAAACAAATCGAAATTAAAATTTCATCACCACAACTGACAGTGAAAAAATGCCTTTGTGTTCAACTTGGATTCGGAGTGGCTTCGGTTGGTCGTGGGTAGTCTGTTCATCTGTCTGTCTGTTCGTCTATCCGTCCGTCCTTTTGTCTGTCTGTCATTTTGTTCGTCTCTCCGTGTGTCTGTCCACCGGCGTCGCCGAAGTCGCATTTATTTTCTGCGAAAATTTCGCACACAATTTTCAAAAGAAACTCCGTCGTGTTTACAAAGCGTTTCGGATCAAAGAGAGAAACAAAAACCACAACAACACTTTCAATGACATTGGGAAAAAACTAAAAAGTGGACAGAGAAGAAGGAGAAGCAACAAGGACTTTGGGCTGACGTGAAGGACGCAAGCAGTTGCCGATCTCGCATTCGGCATTCCGCTGCCTTAAGTGGACTGCGGCGGTGACAGAACGACGAAAAGGAGGAGGAGAAGGAGGTGGAGGAAAATAAGGAAGGATGAAGATGGCAATTGAAAGCAAGCGACAGCTGCAGACACGACGCGAGGACGGATATTGTTAGGAAGCGTGCCCGAGAGCGGGACGAGACAAGCGACTGTTGCACCCGAAAATTCCTCAGCCTCAAACGAGAGTCAGAGACAAAAATCCGAGGAAAAGAACAAGCAATAATAATAATCTACGCTTGTGATGAAGGAATCGGCGTCTGAAGGAATCGTTGCCTGGCTTGAATGGAGTTCGCCCCCTGTCGAAATTCGAATGAGTGGAGGAGTATTTCAATGAACAAGAAAAAACAAGTGGTGAAGGAAATCTTTCCATAGAAGGAGATGTTATTGAAATGAATAGCTTCTCAGTGGGTTACATAGAAAAAGAGCGAGAGAGGGTGATCCTGCGTATGAAAATCAACCGTGGAATCTCCTTAACTCGAGATAAAACTCGAAAATCTCGGATCCCATATCTTAATGATGGGAAATCCAGTGAAAATCCTCACAGAATAACCGTTGATTCAATTAAAATGAAAACCCAATCCGTTGGCATCGTTGCACAAGGAATTCTTCTTCCGACTTAGCCCCCCACTCCCCTCCCGTCGTCTGCTTCTTGTTCTTTGGCCTTCGCCATAAATCCTGAAAATCCCCCAAATCCAAGAGTTGAACTTATAACGGAGCAATTAAAAATGAAGAACAGACAACAATAATACAACAATATCAACAAAGGAAACTAAACTAAAACAACAATAAATAAAATAAATAATTTATTAGAGTTGTGAAACAAAAACAACTACAACAAGAACACATACTAGAACGACAAGAAGTCGACCTAACAAAACAGAGTGCGTAAACAATTCTCGACAAATGTCTATGCGTATCTCTCTCTTGTCTAGTCCAGGACATCTGTCTATCTGTCCGTCCTTCCATCCCTTTCTGCTTTTCCCGAAAATATGGCAACTCTCGCAGTATTTTCCAACCGATTGCGCTGTCGACAGCAAAGTGAAAGGGACAAGGGGAAGGAAGAAGAAGGAGATAAAGAAGCATATTGAGATGAGGAAGAAGATGGGTATGTGAAGGAAGAGGGGATGAGGGGAGCGAAAGGACGACGAAACAAAGAACAGATAGGGAAGGTGAAGATGATGTGATGAAGGACGAATGGACTGAAGGGAAGGAGGAATGAAAGAGGGATAAAGCGACAGCGAAAGAAATTATCTAAATATTGTCATTATCAACGAATAAACTTGGCAAATTACAAGGAGAATAACAACAACAAGAAAAACAAGAATAACAACAATAACAATAACCAAAACAACAACATCTTCTATACTAATACTACAACCACAATAACAAAACAAAAAAAAAAAAATAACAACAGCATCAGCAAATCTCCATTCAGAAGAGAAGAGGAAGAACCTATCTGAAATAAACGATAAAGTTTCCGGAACCGAGCGGAAGTCGGTCGAAACGACAGGGGAGGGCGGAGATTTTTGAATACCATCAGGGCTGTGGATATGGAGGAAGAAGGAAAAGAAGCAGGGGATGTGGAAACAGCATATGAGGCGGGTTTAATAGATGATGAAGACCAAGACCAAGATCATGCAGATGACGAAGGAGAAGAAGGTGGAGAAGATGAAGACGAAGACGGCGAGAAGATGTAGAAGAAGGTGGAGAATATTTAGATGAAGACGACGACGAGGGAGAAGAAGAAGCGGAGTCTGAGCCCACGGCGAGGCGATAAATCAAGGGAAGCCAAGGAAAAGTGTTGTCTGATGAAAAACTCACACACACACACATACACTGACATATGTAAACGGAAGATGGTAGACTACTACAACAATAACAATAATAACAACAACATCGAGGCGAAAAACTATTTGGGACGGCGTAGTTGCGATTTACTACGAATATTTGTAATTTAGTGAATGAGTATCCGGAAGATACGAATCCGGAAACGCACACCACGACTTTATAGTCGTATGTATGTGCGTGTGTGTGTGTGTGGGGGAGGGCACACGAATATGAGCTGGTTACAAAAGTTTTCCCAACTTCGCCACCAAAAATCAAGATTTATTTCACAAATTTGTGAGAGATTTGAATTTTCCCTTTCTCATTCTCAAATTTACCGTCATTTTTAGTGATTTTTCTTTTTTTCGTGAACATTTCGAAAACTTTTGGGCCCAGCTAAAGTTGTCCGTCCCTTTCTCGTTTTCTCCTTCTCTCTCACTCAGTCGGACGGTGGTTGCGTGTGGGGCGGAAGCGGAAACGGAAATGAGACGCGAGCACACGGATCCGTCTTCCGTTCTCGACTCTCGCGGTTCTCGACGCATTTTTCATTAGCTTTCCTTCTCCTCCATCGCATGGGTCTACCCGAAATGTCGAGGCCTAGTTGTTTGTGGCTAATTCATAAACCTTTCTTTCCGTCCTCTATCCCGTTCTCCTCCACCCAGGCTAATTCATCGCGAGATTTTTTAAATTAATGTCCTAAGCTTCCTACGGGAAGTCAGGACGAATGTATTCCTGCCTCTCATCCTCCTCTCTCCCTCACTCACAGCTGGCCAACGATTGACCCCAAAAAACACTTCTTGCATAAATTTCGATCTTAATTTTCATTTCAAGCTACTCCAATTCAAAGGATTTGTGTGTAGGAAATATTCCTGAATCGTTCAAGGATGGAGCAGGATTCAAACAATGAGAGCTCAAATAGAATAGAATAGCAACATATGTGTGTGTGTATGCATAGATATAAGTGTATTTGTCTATCGTTATACACAGATAACAACGGTAAATAAACCAACAACAAACCAGAACAGACATCAGCAACCACAAATAAACGATTGTAAACAATTTGTCTACAAATCCATTTGAGCAACTCATCCAAAACAACAAAAACTATATAACAACAATGACTACAACATAACAGCATAATATATGAAAACAACAACAACAGGGGCAACAACAACAATACCAGGACCAACAACAACAACGCAAAGGAGCAACAACTTGCAATGCAATCAGCACATAAATTAGCCACGTTGAGACTCCTTGAAGCGGCCCGAAGGACTCTCGAGCCACCAGAACAAATCGCTCGGCAGGTGGGCGAAGGACGTGAGGTGTGGGGCTCATTTTGTTGTCGCCGTCATCGACTGACAACGCCGCAGTTGCAGTCGTCGTCGGCAGCAGCGCCTGGGCTGGCAAATGTTTCCGCTTCCGGTCGAGGCAGCCACGAATCGCTTGCAGTTGTTTTCATAATTGTTGTAGTTGCAATTGCTGATGAAGTTTTTATTGTTGTTAATGATATCGCCAACTGTTGTTGTCGTCGTTCCTTATTGTTGTTGTTGTTGCTGTCGTTGGCCATGTTGTTGTTTCTATGTTGCATGTGAACCTGCAATTTGCATCTCCAGTGACTCCACAGAGAGCCTCGCGCAGTCGGAGTTGCAGTTGAAGTTGGAAATCAACTCGTACTCGAGAATGCTTGAAATTTTTATGACCCGGTAATTGTTTCGTTCGTCTCCCCCGACCCTTTGACTTCCACCCCCACGCCCGCCCCACCGCGAGCTGTACAACAATAACTCGTGTGAGCTGCGTGACGTCGGACGCACGCCCCTTACTCGCTTCCTTCCATAACCCTTGAAGACGGAAGGCGAAGAAGGGTTCCGTCATCGTCGGATGCGCATTTCTCAGCAATTACCCGGGGATCAACTCCACACTACGATTAAATTCGCACTCCGTTTAAACTCTTACTCTGTTTAAATTCGCATTCTCTTCAACTGTTCTCCCTCCTCCTCCTCCTCTTCGCCGATGCCAACGATGGCTTGAAATCATTAAAATAATTGCAGCGTATGAAATAATACCATTTGTTCCCTGTATCGACAATTGTCTCGCATTGTAAACGATCCCGGTCGTCACGTGATTTTCCAACATCCGTCACGCCCACGGAATATCGAGGTCTCGAACCGAGTCCTTTGCATTACCTCCTGCCTTGAATTTCACCTGAAATTAAATTTCCACAACATTTAAGCATAAAATCCCCCCAACCCCACGGCAAAGTCCTTCACCTAATCTTCCATTTGTTTTCTCAAGCTCTGTATTCTCTTCATTCTCCGTTTTTCACTACAGCATCCTCCGCTCTTCACCACCACTCTTCATTCCTGCATCCCTCCACTCTTCACTCCTGCATCCCTCCTCTCTTCACTCTCCAACCTTCACTTTTCAACCTCCACTCTACACTCTCCACCATCCACTCTGTGACCAATGAACGAGGGCTTCTGCTTGGTCCGTGGGCATCAGAAGTCGGAAGTCAAGTCGGCCTTATCGGGATCGTTGTCAGACCTTTGTCTGTCCGCCCTCCATGGTTGTCTCCATATCAGCCTCCTCCTCGTCCGTGTGTCTGTCTCTCTGCCTGCCGCTCTGTCTCTCCCTCCTGTCTGACTGCCTGTGTCTGTCCCTCTGCCTGTCTGTCTCGGTGGCTGGCTTTATCTGCGAGTGTCGCACGGTTCCAATGCCAGTCACTCGACGGAATGAAATTAAAATGAATCGATGTCGGCGATGGTGATTTGTATCCCCGAGGGAATCATTTTAAAATCCAATAAATGTTTAGACGTCGTCCTCTTCCTCCTCCTCGTTGTCGTTGTCGTCGTCCTCGTCCTTGCCCTCGGATCTGAATTTGTCCCTCAGAGAGATTAAAAACGTGGATTTGTCGGTGTTGCCGTTCACCACGTTACGTTGCGTTACGTTACGCCAAGCCACATTCTCTTACTTCGTCGAGGACGAGGGCGTGAACACGACGAGCCGTCTTTGTTGATTTTATGGCGCACGTTCATGGCTAAATAAATATCAATGCGAGGTGATTCAATTGATAAATTAACCTCGTACCTGACGTTACGTTACATTACGCCGCACTCATGGTTGTTGTAATTTTTATAGTTGTTCTGGTCATAGTTGTTGTTGTTGTTCTTCATGTGAATTTTCTTGAATTTTCTTTTTTTTTCATTTGTTTTTTTCATTATTTTTTTTTTGTTGATTTTAATTCCCCGATGAATAATAAATGATTTGCATTACGGTCGGATATCAAGCGATTAATTTCAAATTATTAGATTTTATTTGTTTTTCATTCGCTCATAATCCGCTAAGCCTTTATTGTGAGGTGGGAATTCGGATTTGTTTTTAACGATCGATTTCTAAAATTCTGATGTTAGTGAAGAATTTAACGTGAGTTTGAACTATTTAACAATAGTCCATTGCAATGCATCCAACTGATGAAGGTCTCCTCGAGATTCTTTGGAAGTTTTCCACCGGATTCTTCGGAAGGTCTCCTCCGGATTCCGTCCGTCGTAGTCCGAGAGTCCGAGCGAAATTCATGTGACTTTGATTGAAACATCTGCTAGAAAGAAATCAAGGTCTTTCTCGTCTCCTCTGGAAAGGTGGCCACATTGTTTTCCTTGGCACAAAGATTTTAAAACGTGTTTTATTTTGCGAAGGAAACACGCTCGGAATGTGTTTGCAGCACCCCAATCCATCCGCTCCTTGGCAGCTGTCCGAGACACACTCACAAACACACCCACTCAGACTCACATTCACACAGACACTCACTCAGACGAGGCGCCGGCCCCACACTTCAAGCCTTTCGCCCCCCTTTCTCCATGGCCAGACAGGCAGGCCGATGTATTTATTTGAACATATTTTAATTACTCTCGGCCATGGCCAGGGTCATCAATCAGCCGGCGACGTGTGTGGGCCGTGGGGCGTGTGAAGGGGGGGGGGGGGGGCTGCGTGGCACTGGATTCACCGTTGGATGTTTATAATATTGTCGGATTTTGTTGTTGTTGTAGGTGTTGTTATTGCTGTTTTGTTGTTGTTGCACACATTCCTCTTAGCTCACAAATAAAGTCAGCAGAGCTTTTCTACTTCCGACAGAGCTGTCTTCCTCATCCTCATCCTCCTTCTCATTCTCATTCTCGTGTGTACCGTAGTGGATGGTGTTGTTGTTGCTCTTATTGTGGCCATTATTGTTGTTGTTATTTTTGTTATTATTATTGTTGTTGTTATTGTTGTTCATGGACGCCAGCAACCTCAATATTTACTCAAGCAAAATGCAAAGATTTTGGTTGCTTAAATTTTACACACTAGTTCCATTCCTCGGCATAATCTGATTTTATCCTTTCTCTCTCTCTCTCTCTCTCTGCTCCTCGGGACATTCATTTAACGGATCTCATACTTCTTCTTCCGATTTTTGTCCTGTTCTAGGGCATGTTATTGTTGTTGTAAGATATATTATTGCTGTTATGGTGGTTGTTACGAATTTCTGAAATTTTTTGCCAGAAGCCTCGACTCCCCAAGGACATCAACCACTCAATCTATGCACCTACAAAACTGGTTGTGTGAGTGTGAGTGCCTTCGTCTGATTGGCCATGAGTGAGTGGGTGTCAATGTGTGAGTTAGTGAGCGGGTGACTATGGGTGAGTGCGTGTCTTTGTTTGTGTTTGTGTTTGTGTGCAAGTCAAGCGATTGTAGTGCGTTTGTCCTCATCTTCCTTTTTGGTCCTTTAGGGCTCGCTCGCTTGCTTGTCTCAAATTGTTGCTAAGTGAAACACATTAGGTTGCATCAATTTATTTGCAGAGGGCACCCGGGCACCTAACCGAAGTCCAACAGAAAATAATCTGTTAATTTGCCGAAATGCTCGGACGGAATTAAAATTAATGATTTAACATTTTCCATTCTAATGAAGATCCATGGGCATTAGGTTCGGTTTAATTAATTTCCCCAACCCTTGGGGCGGTAAGCAAATGGAAAACAAGCCGAATATCTAATAAACAACAAAAACAATGACAACAACAAGAACAAAAATAAGAACAACAACAATCAGAAGTTCAACAACAAGAATAACAACACCAAAAACTGCAGAAAAATCGAACCGGAAAAGTTAAAAACCGATTTCGACATCAATTGTGAAATAAGTTCCGATTTGAATTTCTAGGAATAAGAAACAAGATCCGATTTAAGTTTCCAGAACTCATAGTCCTCGATATCGGGGGGGTCTTAGGGAAGGATCCTTCGGAGGAACTCGCATTAATCAGATCATGCGAAAAGTTGCCCCAATCAGTCGACTAGGTTCCCATTGTGCTTCCAGGGGTCGACGGGATCAACGATATCAATTCATAACCATCGCTTTACGAGCTGCCGTTTCGAGGGCTCCCTCGGCTCCTGCGGCACCCTCATTAAATCGATGTCTTGAATAACGACACGTCGTTATATTCGAGTCCCCCTCCTCCCCCCATTCGCCCACCATGACGGGTGGGGGAAGGTCTTTTATCTGTCGCCCCCCGACGAAGGCAAAGGTAGCATTCCACAAAGGCGAATCCCATTAATGAGGTGTCGATGGCTTCATTAGGACTTTAATTATGAACACACGCACGCACACACATGCATGCGGCACGCCATTATTAAGGCGATCCTTTCGTCTCGCGATGTCACAAGCTGGGGTCGTAAAACCCGACGGTCTTTGAAGATGATGCAGGGATGGGGTTGGGTTCATTTGAGGGATGCGCTTTTATTGAGGTTTCCAATCAAGATGGAACTATGACCACACCTGCCTCAAAGGGGTCTCCTTGAATTTAATTTCTCCTGAGAGATAAAACCTCATCCAATATACGGCATTAAACCTTGTTTCTCTATCTTTCTCTTTGCAGGTAAGTTTCCAAGTCAGTGGGAAGCCTGGAGTTTCTATCGCCCGAGTCCAGAGGTAAACCTCGTCCACCCTCCTTCACTCTGTCCTTTGATGAAATTGTCAAACGCCGAGAGTGGTGGAGGAGGAGGAGGTCGTCTTCGACCTCCTGTGTTTAGCAAGTTATCGGGGCTTGTTTGTTACCTCATACGATTATGAAGTTACAGCATAACGAGCCACAGCCTTCTCTTTCTCTCACTCTCTATCTCTCTTTGTCTATCTTTTTCTATCTATCTCTCTGTGTCTATCTCCATCTCTCACTCTCGAGCCAACTTTGTGTCGATGTTATTTTTGTTGTTGCTCACTTCGTAACAACACCGAGTGCTTCTTCGGTCGTAAGAAACTCATCAGGCGGCAGGGAGAGTGTTGAAAGATGGAGTGAGAGAGGCAGATGGAGTGAGAGAAGGAGAGAAGGAGGCGTTGTGGAGAAAAGATGTCTGTCATATGTGTACAACAACGACAACAACAACAATAGCATACTGTGTACAATACACCGGAAGTACACCCAAAGTTTGGGGAATATGAAGATGTTAGTGAAAATTGAAAAATAGTTAAGGGGCGGTGAAAACAAAGGATCAAATGGGAGGTCCTGCGGCGCCTTGTCCCAAAGGACACCGGGTGAAGATGTGTGTCTTTTTCCCTCAGTGCGACGAGGGGCAGCCATCGAGCAAAGGATGCTCACCTCAAGGAGAGCGCTTCAAGGAGCAGACGTAATTTAATCAGAAACCAATTTGGTGTTAATTGTTCCGAAGCTTCAATTAAAAGGTGCAGCCGGAGGAGCGAGAGAGAGAGAGTGATAAGGACAGCCAGAGGAGTGAGATAGAGTGATAAGGGCAGCAAACGAGAGTGAGAGGGCGAGTGTGAATATGAGGAAGTAAGAGGGCAACAATAGGACTAGAAGCGGAAGGAGAGGCTCAGAGAGGAAGAGGGAAAACATTTAAATGATTGCCGTCAGAAATCGAAGTGAAATAAATGCATGGTTTCAGAATGCAAAACACATACACAGAGAAAAGCACACATATTCTCACACACGGATACACAACCAATTAAAAACTGTTTCCGTTTGGAATTTAATTCGTCGTCGTCGTTCGATAGATGTTTTTTCTTTAATTTTCATATTTATTTTATGCAGGAATATATTTGTATATTCGATGTGGGTTTCCATTTGTTGTTGTTGTTTTTTTTTTGTATTGTTATTGTTGTTTTGACTTGATATTTTTATTGTAAATAGCTATTGTTGTTGTTGTACGGAAGCAAACATTTGCAATTGTATTGAAGCGAGAGAATCGCGTCCAACCTCATTGAATTCGATGCAAATATTTTGAAAAATCAACAAAATTGCCCAAAGTAAATATTTTCTGTTTTCCAAATTTCATTTAAATATAGCGAGATAGAAATCTAGAAAAATCCATAAAGCGAGATAATAGGAGCGAGAGCGAGTTTTTCCAAACGGAAATTTAGAACATTTATTTTAGCTACGAGCAAATATTTGATGAGAAGTTCGTTTTACATGTGTGGCTTTTCTATTTCTATTAGTTCTATTCTATTTGGTTGTTGTTGTTGCCATGGTGATATTGTTGTGGTAATAAATGCTGGAATGTTGTTCATTGAGATTCATCGTCGCTTTTTTGATACATTAAAAAAAATAGGAGTTCATACAAAGGGTTCCATGGCAACAAAACAGCTTAATGCATTAGAATAAATAGAACTAAATGATTTTTCGTCGTTTTTGCTCTCCGTCTGCCTCCTCCCTCTCTCTCTATCTTCCTCTTCACTCTCTCTTCATCTTCCTCCTCCCTCTCTCTCTTTCTTTCCCCATCCTCAGGATTCCGGACTACTCTTGAGCTTCAATGGCTAATCATGGTCAAGGATCTTCTTCAGTTCTTAAGCTGGAGCCACAGAACACCGCTTGAGGAATCTCTGTCTCTATCTGTCTGTCTCTGCCCTCTCTCTCATCTCTGTCTGTTCCTCTTCTCTATCTGTCTCTCTTCCTTCTGTGCTGCGGTTGCTCTTGGTAATTAACGTGATCTACATGTCAAGCTCTTGACAAATTGCCCAAGGGTCCACCCCGGCTGTGGTCTTCTCCGTCTTCTCTCGTCGTCCGTGTGGAGACCTGGAGAATCAGGCACCTCGACCCCTTCCATCCCCTCTCCAGGGATCCTGGTCATCCAAATGTGGTCCTGGTCTTCCAAAGGCATCCGAAGGTGGTCCGAATTTCAGAAGGTGAACCAGGTATCCTTAAGTTTTCTTCATGCCGATGGTCAGTTAGTCTGTCAGTCTGTCAGTCCGATTCAATACTAGTCAGTGAGTGAGTAGAGCTTCTCCTTTGCATCCATAAAACCAGTCCTTTATCATTTCCAAGAACCCGTTCCTTCCCAGATCATCGAAGGTGGAGAAAGCGCTTAAGTTTTAAGTTCTAATGTGTACCCCATGTGATGGGGCGTGTGCAAGAGACAGAGGATGAGAGCGAGATAGAGCGGCACAACGACCAATGGGTAGACAGAGACGACGCCTGCACCAGCAGTTTGATGCAGCAGCTAATGTGCGATGATCTGTGGTCGCCACTAAATGGCTAATTAAATTTTTGATTACGGCCAAGAGCATTCACTCGTTCGTTCTCCTTCCCCTTGCCCATCATCAACGCCCCTCTGCTTTTCGCCCTCGTTTTCGCTGAGTGCAGAAGTAACCGCTGGATGTCCGCCGATGCACCGCCGAGGGAGGATGGAGGAGGCTTCAACGAGCAGTGGCTCCTGAATCATGCATAGGGAGGGAGCCCTTGGAATAACCTCAGAAACCTCCGTCGGAGAATGTGAGGCCATGTTTTAGGCGGAACCACGTTTGGAGCCCCTGGAGGCAGGCGGCAACCCGCATGAGTCCTGCCGACGACACACGGCATTTGAGAACGTGTGGGGCGGGAAGAAGGAGCAGAAGACAGAGACGGAGAGTGTGGGATTCGCTGCTTGTGCGGTTCTAAACGGAGCCGGAAACGGAAACGAGTTCTGGCTTGAGTCGGCGACGTGTGGAGGAAGAAAGAGAGAGTGAGATAGTGAGACCGGGAACGACGATGAGAGTGTTGATGAAATGGACGACAGCTCAGGACGAGCCGTGATGCGAGTCCTGTTGATTCCCACGTTCGTCGGCAGGTCTTCTCCTTGCCTCCTTCTTCACCTCCTCAACCTCATTGTGCTCCTCATTCTTCTCCCTTTCATCATTTTCCCTCATATCCTCCTCCCTCACATTCTCCACCCTCTCAACCTTCTACCTCACATTCTGCTTCTCCGTTCTCCTCCTCCTCCCTCGGCTCTGCTCGTTACAAGTTAAATAAAACTCGAAAATGCTCTTAGGTTTAAATAGCTCGTTGCACCGGGAGAGAGTGACAGAGGGAGGGATAGAAAGAGAAACAGAGAGAGAGAGAGAGGAAAAGAAAGGTAAGAGTGAGAGAGAAGATGTAAAATGACGCTGAGCTCACGTAAACATGCGCTGAAATGAAACGGAAAACGGAAGTGCTTTCAGAGCCGCCGAGCCACGCCCACTGCCCGCCGCCCCCAGCCCCATTCGCCTTCGTGGTTGTTGGCAGAGGCCCATCGCCTTTG
The DNA here is from genome assembly GCA_017309665.1 of Coelopa frigida. Lineage (NCBI taxonomy): Eukaryota > Metazoa > Arthropoda > Insecta > Diptera > Coelopidae > Coelopa > Coelopa frigida. The sequence goes on along the minus strand of CM029564.1, from coordinate 12,899,607 downwards.
TTCGGTGCACTTTTTGTTATGATCGCATTTGTTGTTGCTCGGTGGCAGCAAAGTCCTTGAGCAAACGAAATTAACGGAATTCATGGAAAAAATGTTGGGTTTCGCTTCGTTGACAAAACTGCATACGTTTCCTTCGCTCTTCTTTTTTACTCTTCTCCACTCATTTTCACTTCTTCTCTCTCTTTTTCCCTTTTCATCTCTCTTTTACCTTCTGCTCTCTCTTTTCCTTTCTCCTTTCTTTTCCCTTCTTATCTCCTTCTCTTCCTCATTCATATTTTTTTGGAGGCGCTTAAATCGTTAATGACTTCTGAGGCCGAAAGCTCTGTGGATATATGTCTGTGTATGTGTGTGTGAGTGACACGGGGATTGTAATGAGCTTGTGTGTGTTGGTATGCATTCACTCATGGGTGAGTTTGTCTGTGTGTGTGTGTGCTTTGCGGTTTATTAAAGGCTGCCAAATTATTGTGCAGTGAAGTGGAGTCGAGCCGACTCGAGTTGGGTTGGGTGGAACGGATTTCGCTCGGTTTTTGTCAACACCAACAACAACAACAACGTGCACCTCTGAAGCCTCAGAAATCCTGCCTTTTTTTGTGGGGGTCGAGTGGAAGCTAATTTGTCGTAAATTTTCGCGCTGAACACGAGGAGGCAGCCACAAATATCAAGGAAGCCCTCAGAAGGCAGTTTGAGGTTTTTCCGCCGTCGTTTCCGGAGTTTTATTCATGTGGAGAAAATATGGAAAATAATTAATATGCGAATTAGATTCGTTGGAAATGCGATCTTTAAAATGAGAACTGAGAACGAGAACAAATGGTGGAAATAAATCGAGTGAGAATGGGAAAACGTTATCCTTCTCCAAACTCATTCAAAGTCTTTCTTCGATTGTCGTTGTTTCTGGATTTGTTATTGTTGCTGGATTTCTACTTGCTGCTTGCGAAGCTTCGAATCAATCATACAATCGAGAAACAGCAAAAAGACGCCCATTGTCAACACTTTGACAACCGATGCTGGTGGAACGTGATGCGAGTCTGACAGTTGCTTAGAGCGATGCCACACAAACACACACGCGTTCAGAGAAAGAGGTACAGAGAGGGATAGGGATAGAGTGGCAAAGAGAGAGAGAGAGAGAGAGAGAGAGAGAGAGGGGAGAGAGTGTGAGAGAATTACGGACTATGTGAGAGACACGAGAATAATTAAATCGAAATAAAAAAGGATGCCGAGAATCGAACGAAACGGAGGCAGAGGCAAAGAGAGTGGGAGAGTGAAATAAAAGACTGATGGGAGAGAGGGGAGACAGAAAGAGACAAAGGAAAGAAAGAGAGAGGGAAAACGAATGAGGGAGGGAAATAAATAAGAGGGGAAATAAGAAGAGTGAGATAAAAGAGAAAAGAACTAGAAGAGGATAAAATAAAGAGAAAAAAGAAAAAATAAAAGAACGAAAGGAGGAGAAAAAACGAAAGGGTGAGAACAATCGAAAGGAGAAGAAAAAAAGAGTGCGGCAAAAATCAGAAATCAGCAGCCAAACACCAGCAGCCAAACACAAGCAGCCCTAGACAAAATCAACATGTTGACAACTCAATCAAGGCGACAATGGAAAATTCAATAAATTCAAATTGCACGCTGCATAATAATTCTCTCGCCACGCCTACTGAACCTCCGCCTCCCCACGACTCTGTTCTTGGTCCATCTTCGCTGCCGGCCACGTTTCGTCGAGGACGTCACCCGCATTTTGTCCTGACTCCGGGGCCTGCGAAATAAAGAGAGAGATGGTTTGATTCAATTTAGTATAAAAGTCTAGTTGCATTCCCAAGCACCCTGTAAAACTAAATTCAGCACACTGACGTGGCATCAGGTGGCAACGTTGCAATCACTGCAACCACATGGCGTTGCCATTGCAACGACTTGGTGACGATGGTGGTGTGAGTGAATCGAAGTGAGTGTTCGATAATGTGAGTGCGCGTGACTGAATTTATTGTGATTTTATTATTTCGCTGACATTCTTGGTACGAAAAATATAGCGACAGGTGGAGGGCGAGGGGTGAGGCGCGAAGAAATCAACATCAAAACACGAGGACATGACTTTTAATATTCACTCGTGCCTCCGTCGCAGACGAGCGAGCGACGACCGGAAACGGATGTGCGCCATGTTTGCGATTCCAATGAATATTTGCGCGACACCTTGCGAACGAGGACCCTTTGACAAATGCCCACGCACACAAAACACACACACACACACCTGTCAGACATCGTGTTCGCGTCTCCATCTGCCAATTTGCATGTGGATGAAAGGAGTCCGTCCACTTGTGTGGGTCTCTATGACCATGTGTGTGTGTGTGGGTGTGGGACGTACCACGTTATTACCTCGCAATGGGCCACGCGCTATTGGCACTTCACGCCCCTGCCACGCCCCGTCCCTTCTCCAACTCCATCGACACCTCCGTCTCCGGTTTCGTGTCCGGGTGGCAACTCTTTCGGCCCGGTTGTCGCTGGTGCTAAGTGGCTGCTGGCTTCTTATTTGTAACCGGAAATTGTTGTTGCCTCAAAATGTGTTGTTCGTCCTTCGACACTCGGTGTTCCGTTTGTTGTCCTCGTTGTCTGTTGCTGCTGTTGTTGTCGCCATTCGCTATTGTTGTTCTGTTGTTCTCTTGTTGTTGTTGCGACACCCCGATGGGGGAGCGTAGAGAATTTTCCAGAAATTCGCACCATCCCTGGCTCTTTCTGCTCTCTCGCTGTCGCTCCGGCGATGTGTTCGCGGAATCCGAAGCCAAATTTATCGATATCAGTGCTATTCATATTCTACGTCTTCTTCGTATTATTATTAACACTTGCCCCCCCCCCCCCCCCCCCCCTTTTCCTCATGTCTTCAACCCACCCATTTTGTCACCTCCACGCCCCTCAAATATTGGCTGTAAATATTTGGCGAATACATTCTACCGACATCCTCTGACACGGGAAGAAGGTTTTTGTGAGAAGTATTTTTCTCATCGTCCGCTTTTTTCCCTGGTTTATTTTTCCCGAGGTTCGCAACGGGTATAAAATTAAATTAATGCCGGCTTTTAAACATAATGACGGCATGTCCTGTTGGCGCTCATTAGAGAAGCACTTGCTCTCTCTCACACGCACACACACTCACATACAAGCTCACATCCACATGCACTCGTCCTCCTCGATGCTGCGACGATTTATCTTGAGTAGGCGCCTCGAAAGTGTTGCCAGAGTTTCATTCCATCTCGATTTAATTGCTGTACAAAAACCTCCCATCCACTCGAAACGACTCAACGCAGTTGGCAACCCTGGCGAAATCATCAACATCGCACCGGAAGTCGCCGTCGCCATCGTCATCGCCATCGTTTGCGGCGAAGTGCGACCAACTTCGCATTTAATTAAATTTTCGAATCCAATTAATGAGATGTCGCCACTACCGACGGCGCGATGTCACTCCAAAAATATGGCAACGCTGTGCAAAAAGTATTTTTAGAAAAACATCGTCGACATTGTTGAAGCCGTTGGAGGCGGGAACATTTGTCAAAAAAAAACCCCGCTAAACCGGGACGCGGCATCGACGAGAAGGAAACAAATCGCGACAAGGCGAAAAACATTCGCATAAAATGGCCGCCAACTCATTCACAATGGCGACGACAAGCCGGGCGGAAGCCGCAATTTAATTGTTGTTAGGACTTCCTCCCGCTCTTCATCTTCTTCCCCCGCCTACCGCCTGTTGTTCGGGACAACATGAAGACCGCTATGTTGTTGTTGCTATTGTGGTTGTTTTTAGTATTGTTGTTGTTGTTGCGATTGTTACTATTGTTCCCGTTGTCTCTTAGTTCGTCGCCAGCCCCATTTTTTCGGATGTTGGGGAGAGAAAAACTCTCGAATTGCAGATTCATCGGAGCGACGAGACGTTGACAATGAGTGCAAGAGATACAACAAAAACAATTACAAGGACAATGGGACAACTTCGAATGAAACACAAGGACATGCCGCGTTACAACAATAACAATAACAACAACAACAAGAAAAATAACAATAACTCAAACGCCCACGCTCGGTTTCGGCCAAGGTTTCGCTCTAAACGCTCTGATAAAAACAATTAAAGTGCGGACAGCGTTGCCACACGGACAACGGACGGCAGCTGCAAGTCATTGAATGGCCTTGCTACCACTCTTCCTCTCTCTTTTTGTTCCTTTCTTCCTCTCCCACTATCTCTCCTTCCTTCCTTCCTTCCTACCGTCCTTCTTCTTCCATCGATCTGGGCCCGGCCTCGGGAGGTCGAATTGAAAACTCGCCATTTTCGAATAATCACTTTTTGATTTGAATGGCGCTTGCGTCTTCGTCGTCCCTCGCTGCACAGTGGGTCGATCTCGCCCCGCCCGCGATGGATTCCACTGTGCCGAGGACTCGGGTCCACGCGTGGCTCCATTAGAGATCGGGCCGAACACACATGGAACACACATTCACCCATAGGCACAGACACTCTTCCGCATGCACCCACACACTCTCACATCCACACACTCACCGACCCGCACATACTCACATGATGCATGGGCGTGAGGCGTGGCAGGCCGGGTGACAGCAGCGTGTGAAGCCTCGCGCCTCGCGGGAGCAAAACGAAGACAACGTGGACCAAGTTGGAGGAAGGATGGAGGGGCGGAACTGAACCGGAACCGCCAGCGCAGCAGCTCCAGTTAACGGTAACAATGGGGCCTTTCAAAATGGCGACGCTGACGAAGGCGTTGACGTTAGCGTTGTCGTTGGCATCGCCGTTAGCGTCACAAGGGGACGAGCTGCTGCATATCGAGGAGCTCTGCGTCGGAGTCGGCATCAGCATCAGTCGGCGAAGGGATTTTCTATTTCCAAAGCCCTGCAGCCTCCGACGGCCGCCACGCCCACCTCTCCTCACTTACGCCTCTCTCCACCCACGACCCCATCCACGCCATTAACAAAACAATATGAACCGAAAATGGGACAAAAATGTGTTGCGATTCCGGCGACAGGAAGTTGACGTTGTTGCAGCTCTCGCCATCGCCATCGACGGAGAGACAAGAGACAGGAGACAGTGGCGGAGTGAGCGAGATGGGGGGAATGACGTGTGCTGGTGAACGGCATTTGACACTACTCTGGGCGCACCGGATATTAAAATTTTCCAGCGCGAAAGCAAAATGAATGAAAATATCCGGTTGGAAGTGAGTGAGGTGGTGGTACAAGGAAGGAGGGGGGTATCATGGAGGGCGAAGGAGAAATTCAGCTGGTTCGCAATGCGAGGAATTAATTTTATTCCATGACAATCTAGTTAATTCAACAAAAACCTCTCTGCGTTCAACCGCTGTATCGATTGATTCGATGTGAAGACACCGGATGCCGGTGGAGATGGTGATGATGATGGAGATGATGATGGAGTAGGTGGGGACGTAAATCGCGACTGCATGGAGTTGTGTTGAGGACTAATGTTAATTTCAATTTTCTTTTAATTGAGAACTCAGGCCGGAAGCAAAGCTCCAGGAAGTTTTTTTTCTCGTTTACCTTCGATATACACAACCTCGAGAAATGGACAGAGCGGAACATATTATCTGTCTCTGTCCAAAGGCGAAGACTCTTCATCTGCCAAGAATCTGAAACCTCTGGCATGGGAACCAATTCATAATAAGAAGAAATTAATAAGAGCTGCCTCAAATAATGAAAATGTACTTAAAAAAATTATAATGAAAAATAACTGAGAAAGAGTGAGGGAGAGAGAGAGAGAGAGAGAGAGGGAAGAAGTTTTTCCAAGTTATCGCAGAGCAACGCGAAGAAAGCGTCAAAGAGATAAATAAACAAAGACTCGGTGCCCATTGTCAGCTCGAGAAGTTTAACTAATTAGTGAAATATTCGAAATTGTCGTCAATGGGCGGCCGTTATGAGGGAAGAGGAAAGGCTCAAAGACTCTCTCTCTCTATCTCACTCACTCTGCCACTAGTCGGGTGAATGAAATAAATATTTGCTACGACTTCAATCCCTGGGACATTGAGAGAGAGAGAGAACTGGAGAGGCGCAAAGAAAGAAAGTGGGAGAGGGTGCAAATAATTAAAATCGTCGTCGTGGAAACGATTGGTTTTCCAGCGATCAGTGGGAAGGGGCACCGTGGGACGAGTGACTGTGGAGATGATTGTATTGGAGGGGATCGATAGAGATCAGCGAAGGAGAGGGGGGGACACTCTTTCGCCCTCCTTCGATGGGTGGGCGAGGCTGATGATCAGCGGAGGGAAATTGTATTTTCTCGGGAATCGCGATGAACGCCATAACGGAAGCCAATAAGAGGCGCCCCCAGCGACTTCCGCCGAGATGAGACGAGTCGAGTTGATTTGAATTGAAGCAGGCGGGCGATTGACGAAGGGGGTGTGGCAGTGGGCGGTGGCTGCTTAACAGAAGGGCGGAAACGGCGAGTGGAAAGTTTTTGCTCCACTCGCAGCCGCCTCTCTCGTTATCTGCTTCTGTAAATTTGTTTTCATTCTCGATTGGCATTCATTAATTTTCGCTACATTCATCGCTCAGGCCCCCACCGACCACGCCCCACGTCCTCGTCCTCCTCATCGCAAGCCAAGCGGCCACTCGAGCGTGGAATTAATATTATTTTTATGAAGTGTCTAATTGGCACAACTTTCGGAGTCCGCAGACGTCGAGGGGACGAAGACAAGGGACACAAGTTGGACACAAGTTGACATCTTCAGCTTGAGAAGTTTATTTTGATTATTAAAATTTTCAATTAATTCCATTCAAAGTGGAAGCTGGCGGAAGAGGAAGAAGGAAGCGGAAGTCAAAGTGGAGAACTGAAGAATTTTCGCTAAAATCAACTTCCGGAACTCTTCAAGTGCAGCCCACGCCCTACGTGTGTTTTTTCCCTTCAATTTTCCGGGCGTTGTTGTCTTTTTCCGCTCCAATGGAGGGGTATTGAATACCTCTTGGAGGGGTCGAGGGGGGGCTCCTCGAGCTCGCCAAAGAGAACTCGAGTTTAATTAGTAACTCAAGCAGCTTGTCCTGATCTCCGACCCCCGACCGACAGATAGATAGACAACTCCGACGAGGACGAGAACACGAGGAAAACAAAGCAGGACTCATGATGAACTCGCATCGAGGATCTTCTCTTGAACTGCTGCCTTATCCGGAGTCCTGTGTCCTTGCTTCTTCGTCTTCTTCTTCTTTGTTCGTCGCCTGTCGTCGGGTGTTTGGTATCCTTCGTCCTCGTCTGATATTCGGTATCCTTCGTCCTCGTCCGAAGTCCGGCGTCTCCGGTGGCTCTGATATTGTGTTGTGTACAACATTTTGATCCTATTTCGAACCTCTTGCTTAAGCTCAGTGCAGTTCAGCACTCCTTCTCTTCTTCTTACTGTCCATATTTCTCTCTCACATCTCCCTCTCGCTCTATAACTTCCCCTCGCCTCGCCTGCCACCCGACCTGGGGCAGTTTCTTTGCGTTATCGTGTCTTTATCTCGGGGCGAAATTGTTCTTTCTTCTCGCCATGACTCACATTGTTGCCGTCGTCCTCTATCGCTTGGCTCTCGTTCTCAGCCTGGGAGGAGTCGAAAGGTCGAACAGCAAAAAGTCCGGCACCGTCGTTAGCCTTAAAATCATACCTCCCCCCCCACCTCTTTATCATCACATGGTCTCCTTTACTCTCTCAATTTCTGTCTCTTTCACTCTGCCTGCCCCCGCTCACCCGCCATCTATTAGCAATGTTGCACTCGTTCGTTGTCCTCCGACCGACCGACCGACTCGTGCTGCGCCGAGGAAGTCCTTAGTTCGCATAAATGATTTTATGGTTTTTATGAGGTTACGCTTCCCCCCGATTGACCCGGCCCCGATTACCCAACCGTCCACCCAAACTCCCCCTCCCCCCTTGCTACCGTGACCATGGTGTCCATGGCTGTCCCTCGTATATTTTTATAAATATTGCCATTTAGTTGTACACTTTATAACTCCGGCCCCCGGGGTTCCCCCGCCGTCCTTCTTTACGACCGCCATGACTTCCAACACTTCCGGTTACACGCCGCCGCACACAGACACACGCACGTCACACTCACAATCACAATCACACTCACCCTCACACCCATACTCCGAAACGATGGAGTACAATACATGCGACACTCGGCTCGTGTGGCTTCAGATGGTGGGGTGCGTGAGAGGGAGGGACAGATAGAGAGGGAGAGAGATAAAGGGAGAGAGAGATATGTAGACAATAGTCGCCTTTAAAGCTGGACCTCTCGCATGCCGTTATTTCATAGGTCGGTTGGGTTCGAAAAATTCAGATTAAGTAGTGGATTCGGAGAACTGCGGAGTGGATGACACAAACGCAGTAGTAGAGAAGAGTAGTAAATTCCAATTAGTAGTCTTCGTCGAGATATCACGGATTATCCTCTATATCGCTCTCGCCCTCTCTCTCTCTCTCTTTGTCTCCCCCTGCCTATTCATGTGTTCTCATTTCCATCGTGCGCGATCTCGATATTTGCATATTTATATATATTCCAATGCGTCGGCGATTTATGGATTCCACCAGCTGCAGCTCCGGCTTCGACGAGGCGAAGGGTTGGAGGGGCTGAATGGGGAGAAACAAAGGGTGTTGTTGCTGTACTACAACAATTGCATTCGCCCAGGACGCGTTGCAAAGCCGCAGGATAATCTTGAGCTATTGTTTGTCGCTGTTTTTCTCATCTTCTCTTTCGTTTCGTTATTGTTGGGATTGTGGTTCAAATTGCTTTCATCGAGTATTTTGTGCGAATGCAGGATATTTCCCACGAGAGAGCAGAGGGAGGACGGGGCGAGGGAAGGGAAAGGGCTCCAGTCGATCGGGTCCTTAAACGGTTTCGTGAGGGAAATTAAATTACCCCAATGTGGAACCTGGTACGATTGGGATCGTTTCCTTTCTTCTGGGCAGAAACTCGTTGGGCTCGTGTCATAAGTTGATTTCGAGGACAGCAGAGAAAGAGGGAGAGTGAGACAAGCGGATCTTTGAGAGAAAAGAGAGGGAGTGAGACAAGGAGATCCATTGGGGTAAAACAGGCGATGCGATGAAAAGGGTGCGAGGCCTAGAAAAGGATAATGCGATTTAGAGATCGGACGAGGCTGGACTTGGCTCAGAACTCTCCACATCGATGGAGGATGGAGGAGAAAGAGAGAGAGAGAGCGACAGATAGCGTTGAGCAAAAGCAACACGATGATGCGGCAACATTAACCCTTGGCGAACGATATGAAAACATGAGAAAATTAAATTAAATCACCACAAAGTATTTCGAGTTGGGAAAATACTATGCCAAGGGTTCTTCCGCCCACCATTTTCGCCATGGTAAACGTCGTTCGGACAAATAACATCATTCACTTTCATTCACCGAAGGATCCGCCCCCTCCCATCATGACTGGCTGAAGTTTCTACATCAGTTCAATTGCCCGGTCGATTCTTTGTCTCCTCTCGTCCGGTCTCCTCTCCTTTCGCCTCGTGTCTTCCCTCGTCAACGCTCGTCTCTGGCCAGGAGCCTCTTGTCGGAAGCCACTTTCAGCACCGTGGCTTAAAGTGGCTTAAAGCGGGCCAAATAATTACAATCATACCAAGAACAACAACATGAAGAGTCCAACACTCACACACTGCGGTCATTCATTTGTGTTCGTGCGTACTGGGTCGGCAGCATAAGGATGCATCTGTGTGTGTGTGGGAGACTTGATAATAAAGGGCAAAAACCAACACCATCAATAAAAAACACTCACATATTAATCCACACACACACACACAGATGCATGCATCTGCATTACATGGTCGCCGACAAGGAGGCAAAAACCATCCTGAATCCCACAACACTGGCGACAGCAACAACAATAACGGCCAACAATAAATATAATGGCAATTACAACAAGAAGATGATGATGCAGGGGAAGAGGAAGAACAATGAGTACAAGGACAACAAAAACAACAAGAAGAAGGACAACTGGTCTTCAGTTACAACATTTCATATTTTGTCCGTCGGTGGTTACTTGGTTTCACATTGTTGTTGTTGCTTTTGGCAAAGTCATCAGCAGAAGCAGCAGCAGCAACAAAAAGGAGATCGCGGTGGCGAAAAGGACAACGACAACGATGGCGACGACGGCGGGGACAGGTCCGCCAGCGGGACTTCCGGTGACGTCTTCTCGCATCCACGTATTTGCATTTCGAGGATTTATGGCTCTCACGTGACTTGCAGCATTTTCGCACTCTCTTCTCTCCCCTCACGCTCGCGCTCATACTCAATTCTTTCTCACTCTATTTCGCTCATCTTTTTCTCACTCTATTTCGCTCTCTCTTTCTCCATCTATTTCATTCTCCCTCTTTCTCCCCTATCTTATTGTCCTTTGCACGCTGGTCGTAGATTTTTCGGTCTCTTTGCGACTGGTTTTCTTGTTATTGTTGTCGTTGATAGTTATCATTGTTGTAGTTGTTCTTATTATTATTATCATTTGGTGTTGTTGTTGTGGTTGTTGTAGTTGATATTGTTGTCACAGTTGTTATTGTTATTTTGATCATGCTGCTTGACTGCACAACAGAACAATTTTTCAATAGCCAGCTTCGGGAATCTAGTCCTTTATTTCCTCGGCTCTTGACGCGTCTCTCGCCCAAAGCAGGAGGACTTCTCTTCTTCTCCAGCCTCCTTTTCCTTTCCTCCCTCCCTTGCCCTTTCTCCATCTCTTTCCCACCCCCGTCGACTCCTTCTTGTCGGCATTGGGTTTTCTTCCGCGGCTGGATCAAGTTTTGCCCGGACGCGTTGTCATCTTCTAGTGTCAAAGTCACGAGCGTCCTTTCCAGCCACACGAACTTCGCAGGACTTCAGCGAGGCATTGAATTTCGCTGATGGACGACGAGGGTCGGGGGTGTGGCAGAGCCAATCAAGAGATGGGGAGCGGAGGAATCTGACTCAATCTAGGGATGACAAAGGATTCGTTTAACACGGTCTGAGGAAACACGGCAGCCATCCATCGATGAGAGATGAGATTGATGGAGAGGAGAGACAGATGGACAGGGAGGAAATCCTTTTAAAGAACGAATAATTATTACATTAAAGTAAGAAATATAAAAAATTTATGAAGGGAAGGATTTGATTTTAATAATCTTATCTTCTTATATATTTGATAAATAACATCAAATTTCCGTTTCTATAAAATTTATATAATTTTTAAATTTTCTTCAAATTCAGTATTTTCTTAAAATTCAACATGGTTAAAATACAAAACTGTTTGTAAAATTCAATAAATTTTTATAAAATACAACAATATTTATAAAATTCAACACAGTTGAGAAAAATCAAAATTTTTAATAAAAATCGAAATTTTTGATAAAAATCCCAATTTTTGATAAAAAATCTGAATTTTGAATAAAAATAAAAATTTGTGAAAAAAATCAAAATTTTTATAAGAATTAAAATTTTTGATAAAAAGAGTTTTAACAAAACCAACATATGTATTCAATAAATTTCAAAATTTTTGATAAAATTCATAATTTTTGATAAAATTTATCATTTTTGGTAAAATTCATAATTTTTGATAAAATTCATCATTTTTGGTAAAATTCATCATTTTTGATAAAATTCATCATTTTTATATAATTTATGATTTTTTAGGAATTTTTTTTTGTCCTGTGATGGTGATAAAATGAAGAAATTGATATAATATTCAATAGTTTCATTCTCCAAAATTCATGATATTAGAGAGATAGATTGGAGTGAAATTTCCCCCTTTTCTTCAGTCGATCTCTCTCGCTCTCCTCTCGTCCATTGTAGTCAGAATCTCAGGTCTATTGTCTATGATATCCTGTCCGAGAGAGATAGAAGATGGAATGGCAAACATGGTTCTTAATTGCGGCACGTGATCCAGCGTCACGCGAGCCCTGCGTCGTCTTTAAGGTTCCCCAGTTCTGTCAGCCCTGTAGGAAGTTGTGGTCCATATAAATCGATGTCGCCTTAATTAAAACAAACTAATCTTAAACAATGATAAACCACGGCAATAAAATAAGGATCCCTCTGCCAGCTCCTCCCGGCCTCTCCAGCCTCATCTGGGACCTGACCCGGTTCAGTCGGTCCCGGTGTCGGTGGCGGCCTCCCGAGACCCGTCCACAACTTCCGCCGTTGGTCAGATCCTGATGGTTCTGTGCGATTTCTGGAGCGTTTTCCTGCTATTTCCGGTTTGTTGTGGTTGCGGCAATGGGATTCTTCTTCTTTGTCGTTGTTGTTGTTGGTATAGTTGTTAATGTAGTTGTTGTCGCCATGAAATTGCGGAAATTTCAATCCTGATTGATGACATGCCGAGTCGGCTCCGGCTCCAATTGCTCGGTGCGGCTTTCAGAGTCATGACTTTGACAACCGTGCGGAAACAACAACAACAACCACATAAACAACAACAACTACAGACGACAGGAGTGGCCGGAGGGATGCAGGGCGTGAGGTGGAAAGGAAAACGAGACGCAGAGCAGCAGCGATTTGCAGAGACTTTCGTGACACACGTGAGGATTTGCTTTTGCGGCTTCGCTCTCACTTCTCTCCTTTTATCCTCTCCTACCCCCTCCTCTCTCTCTCTCTCTCCATGTCCGACTAATCCTGCTGGTCCCGGCGCGTCCGCTCCATGTCTGTCGTCCTGACGAAGGACTCACCTCAACTTCTGACATCTCCTCGCTCGCTTTTCGCCATCTTTGCTCTTGCGTCTCTCACACGTGGCGCAAAGTTTTGCCTCCCGCACCTCGCATCGGCCACGGATGGAATGTCGTCGGCGCGCGACCGGAAATGGATTTACGCACTTCCGCCAAATTGAGCAAACTAATGTCCTTCCGTGGCTGAGGAAGCGCCACGGACTTCGTTTCGTGTGACTGTGTGCGTGCGTTCGCTCGCAATAATTGCTCGAAAATAAAGTGGATTATTTGGGGCTTCGGCCGGCGGGACGACGACTCCTGACCGGGCTCCATATTTTCGTCTCCGGAAGTTTCTCCGTGGCTCCACCTCCTCCTTCTTTTCCTCCGCCTGCTCCCACTTCCGCTAAAAGTTTGATGAAGTTTGCACCGGGGCCGCTTGCGATATCGGAACAGGTTGCAAACAAGTTAATTGAAATGACCAACAACGGCAAAAACAATTTGGCGTCAACATTGTTGACTCCATTTCTGCCGGCCTCCGTCCCAAGTCCGGGCCCATGGAGCATGTTGTGTTAAATTGATAAAGCCAACTATTTGAGCCACATGTTGGCCCATTACAGCAGTACTCCGGCGACAACAACAACAACAACCACAACAGGAAGTCACCGATAACACCGACCACCGTATCGACGGCTACAACGAGCACGAGTGTGGCAACAAAACTAGCCATGGCCAGGAGAAGCCATTTTGTCTGACCCAATTACCTGCAGGATATAAAATCACCCATACTTTTATAGCTTTATTCACACACACGCCTCCTCCCGACCGCAATTTGAATTGAGTCTCATGTTTCTTTCTCTCTCTTCTCTCTCTCTCTCTTCTCGTTGCAGCACTCGAGACGAGGGCCCAGCAGCTGAAGGGCAACCAGGAGGACCCGTGCAAGGTGAAGGGCCGCGTCGTGGGCGACGAGGTCTACTGCGACCGCTACTGGGAGTGCGTGAACAACCAGCCGGAGCTGTACGACTGCCCCAACGGCCTGGTCTTCGCCGGCAAGCATCGCGGCGTCACCGAGGGCTGCGACTACCCATGGCGCGCCGAGTACTGCGAGGGCAAGCAGTTGGCAAGTGAGTGATCGGGGCAGGGCGGGCGTCCGCAGGGCGAGGGCAACTTTGTCAGAAGGAAGATTGGGCAGGAGGTGAAGAAGGGTGGGGTTTGGCCAGGTGAACGGCTCCAGCTGTGGCGCGGTTTGAGCCGACGATGGAGTATCAAGAGGGCTAGATCGGTTGAACTCGGAAACACAATTCGGATGCGGCAGAAACAGCACTCACTTAATTGCCTGGATGCGCCTCCCCCCGCACCACCCACCACGGAATGCGATGAAACCTCAGAGCATTTGGATCTGAAGCAGGTCCCTTGAGGAGTCGCTTCCACCTGGCCTCGGGAGCATCGGGGTCATTGGGGAGAGCTGGTAAGAGCGACATATTCAACGTCCAGAGAGAATTTCCAGCCCGAGGTTCTTTGCGAGTGACTTTGTCCTGCTTCAGTGACTCCGATTCCAGGCACTAACTCAGTCACTCACTAAGACACTCTCTAAGACACTCACTAAGAGACTCACTCACTCACTCACTCACTCGCACTGAGCCAACTTATCCCGGCTCGTCTGATTGAGAAGTGGGCTCCAGGTAACTAATTATTCCAACTAAGAGTGCCACGAGTTCCAGAGCTAAGAGGCGGCTCGTTGACGTTGACTCGCCCGCAGCCACAAAAGGACGTCCCGGATGAGATGAGCAGAGCAGAACCGGCCAATCACTGCACCGACAATGGGCTTGGGGACGACACGCCGTCGTCCTTGTCGTTGCCGTCGTCGTTCCTCCCCCTAACGGCTCCAGCACCGGAGGCCATTAATTGCAATTTATGGCCGTCGATTGAAAAGCAGCCATTTCGATTCTATTCTCACAATTTCGATTCGATTCTCACAACTTCGATTCGATTCTCACAAATTCTACCCGAAAGAGATCTGCCCCCTTCCCTTCCTCGCCCCTTTTCGGCTCCTCTTCGTTCACTTTCGGCCCCACACATGAGCCCTCTGTGTCCACTGATTGCACTGATGTGTTTTGTTTCTCGTTCTCTCGCCCCTCTCACCCGACGACAGATGGACCCATCTCCACGGAGCACTGCGACTGGCTGTACGGGATCTTCGGGCACGAGACGTCCTGCACGCGCTACTGGACCTGCTGGAACGGTACGGCCACCGAGCAGCTCTGCATCGGCGGTCTGCTGTACAACGAGAATGCCCACAGCTGTGATTGGCCCGAGAACGTCGACGGCTGTCAGAAGCATCGTAAGTATCAACCAAACGACCAAACGACAGACCCAACGACCATCCGATCGAGCGACCGTCGCCAGGTGGCATCGCCGCGACCGAGCGCTTGTGGCGGACACATGTGGCCACCCACAGTGGGTCGGATCCATTCCACTCGACCACCAGTTCGACTCGATTTCATTAGGCGTCCGCATGCGATTGGAATTGCAACTTGTTTGCTTCCCATCTGTCTGTCCGTGTGTTTGTCTGTCCGTCTGTCGGTCTGTTCATCTGAGTGCCTGTCTGGCCAGAACATGTCTGTACGTCCGTTCACCCGTCCCTTTATCCGTTCAGGACATGTGTCCGTCCCTCTGTCCTTGCAGTTGTTAATTGCCGACATGGCTCGACGTGCGCCGCTTCCGTCGCAGCGATTGATGAACATTTTAATCCCTTCTAACTCTCTCTTTCTCTCTATCACACCCTCTCTCTTTCTCACTCTCTGGCTCCCTTTCCCTTTAGCTCTTTGCAACGAGGACGCCAACGGTAACGTCCCACTGGGCAAGTCCTGCAATCGCTACTGGCAATGCCAAGGCGGCTACCCGCGTCTGCAGCGCTGCCCCGCCATGCTGGTCTTCGATCGGCACTCGCTGCGTTGCGTCGTCCCGCCCACCGAGGAGTGCGACGTGCCCTCGACCCCGTCGCCCATCGATGGAGACGCGGAGAGCAATAACAACAACGCCAAGGACGAACAGGAGCGAAAGGTAAGTGGATCGGGGTGTGATTTATAAGTGGGTTGATGGGGAGTCGACGGTTGCAGGCGGGTGGGAGGAGAACGAGGGATAATAGGGAAGGAGGATTGCGATAGAAGGAGGGTTGGAGGGGAACGAAAGTTGATGAAGGAGCGAAGGTTGCAGGAGGGAACGACCCAATGACCACTGGTCGGGGCCAATTGATGAAGAAAGCAATTTTCGTGAGAGATGCTCGGGCGCATTTGCATTTTCGACATGTCTAGTGATTAATCGGCCACGTGGTTTGTCCTGGCAGCTCCTCTTCTTGCTCCTCCTCCTCCTCCTCCTCTTCCCGATGGGAAAAACTCTGTCTTTCGTTATCTTCCGGTCGGGGCAGAAGTTGCTCGGACAAGTGCAATTTATGGCGCGTCGAGGTGATTTAAGAAAGCATCAAGAGAAGAGGAGATCTGAATCCTGAGGGACCTGATTGAAGTCCAATAGGCGGATGAGACACCCTTTGGAAAATCTTACGACTCGTTTGAAGCCTCTTAGGCTGAATCTTAAAGACGTGATTCCATTGCGATGTCTTTGTCTTCGGGCAGGAGCCACTCCTTCGATGCGGGGCAACTTCTGACCCCACCCCACTCGCCCTCTGCCGACACCGAGATGACATCCTGGCGCTGTCAACATCATGATGCTTTCAACAGGTGCATCCGCCATGTGTGAAGGAAACCAGAGACCGCATTTCTCGGCATCCCTGCATCTGAGGTCAAATCGGGTCGAGTTGAGTCGAGTCGAAGGTCGACAACGAGGACCTGGCTTCAGCTTTGGTTAGGTTCGGGTGGTGCCTTCCTGGAGTCGCTGAAATTGAAGACGTGGCCGCCACATCGCCTTCACAGTGACACCGTGGCCTTGCCACCCGACGCCTTCCCTCTGACATCGAGACGTTGCCATCTTTCCTCTGACATCGTAGTGTTGCCATCCGACGCGAGGCTACGACAATGGAACAAAATGAAGCTGCCTGGGGCGAGAAAATTGAATTCGCCGTGAACGAAGAGAGGGGCGTATCCTAAATTGAATCTGCGTTCATGTTTCGCTCACCCGAGGAAGTCGTCGTCGCCACCGTGTTCGTCACCGACAGCCGTTGCCGTTCCAAGGACCTCATGCTGATTGCGTCTGCTTCGCGGTCTCCTGAGGTCGCCGCCTTCCTTCCTATCCTCACCGTCGCAATCGTCCTCGCGCCATGTGATTAAATGTCGATTAGTTTTGCTGGCGACATTGTGTTGTTGTTGTCCTGTGGCAGCTGCAGCAGACGCGATCCAATTCCTCAGCTTCCTGCCGTTGTATCGACGGCTGCTGCTGTTGCTGACGGCTCCTCTGCTGCTGTGGGCAGGCGCGAGCTCTGGCAGCGACAGCAACATTTAGCCAACAACGGCCTCGACCGATTCCGCCCGGCTAATGGAGGGAGAGGAGGAGATTCCGCGACAGTAGCTTGGCTTCGATGGATGTTGATAGAGGCCGCTTTCATTCCACAATCACTTCCGGGCCGAAGGAAGCCGTCCGGAATCAGGGCTCATGATCGAAGTGCCGAAGTCTGCCGATTATTTCTGGGGCTGGATCCAAGACTCCTAGCTCTGGAATAGAGGATGAAATCGGGACTTCATCTCAGCATCCGGACGTGGATAATCCTCGAAAAGAGAAAAGAGAAAGATTATCTCCACCCAACGGAGATAATCATCTGTCATATTTCCACCAACACAGGTCTGTTGGAGGATCCCTTCAGACACAGGGAGGGATGAGAGGGGATGGAATTCTGAGAGCGATAAAATCATCTTCAAATGGGACCGTGGATTGTCATGGACCGAACGGCCCCGAAGACATGGAAGTAATACACGAAGGCATTTGCCGAGAAAATACGGGAACGGCAAAGAAGCATGAAAGGAGAATCCCATTGCGGCCACAGGAACGACGACGCTCCCTTCCTCTCTTTGTCTCGCTCCAGCCGTCCTCCTCTCTTTCCCGGTCCATGTCGGCGGGAAATCCTTTGAGAAATCCCGAGCGCAGAAGTTTTATACACAGAAGCGAGCTTAACTTTGATTTGCTTTCAATATGCGATTTCCAAATCGATTTCGACATTTTATATTTTCACACAATAACGGCGACAACAACGACCGGAGGGGCGGGAGCGGGGGCGTATCCAATATCGCAGCCAGACGACAAAGGACGGAAGCGTCCCGATCATTGCGGCTGATTTGTCGCATATTGAGCGGCGTCGGAGACACCACGGCGAACCAGATCCGAAGCGAGTTGGGAGCCAGGAACTCGAATGGAAAGAAGGGTGCAGGCAAATCGGAAAACTAGTCCCTTTTTTGCTGGTCGCAATATTTCATATTGAATAAATTGAATGCCTCCGGGTGGGGCGGCGAGAGGCGGACGGCGGCGTCAGGTGGCAACGCTGCTCAAAACTTTTCTTCACTGGCTGTGAGATTTCGTTTTTTTTTGTTGAGCTCCATAAATAAAATTCTAGTGACAGAATCCTTACAACGACAACAAAACAAAACAAAACAACAAAAAAAACAGCAACAAAATGAATACAAAAAAAAACTATTACAACAACGGGAACTTTGAATACTATAACTACAATAAGAACGATTACAACAACTACTATTACAATAACAACAACAACAACAACTATTACAAATACAACAAAAATTACAACAACAACTACTTTTACAAGGAATTTTCTCTCTTGCTTTCTCTCTCTCTCTCTTCCGTTCCTTCTGCTGTTGACGCTTCATGGAAGTTGCATTGTTGTTGTTGTGGCTGGGAGTTGCAACATTTTGCAAATGACTTCACGGCGGCGACAGCAACTGCAGCGACCGGAAAAATTTCTCAAAGGAGAAAATTTTCAATTTCCGTTTCAAAGCGATATCTCAGATACTCGATATTGAGTGTCGCCGGAGAATTGCTTTCAAAGAGATGGCGGCGCTCAAGTAGCAGAGAGTCCTGAATGAGCGAGATGGAGCTAGGAGGGAGGAGCGGGGACAGTGTGTGAGGGAAAAGTGTGGCAACATAAAAGGTACTTTTTGTCGCTTTTCAATAATTTTTTCTTTCCGCTTCATTGAGAATTGCGACTTTGTTGTTCACACTCCGCTGTTCCTCACTCCTCTCCTCCCCCCACTCAAGGAGTTCGACTGAGTTGGACTGCAACTGACCGGTTGTGTTGGCAACACTGCGTGCCGGACACAGCTCGGAAATGGATTTCCATTGATTGTGCTCGACGTGGGCCTGAGCGACGGATGGGGTGGAGTCGTCAATCGAGGAGCGGACGCGTCAATCGAGGTAGAAGGACCGGCAAAAAGTCATCCTCTTAATTGAGAGGTCCATCGCAGGCCTACCGCCGGCTGCCTCGGGCCACGGCCACCGCTGACGTCCTGTCGTCAACCGTCGTCGCGTCGCCTTCCATCGCCTTGAACCCGTTCCTTGAACCGGGGTTCCGAAGACTTGAGCCGGGGACCCGAAGACGTTCCTCCGCCCACCGTGATGGCGTCGACGGTAATCAGCCCGAGCCGACCTCAAATTAAATAATTAAAAACGCCGCCCTCCCGTGGGTCAGGGGCGTGCTCGAATATCGCGAGGGGGGGAGGGGAGTAGGATGGGGCGTTAACCCTTCTAATTGATGTAAACAAGACTTTTAATTGGCAATCCTTTCCCTTCCCTTCGTCGAACTCCAACTCAATCTTCGTCATCCGCACTTCAGCCACTAATTTCTCTGTCTTACGTCTTTTTCTCATTTTCACTCTCTCTCTCTCTCTTTGTCTCTATCTTTGCAGCTCGCCAATGAGGGAGTTCCGCCGCTGCCGCTCCAGAGTAAAAACTTCCAGCGCGCCCGGAACTAGGACGAGGACTACGAGAGCCACGGGAGCCGGAGGAGCCGGAGAAGTGGGAGAATCTTAATGTCAAGCCGGCGACAATAGCAAGAAAAACAACAACAATACCAACAACAACAACAGTGTCAACAGCAAAATCAACAGCAGTTGCAGAGAGTGAGAGCGAGAGAGGGGATCGACATCTGTTTGCTTGGAGAAGAAAAAATGTCAAAGAAACGACTTCCACTTAATTTTCTTTTCGTCATATTTATTTTTGAATTAACACAACCAACAACAACAACAGCAACAAGAACAACATCATCATCATTAGAAACAACTCAGTTTCGCAATTAACTTTGACCGCTCCAACGCGCTTAAACACCAACAACAACAACAAGAACAAAAAATATCAACATCAACACTATGAAGGGGAAAAAAGGCAACAATAACAAAAACAATAACATCAATTCCAGCAACAACATCAGCGAAACCATCAAATCAAATGAAGAAAAACTCATCAACGCTTCCGTCAGTATCCGCGACATTACATCTGGCCATTATCAGCAACAACAACAACAACTACAACAACAAGGTCGCATTATCATCATCGCCGCACGAACCCCGCCCCCCCAACATCATCCGGCCTTCTGCTCCTTCCTCTTCTCATCACAATCCTCATCGCCCTCGTCCCCGCCGAAAGTCGGCGGCGCCATCCTTCGTTCACTCACTGGAATTTCCATTTCACGGAGTCCATTTTTAATACGTTCTTCTTGTTCTCTTTCGTGCTCTCCTTCTTCGCTCCCACTCCACGCCCTCTCTGCCCTCATCGTCCCCTCCGACCATCACACTTCGGTGTCGGTTGATGGAAGCCGGCGAATAAAAATAAATTAAATAATTTGTGTAAATTAAGTTGCGACCGAGGAATGTCCTTTCGTCCTTTTCGTATTCGTCTCCATTTTTTCTCCGTTTGCGCGCGGATTCGTCAAAGTCAGAATCTGTCGCCGAGGGACGGACGGACGAAGCCTCTGTTTGAAGTGGACAAGAAGAAGAAGAAGGAGACGAACAGCGGAACAACAACACCAAGCAAGAACATCAAACATGTTGCAATTTGTAAATTAATGAAATGTCCTCAATAAACTTTTGTATTTCACTAGACTTAAAACAAGAATAAAAATAAATATAAAAGAGATCCTCTTGCTTTTTGATGTCTGGGGGCGAACGTCGAGGGCGTTCAAGACGTGGGCAGGGCAGCGAGGGTCATTTCTAATTAATACAAATCGACAGACGATCAGCGGCGACATCTGCCCGAAGATCCGGCGCAGCTGTTGCTCGTGACTCGTGTCCGCGCGCAGTGGCAACGCCATTTCCCGGCAATTAATACAAATTACCGAGATTTGCGCTTCGCTGTTTGTTTCCGACTTAGGCGAGGAGGGCGCACAGACAGACGGACAGACAGACATCGTGGGAGTGATATCGTAGGAAGGACATCTTGGGAGGGTCCTCGGAGAGTCCTCGGCTCGATGACGGCGATGAGCGTTGGCCATGCGTGCACAGTCGACTGAGGCGCCGGACGGACAGCGGAATATATCGGGACTGCGGAGAGACAGACGGAAGGAAAGATTGTCCTTCGCGTGCGCTATCGACCGGATCTGCCAAGTCATTGGGCGCCGGATATCAGAGTTGTTGTTGTGGCTCCTTTCCCCTCCCCCACCAGCGCGCTGTCTCTCGCCATTTCTCTTAATTATTTCGGTCTCCTTTTGTGGCCCACGCCGAAGGAGGCCGCAGTTAATTAGGAATTAAATGACTTGCAGAGGATATCCTTGCGTTGGCGTTGCTGGTCTTCTACTATTTGCTTGTTATGATGAAGTCCCCATCGCTGGTGGTGGGGTTCTGGGTGCTGGCGTGTCGAATGCGTCAGCGGCGAAACTAATTCAATTAAGACCGATACGATGCCGGATTGTCGATGAGAGTTATCGGGATTTGGGTGAAAAATCACATCTCGGTGGGAGAGGAAGCCAGATGTGATGACGATCGCCGAAGCATTTAGCGATCGTTAGCTTAAGCCGAGGACTTGAGGGTCGCCGGGAGAGGGAGAAAGACAGATAGTATTTGGAGTATTTAGATCGATCAGTGATTAAAGCCACATGCTAATATGAGAGGTGTTACATACATCATTATATTGGGTTAAACAAATGTAGTCGTTAGTGGAAGCCTAGGCCTATATCGTGTTTAGGAAGATTTGGCCAATTGATGGATCGGTGAATCGAAGGCATTCAGATCGAATTCAACTCTTACCATTGCATAGTTTGTGGCGTATCTGTATATCACGTTGAGCCTGAAACCACCAGACGGTTTTCGTGCTCCTCCACTCTCTCTCTTCCCCGTCTGCTTCCAACCGGATCTCAGCCGAGGTTACCGCAAGCCGAGGATTTGCCGTGGATTGCTATTGACCGTCAAAGAACACGATGGATCGCGTGTGAGTCGACGTGTGCGGGTGTGTGAGAGTCGACGTGTGCTTTCGTGTGTGTGTTCGCAGCTCTCGAGTGCTTCCCTGTCGTCTTCTGCTTAAATTACGGATTATCGGATACGAGGAACACGCAACGAGCGAATACACATACGCACACCTGGATGCGTGTGATGTATGAGTGTGTATGGGTACATGTGTAGGCTGGCAGGTCGATGGATGCGATTGTTCGCTTCTGGGGTTGATTTACGCGCCGTGCAGCCAAAATGCTTTTATGTAATCGATTAATTAAATCAAATTGCTCGCCTGATGCAGCAGCAAATTCTATAGCAACAGTAGCGGGTACACCAACAACAACGATGATAATACCAACAATAACAACAACAATTATGGTAACTCTCTAACATCAATGCGAACCTCTCCAAATATTGTATATAATGTATTGTATACAACAACATCGACAACGACATCGATAATAACAACACCAACGTCAGCAAGACAACAACAACAACCACATCGCGACAACAACAGTCACATTGAGGAAACAACAATCACATCTTTGGCAACAACAATCACATCGAGGCAACAACAATCACAACGAAAACATCATCCACAATATCACCGTTAACGGTTCTGTGGTCGTCATAACGTCATCCGGTGGCCGCCAGTTGCAATTGCGTTTGGCCTACGGATAATAGATGCATCTCGCGCTTGTCTGCGTATGTGTGTGAGTGAGGGTGTAGATGTGCGTGGCCAGGATTTGAGCCAGTAAACGTGAGAGCATTCATACAAATGTATGCTGCTTACGAAGATAAAGACACAACGAGGCTGTGGTTCTAATTGAGTTTTATCTAAATGCGTTGGGGCGAGGTTGTGTGCTGTGTAACTGTGTTTGTGTGCGAGTGATTGTGTAGGTACGAGGGTCTGTATGCGCACGAGTGTCTGTGTGTCAACTAACTGCGAGTTCTAATGCTAATTAGGAAGCTCATATGTCTTCATCGTATCGGAGGCAGTTGCAGTAACACGAAAGATCATGTGTTCGGTTGTGTCTCTGTATGGTTTCCGTTGATGAGAACAATTGAGACTGGAAGATATTTGGAGGATGATATTGGGAGCCTTTCAAGCCAAATTTAGCTAGTCGTATGAGGAATCCTTTTGGTTTATTATACACCATGGCCGAAGCCAAGATAAACTCTCGTTACTAATACATAACACTAAAGATCAAGGTATTTTGATAAAAACAAAAAAGTGAAAATATACACATTATAGGGTCATATTTCTTACAAACCCTACATCACAAAAGCCTTCAATACATATATGAATGCAAATACCGAGCACTTTGTATACGTACGGTTTGAGTGATTTTTGCGTGAATATAACATTGTTTTTTTTCCCTGCTGAACCAAGTTCAACAAATTGACTCTGTTATCAGACCAACTCAAGTAGTAAATGTTAATATAAAACAACTCTTGCTATGATTATTCTTATCACGACGGGTGTTGATAACGCCATTTGTATTACAGAAACAAACCCATGAGTGCAATTGCGAGTCGGAGAACCATCGAAATGCACTTGGAGAGCAGAGTAAACCGTACTCGAGTCTTACATAAAAGTCTCCGAGTGTTTGTTTACGTCGAAGAAGAGGGGAGAGTGGACAAGCAAACAAAACAAAACAAAATAAGTGAAGCCGATGGAGTAGAGTCAAGAGCGACTCGTGGACGTCTTGTGGCTCTCAGGGCAGGTCGTGAATCGCGGCTCTTCTCCATTGGGGACTTCTCCGAGGAGAAAGCGGCGGAATGAGAGAGCGAAAACAAAAAGAGAGAGCCGTGAACTCGGTGGAACAAGTCATCGCCGGTTTTGGAGAAAGAGTCAAGTGAGTGAGTGGGAGCGCGGGAGACGTGGAGTGCTATGAATGACAGCTGGCGATAAAACCCACAATTAGAACGACGTCTGGCTGTCAAGCCCCAGTCAGTCGTCGAAGTTCAGTCTCCGCGAAAACATTTCCACGATCGTCAAATCCCCGTTGATCGTGCATCGGTTTGTCCAAACGTCTCCAATCAACAGACATTTTCATTATAATTGTTCAAGAGAACTAAACTGTGTCGAAACTTGTGTTTGCGCTGTGTCTCCCTCTCACTCACTCTCCGCCCTTTTTTTCATCTTGTTGGAGTACCCAGGTGATTGTGACCCGGTGAAGCCAAATTAGGTGGACACATTTGGATTTCTTAAGCCACGAGGACTTGAGGTAAGTTTTGGATAGCTGTCGAAGGGTGAAAGCTTGGAAATCCAATCACCTGGTAGTGTTGAACCTAATTTAAAGAGGATAATCGCAACATATTGAAGTGGAGAACTCACAAGCTATCATAACTCTTTTTATATCTTTCTCTCTCTCTCTCTCTCACTCTGTTAAGAATTTGATCCTGGTTCTCTGGTCTTGCAGGGCTTCACTTGTTAATAATGTGTAATTCCTGACACAGCACTCTAGTTTGCTGTTGAGAGGCTCTAAACAAACTCTTAAAGTTCGGCTTTTGTGGGTCTGAGTTCCGATTTCACTTTTCGCTTTCCCACGGAGTCTCTGTTGTTTGGGCTCATCTTCTCCATGGGAGAGAGAGAGAGAGTGAAGAGAGATGGAGAGCGAAAGATCGAGGAGACTATGGAGCTTGTGAAGCTCGCCGAGCGCCGGGAAGCCTGGAAGAAGCTGCAGAGTCATAAAAAGTTATTAACGACTTGGCGACCGGGTGCGACTTCCGGCTGATGGATTCCTTTCGGTGCCTCCCGATGAAATTACCGGAGGTGGGCGGATATTCCTTGGCTTCGCAGCGACTCGTGCGCAAAAGTTCCTAATTATCGTTGGCGCTGTGCTGCGGCTCCTTTGTGATCCTTTGTGATCGAAACAGACATTCAATAATTACCGATTACCCGAACATAACCCCAATTATTTATTCAAGCGTGCTGGCTGCATCATGCCCGGCGAGACCACACGATTACCCACATACGAGGAGATCAGGCAGGTCGCCCTGGAGACGTTCCGCCAGAGCTTTGGCTCGGAGCCAACGCTGGCCTGCTGTGCACCCGGACGTGTTAATTTGATTGGCGAACATGTGGACTACAACGACGGCTTTGTCCTACCGATGGTGAGTGCTCTCGGGGAGCGGGCAGGACTTTAATGAAAGCAAAGTTTCTAATGAGTCGACCGTAAATTCGGAGGCGAGCGAACTCAGTTCCAATAACCGACATTGTTTTATCTCCTCTCCCCATGACTCAATCTCGGCTTCATCGCCTCCTTGGGTCCATCTCAATTTCTCCTCCTTGGGTTGCCACGGCTACACTGCTTTTGCTGCACATCCTGCTGACTGACTGACTGGCTGGCGTAATTAAACGTTGTCCGCCCCAAGGCGCTGCCCATGGTGACACTCATCGTCGGCGCCCCACGTCCCGGCGACGACGACGTGGCCGAGGTGATCACCTGCTGCCCCGGCGCCGACGAGCCCAGGCGAGTGCAGTTCGCCCTGCGGCAACTGCAGCCGGGCAAGCCCAAGTAAGTGGAATTCAATTTATTAACTTCTCGACCGCCTGCCGCCTCCCCCTATGTCCTCCCACTCCTCAAGATCCCCCAACCTCAGACGTTCTGGGCTTCGTCTGCGATGCGAGATGCTGCCACTCACTCAAAGTCGACACACCGCCCGCCTCCACTCGAGCGTTTTTCGTCTTGTGCCGAAAGTCATTTAAATTTCCCCCCTTCACCTTCTCGTCCTACACACGCTGTGGCCATGACGACTTGGACGGGACGGACAGACAGACGGACGGACAGACAGACGGATGGCCCACCGTCCACCGGATGTGGCCCGGGGAGGAAATTGTTTTGACACTTTTATCTCGGGTTTATTCCGTCACTGCGTCATTAAAGTTGCTCCGCACGGACCGAGACTCGCTCCTTCTCCTCACCTGCTAGCGATGCGTTCACGGTGACAGGGTGGAGCTAGTTTCGGATGACTTTCTCGCAAATTGCTGTTGGCGCTCATCACCTGCTAGAATGACACGGGCAGTGGCAGAGGCAGTGTATCCTCTTACAACAACAACAAAAATCAGAAAAAGAACAACTTTGTTTGCAACATGGAAGTCAACACCAGGAGCAGCTCCAGGAGTCCACGGACTCTTGGTGCCCGAGTCTTCGTACGGATTTGCATTTAAAAAAGTTTCCGGTTCAAATGCTCCGTTTCCTCGGATGCCTTTGTTTGGTTTTGTCTCGCGCCGGAAGTTCGCACGCCAGGGCAAAAAACGAGAGACGAAACAAGTGTGCAAGGCGAAACGAGACCGAGATGCGAAAGTGTGCGTAGGAGACCGTATGTGAATCAGTGGAAACTGGTGTCAACGACGGAGTCACAGGTCAAGACCTCATTGTCCACGGACTGCATCATGAGTGAGTGGAATCAGTCGCTGTCAATGGGACGTCCTTTCAATCATAACTGAGTTCGAGGCAGTGAATTAAGCTATCAGGGACGAATGATCCGAGGACGATGATCCTGGGGGTCGGCAGGAGGGTGTGACGTGTGTGACTCGCAATTGAGTTTCGATTTTCCAGGTGGGCCAACTACGTCAAAGGTGTGCTGCACAGCTTCGGGCGGCCGGTGTCGGGCTTTAATGCGGTTATTGTCAGCAACGTGCCCGTCGGCGCCGGTCTCTCGTCCAGCGCCGCCCTGGAGGTGGCGACCCTCAGCTTCCTGGAGCAACTGACCGGCTCGTCGGTGGAGAGGTGGGCCAAAGTTCCATTTATTTTCAATTATGTTACTTGCACGCATTCATTTTCCGATACCGCTTTTTGCAGCGACGCCCGCCGTGCTTTGATTTGCCAGGCGGCCGAGCACAAGTTCGTCGGGATGCCGTGCGGCATTATGGACCAGATGATATCCGTGTCGGGAGAGGACGACCGAGCGCTGCTCCTGGACTGCAGGTAATTTTCATGGAAGAAGAAGAAGGGTGCGTGGGGGCGGGGGAAAAGCTTTTAGTTTATTGCTATTATTGAATTGAGCCACGGTTTTATGCAAATTTAATTCCGCTGAGTGAAATTCCCTGGCGTTCTTTTTCGCATCGAGAGTAATTTCCGCAGTCGTTTTTATTCTCGTCGCCGTGGCCATTGTCATAGCAGGAGCAATAAAATATTACAACTGCATTTAAATAAATCCGCCACGTCGCGGCTCCCAAGAATGGCCAAGGACGGAAGCGGTGGGGTGGGATGAGTGGGTGGGTGGGGGAAATGTAAACAAGAACTGCGATCTGCCAAGAAAGTAAGCAAATGCTCCCAAAAGTATGCAACTAAATAATACTTTCGCGGCAGTCGCTTGCACATTGAATGCCGCTGACAGCGACCGCAGTCCCAGTCGCGACCAAGCCAACCAAGGCATTAAAAGAAAACGTTGCACATTTTTTGGCGCACAAGAATTGTAATTCTCGCATTTTTACATTTTCCTCCTTGGTTTGGCGCTCCATCTCTTCGCCCTCCTGCCCGCCACCCCATCTCCCCGTCCATTGTTCCTCCTTTCTGCTGCTCAGAATTAATAAAAAATATATACTCGTTTTGTCTCTTGATTGCGATTGTTTTTGGTTCTGCATTGTAGTCGAGGTTGGAGTCGCAATAAAACACGCCTCATAAAATGGCGGAAAATATGTACGAGCAGCGCAAATGCTTCGAAAGGAGAGAGAGAGAGAGATGGGAAATATTGTGCATAACAAGTTTTCGAGCAATTTAAGGCACGCTTTTTAAGCAGGGCAGACATCTCAGTGGCCTGGTCTTTTCTCGAGACTCCCTCTTAAAGAACACAATTCGCAATGTATTTCAGTCGACCACTGCCCCAGTTCCAGTGGTCGTCCGCCCCCTCCAGGCACGATTGTTCGGATCTTTGATCATAGGTCGTACAAAATCAATAATTCAGTTGTGAGTATAACATCAGATATTAATGAATCACAGTCCGTCTCCATCTTCTGAAAAGATAAGAATATATCAAAGAAATATTTGATGCTTTTTGCGAGTTTACTCGAGGGAAACAGGAATCGAATATTTCTCTATTCAAAGATGGAGAAAAACATTCAATTAGCTAATTGTCTCTCTCGTTCCCGCTGATGCTATGTATATTCATAGTGGTGTGGATCGAAAGTAACTTTCGTTTTTGGAACTCCAACAAAGCCAAAAGTGTTCAACTATTTGCCGAACACATGAAACAATTCAATTCGCACTCGCACAATTGAGTTCAGTTCCAGTCCGGATTCCAGTTTCATTTCCGGCTCCGCAGGCAACAAAAAACTCCTCCTATTTGTTTTAATGTTCTAATAAATTTACTTAAACTCCTTTATTATATTAATTTTCACTACAACGGAAACTCCGGTTCGGGTGCCAGAATTCAAACAATTACTGCACACATCCCCACACAGCAGGCATCCTCGCACACACTCACATCGACCGACCGAAGGACGGACATAAAGAGAGAAAGACAGACAGACCCGTGCTAGAACTCTCGCCCATATCGACGAGGACATGCATGAGATGGGATGGGATGCCGTGGGGGAGAGTGTTTGAGTTCGAAACCGCATTGTAATGGAAATTCAAATATGAGCTCCTAATACAAATAGCAAAATTTCCCGGAATGTCTGCAAAGGGGAGTTCAGGCAGCGGTCGGTTGTTGCCGGAGAAAGTTCAGCGCTTCCAACTCTACGAATGCGCTCCGGAAAATTTGTCAGTTCAAGTTTTTCGAAAATTTCCATATGCAAAGTAAATTATTATTTTATAAGCCCACAGGTGAACGATATTGGAAGGAAGGGCGTTTGGGCCGTCGAATTCAGGTCAGGGGCGAGCGGAAGAGACGGCAACTCTTGTTAGTAGAAGGCCTCGGTGTCAGCCTCGTCTTTGTCCTCGTCTCAGCTTGCCTGTGATCTGAAGACGCCGTGCCAGTGGGTGATCAGGGGATGCGGGTGATGGGCGGCGATCAAAGGACAGAGTTTTGGTTCGTAATTGAATAAGGAAGCAGGTATAATGGAGAGCCATGGGGTTGCGCGGAAACGGAGGATCGAAGTTGGAACTCGTGCAATATGCCGTAATATGATTGGGTACATGGGATATCAGCCGGTCGATGGGTCGAGCGGCGTTGATGATGCCGTTCGGGAGGCTTTTAAGCCACATTCGATTCGATTTTCTTCCCCAACTTAGCTTCTCAGGTTAACTCGTTCACCTACTTCACCTTCCCCCTCATTGCAGGTCCCTGGAGACGTTCCAAATACCATTTGTTGCTGCCGACGAGGGCCTCGTGGTACTAATTTGCAATTCAGATGTACGCCACGAGCTATCCAACAGCGAGTACCCGACGCGACGTAAACAATGCGCCCAGGCACTCGAGATAATGGAACTGAAGAGCTATAGAGATGCAACGGAAGGCAACTTGTCAGGTAATTAATGTGCTTCGTGACATTCCTATCGCCACAGAGCCAGTCTCTCTGTGTGCCTGTCTCTGTCTGTCTGTCTGTCTGTGCGGCGTGTGAAGTGTTTGTCTCTTGGCGGCTGCTCCTCGAGGTGGATGGTGCTCTGAGCCGGCTTAATTGTGGATATTTGGATGGGGCTTTCGTCTCAGAGCAGAGCGAGTTTGGCGTTTTTAAGCTACCATGTCAATTCTATAGTTAATTTCAGTTTGTGCAAGTCAATTGGTTGAGAACCCATAGTTCATTCTTTAAATAATTAATGGAAGATTTCAGTATATGTGGAATGAAGGCCCCAAGATGCTGTTCGAAGGATCAGCTGGGTTCCCGTTTCCCTTCTGTGCTGATTGTTCTCATCCAAACGTGAGTCCGAAATTTGCCCCAAGGACATTTTCGATTAAATATCAGGTGCTTAAACGAAGGAGAAATACTTTGTTTTCTCTTAAACAGAAAAACATTCAGCATTCCTTCCGTCTTCGGATGAAATTCTTCAAATACCCAAGACTACCCCGCAGCTCATTCTCCCACAAAGCTCGGCCCCATTTGAACTCATAAATAATTTCAACTGAAGCCACCCTTGTTCGGCCCCTTCAGAGCTCTGAACGGCCCATACAAGAGCTCTTTGCCTTGTGGCTTTCGTGTTTTCCGGAATTTGTGGCACCACCACCATCACCGCCTTCGCCCCTTGACCTGTGGGCGGCAAATCTGTTCGGCTCGACGACGCCAACCCGTCAAACTGTTGACATGTCTTTTGATATGCCATATCAAAGCCGCCGGACGTCCTGCTCAAACCCTCCAGTCTTTACTTTCCATCTCCCTCTCAATCGCCTTGTCCGATTCTCTGTTTCCAATTCTATTTTCTTCTTAAGTTCTTATCCCGAAATTCATCAGAATTACAAGCACAGCTTCTTTCACTCTGTAGCCCCTCGGCACACCCCGGTTGCTCTTTTTGTTTGAGGTTTCCAGCGCCCACACTTCATCCCAGCGCCGTCTTCGTCCTTGTGGTCGGCGCTTTGTTGAACGCTTGGTGCTGAACTGTGGACAGTGAGCTCGGAGCTGTTGCTTTAAATGTCCATCGTCTGGGATGAAGTATTTATTTCTGTTTAGTTTACAGTCTCCCTTCGTCCTTTGTCAGTTCCCTGGCTTTTGCTCTCTATCCCTCTTAGATATCGGTTTTTATGATCCGGATCCGAGTAGGACTCGCTGATGCGGACTCGGGACTTGTGCCGCGGGCGGGTCGGGATGAGCACAAGGACTTGTGTCGTCGGCGGCTGGATGCGCTCTTGGAGACAAACATGACGTTGATTACGGCGCCTAGAAGCGGGCCACGATAATTACTTGTATCTCGCCACTGCAATTGGCTTCGTTATTATGATGCTTTCTTTTTGACGTTCGCCTCCTCATCCAGGGCCCGGAGCGACGGCGGCGGCTTCTGTGGCTTTCTATTTATTTAGTCCTCTGTCGAGGAGGCGGAGGCGTAGATGTCATTTTTTTGCCGTCGTTCACGTATTTGTGGATGCTTCGTCCGTAGAATGCGGCGATGCAAAGTGAGTGGGTTGTGAAAGGACTGCATGTCGTGTGCGCGCCTTTGATTATGCAATGGTTTGTATTCGCACCGAAGACTGGGGACGCATGCAAAGCCAACGAAGATTGCGCATTTCTCGCATCGGCATTTTTAATTTTTCGCTCAATGCCCTGGGTATCATTTTTGCGTCCCCGTTGGCGCTCTTAAAGGGTCCTTAAAGCGGTTTCCTCTCGGGTGTTTTCTCTGCCCTCGAGGCGCATGGATGAAATCACCATCACCATCGTGGAGAGGGCAAACACATAAAATCTGAATTTATAATTCGTCATTAGGGCCCAAGCGATCCGTCGTCGCCTCGCGTCTGCTCTTGATGTCGCATCGAGAGCGAACACCCGGGCCGCCAGCCCGAAAGTATGCAAGACAATTTGTCACCCGCACCCGGTCGCCCGCCCACGGCTTGACTCATTGAGCCCGGGCTCCTTCTCCCCCTCCACACTCGGCCATTTGTTTGCTCGCCAAGAAGTCATTACGGAGGCTCCTTCCGCAAACGAGGACAAGATGTTTGCGGTGATCGTTTGAGGAGACACGCCTTCTCAAGGAGTGCGGCCGAGTCCTGACGCAGCTCCGAGGGATCCACTTCATTGGGTCGTTCAGACCATGCGACGGCGGGTTCAACCTCCCGTTCTCTTCCGCCCCACCTTCTTCACCTGACTGAAAATTGAATCTTCTCCGAACTCCAGCTCCCAGCCTCGTTCAATTATCCTCTCATGTGTCGCTTCTCGCTTTTTGTTCCCGCTCTCAGAAGTCAGATTTTATTTTCAATTCATTTCATTTGATTGGCGGCGACGTCGCCGCTCAGTGTCCATTGTCCTGGTGGCCTCGCCGTCGTCCGGGAGCGGGATGACGATGCGGGAAAAGTGCAACCTCACATATTTTCGTCTCCTGTCGGTCACCAACTTCTATTTTCCCCTTCCGTCTTTTATCCGCTTTGTCCTTCCAACTGGAATTCTGTCGACTTCATCATCGCCGTGCAGTCGTGTGTCCGGCTCCACCGACTGCTCCTCTTCGCCCTCCTTCACACCAGTTCACCAAGCTGCGTCGTCCACGTCCGCGCCACTTTCACAATTACGACAAACAGCTTTACGAGCTGCCGAAATCACTCGGCGTCGTCCACGACAACGACGACGACGAGAGCGACCCGCGCCCTTGTCTCTCATACCGCGCCGTGGTCGGGTTTGGCTTGTCCTTTTTGTGAGAGGACGCCTCGCTCCCCATCGGCGACCACGACAAGGTGGAAACTTTGCGCTTGAATTTTTTGCCAAATCACTCGTCTCTTCCTCATCCCTCCCCCCTTGTCCCACATTTGCTCGATTTTCCAAGCTCGCGAACTTTACGGACGGCAAAATATGAACCCTTATCTTTCTTGCCTTTCTTTTTGCCATTGGCCCATCGCCGTCGGCCGAACGCGGATTTGTCCTCGAAATTTCAGTTCGATTTATAGTTTTAATTTTGGCCCGTCTGCCGCAGGTCTGCAGAAGGAGCCGGAAAAAATCGATCCTTAAAGCGGGACCATCGGTTCCTGGAGCAACGACCGGGAGGACGAGAGGGACGAAATGGCCGCGAAATAAACCGTCGTCGGGCGCTTAATCGCTCTTTTGATTCGGCGGCGCCGGAGGCAGCGGCTGAAGCTTCGTTCGATCATAGGAGCGGCGACGTCAACTGCGATGGCGCAGGTGCTGCAGGGCGGATTGTGCAGAGGGGAGGGACCTCGGGGGGGTTAATGGAAGCCAATTTGACGTTCAAATTGGCTCCACGGCAAATTGAGATCTATTGGCGGGCAGGCAAAGCGAAGGCGGAAGAGCAAGGATGGGAGACGAAGACCAGGAACGGGAGATGGAAACCAAGGCTGAGAGACGTAGAACGAGCGAAAAACGGAGCGTTAAAAATGCAAATTTCTCATTCTCCCGGTTCTTTTGAGTTCCGCACATCCGGAATATCTTTGGCAATTTATGCTCTCACCGCACCCACCTCGTCTCAGTCCGGTTCCACCGTCATCGGCGTCCTGTCGCAATCGCCGAGTGTACGGCGAGTCATCGCCGAAAATTGGAAAAAATTCCAGAGCAAATTGCAGGCAAATCCTCTCGTAACCGTCGTCCCCTCCATCCGACGGTGGGGACGAAACGTTTATTCAGCCTGATTGATGCCCCACGCTCGATGGCCTGGACAGGACATCATCGTTCGGCGGCACCCGAGAGTGACGGCGACGATGATCGACGTCCGGGGCGGGCGGGGCGGTGAGGTCAGATCAGGTGGCAGCGGGCAGGACGAAGATTTTTGAGGGGGGCCGAACGAAGATGTCTGAGGGAGGCAATCGATGAGCGCTGAATAAATTCGTGATCTTCTCGAGATTGTATTTGCTTCCGTTTCATATGCGCCGCACTGCCTTGCGTTTCGCTCCCTTACTAATGAAGCAGCACCATTTTCTTCTTTCGTGTATCGCCATTTTCTCGTTCGCATCGTATCGTCCGGAGGAGCTCGTTTGCATCGCATGTCCTTGTGTCGGGCGCTTGCATTTCTAATGCAATCATGATCTCGATCAAGAGGAACATTTGTAAACACATCGGGTGGTTCGATTTTACAGGCCACTAATGCCGCGCACAGTGGGCCGAACACGAGACGCGGTCTTCGGAGTCGCTATTTCAGTGACGCCTCACTCCACGCCACTGTTGCGCCGTATATGTATGCGCGTGGGATTCCGCAAAAACTCGCCGTAAAATTCTTGCATCAAATAATATTCCGGAATTCAATTTTCAGAACGATTCCACATTCCGTGGCAATCGTTTCCAATGCGTCTGCCTTCGATTGCCCTCGAACCCTTCGCCGTCTCCCCTTCGTCCACCCTTCGTTTCCTCTTCCAGTTGCAGCCCTGACCGACTGCGACTCGCTTCTTCATCGACCCGTCCGCCCTGCTGTTCCTCTCTGACTTTTGTTGGTCCACATACGCAAATTCCTGGCGCAGATCGGAGAGGGTGGAGTGCGAGCGGACAAGTTAATATCCATAAAAATTGACAACTTGTTCGAGCCAAAGTTCTGACAAAAGAAACTTTTGCCCAAAATAAGCATCGCCCGGAGGACGAGGAAGTTCTGCAATTTCGGTATTAAATGCAATTGCGATTCCATGTTTGTTATTGTTGATGATTGAGTGCTCGATGGAGTCCCCCAAGGGTGGAGAGAAGGGGGGAGCGGGTCTAATGCGAAAACAAATCGAATGGCGACAGCAGAGGCGTCTCGTAATGGACCAAAGTTCTGGATGGCGAATCGAACTGTTTGCGAAATAAACTCGAGCAAAACTCTCGCAAACAAAGTGCGAATCAGGACGAGTCCTCTAATCACAATAAGCTGGCTGGCTGGCTGGCGGCTGACGGCGTTGCCACCTACAGGGGGCAGTGGCGACCAACAATGGGCGGTGGGTGCGGCCGTGGCTGAAAGGACAGAGACTGGAAGCGTCCTTCCTTCCTTCCTTCCTACCGAGGGGCGCGGAGAGGGCGAAGTCGACGAAATATGAACGGGGAGATTACGTTGGCTGGCAGCGCGCCAGTGGCAGGAATTAAAGAAAAATTGAATCCTTACTCCTGCACGACGGCGCCCCACATTTTTGGCTTTGCGGCTGGGTTAATCATAAAAAAGGACGACTCCACTTTTCGGTTTTTGCTGCCTGCATTCAGTCGGCGACTCGTCCTTCGCGGTCGTGGTTTCCGCTGCCCATAATTGTGCTCTTCTTATGTGATTCCTTATCCCGACTTCGCCCCATTCCCGCCGCGTTCCGCCGGTTGTTTGTTTGTCCTTTTAGTTGACTCGCTTTTTGCCGTTTAAGAACTTCTTGGCGAGCCTTCGTCCTCCCAGTCGTCATGGCCTTCGTCCTGGTTGTCTGCGACGTCGACGTCTTCTTCTTCGCCGCTGTCTTCCCGTAGTTATTGTCGGCCGTGTGTCCTCGCAGACAATCATAAAAAGGGATAAGCGGCCATTTTGCGTTTGATTTGTTATTTTTGCCAGAGACTTTTCATTTCCGTGTCCTTTTTCTCGGCTCCTCAGACCACATCCTCTCGGTGGACGTGCATGTGTATGTGTGCGGTTGAGAGTTTCTTTATAGTTATGGGCGAGTGTGTGTATGTGTTTTCTGTGTTTGTCTTGTTGGCACAAAAAAATGCTGCCATGTTTGTGTTTGAGATGTGGAATATTTCTGAACAATTGTTGCTCTTTCTGTTCGCTGGATTCTCATCGTTATTGTTCTTCTTGTTGCTTTTCTGTTTTTTTTGTTGTTTTTGTTATTTTTGTTGTTATTTGTTGTTGTTTTTGTCGAACTGCATTCAGCGAAATGTCCTTTTCCATTAACTTTTCATATTTTCTGCCGGGCATGAAGATAATCGTTTCGAAATGTTTTTCAACGGATCGTAATGGTCTCCTTTGATGGTCGCTGAAATTGCTATTTTTATCAGATTTATTTTCCTCTCTATCGCTGCTCCTCTCTCTCTCTCCGTCTCTTTCACTTACTATCTCTGTCTCTTTCTCTATCGGTCTCTTTCTATTTTATCTATTTGCAGTTGTGTTTATTTTTCTATTTCCAAGTGGTAATTGAATTTCTTGCGCCGACTCTTTGATTTGGAAAAACACAAACACGTTCGGAATGTGTAGCCGTGCAGACCATCGCGCTTCCTCTTCCCCGATCTGCCCCTGGGGTCCTCCCCTTCGACCTCGAAGGACCTCAGCACACTCCATTAGCTTAACTGCGATCCAACTGAATGGCAAACGGATCGTTTTCTTTTCTTCTCCCAATTATTTCCCAACCACATATGCTTCATGCTTCCGGGAATAAGCTTTAAATAGATCTGCGCTCATTAGGCATCAAAAGGTGGCAACACTTACGAGCTGGTCCTTATTCTTCAGGTGCGACTTTGTTGGCACGGCCTAATGAGTTGCTGCAAGCGCCCTTCTACATACATTACCACACACACTCATTAGTGGAAAAATTCACTCGATGTTTAAGGAAATTCATTAAATTCAAAACGCGTTTCGGAGCAGCGAAGGCAAAGTGATTGGTTATTCCATTAGAGGCGGACCACCAGGAGGATCAAATTGCAGATAATCCCTCGAAAGATTGACGTCTTGAGTCTGCTGTAGTACTCTGCTCGATCTTCGATATTTTTAAACTTTGATATTCTTACATTTGACATACATTTATATTCCACTAAATCACGAAAGCATCCCAGCAGTTTGACCCCTGACTCATGTTGCCATTTAAACGTTTCGCGCTCCATTCAAGCCGCAAATTCTTCACGCCCCGCCCCTCTGACCTCTGATCCGGGAGCTGCAACCAACCCATGCACACTGAAATAACAGAAATAACTCTTCGGTCTGACTCTTAATTTAATTACAGCCCTGCTGCGACGCGGTCCCGAGGACGAGGTCCTGCTGAGGAGGGCACGACACGTCATTACGGAAATAAAGCGAACACAGGAGGCGGCCGCGGCCCTGCGCGAGCACAACTTCAAAAAGGTTCGTGAATTGCAGCCGAGAAAAAACACAACCTTGTGGGAACCCCAACTCCAACCTCAGCCCGGTCACAGCCGGCGAATGAAAAAGGGGTGGCCAGAGCCCAGTGGCTGGAGGCGAACGTAATGAGTGCCAAATCGCAACACTACCACCACTGTACCAACCACTAAAACACCATCCAACAAGATGGAGCTACGGTTAGAGGGCTTCCATGGGAATCGGGACTCAATAGGGATCGTGCCATTACAAAAGTCGAATGCGACGAAATACGAGCGCAGAGTTTCCTAATATTGACAAGCCCATTTAATCGAGTTCGCTATTGATATAGGAGTTACCATCGTCCAGATCAAAGAGTCTCAAATAACACTAGAACATTC
Source organism: Coelopa frigida (assembly GCA_017309665.1). NCBI lineage: Eukaryota > Metazoa > Arthropoda > Insecta > Diptera > Coelopidae > Coelopa > Coelopa frigida. Next base: position 12,862,729 of record CM029564.1, on the reverse strand, counting down.
AATATGGAATTTAAAACCTTCTGCTCCATTGATCGAACCCACGGTTTGAGTAGAATTTTTCCTTCTCTACAATCAGAAATATTGAAAACCTTATTAAATGAAGCATTTTTTCGTTTTTGCTCCTTGGCTGTGCGAGGAAAATATTCGCCATCTGCATAATTTGGCCATCAAACTTCTCATTAGACGCTATCTGGTCCTATTCGGTCGGATTCCTACAACGTCCTCTCTCTCCTTCATTCCTTCCTCCCATCGATGCTACTACCGACTAATGTTTAAAAGGCTAATTTCACAAACGAATTTCGCATGCGCTAATTTTCAACATCAACGCCAACAGCTCCTCAGCCTGGTTCATCGTCGACCTCGTCCCAGGCATCACCATTTTCATCATCATCATCGCAGACGTCATTATCACCGTCATCTTTATCGCAGTCGTTATTATACCCGTCGTCATCATGCAATTGTAATTATCACCGTCGTCATTATCGACATTGTTGTATTCAAAGGGACCGTTTTTATTATCGCAACCATCATCATCTCTCGGGTCATCATCAGCATTATCGTCATCATCGTTCCTATTAACATCGTTATCGTCATCATCGTTCCTATTAACATCGTCATCGTAATCATCATCATCGCTGCTGTCATCATTGCTGCCGTCATTATCGCCGACGACCCGCCCGATTGCAGCCAGAGCGCCGACTACCATCAGCGCGCATAATTTTTACAATTCGTAGTTTTTCGCCAGAGGACGGAAGGGGCGGAGAGGAGGACGGTTGAGCAGTGGGGCCCCCTGGGAGGGGGGTAACTAATTTATGCGCTGCATTTAACGGCAGCCAAACAAACGGCAGCTCGCATTCTCACATTCGCTCATTTGGTCGGGGCGCTTTTAATCAATGGAGAGCACGAGTTCCGTCTCCTCCGCTCAAACCCCATCGTCCCACCACTCCATCGATGCCTCCGATGCGGGTGGAGCGAGCGAAGTTCAAATGCAAATATTGAAGAGAGCGAGCAAAAAGGTTGCTGCAACGGCGGACGAGAACTCTGGCAACGCCGCTGAACTGCAATCAACGAGTTTGATTTGCGTGGCCCCATTCGCACGCTCACACACACATACGCGTCCTCCCACTCACATATTCACCCTCCTATGTGTGTGTTCTCACTACTACTCTCGCATGGTTAGGGGAATATCTTTTCTCCGATTTTACACGACTGCGAACGGCGCAGATTTGCCCACAATAAAAAGGGGAACAAAGGCCTTCGCGTTGCCAGCGATTCATAAAATTGCAATGCTTCAGCAGTTGTTCAGGGTGCAGGATAATGCAGCCGGCTCCGCGCTAATGATGCCTCCCAACCGAGGAATTGCTTTAGTCGTGGAGCAGCTGGCGGATCCTTTAAGGAGTGCTTTGTCGGCAGAAAGCCCCAGGCGTCGTTCTAGCGCTTGCCGGCGGCAGGATCCAATCGAAGGCTCTTAAAGTGGAACGCGCGCGAGTCCTGGGATCTCGTGACGCCTCACACATCGTCTGGGAGTTCCCCGGATCCGCGGTCCCGAAGTCTCCGAAGCGGAACCAGTGTACTTTCGCCCATTCATCATCGGGGGATTAATTACCGCCAACTTCCAGCGCGACTCGGCCGGTGCCTCGGACGCACTTTCGACGGCTCTGATGTGTGAATTTCATTAGCAGCCACCGCCACCCACCTCGTCCCCTGGACCGCTTCAAGTTATGCCCCGCCCCCGCTGCCCATTCGCACATAAAGCACACATGCTCCACGATTTGCTCTCGTCCCCAGGACTCGCACCAACGATACGGCGACTTTCCGATCTCCTCTCCCCTCCCGTTCCACTGGTTTATTTCATTCACTGCGCGTTAATTTCGTTTCAATCTCCTCCTGCGTCTCCTCGCCAGCCAAAGGACTTCTTCCATGCTTCGCCAATGTCCTCTCTCTCTCTCTCGGTGAACTTTTACCCGCTCGACTCTCGTGCGATTCGCTCACAATTCGCTCTGCGTTCGTGCTCCATCCATAACTTAGATTTATATTGTTCAATATAAGAGATCATGGTGCGGCCAGTGGCCACAGACGTCGTCGTATACTTACGTAAAGTAAGTTATTTTTGCAACTACAGCTTCTTGTTGTGGTTTTATTTCGACTTACAGGGTGCAACACAAAGATTCGTGCTCCATCCATAACTTAGATTTATATTGTTCAATATAAGAGATCATGGTGCGGCCAGTGGCCACAGACGTCGTCGTATACTTACGTAAAGTAAGTTATTTTAGTAACTACAGCTTCTTGTTGTGGTTTCATTTCGACTTACAGGGTTCAACACAAAGATAGAGCAAGAAGAGCAATCTACATACTATATATCAGTTATTATTCGTTTGAAGTCTTGGCTTTCGTTGAGTATTCAAGTATATTGTACTATCTTTAACAGTTAAAGTACCTCATATAAATGGTAACGAACATGTTCTCTATGGAATTTTTTTATTTTATATACCCCATATTGCTAAGTCTATCCTTTCCTCCTATTTCATCCTATAGCCTCTCTATGTCTCTCTATTTCCTATACCCTATTATTTCCATCCATACAGACTCCACTTTCTCTCCAATCCTACCCTTTGTCACGTGTGTTCTCTCCTCGTATTTCCCTCCTCCAAACTGTCCGTTCTGAACACAATTTGATGATTTCTTCCCTCCCCATTACCCGCTCGCTCTCTCTCTCTCTTGATATGTTTCCTTTATTTTGTGTTTAATGTTTTTGCTTTTCTTCTCCCTTGCTGACTTCCTGCTCTTTCTTCTGTTGCCGTTTCTCTCCTTGCAGATGGGCGAACTAATGACAAAGTCTCATATATCACTACGTGACGACTTTCAAGTGTCCTGTGCGGAGCTCGACGTCCTTGTGGATGCAGCCATTAATTGCTCTGGTGTTCTGGGATCACGTATGACCGGCGGCGGCTTCGGTGGCTGCACGGTGACGCTGCTGCAGCGGTCCACCGTCGAGCAGACGATCGCGGGCATGCGGGCGGAGTTCACCAAAAAATTCAATAAAACTGCCGGCGACAATATTGAGTTCTACATCTGTACACCGAGTGCTGGGGCACGACGTGTCCCCGTGTAGTTGGCTGCAGCACCCGGCTGCGCCTCAATCCGGTGACCGAGTACTCGAGCCTTGCACTTGGGCGAAATATTACTACGTGTGAAGATCGCTGTTCTGCATTCCTTCTGTGTTTTTGATTGAATTATTTATCGTGTTACCACATCCAATTATATCCGTTTAATGTATTTCTTATGATCATAAAATAAATCAGCTATCAACACAATTTGTTCTATAACATATTCAAGAAGACTTCAGAAAATCGAAAAGGGATTTCAGAAAGTCAAAAAGCGATTTCAGAAAAACGAAAAGTAATTTCAGGATATTGAAAAGTGATTTCAGAAATCCGGTAAGTTATTTTAGAAATCGATTTCAAAAAATCGGAAAGTTATTTTAAAAATAGAAAAGTTGTACCAAAAAATCGAAAAAGTATTTCAGAAAATCGAGAAGTGATTTCATAAAATTGAAATTTGATTTTATAAATTAGAACAGTTATTTCAGAAAAACGGAAAGTGATTTAAAAATTCGAAAAGTTATTTCAGAAAACCGATTTCTGTTTTTTTGTCTGCCAAAGTCTGAAGTCTGTTTTCTGATTTTCTGAAGACTGCTCGAGAACTGTGTAGTAATTTAAATAATGTTACTTGTTTTATTCGGTGTTTTGTGTAACCGGTTTCAGTCGACCACTCGTCTCTAACATGAGAGGATCCTCCACATCGGGGATGCACATGGACACAGACACACGAACGTATTCTCACACGCACAGACGACACCAGCACAAACACGCTCTGAGTGGCGCATGCCACGCGATATGGCTTCAAAAATTAACTCGACATCGATGTTTCGACATCAGGGACCACAGAAACCAGGACAAGAACTCATGTATTTTTATCTCTTTCACTTCCCTTCTCCCTCCACGCATTTTCTCTTTTATTTTTAATATTTTTTCAGTGAAGGAAATTATTTTTAGAAACCCTTCACAACAACGAAAAGTGAAAACTTTGTTAGATTCAAGCGATGGGCTGAACTAAAGGTTTCAGTGTGTATGTGTGAGGGAGAGAGAAAGATTGAGGTATATGGCACGGTTTTGATAAAAAAGTTCAATAGAGCTGTTCTGAAGAAAGTATTTAAACTGAAGTTCGAAGTTTCTGTGAGATTTTTAATTAATTTCTTCGCAACAACTACAACAACAAACACTTATACAACTGTTGAACTTCCTGCCGAAGCTGAAGAAGTTGCACGAGACCCAAAGGCGCGGTCGGCTTCCTGGCTCCGTTTCGCACGCTGCAATCGCTACATCGTTTTACATCATGCTTTCGCGATCTGCTGCTTCGCACGAAATCAACAACACGGCTCACGGGAACGAGGGGAAGTTCCTCCGTAATTACTTTGCATGTCGGAGCTGCGCCGTCACCTCCCAACCCTCTCGCCAGCGCTTCACATATCCTGTCCTCCTTTAATCATCGCTTCCGTCAGTCAGTATTCAGCATCCTGCAGCCGGGCGCCACGTCGACTTGTCTCGTATCGCCGATTGACGTTCACGTCACTCCGCCTCCACCTCCGAGCCCTTGTCGACATCCGCGTGGGCCACGCGTCCCGTCCAGAGCACGTCTCGACCTCGCCGCCGTCGATTTCACGCTCGGTGCCTCTTCACAACGGCCACTTCACATCGCTGTCGATGGCCACGGGCAGTCATCACCGTCTCCCTCCACGACCAGCCTTCGCTTCGCCCTCCACGAGCAGCAGCCGCGCACTCTGATGATGATGATGAGTTATAATCTGATCCCAGGACTCGCGAGCCAACAAAGGGCAGCTCTGCGAAGTTCAGTGGAATGGAGGGAAGAAGGAAGGAAGGATGGAGGATGTCCTCCTGTCTGTGCCGGGAGCTACTTTTAAGTCGGCTGATGGAATCCTTTCTTCGGGCCTATGATAATCACGATGATTTCCCGGCGATTCCCATTGATTGCTTCAAGGATCCTCGAGACTCGAACGGACGGTGCATCTGCATTCGTGGAAAGAACTTTATTGATCTCAATTATTGGTCGTGATGAAAAACTCCGAGGAATTACTAAATTCGAGTACATCCTGTGCTCAAGTGTAGAGTACCCAATGAAGGACTCTCCGTGATTTAAGAACCCCATATGCGAATTGAGGGACGAAAATCAGTTCTGATTGCATTAAAGATTAAAAGGGCCGTGGCCGGGAGGGATCTCTGTGAAAATCCTTCACCTCGCCTCACTCGCATCGACGACAGCAACATCAGATGTCATTCGTTTGACTTTCTACAATATGGATGTGTATGAGAGTGTGTTTGTGCGTGGCCGAATTGTCGAAAGGACGAAGGACTGCTTTTTGTGTGGTTGTCTATGTGATGGTGCGAGAGTGTGTGTACGCCAGTTGTTTGATCGAGTGAGAGTGTGTTTAGCACCCAACTTCGGAGCGATGATAAATTTAGTGATTACGATGAGTTATTAACCCAACGGAGATTCCAACAACAACAAAAACAACAATAAGAACATCTCTAAACATAACAACACAAATAATAACAACAACTAGACAAACAAAGACTGCAAATGCCTTATAAACAACAACAACAACAACAACTGCGGAGACAGATTTGAGCAGTAACAACAATCACATGATAGAGAGATATAGAGGGAGAGAGATAGAGGGAGAATAACATCAACAAGAGGAACAGAGACAACAAAGACAGAAGCATAGCAAGTTGGACATGTCGGTGGCAAATATGGATTAATAACTGTATTTTTACTTTTATTCTCCACGCGACGTCCGGCGTCCGAGGTCCTTCTAATGCTCGTAATTTGTTTCCAGGATACAAGGGGATTACTTTTTACGCCGACGTGCATGAGTGTGTCTGTGTATGTGAGTGAGTGTGTGTTGGTGAGTTAGTGGTTGTGTGACTTGCTGTTGTCCTTTTCGTCAACGACAACAACCGGGCGTGATCGGATAGAACGAGGGACAGGACGACAACAAAGTGGAGAGGGACAAGTGACAGACGCACGAATAATAATGCAACAAAACCATCAACATCAAAGTTGTGGAGATGGACACGAGAGACATATGGACGAAATCACGGATTGACAGTCGTCGGCAAAGATAAACAGACAAACACACTCACTCACTTATTCACACGCTCTGTCTTTCTCTCTCTCTCACTCTCTCATAATCTCGTTCCAAATGGCTTTCATAAATAATACAGGCAGCGGATTATAATTAGAGTGTGCTTTTAGGCGCATTTCCTTATGATTCTCCATTCCACTCCGCTCGTTCTAGCGATTCGTCATCGTAGTTCGCTCGCTAAGCCATTAATTAAATTAAGCAGATTTTTTTTGACTCACGAATACTTAAACTGAATTTCAAAATATATGTATGCATATAAAAACCAGAGTTCGGAATCCAGTCGAGTGGTACCGACCTGGAAGACGACTGTTGATTTCCCAAGAAAATTCTTCAGACCTTCCAAGCAATATAGTTAAACGGAAATTTTGCGTTAATAAGGTTTTTGGAGTAAGTTTTTTTTTATTTTTATTTTAATTTTAATACAAGTAGTTTTGGAATACACGTCAATAACCTTCATGATACAGATTTAATCACATTTTCTCCCATCAACATTTTTTTACCTAATATCATAAATCAATATTTCATCGAAATTCGGTAAGAAAATATTCTATACTTTATGCTCACCCCTATAACTTTATAATGCTAATGATATTATTGGATTGAGTTCAAAATAAATAAAGATACCAATAATGCTCGCTCATTTTAGACCAATGTCTCTTTGTATCAGTATTAAGTCTCCTTGTTCTTCCTTCTATCAGGATCCAATCGCATTTTCTCACTCGCAATTGGCAGTTGACATTCCAAATGTCTTTGTTTCCTTCAGAATACCTGCTGTAAATTGTTTCATTTTCTCTACATCCGCATCTACACGAGGCTCTGACCACGTTGGATGGTTTTAATTAAATTATTTGTTGTCCATCCCGAGACGGACATCGCCGCCCCTTTAGGGATGAGCCTCGGACAGAAGAGAAACCATCCGTCCGAACAACCAATCAACCGCATCCACAATTCCTGTCAAGAAATCATGGACGCTGGAGAAATTTTCGAATTTTTCTTGTATTGTCAGCCCTTTTATTTTGGTTTGTTACAGTTCTTCCTTTTCTAGGTCTCTCTCTCTCTCTGGTGGTTGCGGTTGTTGTTACTCCATTACACTTTGTTGTTGCCGCTGTCGTCTTCTACTCCTTGCTGTTATCTTCGGTTTCTCTGATGGCTGCTTGTTGTTTTGATGTTGTTGCTGGCTGGTCGGTTTCAGTTATTTACAACAATTTATCAACAACAATTTTTGAAGTTGTCGGTTTCTAGATGTAAACCACAGCAACAAGAGCGGCGGCAGCAACAGCAGCAGCAGTCGCACATGTCGGCCGGACGAGCATCGGGCGGAGTCCTTCGGCAGCGAGGACTCGAGGACTCCCACTCGGCCCAGCGGGTTGAGTCGTCTCCGATGCAGGCGGGCGGGTTCTGTGTGTTTCGAAGTAATTTGTTACGTTGCGGGCACAGGACATGAAAAAGGACGAAACACAAATGTTGCACATTTGTGCAAAATATCGCACAATGTTGCTGTTGTTCTTGCTCTTGTTGTTGTTGCTGCCATCACTGTAACTCAATGGCCTTTGTTGTTGTTGCCATTGTTGTCTTTGTTGTTGAGCATTTTGGCAGATGAGTTTCTTGATTTCATTTGCGGACATTGAATCACTTCGGTTTCTGAATTTCTAGCAAGCGTGTATCACTTCAGGCTTTAAGTACCAATTTATCTCCGATTTACCAACTCCTTTTCGGATCTTCTTCTACTTAGTGGCCTCGTTCATTGTCCGGCAAATTTAAAAGCAATTAAGAAAATACTTGCTTCGCTCTCGACTGGCGTCTCCTCGACCCTTCGTATTTTGCAGTTCTCCAAGAACACCTTCTGTGTTGTAGTTTTGTGCTTCTGCGGTTTCTCGATCCGCCGTCATCCCATATTTATTCTCGTGGTCCCTTTTTCTGGGACATCCCATAAAAAGGGCCAACCATTCTCCAGATTTGGTCTCTGTTTCCCTTCCTTCTTTCATTTGTTGCATGCGGCTCCGGTCCGCGACAAGATTGCATTTTAGCAACTTCTCCTTTGCTCGTAAAACACTTTGCAATGTTAGTCATTTCCATTAGAGTCCTTAAATCCTGCGCCTCGTTTTGGACACGTTTTTCTTAATTGCTTCAGAGACGGACGGTGGCAGAGGGGCAAATTGTGAAACGATAGCTTTGTAATGAGAGAAATGTTAACTGTGCCCGAGATCCTCATTCTGGCGATGCTGGAAATAATTGCAAACCTCAATCCATCCTGAGAAGTACTTGAAAGACGAAAAGTGAACAGAAGACATATTTAATTCTTCCTCCTGAAAAATCTTACGAAATACAGGTTTTTTCTCCCATTAAAATTTTTGGAATTTTTCACTTCTTCCTCTTCAAAGAACTTACCTTGGTGCACCTCGGGCTTGTCGTGTGGGCCATTTCATGCCGCTGGCGGAAATTGTCCGCCGTCGCAGCCAGCTTCGTGCGCTTGGGTAAATAAATGATAAGAATTCATTTAATAATTGCGCAGCAAGAAAAGCGCAAACAGCATTTTCCGCTAGGAAACGTCGACCTGCCCTGAGTTCTGTTCACGGCGCTCGGCTCCAGCCCAAGAGCAAGGACGAGTCCAAGGCCTGTCCGTCCTGCCGTGGAGATGACAAATTTGTCGGTATTTGCAAATGATGTCCGCCGCTTCCGCCGTGTCCTTTGGCCGCTGAGGTGATCCCCCATTTCGCTCTCTTTCGACCCCATTTGCCATCTCTGTTGACAGGGGTCCCTCCCGAACACCCCAAAATGCTGAAATGCAGATGCAATTTGCAGAAAAATTCCGGACCAGATAAATTTTGGATTTTATTGAATAGAATTCCGCCGTTCCGAGTTGGCCTCACGCCAGACGGCAGATCAAACGGCGAGCGTTGTTAAATTCCCCGTAAGACCCGCCGATGACTCGTTAGCGACGGAAGGAGGGAGTGAAAAAAGCACGATTGTGGTCAAAATAATGCATTACTTTAATTACTCCGAAAAAGTCTCGAGCGGAGAAAAGGCTGCTGGCGAGACGTCTATAATTACTTCAGCATTACCGGAGGATGTGACAGGGCGGACCGACCAAACACGAGCCAAAACCAGTACCGATGAGAGGGTCGAATCGAGTCGAGTTGAGTTTAGACCACGACATTCAATATTGTTGAGGAATTTCGAGCTGCTCTCGGGTTCAAAGTAATTGTTCAGCAAGAAGCACTGAATATGAGAGGAGAACGAACGAACCGAAGTACGAAAGAGAACGAGAGAGAAACAAACATACAAACAAACGAGAGGCGAACGAGCAGAGAAACTTCTAATGAAAGAGATGCAAATAGTAATTACAGAAAATTGTTAAGACCAAAATAGAAATGAATGAAGTAGAACGAACACATGGCAATACAAAGTACAGGACGGTGGGCAGAGGGATGAACAGATGAAGCCAGCACCGCATGGCCAGAAGAGAACAGAAGAGAAGAGAAGAGTGGGGAAGCCAGAGAGAGAACATTAAAATAAAATTGGTAAACCCGTTTGCACTTTCATTAAAGATCACGGAGGTGGGCGGAGGGTGTCAGAGGGAAGCGAGAAAAAGTGCAGTGGGCAAAGCGTGGGAGGGAGGGACGAGGGATTGAGCACAATGGAAACCCCGCATGTGAAATGAAAAACCAGCAACGAAGCAGCGCCCAACATGCAAATGCGGAAAAAATCGAATGCCAAAGTTGCTGCCAGAGTCGCATGTGGGGAGCGAGAACTTTCAGCCAATGTCATTAGATCCGGCCCGAGAGGAGGACGAGGGGCGGAAAGGACAGGACAGATGATATCGAGACGGCTGCCGAGGAAATCAATGAACACGGAGAAGTAATTAAACGAACAAATCGAATGTTTCATTCCACTCGATATCGTACCGAACCGAACAATCGACACGACTCGGCGACAGGCTGGGGAAGAGATGAATAAAAAAGGAGTGTAGAGAGAAAAAAACATGGGATCGGAGACTGGACAGTGGTGGGAGCCCCGGATCGATTTCGATGCCGATAGGAAAATAATCCTTGCTTCCTATCCCTATCCCTATCGACTTCAATAAGGGCGTCTCCTCCTCCGCCCGTGATACGCCAGGGGGAACCATGGCAACCCTTTTGCTTATCTCCATCGCAGTGCGAGCGCGGACTTCTAATTAGAACGTCTGGCACTTAAGTGAAGTCGAGGCCAAACAATTCGATTCGTATTAAGAACTAATTTAGACCCCTGGGGCAGGACGTCCAGCGTTGACCGCCGACGCGTCTCGGACGGCGTGGCGTGGATTAATACCCGAGTCAGAGCGAAAAAATGTAATTGCAGAACGATACGCGAGGTATCGGGAAAGTTCGCCCTTTGCACAGCGAAGTTGAAGGGGTTTCAGATCCTTCGTGGGACGGACGCGTAGACGTGGCGAGAAAAGTTCCGCAAGTGAAAGGAAAACCACGAGCACTTGAAATGGTAGGATTGCAATTGTTGTTGTTTCTGCGTGCCAAGGAATTATGTTCAAACTCAGATGAAGTGAAAGGCAATGATTGCTGCAGGGAGATGGACAGACGGAAGCAAGGACGACTGCGAGGATCAAAGATGAAGAATACAGATGTGCGTGTAAAAAGTTTCTGACAAGGTGTTGGTTTAAATTACTTAAAGGGCATTTGACTTTCTCCATCTTTCGCCAATGACGTCCGATCAGACGGTGAGATTTTCACTGAAAGCCCTTTGACAAATGATCCACCATGGAAGTTCTCACTTAACTCTGTTGTGAATTGTACTGGAAGGAAAGATGATTGAGGAGTGGACGATTAACGATCCGAGAAACTGCTTCTCATTAAAATTCCCCGCATTGAATGGAAATCGATTGCAATTCCGATGGCGATGTCCGTATGTGAGAGAGCGACAGATGAAGGATAAACATCCAAAATGAGAAAATACTGAAAGTATTTTCATGCCTCGAGTCGAAATGCGAAAGCAGACGACGAGAAGCCGAAAGAATCGGAAGCAACTTTCTATGCAGTAAAAGTGACCGCTGCGGATGGTGGAGGATGCCACACGAACCGAGACGTCGTTGACATTGAACAACTGCCGAGCACGAATATAAAACTCCTCTTCTTGGGGCGACGGGGAGAGCGTGGTCGGAAATATAGCACTCTTGAAGATATGTCAGACTAATTAGCGGAAGTTTTATAGACTCATTCGCGTACAGGAGTAGCACGCGCCGATGGAAACATCTACATCTACCAGCGCAAATCCACACACACGCACAAATCCACAAACACATGCACAAATGCTTGTAATTAAAAGTCAACAGTCGAATGAGTGATGCCTGGTGGCGCGGCGGGGGGAGAGTGTGTGTGGAGCGCGACGGTCGTCACTGTGTTGTATACAAAGAAGAATTTATTATTTCGACAAGAGTTTCCTCAGCTCGCCCCGCTCTCTTCCTTCCGCCGCCCACTCTTCCGACTCTTTTTCGCTCTTTCTTCTTTGGTCTCGCTCGTGTCTTTCGCTCTCACTTATGGGTTCAATTCTCACGCAACCAAAGCTTATTCCAATGCACGCGTGAAGCCGGGGGCGAAACGGAGGGAAAGGATTCACTTGCTCAGACTAACAGACACACACGAACCCAATGTGCGGGAGCGACATCTTGCGCTGAATTATGAAAAACTACTTCGCTTCGTCCCACCGCGTTTCCGTTCCATCCACGGTGGCCTCGAAATATGCGTATGAGCGTGGTCTTTCTTGACATATTATTATGTCATATAATCTGTAATGCCTCTGTTGTTGTTGTTGTGTTTTGGCCCCCTCGCCCTGCAACCAATCGGCGTACGAATGACTTCCGGGTGCTTGCGCCGAGTATTGCGGGGAAGGCCGTAGACACCATATGTCGGGGGTTCCCTCCTCATCGTCATAGTCGTCGTTGATGACGTCGACGAGCCAGAGGAATATTTTCTGTGACTAGATTTTCTTTCCATGCGATGCGGAAACTTTTTCATTAAATGTAAGCAATGATATAGACAACGACAGAGATAACTAACAGCCAAGGATACGAAAGCGGCAACAACAACTAGAACAACAACAATAACAAAAACAATAATAACAACAAGAAGAAGAAGAAATATTTCTGAAGACGGAAAACTTCACATGAAAGTTAAATGAAGATATTCAAGAGTTCGGATCGTGTTTATGAACGAATGTATAATGAATTTATGATGAAGTGGGGTGGGAAACGCAAAAGGGAAAGGAGTGAGCGAGAAGCAGGAGAGGGAAAGGGTTCGCCGAGAAAGTCATGTCTAATTTTAAGCAACCATATTAAATCAAAATATTTCATACATTCGCGGAAGAAATTCTCGCGAGATAGAGAAGCCAGTTGCTCGGGGAGACATCACGAAATATGAATAAATAATTTCGAAAAGAAGCAAAGATACCTTGAGTTTGTGAATAATTTAATGAAAAAATATTCAAAAGGATTGGGATAACTGTGGCTTTTAATCTCAAATGATATGAAAAGTGTGTCTCGTTGGGGACTATATAATTCTTATAAAGGGACGAGGCCCCTAAATGGAACCACTAATAAGCAATCATCTGTCTGTACCTTGGGCATTAAAGTTTGCAATGAAAGCACCCATTCTAGGCGAAAACAATATGTCGACTTAGATAGGGAAATCGATGAACATTTGTGTGGAATGGGGGGCGTCATCCACAGACGATGCACACTTCATTGGACTCGGCACCCGTGGCGTTGCGACTCAATGGGCACAGCAACAAGGGCGAATGGAAACATGGACGAAGGGAACTAAAACAACGAGCGAGAGATCATGATGCCGTTGGAGAGGGCTGAACAAGTGGCAACAGGAAAATTATAATATTTTCGTTTACCAGTTGGGAGTTCGAACGTTGAGTGGAGCATCGACTCGGCGGGGAAATAAAGGAGCTCGCTATATTTGATGTAGCGTCCTCCCCGCTCCCGGTCTGCGATGAGTTTTTGTAACAAATCGAACTGTTTTTGTTTTCTGTGCAACCATCCGGCTGTCGGGAGTCGACAGTTGGCAGCCGGAAGTCGGAAATCGGAAGAAAGCAACTCGAAGGACCTCTCGATTTCGTCGAATTGAATTGCGTCCCCGAAGGCTCTTCGAGCTGCGACGAAACATTCGATAAAACGCAGAGAGCGGAAGCCGGCGTCTCTACGCGCCCGAAGGCTTAGTTTGGGAGCATCGCTCGTTCTCCATTCCCTCCCTCTCCGCTTCATTCGCCACCGTCTCGTTTGGGAGCTCAGTCTAAGTGGGCGACTAATGCGAAAAGTTGTGCGAGAAGGACTGGAATTGCAGGTTTATCTCCGCAGTTATTCCATCCATCCACTTGTTGGCTTCTCGTCGAGCGAGCGATCTGCCAGTTGGTACATCCGCTTCCGCTCGTCGGGCCGTCGTGATTGTCGTCTTGTTTGCTTGTTTGGAGCTCGGTTGCCAGGTGCTCGCCATGACGGATTAGTGGCGTTTGCCTTGCTTTCCCGACCTCGTCCTTCGCCATGGCTGCGAAGTCATGTCCCTCGGAACATGCGCTATCGGTCAAACCCTTCCATTGGGTCGAGGTCGAGGAAAACTTTTGAACTTTCGTCTTAAATTCCACCATCCGAATCATTTAAATGCTCCACAAAAGTTTTCCTATTATTTCCGTTTCCACTCGGCCACTGCAGCAATTCATCTTCGGTGCAAACGCTTTTGTTGTTCTCGGCTCATAAATTGTTTCTCTCCGAAAACATGGTCTCGTAAAACGGTACTAACCACTACAAGCTCCGAGACGGCCATGACGTGGTCCTCCACCTCGCTCCTTCTTCTCCGGCAGATCCTCGCTCTGGCTCCCATCGAATGGACAAAAGGCAGTCTTTGGAATTTATTACGTTTTTTCGTACTCCTTGCATGTATGATTAATTGTCGGATCAGTTCCTGTGGGCAGAGCTATTGTTGTCGTAACGAACGCCCCTTTCTTCCCAACGAGACGACACTCACACACACTTACGTTGGCATAGAATATGCAGACAAGCGAGCTCAAGTGGCTGAAGACGGGGAATGGAATGAGATAAAATTGATTAACAAAGTCGAGGGTTTCCCGGAGTAATAAGTTCCATTTGAACTTTAACAATAGATAAACAGGGAAGACTGGGATCTTTTGTCGGCAAAACTTGGATCTTTTATTGGAAAGTAGACGTCATATATGAATTGAGGGCGTATATTTTCCAATTACATAATTGTTGTAAATACTATGTATTGTAAAAAACATTTTAAAAATTGTTATCCTTCAACTAATTAAAGAAATCATTCCTAGCTTTTGGTTGAAAATTCTTAACCTGGATAGAGACCAACTCTTTGCTTATCAATCGAGACGAAACTTTAATAATTGAAAGGAATCACTTGCAGCTGTTGCGACGAATTAAATTTCCATTTGACAAATTTGACCACCTTCTCTTCTCATCGATTGACTCCTCCTGGTGCGAGGAGTGCGCAGAACCGAATCGAAGTAGCCTAGATGCTTCGACACTGGGCGTTGACGACTCCTTAAATACACATTAGAGCGAAACATCTCTTAATGGGAAATTTGAAATTAGATTTACATTTGCTCGGGCCGAAGACATCCACGACCACTTTCAGAACCTTAGTTCTGTTCGGTCACTTTCGCTCCTCGTCTCTCCTTCTAATCCCATTGACAATGATTGATTTATTATTAAACAAAATGCCATGGCTCAGACTCCGGGCTATTAATATCCTTGGCAGGAGATAGAGCAACAACTGCTGTTGTCCATGGAATTCTGGACGAGGTCCTGACAAGTTATGGCACCGACCTCTCCGCACAGCTCTGGGCAACTAACGACGTCCGATGGGAAATGACAACTGGAGGGACGCCCTGACATGGACATGGAGCTGCTGGAAGTGGTGTCGTCGGACAGAGATGTAAAGTGCATTGAGCAAATGGAGGAACCATGCCGTGTGACGTCGGCCGCTGCGCCCGCCCTGTCGAGATGTCATCGGATTGCTGCTCGAGTTGTTACAGTCGCTGAGTTGCTGACCCGCCCCTTCGATGTCGCCACCCGTAGGCCGGGCTCGCCTTCGACTATTAATTACACACTTCGGAGACGTCTCGGCCTGCTGTGGACGCCGACGACGGCCCATTAGTGTCCGGCTGACGAGACGACATGTTAATTGAAATGTTCGAGAGCGATTTGCTGTGGAGCTGAGTTTATTGATCAAATTCGACATATATGTACGTATGTATGTCTGTATGTATGTATGCAGTGTATGTATATTTACAAACTAAGTGAAAATAGAGGGAGGAAACCTCTCTCGCTCAGTAGCCGCCACTCTTGGCCGAGGAAGATGCGCTCGCTGAAGCGCTGGCATAGGCGCCCGCGTGTCCAGCTCCGTAGCCACCTTTGCCTCCACACTTGCCGGAGGCGCAGCCGCCACCGCCGCCACCGCCGCCAGCTCCGCCCTGAGCGCCGGATCCCGTGAGAAGTTCGGCCAGGCCAAAGGGACCGCTGCCGGCACCTGCGAAGCTGGAGCTGCTGGCACTGCTGAAGGCGCCTGCTCCGGCGCCTCCGTGGCCGGCGGACGGAATAATGCCGCCGATTAGGCCACCAAGGCCGGGGAAATCGCCGCCGTGCCCTTTGCCGCCTCCGCCTCCATGGCCACCAGAACCTCCGTATCCGCCGGAGGAACCACGGCCAGATGATCCTCCGTAACCTCCGCGACGACCAGAGCCGCCTCCTGCGCCAGCGCCGCCACCACCTCCGGCTCCATGACCGCCTGCGCCTCCGAAGCCTCCGGAACCGCCTGATCCTGAACCGCCGAAACCGCCTGATCCTCCAGAACTGCCAGGTCCACTTCCAACGACAACTCCTACGCCTCCAAAGCCAGACGAACCTCCGAAGCCGCCTCCACCGGCACCACCGCCGCCAGCACCACCGCCTCCAGCTCCACCTCCAAAGCCTCCGGATCCAACACCTCCGATACCAGACGATCCTCCAGAGCCTCCGTGTCCTCCACTGCCAGCACCGCCTCCAGATCCGGCACCGCCTCCAGATCCGGCACCGCCTCCGGCTCCGGCACCACCTCCGGCTCCGGCACCGCCTCCAAAGCCTCCTGATCCTCCGTGGCTTCCTGGTCCGCCACCAACACCTCCTGATCCAGGTGATCCTCCAAGACCTCCGTGTCCTCCGGATCCACCATAGCTGCCTGATCCTCCACCAACACCTCCGTAACCTGACGATCCTCCAGAGCCTCCATGTCCACCACCGCCTCCAGCACCGCCTCCTGTTCCGGCTCCTCCACCGGCTCCAAAGCCTCCTGAACCTCCATTGCTTCCTGGTCCTCCTCCGACACCGCCGATTCCAGGACCTCCGTGTCCTCCACCAGTTCCGATTCCTCCATGTCCTCCACTGCCAGCGCCGCCTCCAGCACCGCCTCCTCCGCCTCCTCCGCCTCCTCCGCCAGCTCCGGCTCCACCACCGGCTCCAAATCCTCCGGATCCTCCTGGTCCGCCACCAACTCCTCCGAATCCAGGCGATCCACCAGGACCTCCGTGGCTTCCTGGTCCTCCACCAACACCGCCGAATCCAGGACCTCCGTGGCCTCCACCGCTTCCAGCGCCGCCTCCAGCACCACCTCCTCCGCCAGCGCCTCCACCGCCACCACCGGCTCCAAAGCCGCCTGATCCTCCATGGCTTCCAGGTCCTCCTCCAACTCCACCGAATCCAGGACCTCCGTGGCCTCCACCGCTTCCAGCGCCGCCTCCAGCACCACCTCCTCCGCCAGCGCCTCCACCGCCACCACCGGCTCCAAAGCCGCCTGATCCTCCATGGCTTCCAGGTCCTCCATGGCTTCCAGGTCCTCCTCCAACTCCACCGAATCCAGGCGAGCCTCCTGGTCCTCCAGGGCTGCCGGGACCACCGCCTACACCGCCCGAGCCTCCAAAGCCACCAGGACCACCGGGAGTGCCGGGACCACCGCCGAATCCTGCGGAGCCTCCGAAGCCTCCTCCTAGTCCCGCTCCGCCGCCGCCTCCTGCGCCAGCGCCTCCACCACCACCGGCACCGCCTACATGGCCGCCACCTCCACCACCGTGCTTCTTTCCACCGCCTCCTCCGCCGCCGTTCCCAGGCCTCCTACCTGGCCTGCCTCCTCCGGTACCGATGCCCACGCCTCCTCCACTTCCACCAGCTCCGGCGAAGGCGGATGAGCCAACGCCCAGTCCACCTCCAGCACCGTATCCGCCTCCGCCGCCGCCAGCTCCGCCTCCGTGCAGTTTGCCAACGCCGTCGATTATTCCTCCGACCAGACCCGATATGCCCGCGATTCCGCTCTGAATGCCGTCCTTCAATCCATTTATATTAACTTCCTTCTGCACGGAAATGGAGACTCCTCCCTTGCCGCCTCCGCCTCCGCCTCCGCCACCGCTGGCTCCACCACCGCCGCCTGCCAGGAACGGGTTGCCCTCGAAGTTGCCCTCGTTGCCCTGGGTGGCGCCAACACCGGCCCCACCTGCGCCGACCCCATTCCCGCCGGCCCAGCTGCCCGCCGAAGCGGAACTGCTGGCGCTGGCCGAAGCTGCACCGCCGCCGTGGCCTCCTCCGCTGCCACCTTTGCCGTAGCCTCCTGCCTCAGAGGCATCTGTAGAGAGAGAGAAATATCCATGAACGACAATTCTAATTAAACTCCGTCGACGAACTCACCCAAGGTGGTAAGGATGAAAAGCGCGATCGCCACAGCCAGATGGCGTCCAGAGAACTGTTTGCGATTCATGTTCGAATCTAAGTGTGACTGCACCAGAAATGCAGTTGCATTTTATACTCGAGATGCGCCGAGATGCTGAGAAAATCTCTGTTCGCCGGTTGTATATAATTTGCATAGAAAGCTGGGAAAATCCTAAACTACTCCGCACACGACGAGGGTGCTCACGGAGAGTTGCCGTCCATGACTCTGGCCATTGGTCGATCGCGATAACGTGTGGGGAATATTATTTCATCTTCGCTCGGGTTCTGTGCGCCTGCAATGAAGCATCCTCGCGTCATCGATGGAGCGCAGCCCGAGGGACGCGGTTGATGACCCGATAATGGACGGCGCATGCAACCGGAGCGAGCTTTCATTGAGCACTCCGAAGTGTTCGTGTGTTCGCGCCAGCGGCATTTGCATTTAAGTAATTAATAAATTAAGTTTCGATTGGAAAAAGAACAAAAAGTTTCAATCAAGTCATTTCAGACGACTATTATGACTCCGTGTAAATCACAAGCTCATCTTGTATCCATTGATCGGTCTAACTATCGATCGAAACTTTATTTCCCCAGTCGCAGTCCCGTGTAGATGATGGGCCACAAGAGGAGGCTCCCCATATACATCCGCGTAAATTACAGTATGATTTGCATGGATTGACTGGAATCAAATTGAATTATTTGATTGGTTTGATTGACACGTATGCCTAGAACTATCGACGAGGCGTAGTTGACCCATGTCGTGGTGGCTATCGAATCGAAGTTTCAATTCCAAAACCTCACGACTTTTAACCCAATTGCTGAGCACATTTGTCAAGAAGTCGTGTTTTTCTTTCTTTGCCATAAATGGGGCAGATAATGAAATTTCTATTTTTCTTTCTCAACTGCACCCTATCGCCGTTCTAACCCATCTGAGAGGCCACAATCGCCATGGAAACATAAAATAGCTGTAGAAGCTAAACGCGTGGAGTTAGACCCCCTAAAGTTGCACAGGAAAATTTAAATTTTCAGAAAAAGCATGTAATTTTTAAATTCTTGCCATTTTGCAATCTTAATAGAAATCTTTAATTGTCTCAAGAACCTAAACGTGTGCATGTTTTACAATTCTGTTGAATTCAATATTCAACAGAATTTCGAAATAATTAATGTTATGTACGCCCCATGTCACAATTAAGAAAACATTTGACTACCGTTGCATCACGTTATTGCTCCGTGACTATTAATCGAAAGTCGAATATAATTTATTTCATTTTCATTACAATCGGACGAACGTCCATTGAAATCAAGGTGATGCTTTGAAATTGAATCATCTGTTCAGTATGAATGGAAGCTTTTATTTGAATTGTTACCATGTCCTCATTCCATGTACATCTCATATTTTCCTAATAGTGATTGTGTAGTTCTTGGTACTTGTCGATAATTTTTTCGAATAATTACGCCTTTTATGTGCAATTAGGGACAAACTATTTCGATTTAATAAGTTGGTGTTGGACTCGTCCGTAGATCGTTAAGCAGATACAATACCTCAATTTAAATTGCAGTCGTGATAGCAGCTTAATCTTCAACCACCTTACCCCACCCCTTCATCAATATCAATCTATGCCAATGAGTATTTACTAATCATCTTTGCTATATTTGGTTTTAATGATTGCTTTGTTTTAATTATAAATAAACACGATTGTTAGGCTTAAAAACTTCGACTCGTTCCATCCCCCACGTGCCATGGTCGCAAACCTCACAGAAAAAATGCAGTGAAATATACAGCATTCGTTTATTGAAAATAAATGAATAAATTTGAGAATGTAAAATGTTTGATTTTCAAATAATATTTTAGTTGTTGTTGAAGTGATTCGAACCTTGCTGTTAACTTTAGATGTTTATTAATATTAGTTGAATAGAGTTTATTTCAATCCGATTTTTGATCATTGTGTGCAAATATGTCGAATTGTGGGAGATGTAATTTATATAATGATTGGAGCTGAAATATTATTAGCTCTGTCACGTTGTTTTGAATGAATGCACAATATTTATATGCGTATTGTGTTTCGTTTGTCTAGTGATATTATTTTCGCTGCTTGGTCGAGCATTATTTTGAAGTCTTAACCATGGCTAGAAGGCATAATTAACAAACGTGCATTCAATGGGAATCGTAACCGCTTCTTAATTTCTGTTGTGTTTACTGATGCCGAAATATCGCAAACTCGAAGTATATTCAGAATACAGCTTTTACTGTCAATTAAAAAAGCTAATAAACAATGTGTTGTGCGAAATTAACAGAAACTCGCAACGAAAGTGAAAACACTGCAAATATAATTGAATTTAATATTTTGTTCACAGCCAAATACACATAACTTGCTCTCTATTTTATTTATTTATATTCATTTTTTTCTGCCGGTGACTGTGCTATTTTGATTACAAACAAATGTATAATATATTAATTGACTTATAGTTGTTGACCCATAATTTCGACGATTTCGTCAAATGTCAATTAAAAATTAATTATTTAAAATCAATTCTTGTTTATTTCGCCAGTGGTTTTTTTTTGTTTTTGTTGATTGTGGAAAATCCCCTTCTCAGACGCAATTAATAAATCATATTTTTAAATTTATAATGAACCCTATTGAATTACGACTTCAAATTCTTTTATGTTAATCCACGGTTCATATGACGATATTTAACATTAATATATGCATGCGGAGATATGCAAATGTACGGCCATTGACAAATTGGTATACGGTAGCTCGGATGCTAATGTTGATGAGTTTTGGAGCAACGAACAGAATTTCTTTCATCGCTCTTGCCTATGAACGAACTATTCAATGACCTCTCTTATTTGTTTCTAAACGTGTCTTGTATTTTTATAACCTACACCTTATAATTATAAAGTATATCTTATTTATCTATCCTCTTGTAAAACATTGACGTATGTCGTAAGTAAATCGTAAAAAGTTTTCATTTTTGGAATTTATTCATATTTTGGAATGTATTTATATACTATGATATTAGACAAAATCGGTCAAAGGACGCAGGACAAATAAAGAAACAAATTTTATTTGAAACTTTTCCAAAATTCCACCTAAACATTTTTTGTTCAACAATAGTGCTTGAACTAGCTACAATCGGAGGCTTTTGTGGGATAGCTTTGACTAAGCCGAAGAGAACACATTTTCCATGGGTGTTTACCGGTCATTGATATCCGGGACTTAATTTGTTCAACAAAATCTTGCGGTTTTTCACGAAAGTAGGCACGTTTTCGAGTACCCTTCACTTTTATGGGATACCGATTTAGTTACCCGAGTTACCCGATTGCTAACTATAGAGCTAATTTTTTATTATATGAAATATCTATAGAAATTGTTTAAATTATCGGGAAGTTTTTTTCCAAACATTTCAAAGAATACAGGTATTGCATATAACCTGTATTTCAAAATACTACATCTGAGTATTCGATAAAAAAAATAAAATTCTATAAAAACGGTTATTTGCGTCAAGCTTTGAAATTCTTTGAGAAGACACATATAGAATAATATACATTTCATAAATAAATGTTGTTCTGTCATAAGTAATAAAATTTTACAAACTCTGAAGGGATTAATTATTCACTACTTTCAAAAAGACATATATTGGTTGAACAACCAACAACAAAATTTCCTATATGATAATCCTAAATACACGCACGTGATATGAAAATCAATAGATATTCATGAGTCAGTATGAAGTCAAATCGAGACTGGTAATTCCAAACTACCTTCAATATGTGCAGAGCTTCAAATCTAGTGGTTATTGATACGTTTCGACAGAGAGCCAGTAAACTACACACGCTAAAGTCATATATATATAGTTATTACGAAGAAGGTGACGCTGCTCGAAAGTGAATTAAAACAAACATCAAGATTTGAGTAATTAAAAGATCAGCGTTGGAAATTAGTGAACGATGAGGAGTTGATGGGAGTTAAATCGTTTAGAATAATATTAATATTTTAAAAAATTTTCTTGTTTCAGCAATGTTTGATTAAAAACAAAAGATGCAGTAAGAACAAAAAACCGAAACCGAAAACCTGTTCTGAATACTAAATAAACACTAATCAAAATGTTATTTTTTTTTATATTCTTACATAAAATTAAAAGATTAAACAAGAGAATCTTGAAGCGGCAAAAAATAGGAAAACAAAAAAATGAAAGTATTACTTTCGGCCTGACTGAATTTTATATACTCTACACCCTCCATTATCACGAACTAAGCAGTTTCGTTTCCTTTTGATCTCTGAAATACTTATATAGAATTTTTTGTACCAAACTGTGAAATTGCAGCTGATATGTTAATATGTAGCATATCCCGGGTAAAAATAAATGAAGGCAATGCTTCTTTTATTCAACGTCCACTGCTTACAATGGGCTTATTTATGCGAAAGTATGAAATTCAACAATGAAGTTAGGAGGTGACGCTGATCAAGAATACACATACTGGTTTTGTAGGGTATACGAAAAGTAATATACACTTGAACAACAACATATTCGTCACCGTTCCTAGTGAGAGACACAGACGTTCTTTTGCGGTCACCGGAGAGGATTTTCGGCGAATCGAGGAGGACCAAATAAAATACAAGATATTAAAAATTCCCAAATTCTGTTCTATTAGTGCGTCTATAAAAGTGGCGACAATGCTGAATTTCGAGACAAAAGAGTTTCGACCATGAGAGGTATCGGATTATTTGGATTATTGGCTATAAGTCTGGCCCTGGTCAATGGTAAATACATTTTTGACTCATTGCCGACCTTGCGGACTCAAAGCAACGTCTCGTCTTATAGGTTACGGCCACGCAGGAGGTTTCGGAGGCGCAAGTAGCTCCAGTTCTGCCAGTGCTACTACAGGCACACTTGGATTTGGTCTAGGTCTTGGCGGTAAGGGCGGCTTCGGATCCGGTTCATCTAGTTCGGCGAACGCAGCTTCTGGTGTTGCACACGGATTAGGTGGCGTTCTCGGCGGAAACCTGGGACTAGGCGCCGGAGCAAATGCTGGCTCCTCAGCCTCCTCGACTGCAGGCGGTTTCGGAGGATCTGCTGGTGGTTCTGCCAATGCCAATGCTGGTGCCACAACTAGTGTAGGCGCAGGTCTAGGCGCCGGATTGGGTGCAGGACTGGCAGGCGCTGGTTCGCTTGGACATAGTGGAGCCTTTGGCGGTGGAAGCGCTGGGTCAACCGCCTCGGCATCATCAACATCCACTGCAATGACAACGACTGGATCTCTGGCTGGTAGTTTAGGAGGCTCTGGACATATCGGAGCACTCGGTTTAGGAATTGGAGCAGGACATGGCGCCGCAATTGGAAATGCTTTGAGTTCAGGGACTGCAGGAGGAGGAGGTGCGGCCGGTTCCGGCGCTGGTGCTCAAGCGGCAGCCACCACGACCACGACTACGACAACAGGATCAGTTGGAGGAGGCTACGGAGGATCCAAGGGCGCCCATGGCGGATTTGGCGGAGGAGCTGGAGCATCTGGCTCTGCTGGAGCTTCAGGCTCTGCCGGAGCTTCTGGACATGGCGCTGGTGGTCTAGGAATCGGAGCTGGTTTGTCTGGATCGCATTCTTCAGCTAACACGGCTGCCACCACGACGACAGGATCAGTTGGAGGAGGCTACGGAGGATCCAAGGGCGCTCATGGCGGATTTGGAGGTGGAGCTGGAGCATCTGGCTCTGCTGGAGCTTCAGGCTCTGCCGGAGCTTCTGGACATGGCGCTGGTGGTCTAGCAATCGGAGCTGGTTTGTCTGGATCGCATTCTTCAGCTAACACGGCTGCCACCACGACGACAGGATCAGTTGGAGGAGGCTACGGAGGATCCAAGGGCGCTCAAGGCGGATTTGGCGGAGGAGCTGGAGCATCTGGCTCTGCCGGAGCCTCTGGACATGGCGCTGGTGGTCTAGGAATCGGAGCTGGTTTGTCTGGATCGCATTCTTCAGCTAACACGGCTGCCACCACGACGACAGGATCAGTTGGAGGAGGCTACGGAGGATCCAAGGGCGCTCATGGCGGATTTGGCGGAGGAGCTGGAGCATCTGGCTCTGCTGGAGCTTCAGGCTCTGCCGGAGCCTCTGGACATGGCGCTGGTGGTCTAGGAATCGGAGCTGGTTTGTCTGGATCGCATTCTTCAGCTAACACGGCTGCCACCACGACCACAGGATCAGTTGGAGGAGGCTACGGAGGATCCAAGGGCGCTCATGGCGGATTTGGCGGAGGAGCTGGAGCATCTGGCTCTGCCGGAGCCTCTGGACATGGCGCTGGTGGTCTAGGAATCGGAGCTGGTTTGTCTGGATCGCATTCTTCAGCTAACACGGCTGCCACCACGACGACAGGATCAGTTGGAGGAGGCTACGGAGGATCCAAGGGCGCTCATGGCGGATTTGGCGGAGGAGCTGGAGCATCTGGCTCTGCTGGAGCTTCAGGCTCTGCCGGAGCCTCTGGACATGGCGCTGGTGGTCTAGGAATCGGAGCTGGTTTGTCTGGATCCCTTTCTTCAGCTAACACGGCTGCCACCACGACGACAGGATCAGTTGGAGGAGGCTACGGAGGATCCAAGGGCGCTCATGGCGGATTTGGCGGAGGAGCTGGAGCATCTGGCTCTGCCGGAGCCTCTGGACATGGCGCTGGTGGTCTAGGAATCGGAGCTGGTTTGTCTGGATCCCTTTCTTCAGCTAACACGGCTGCCACCACGACGACAGGATCAGTTGGAGGAGGCTACGGAGGATCCAAGGGCGCTCATGGCGGATTTGGCGGAGGAGCTGGAGCATCTGGCTCTGCCGGAGCTTCTGGACATGGCGCTGGTGGTCTAGGAATCGGAAGCTGGATTGTCTGGATCCCTTTCTTCAGCTAACACGGCTGCCACCACGACGACAGGATCAGTTGGAGGAGGCTACGGAGGATCCAAGGGCGCTCATGGCGGATTTGGAGGAGGAGCTGGAGCATCTGGCTCTGCTGGAGCTTCAGGCTGCCGGAGCTTCTGGACATGGCGCTGGTGGTCTAGGAATCGGAGCTGGTTGTCTGGATCGCATTCTTCAGCTAACACGGCTGCCACCACGACGACAGGATCAGTTGGAGGAGGCTACGGAGGATCCAAGGGCGCTCATGGCGGATTTGGCGGAGGAGCTGGAGCATCTGGCTCTGCCGGAGCTTCTGGACATGGCGCTGGTGGTCTAGGAATCGGAGCTGGTTTGTCTGGATCGCATTCTTCAGCTAACACGGCTGCCACCACGACCACAGGATCAGTTGGAGGAGGCTACGGAGGATCCAAGGGCGCTCATGGCGGATTTGGCGGAGGAGCTGGAGCATCTGGCTCTGCCGGAGCTTCTGGACATGGCGCTGGTGGTCTAGGAATCGGAGCTGGATTATCTGGATCCCTTTCTTCAGCTAACACGGCTGCCACCACGACGACAGGATCAGTTGGAGGAGGCTACGGAGGATCCAAGGGCGCCCATGGCGGATTTGGAGGTGGAGCTGGAGCATCTGGCTCTGCTGGAGCTTCTGGACATGGCGCTGGTGGTCTAGGAATCGGAGCTGGATTATCTGGATCGCATTCTTCAGCCATCACGACAGGATCAGTTGGATTAGGAGGTTTTGGAGGCTCTCATGGTGGTGCTCATGGAGCTACTGGCTTCGGAGGTGGTAATATTGGTGGATCTGCCTTTGGGCATTCCCATGGCTACGGCCACAATCACAACAATGGTAATTGGAGAGGCAATAACCGAGGAAATGCTGGATTTGGTCTTGGTTTCGGACATGGCAACTTTGGATTCGGAGGCCTTGGTGGAGGTTTTACTGGAGGCTTTGGTGGCGCCTCATCTGGATTCTCAAGCGCCTCTGCATCTTCCGGATCATCTGCAGGCGGCAATGCTTTCAATTTAGGTGGAGCCGGGGGTCACGGAGGATTTGGTTCTGGATTTGGAGGTTTCGGCAATACCGCCGGAGCTTTAGGATCGACTGGAAGTTACACTGGGTCAAAGACCGGAAGTTACACTGGGTCAAACACCGGAGGTTTCGGTGGATTCTCAGGGTCTTCGGCGTCAGCATCTGCTTCATCTGGTTCGTCTGTTGGTGGATTCGGCTTAAATTTGGGCAATACCGGCTTTGGTCTTGCTCTTGGAAGGTGATAAGAACGATGGTGATTTAAGAAACGACAATGCTTAAGCGAATTTTACACCATACATAGGATTAATCTAATGTATAAACATAATAATGTTAAAATTTTCGTTTTTTACCATTCAATTTATGATTGAGATGTTTGAAATAAAAAAAAATAAAAAGTTGGTAACAATTTTGAACACTTAACAAAGTTAATCAAACGTTACTTAAGTTGGTAGATCAGAACTAATATATGATGGTCTTTAGTGTTTTATAGTTATGAATATATTAATCTTCATATTAGAATAATCTTCTTCTTATATGTACATATATAAAAGTCCAACTTTTGAGTTTGTATGTTCGAATAGGAAATATTTTTTTGACATTTCAACAAAGTTACAAAACCCCGGATTTCAGAGCCGTATAGAGCAAAAAGGTAAAGCAAAATGATTAAAAATAAAATATTAAATTTTCTATTCTATTATTTTATTATTTTCTATTATTTTCAATAGAAATACAAATTTTCAATATAAAAACAAATTTAATATAAAAATCAAAATTTTCAATAAAAATCAAAATGTACAATATAAAACAAAATTTTCAATAGAAATCAAGATTTTCAATAGAAATAACATTTTTTTTTTAGAAATACAATTTTTTGAAAAAAAAAACAAAATTTTCCATGTAAATCAAAATGTTTAATAGAAATCAATATACTCAAAAATCAAAAATCAATATACTCTGATCTACCAATCAAAATCAGACTTTCACCTAAAATCGTTCCAATGATAGTCCTGCGGGATTTAATTTAATGTATTGCTGTTGCGATGTTGCATGAAAAAACAATTTACATACTTGCAAAATTGCTTACGATGTGACCGAGATATCCTCATTCCTTGGAATAACAGTTCGTAAAATAAATATTTTAATTCTCACATATGGATAAACGACGGTTATCGATACGTGTGCGCGGAGCAACCCATGAACAGATTGGGGTGGTGCAAATAACTTTGAGGTCGGTAGGGTTGAGAGAAACTCCCAATGCGTGGGCAAGGCAGCGGACGAAATTTCATTAAAAATGCTTCACCAACAAACAACCACAAATTGGCTCCATTGTCGTACGTGATGCCATAAAAATGAATTTTTAATTTGCAGGTTTCAATCAATGGTCACAACAACAAGAACAACAACACAGTCAGCACCAACGTAAACCACAACAGCGACAAGTGCCTGGACAAGCGCTCGCAGAGAGCGTCGTCCGTCTGGGCGACAAGCACTGGCGACACACACTGAGCAACAGGAAGTGCCGCCATGTTGCCGAACCGTGCCGTGCTGTGGACGGCAGCCGACGCGAACTGAACGTGGCGCAAGAAGCGGACGTTTGACAAACGCAAGATGCTTTCGGAAGCTGTTTGCGAACTGAAATATAAAATAAATATAAAAAAAAATCAAAAAAAAAAAAAAAATCAAAAAAAAAAAAAAAATAACAACAACAAACAAAAAATAAATAAATAAAAAAATATTTAATATCTCTGGGTAATATTTCCGTCTACAGAGCAGCGCCACAACAACAATGGTGAATGTCCTTCGGCGCCATTACAATGTAAACGTTGAATGAAATGAAACATTTATTTCAACGCCTCGACGTCCGGATATTTCCACGACGTTCCATCCGCACACACACGCGCATCACATGCTTGTGAGTGGGATTGTTTGGGGAGCGTTTGATTGTAATTGTATGGGTACACAATCAATGACGACCATTTTGATGCCCATCGGCAGCATCATCACATCACCAAATAGAAACCATGAACTTTGCAAACGAAATTGAGTAAATTGAAAAAATGATTGAATTTGATTTCAACATTATTTGAAAATGCTTGTGTGTTTGTTATATTCGAACTACCAACAAATAAATAGTTTGGAGAGTATTAAAAGCTTCTTAATATTGTCATTTTGGTATAGAAAATTCTAGTAGGTTGTTATTTTAATTTTTCATTTTGCTACTAAAGGGAAAATGAGCTAATATGTTACTACGTGTATACAAACATCATATTAATTTCCTTTACCACAGATTTGTTGAAACTAAAGTAAAGTTTCTATATGTATATGTTGAAATAATACCTGTTACAATTCCACTTGTTAATTTTATATGTTTCTATTTCATGTTTGCAACCACATATGCTTTTTTACTTTATTGAAAATTTCGGTTGTACAGTAAATTCACTTCATTCAAATCACTCGAAATAAACAGTTGTTCATTCTTCTTTTGTAAATTCTTTCTTGTTACTTATTTTATTTTAATATAAATAAGAGTATAGTATATTCTGCTTACCCCTTGATGTTAGAAGTTAAGTAAGGTTCAGTGTTGTTTTGATATTTGCAACTCATGTATTTTCAACTAATATCGGACCAGTCGAAATTGTCCTCAACTTTTCGCAATATAAATGATGGGATGCACTGCATCGTTTATATTATCGTCCTTCCTGCTGATGGAGGTCGATGTGATTAAAGGATTTTCAATCACCGATTATGCTGAAAGTTGAGAAAGTTTTTCCTAAATGACAAATAAAACAGACCCAACTGGAGCGGTGACTACTGCAGGCAGGGTCGACATTTATTGGACAGGCGGCGGTTGCTGAGTAGTGACAGCAGCAGTAGCAGCGGCAACAGAAGCGTCCAGCACAGCAGCAGCAGCAGCAACAACAACAACAAGAGTAACTGCACTTGAAGAAACACGCAGCCAAAACCATGAAGCGAACAGCAGCAACAGAGACTCGTTTGTTCCTCCCATGCTGTCAGCCAAGGCGAAACTTTGTTCGTGATCAGTTGAAGCAGTTTCGAAGGGTTCTGGAGGCCCCCACCAGAGCAATAACAACAAAAAGCACAATGAACCAACAACAACGGAAGGAAAAAGCACAATTACACAGAGATAAAAAATAAGGAGCTCGTGTTTCGGAACAGTTTTGTTTATAATTCGGAAGGAGGTCAGTGCATATGCGAGGCGGAAGAACCCTGTCCAGGGCCAATCCAACGATGTCCATCGGGCTGCCCTTTCTGCTTGGCTCGGTCACCCCCTGTAGGCGACCGGAGGGGGATCTAAAATTGTTTCGAAATGAAGTGAAGAGGCCCGCAAAGGGAGGATCGGTTCGGTTTGATTCGATGGAGGGAACTCGAGGGTCAATGGAGCCCATGGCGGAGCGGGAATTTCTCTGAGAGTCGTGATTGTCCGGTCTTCTTGCGGTGCTGCTCAAGTTGTTGTCTTCGGTGGTGATGTTGATGTTGTTATCGTTGGTTGTGCTCTTGTTGTTGATGTTGTTGTTGTTGGTGCAGGGCCTGGCCCTGGATCACGTTGGCCGGAGCGTAAGTTGTCGCAGTTTTTGTCGAGAAGTTTTCGGTTAATTTATGTTCGTGCATGTCGCTTGGACTCGACTCGCTCTGGACTGCATCGGACGGACGGACAGCCGCCGTAGGACAGGCCCGAACTGACCAGGACAAGAGACGACCGACCCAACCAGTCCAAAGCAGCTCGGGACGTACGTGCGTCATATAAATGCAAACAAAGAAATGTTTTCTCTCTCTCTCTCTATTGGTTCGTGTCATTGTTCTTGTCTCATTCCAGCGTTGGTTTTGTTGTTGGGCTTAAAGTAGTTGTTGTAGAGTCACTTGATTGTTGTTTTTTGTTGCTTGTTGTTGTTTGTGTTGATGTCACATCTCAGTTGCTGTGGAAGAATTATTTCACTAGTGTTTATTTCGATGGCGATGCGACATGTGTTCACCCGCCTCGCCAGTATTGCATGTGGTCCGCTGCACGTAGCCTTGCCCTATTTTTTGTCGACCCCTTTTATTTAAAATTCAGTCAAGAATTCAAATAAAAAAGAAATGAGTCCAAAGCGAACAATCACAATACGAGGATTAGGGATTTGGATTTGTCGTCTTTAAAAAATATTCCAAAGTTCGCGGTTGTTAATGCAGTTGTTGTTGGTGTTGTTGGTATTAGTGTTGTTGTTGTTTCTCCCGTAGCTGTTGACTCTGTTATTTAACTGCTTTTTTGAGTTGGATTCAAGCGCCGCATTCGAATATGCATCGAAAACGGAATGGTATCTAACAAAAACAACAACGACAAAAACAACAATCAGAAACGCCAACATTCGCGGTACACGAAGAGGGGGGTGGCGAAGATGAAGAAGAAGAAGAGGAGGGAAGGAAGCGGAAATGGCAAACAAGTCGGAAGCGCAAAAATCGAGTTACTGTGTTAGTTTACGTCGCACTTAATGGAAAATCGTGACATTTGAAATATGAGTTTTATTTCGTTCTCCCTTTCTGCGCTTCTCTCTCTATCTATCTCTCTGTGTGTCTATCTGTTTCTATTGCTGCACTGCCTGCTGCAATGGAGGAGGCAACAACAGAGCCGCATTTCATGTTCTCCTACGTGCCTCTGCACCTCTGTCTCACTGTCTCCCTCCCGTTGCTCCTCAACCATCCCCTTGCTGGGGGCAACCATTGATGAATGTTCCACATTCGTACGAGAACGCGCCATTGTCTCCGTCATTGTTCACGGGATTCCTGCAGGATTTTCACATAAAATAAAGGTGAGCTCTGCAGTTGACATGTTGCATTATTTATTGCCGATTGCAGCGGCCTGCAAGGGACGGCGGGACTCGATCGTGTTTCCCCTAGTCGTCTCACACAACAACACCAACAAAAACAACATCCAAAGCACAAACGAAAAAAAGAACCAACCGCTATCACCACAGGAGTATATCCTGGCTATCAAGTTGTCGCCAAGGCAGTCAGTAGATTGTTGTGAATGCGTGTGAATGTGTGTGGCTTGTCTCACGGAAAAAACGCAGAATTCCATGTTTTCAACAAGGACGGAGGACGCCTTTGAAGCTATGGTAACATAGAGCAAAGGGGCATTGAAATACTTATAAAAGTACTTTTACTTCATTCAACAGGTCTCTCACTGTCAACACAACCAGAGTCTGACCAGGGTTAGCTTTACCATTTTTATTATGTTTTATTGCCGTCGGGGAATCTACATCCGGGACACTAAGTCACTATTTTTCCAGATTTTCGCTCACGTTGCTTGACCAACAACACAAGCTTCAAATTACAATTAAAGTTTCATCCGGAGCCGAGATCGAAGCACGTAATGTCAGTGACTAATAGGGAAGTCTGGTTGGCTGGCTGGTTGGCGGAACTCTGGAAGTAGTGAAACCGCAGCTATAACTTTAGTTCTAGCAACAACTACACCGCTAACTTCAATAACGAAACTGAGCTTGTGTAATTCAAAAGGTGTAAATAGGGGAATGTTCGCAGAACTCTCGATGCCTGTCTTCTCACGCCCTCCGTCTATCCGCCTGTCTGCTCTGCGTCATCCTGTCTGAGTCGAGGCAAAACAGTTTACGATCCGGTGCCGAGAATCAAAGGAACGGATTATCCACGGATTCACTGAGGCAGCCATCCTCGTGGCTTTCGGAATTCTTCTTCGCGCTTCCGGTGTTGACGTTCGTTTTCGTGAGTCTTGTTTCGTTGAATATTCCAAAATAAAGCACAAGCAACATCAGCTGAGTTTCAATTGCAGCCACGTCGTCTGAGATCGGTGGTGGAGTCGATGACGACCAGGATTCGCTCGATCCCAGCGAATTTGGTGTAATTTGAAGCAAATTCCTATATCACCACAACTACACACATGTGCATGCATGTGTGCAACGCATGCATATTTGATGTGAATGTGCGAATGTCTGTGTGTTCCAAGTCATACGAGAAATGAGATTTACAGGATCCATTCGAGAACTCCTAATCCTGCTGAATGTTTACTTCGGCATTCTTCAATCGGATTAATCACATTCATGGTATCGAAGTTGAAACATGGTAGGTTCCAGCTTCCGGTTCCGGTTGTCGGAATCGTTTCCTCCTACAGTAATTATGCACCCGATTTATTTTCTATTCCGATTAAAACCCTTATTTCATATGAATTATCGATTTACTTTGCATAATTCAATGGATTTGAAGATATTAAAAAAACCCGCACGTGGGATCCCATTAAATTCCTTCCTATGAATTATGGTTCCTGGTGCAGAAGTCAAAACTGTCTGCGCTTCGGACAGGCAAACAAATAACACTTCCGGTTAACATCAGCAATAAAATTTTGCCACCGTTTATGCCATTGTCCGTAAATTTTCGTTTTAAGGCAATAATGCAAAAAACGTTTCAATGAAATAAAACAAATGAAATGCATAAATATTTACATATTTAAGTGTGTTTTTTCTTTTGACTAATTTATTATTGATGCTGCGTGACAACAATTATAATTGTTGTTACTGTTTGTGGTTACATCGTCCTCGGGTGGGGGGGGAAATGAAATATTTACAACTACAAACACCCAATTAAATATTAATTAATTGATTAAATTGTTATGTTCGGAGATGTAACTGGGAAAATAATTCAATTTATTCGGTCGCTCACAGCTCGAATTAATGCAGATTCCACAATAACGAAGTTCTCACAATCCAACTAAAAGAAATAAATACAGTTAAAAGGAAAAACGATTAAAATACCATAGATAACGAATAATAAATAATTGCGTAGTTGAAGGATGCAAATATCTGATAAGAAATCCGGTTCTACTCAGTTCTCCGTAAGAAATACCTGATATGAACTTTGAATTTAGCATAGAAAAAGAACTCGCTAAACAAATATTCCTAAAACTGTCGCCAAGGTGTTTTCTTGTAGTACATTTGGTTATTTAACATTTCTCTTAGCAAGATCACAAAGAATTAAATATATTAATTATTATAAAGTTATTAATATTAATACATATTATTGGGTTGCATTACTGTGAAAGTACAATTTTTTTAGAATTTATTTTTTTTGGTGCAGATCGGGTTTTGTAGGTCCAAAAACTTGAGGCGGCTTTAGGGGCAAATTTTGATTTTTATGATAAAAATCATTTCATACTAATGATTTTCTATCGGTAGTTTTCTGTTTACGTTTTTAAAATATATTTCATTATCTAGTGAACTTTTTTAATTTTCTTGTTTTTATCGAATAATTTGAAAAATGTGATCGGAAAAAAAGTCCTATTGATTGAGTAAATTATCTAAAATCTGACCGGAAAAAAATTAATAAAAAACAAAAAGAAATGTTATGTGATTTTTATTTTAAAAGTCTGAAGCTAACAATTTTTCAAGTAGCAGCCAAGTGCATGAGAGGAAGTCCGGATCCGATTACTCGTATGCACAACGCAGGACGAGCAAACGTAAACCACGTGCCACTTCATAATTTGGAGTTAATACGACTCCTTCATGACGCCCGGACATGGAGCATGCGAAGCTCTAGCTGTTGCCTGTGAAAAGCTACTCAAATATTATGCGTTCTCCTTGGGGCGCATGTCACGGCGGCAGACACTTCCTGATGATTCCATTTTCTAATGCATTTCCTCCCCGCACAGCACCCTTCCCCACCTCTTCAGCTGTCGCCGCACTTCCTCCTGCGGCTTCGGTAGGATTCGGCAAAACCACTATAACAAAGGAAGTGCGATTGCCAGTCGGGGAGCGGCAGGAAATCAAAAGATGAAAGAGAACCATGGACGGGTGGAGTCTGGTGGGGGTTGGCGGGGAGCGAAGGGGCGATAAAGCATAAGATAAACAGCTCCAGCACCGTGTCTAATGCATGCAATTCCTTCCCATTGTTACTGTTGCAGCCACCAGCACCACCAACATCGCCAAACACGAGCGCAGACCGACATGTGTTGGAGAGGAGAGAGAGAGAGAGAGACAAGGGATCGTGTGTGGAGGGGGTGGGGGAAGCAATCCTCATGCGCACTTCCGTTTCGCAGCCGGAAGTGGAAGCGGCGCCTTTCGATGGTGGTCGTGGAGAAAAATCATATAAAAATGACACTCGCAAAATGGGAGAACGCGATGGAGCCGCACGCAAAAAACATGAAGAATTACAATTTTTCGGTTCTCGCTCATGTGTCTTCGGCGCTCTGGTGGTGGTCGTGTGTGTGAATGGAAGGATTTCAAAGGCTCTTCTCACACATAGAAACAGACACAGCCACAGACACGCACATATTCACTCTCAGGACGAAGACATGGTGAACAAAAAAAATATAAATGTCACGTCCCCTCGTCTATCGTAGATTTCCTCTCACACACACACACTTGGACCTATTCCCACTAACACGGACACACATACGCTTTCATGTCGACTAGAAACTAGAGGCGGCTGAATACCATTCAGCACAATTGTTCGAGAGAGAGAGACGAATGTGGGCGAGCGGGCGAGCGAGACAAAAGGTGACGAAGACGATGGCGTTCCTCCGGTTGCTCCATAAAATTAAAGAATAAACTTGACAACCTGACAAATGATGCGACCTGCCAGGGAAATCCTTCATGTCAGGACATTCACCGGCGCTCGCCGCTTCAACGGTGACAAGGACAGGACGTTGTCTCCCCCATTGATCGCAGCCAGATGCAGAATGCCAGTGTGTGGGTTTGGGAACCCTTTTCTAAGAACAGTTGTTTTTCCGCTCACACACCTACACACACTCACACACCGTCGTACATTTTAAGAACAATGATTGATCCCCATGCGACCCACAGAGGTTACGGTTCAAGTGATAAGGATTTTGCAATTTATGGCAAACATTAGGAGTGCCAATCGCAATGATTTATGAACGCACGAACGCAATTGTTGCACCCTCACAATTTGAATGCGAAAAATTCGAGCAAATTAACATAAAACCATCCGGTTGTCAGCGAACCACGACGAACACCCGGCACAAGTCTGACTCATTTAAACTCATTTAAAGCGAGTTCCGTCTTAATATGTAGTAAATGAACCTCCAAAAAGAAGAAACATATATTTTAGTACCATATCATCGTTTATAAAAGTCGAGGTCTCCGGTAATGAATCATGCTGTTGGCCATATTTCATTACCAGGAATGATATAAACAACAGGAACTATTTTGTTTTTATTCTTTATCTTTAAACTGAATGATAATAATAAAACATACTGTAAAAAATACCCATGGTTTTAATCGTATGGATTTTAAACGATTATTTGACGAACACTTTGTGTAGAGTGTTTTGCGGTACTCCTTTCACTCATTTCGTTAATTTTATGCCATAAATTTCAGCGACCATCGACCACCGCTGGCACAAGAGACTCGGGGAAGGGCGTTGTAAGAGAAATTAATAATTCAAGTCTCTCGATATTAATATATGACAATAAAGCACGAGCACAAAGAGAATTACAACAATGAAAACCAAAAGTATAAAAATTCAGAAATGAGACGAATATCAGCAGATGCGTCGCGATAGACATTGTACAGAAATATGAATATAGTTGTTTGTAGGTAGGGCCGAGGTTGAGACTTCAAGTGGTGCCAATTTATGCGACTTTTCTTTTCGGCGACGGGGGGAATATATTAATTTGCATGCATTGTCGATTGTCCGCTCCCCGACACGTCATCATCATCATCATCATTTGTATCTGCTTCTGGTCACCCAGTCCTCCCACTCTCTCCACCCGCTCGTTGCATTTCTTTCTTTCATTCTCTTCATCTCCATTTCAGCCTCTCTCTCTCTCTGCTACGCGCCCTCCTCTTCCGCCGTCCATGTTGATTTATGCATAATGTGCAATTATCCGATCCCCGAACATTAATCATTCCACGGTCACTGCCCGGACCCCCGCTGATAGCTGAAGCCGCCATCTATTCATCCGTCCATCCGTCGCAACCATCCGCCCACCGCTCCGACCCCCCGCCCGACCCCTCCTAATTCATTCAAGTGCCACCGACTGTGGGCCCCGAGTCCGAGTCTCGGTCCTCGAACCGCAGCGACGGGAGTTCGTTTGTCCTGGTCCTTTCTTCGTCCACTTCTTGTTCTTGTTGTATTTGTTGTTGTTGAACTCGCCTCAAATTGATTTCTATTCAACATTTGAGCTCCCTCGCTCCGGCCCTACTCCCACCACGCTACTCAGAGTGTGTTCCGGAAAATTCAAACAAATTACATGTCGAGATAGTGCTCTGTCTCTCTCTCCCTATCGGACTCTTTCGCCTTGACGGGTCTTTCTTTGGCC
Organism: Coelopa frigida; assembly: GCA_017309665.1. NCBI lineage: Eukaryota > Metazoa > Arthropoda > Insecta > Diptera > Coelopidae > Coelopa > Coelopa frigida. The sequence goes on along the minus strand of CM029564.1, from coordinate 12,826,533 downwards.
TTTATTTCCTCGTCCTCTTTCACGACCCTCTTTGTGTGGCTTCTGGGCCTCCCTCCATCCTTCGTCGAAGGACTCATTGTCAATACTTCCAGGCCAAGTGCTCCACTCGCCGCGCATAAATTATGATCCGATGAGGCTCATCCCTCTATCTCTTCGACAACGCCCTTCGAGTCGATCGAATTAGCCACACCCACTGATCGGTTCCCTGAACGAAAGAAGATGCAACTTCGATTGATCCAGTGTCGTGACCCAATGAGGGATGGGCAGGTGAATATAAATGCAATAAAATCATCATAAAATCATTATTATAAAATGATTTTCTTATTATATACGAATTATTCCATAGCATGTTGATTAATAATACCGTAAACATAAACCAACGTAAAGCATTATATTTATAATAATATTCTTTATTACAGCTTAATACAGATTCTCATTGGACTGTAAATTGTATAAATGATGGCATAAATTGGGACTCTCTCTCTCCATATATTAAATGAGAAAATGGAATATATGGAACAGCATTAACTCTCCTCCCTACACGTGAAGTTTCGAATACCCCGATGTCTCGATCTAACGAGGTCTCGCCATCCATTGACTGGGCTCGTTTTCGGGGTTCGTTCGGTTCTCGTTCTCGTTGCGTTGCGTTGGAAACAATTTCGCTGAGTGTAATTTTTGCCGAAGTCTGACGCGCCCTTCGACTTAAATGAATATGTAAATTAAATGCGAAATGTTGGATACTTGTATTTATTTGCTTGCATTTGATTGTTGTTGCTGCTGTAGTTGTTATTGTTAGTGTTATTGTTATTGTTATCGGTGTGATTGTTGTGAATGGTTTTATTTGAGTTATTGTTGTTATAATTGTTGTTGTGGTTTTTTGAATCGTTTTACGCGATGCAGCAACAAATGCGATTTTAATTTGAACGACTGAGGTTCGACTGAATCCAGACCTAGGTCAACCGATGCGGCCAATTACACAGACAACCGCAACAACAATAATAATAACAATAACAAAAACAACAATAATAACAACAACAACAACAATGACGGCCATACCGCATGCTGCGGATGCTGCGGAACGTGTTTCGGGCCAAACTAATTTGTCTCAGCCAAGCGAGCAAATGGATTTCTGATGCGACCCCGTGTTTTCGACCACGCCCCCCCACAACGTCCGCCCTCTCGCCACCTGCCCTCGGCCAAGGGCCACACGAAGGTGCAGCGATCGCGATGTAGTCGAAGCTGCAAGAGAACGAAAGCCGACGAAAAAGAAAAGCGAAAAAGTAACAAACGCAACAACAACAACATCAACATCGTAGCGTGAGACAATTTTCATTTCTTTGATTATAGTCACGGTTGTTGTTGTTGTTGTTTCAGTTGGCTGATTAATTGTTCGCCGAGATTTATTATAATTTAATAGCGCTCTTTGTTTTAGCATCGTACGAAATGGTTTTGTTTTCCTTCATTGTTTGCTTTTGAGGTCACTTGAGCGATTTGAGCGACTTGGTTTCAACCTCAACTTGGCTTGACTTAGCTTGGCTTAGCTCTTGATCGTTTGGAGGGCCTCGATTAGCCGTTGTTTTCGTTGTTGTTGTTGTTATTGTTATTATCGTTGCTGTTGTTGGATGATTTTGGAAGCTCTTCAATGTCTCGGCCATCGTGATGCCCGAGCGATGGTCTTCGTATAAATATTCGGGGCTCAACGACAATGGACAACATTCGACATTCTTCGCCGACTCCGCAGACAGTGTTCGAAAGTAGCAGCATCAAAAATGGTGAGTCACCAACGACCCCCATCAGGACTAATCTCACTTTTAATATCATTCTCACTCTCTCTCTCTCTCTCCTCTCTATCTCTGTAGAAACTTACCTTCGCTCTTCTGGCCCTCGCCTTCGGCTTCGCAGCCGCCGACGTCTCGCACTTGTCCAGCTCGTATCTGCCCCCGCAGCAGCCGCAGGCGCAATACCTGCCCCCGGCCCCCCAGTCGCAATACATCCCTCCAGCTCCACAACAGCAGTACATCCCCCCAGCACCTCAGTCGCAGTACATCCCACCTGCCCCGCAGCAGAGCTACCTGCCGCCCGTCTCCGCCCCCGAACCCCAGCAGACCTATCTGCCCCCACAGCAGCAATACCAGGCCCCCGCTCCCCAGTACATCCCACCGCCCCAGGCTCAGCCCGCCCCCGAGTATCTGCCGCCCACCGTCGAGCAGGCCCATGACGGCTACCGCTACAGGACCGTTCGTCGCTTCCGCCATCGCAGCCACTAGAGGGCGTTCTTGGACTTTGTTGAGCGATTGTTATCAAATAAATATCCTGTTGTTGAAATAACCGTGAATTTTACATTCCTATCGTTATCTGCTTACGACAAACGACAGACAGACCAGTGGTCAGAGATATCCTTGATTTATTCACTCCGAACATACGCTGATTTTATTTCCATGTTCATCTCCATTTCCATCTCTACCTCCTCCATCTACATCTCCTTCCATATCTATCTCTCTCCATCTTCAATTCTCGTTCACCTCTGCTTCTTCATCTCCATCTTCCATTCTCGTTCAGCTCCTCTTCTTCATCTCCATCTTCAACTTTCGTTAACCTCTCCTCCTTCGACTCTCGTTCACCTCTCTGTCTTCCTCCACCTGCAGAATGATCGAACTCCTGCCAGGACTCGATGATGGCACTCGGCTCAAGTGGAGCTAATTAGGAACTTCCTGACGTCGCCTCCACGTCGACCAACTCCAGGGCTCCACAACTCAAGTGGAGCTCAGTCGAGTCGAGTTGTGGACGCCGTGGAGCACTCCTTGTTATCTCGTTAAAGCACTCTTCGCTCATTATCGCGCCGCATAATCCACATCAACGCCGGAATCAGTTTATGGCCGACGTAATGGTGCGCATTTTAATTCAATAATTACATTGGAAAACTTTTAATCGCTCCGACGGTTGCACGGCAGCCACCGGCAACACCGTGTCGTCTGCGGCCACCACTACAACCATGGCTACAACTACGACTACGACTTCGACTGCGACGATGGCGCCGAAAACACCTCAGACTTCGCGACTTTTGGCATGAGGCGGCGACGGAGTCGACGGCGAAGACGGAAGACTCGCCAAATACGCCGTGCTGGGTCCAACCGGGGAGGAGGATCAGGGGCCGGTTGTGGGTGGAGAGAGGAGGCTGGTGGGTGGCATTGCAGGGTTGGTTGGAGGTGTGGGTGGAAAGGGCAGCTAGTCAACAATTGTCGGCATTCGTTTTCAGAAGCCAAACCTGGGCCTCGCTTGATCGACTGGGGTCGGAGAGAAGAACCTGAGGCGGTCGGAGAGAGGCAGACGTTATGGAGAACCTGAGGGGGAAGATGAGAATTTGAGGAGGAGGAGGAGGCAAACCTGAGGAGGAAGTCAGAGGAGGTGGAGAGAAGACCTGAGAAGCCGCCTGCTGTGGGATTTACGAGAAGAATAGAAGCCAGAGAGGGAGAGAGAAATGGAACGAGGTAGACACAGTCACGGTGGACGAAGTTCGTGGCGGGCACGAGAAGCGCTCGAAAAACGACGAACGCCGGAAGCAGCAGCAGCAACAACAAGAGGGTGGGTGCCCTCGGGGCTCGGGAGAAATCCTGGGGCGGGTTTGAGCCAACTTCGACGACGCGTTTATGAGGCATAAATTAGGCTGGCGTCGCTGGAAGCATCAGCGTCCCTCCTGCCCCAACGCCGCAGAGTCGGAGACGAAGTCGAAGTCGGCGACGGAGTCGGCGTCAGCACACGAAACTTCGACAACGCAACATTAGTCACAAAATTATGATAATTGTTGTTGAAAGTTGGGCGGCGACTTCGAGCCCCCCGCCTGCCTGGGAGCGGAGCCGCGGGTCCCTGAGCGTCTGGCGGCCGGAAATGAGAGCGGACATTTTGAAACTCCTGCCGGCCCAACTTTATTCGCTTATAACAAATGGAAGAAGGGAACGTAAAGGTGTCTTCTATCTTTTTGTTTTGTTTGTCTGTCTGTCTGTCTGTCTGTTTCTCTCTCTTTCTTCGTCGGTCTCTCTGTCTTCTGTTGGTCTCTCTGTCTGTTTGTCTGACTGCTTAAATGTTTGTCTCTGGGATCTTGGCCCGCCTCCTGCTGTCGCGCTCATTAATTTTCCCGGACAATGCTATTCGTCCTTGTCGTCTTCGCTCGTCGCAGGACGAAGGTGTTGACACGTTGAGCGGTCGGAGGATGGATTCCTTCCAGACGAAAGAGGAATGGACAACGGAGGGAAGCGGCTGAGGATGCTGCCCCACCTCCCACTCCCATCTTTGGCAAACATCGGAACTCGAGAGGCGACGAAATTTACATCTCGATCGGCCTCATTCGCCCGGGCGAGTGCGTTCTCGGAGTGTTCTTTCCTGTTGTGGACTCAACGCCTGGGGCCGTGGGGTGACCGAGGAGAGGCCGAGGGGGGACGTTCGCATGGATCACGGGGTGCGTTGGTGTGCGTGATGAGCGCCGATTGCCGCCAAAGGACACCCAGGGGCATTGTCAGCGCTCGTCGACGACGACGGCGAACGATTTTTCATTCGCGAACCCGCTTTCGTCGAATATGACGCAGCGGCGAATTTATAGCCTTTGTCTCGGCCTCGCTTCGGGGCGGCTTCACTCGTGTCGTTGCGTTAACAAATTTCTCTCCTCCTCCGACAGCCATTCAATCCAACGCTGATTGGAATTCGCAATCGCTTCGGAAATCTTCCCCCTCCTCCCCTCCTTCGACGGCTCATTCGCAGTTGTTCGATCCCGGGAGTTATCGAATGGTCCTTGCATTTTAAAACAGCTCCCGGCGCCGCCTCGAGCTCTTGTCTCTGTCTTCCCGATCCCATTTACGCCTCCCGCCACGCCCTCGCGACCACTTATCGTGGCTGTCATTTTTCCCGCCGCGTGTCCTCGTTTTTGTCGGCCTCGCAGACCTCTGATAAATTATTTTCGATGACAAATGTCGCACATGTTTGCCTACCACAGCGACCTCTGCCGACGCCGCCCTCTGCGACCCCCTCGCCACGCCCCTTGGGGGTCCGCTCGAATGTTGTTCATCAAAATCGACGCCGTTGATGGGGTCATAAATCGCCCATCGCCACGGAGGATGAGAAGAAGGAGGAGGAGGAGGATGAGAGAATGCAGGACGATCGCTCATGTGGGCCGAGTGTCCTCGGCGACGAGGTCCTCCTCCAGGATTTATGGCCAAGGAGGCCTTGGTTTTTGTCGGTTTGGGTTTTGTTTCTAAGTTTCGTTTATTTTGTGTTTCTTTGTTCTTTAATTTGTGTTTCTTTGTTCTTTATTTTGTTATTTTTTTGTTTGTTTTTTCTTTGTTCTTTACTACGATTTTTTGCAGTTGTTGTTGTTGCTGCTGGACATTTGATGGATGAGTCTAGAGAGCCCTGAATGAATGCGATTTTTCTGGGATTCCGATAGCGACGCGAATAATTATCGCAACGAGAGAATAAATCGCATCCGATCGCCGTCAAGCGGCGAACAATCGAGTCGGATGTGTGGAAAATTGCAGGAGGCGCCACCGGAAGCCGGAAGAAGAAGAGCTTCCACTTCCGACAAATTACCATCTGAGCTCTGGGTGGCTCGAGATATCCTTCCTTTCGAAGAAATAATAACATCTCGAGGAAATATTAATATCTAAATTTATTGGAAAAATATCAAAAGAATATATTTCCCTGGCGCCTTTGAGCGGATTTCATTTCACCTTGACTTCCGGCTCCACTCGAATCCTTACAAAGTCCGGATCCAGGACGAATAGATGCGAGTGTATGGAAAATCCCACGATTCCACACGATGTCCTTCCTGCGGCCGAATTGGAAACGAATACGAAAAGTCGGGAAAGCAAGAGAGAATGCGAAATTCCTTTCAAATTTTAAAACGCACTCAAATCATGGCAGAGGATTTCATGCATACTTAGCCAAATAAACAAATACACCCAGGCACACATATATAAGACATACACACATACATATAGAAAGACATGGCTTATAAGCGCCGCACATAAACAAACAGTCGAAGCAGAAGACTTTGAAACGGAACTCCTTACTGTCAGTTTATTTCTTTACTTCCGGCGTGAAGGCTGTCAGTTCGCTCCTTCGTACGTCGGTCCGCTCGCTCGGGTGAGCGCACGAGAGTGTGTGCGGTGCTCCTTGCGGCTGCCACGAAGTCGTGCCCGTGGGCGGTGAGGGACGTGGCGGAGGTCGGAGGCAGGGGCGGCTCCGGCGAAACGATTGTTTTGTTAGTTTCTTTGTCGGTGCATGTGTGTGTACTGCAGCGGAATAAGACCGTTCACCTCGACAAATGCATTGTTTGTCTTCCATTATTTGAAGAAACACACACAGACACAGTCATACATACATACAGGGGCACCCATGCACACATATGCTCCACGCACTCACACACTGATGCAAAGTCCCGGCTCAAATTCAACCGGAAGAAAATTACAAAAAGGAACACAGTCGCATGCGTGTGTGAGAGAGACAAATATAGAGAGAGCAGATAAGGAATAGAGAGAGAGAGAGAGAGAGAGAGAGAGAGAAATTGAAAAAGAAAGAGAGAAAGAAATGGAAAAGAAAAAGACAGAAAAAGTGAAGGGAGGAGAAAAATCTGCCAAAAGGATTTCCTTCCTTTTTAGCAGCAACAGTAAAAAGAGCAAGAGATTTATGCGAAAACCACATACGCACAAACACACAGACATATATTCATAGTCGAAATGATACACTGATACTCACACACACACACACACACACACTCATGCACTCACACATGCTCCTCGCGGAATTGTTATTTCGTCGGTGAACGCGACTTAAGCACCGAAAAATTCGTTGCATTTTTAAGAAACGTTGTTACTGTCGCACTCCACTCCACCCTCTCTCTCTCACCGCCCTCATCCGCCTGCGACTCACCGCGTCTCCCTTGGCAAGGTCGCAGCCACGCCTCCACCTCCGCCCCCTCTTGGTGCACGGAACCACTCGAGTTGCAAATATTTATGCGCCTCCGTTCGACTCCCCGAAATGCCTTCAAATGTTTAAGTTTTCCACATGCATTTTTCGGATGCTTCTGCACCTTGCTCCCCTCCCCCTGTGATGAGCATCCCTCTCCCCCACAAACTCCACCCCCATAGCCTCCGTTCCACCCTATCCGCTATTTCATCGTTTTGTCAGATTCCTACCTCTCTCTCTCCCAACCATGGGGAAGAAGTTGGCATTTTTCTGGCATAATTTATGCACTTCCGTTCCATGCTTTCGGTCTGTTTCGTTCGTTTCTCCGCCAAAGGACTTTCTTCCAGCAACTCCTGGCACAATGATGTAGTGAGGGCAGGGGCGGCATCCTCAAGTGGCGAGAAGTGGCCACCGCGAAGTCGAAAAGTTTGACGTTTCGATTGTCGTTCGAATCGATGTCGCACGTAATGCAACAGCGTCCTTCTGACCTGGTCACCTGCATGGACGAAACGGCGGTGGGGAGGCTTGAGGTTGATTATTGTGTTTGGTTTGTGGTTTTCATTCTACTCTTCTCTATACAATCGAACTGGGCTTTGGTTTGAATTTAAATCAACGGAGGAATTTATTTATTGGAACGGAGAATCCGGGATTTAACGTTGGCTCATTGGGCATTAAACGTCTTCTTGTTCTTCAAACGAACCAGAAGTCCTTGTCCCATCCGAGTTCAATTGAAGTTCTCTTCTCTGATTCATACACCGAGCACGAGGCAGACAGAGGCTGAATGAGGACGAGTGAGACCAAGAGGAACCGAGAGGGGTAGACAGAGGGCAAGTGAAAAGGGATAGATAGTTGTATAAAGTACAAAGAGAGCGCACGAAACAAACGATAGAAAACCGGGCGGAAGAAGAATGATGGAGTGGAGCCGTGGAGCAGCAACCTTGCGACAATGGAATTAGTGGATCGGAGGGGACCATTTAAAGCGCGACTCCTTGGGGCAGGAGAAGGAAAGTGTTGAAGGAGGAGGAAGAAAGGATGGAAGAAGAAAGTTGGGGGATGTGGGGAAGAGTAGGAAATCATTATTACGAGCGATGACAAAAGTAGAGTGGACTGTCGAAGGAGGGAGGAGGAGGAGACGAAGGACGAGCATTTAATGGCGAGACTCGACAACGGAGACAACAATGGCTGTGGCAGCAGCCACGAAAACAAAAACAACAACAATGGCCAGAAGATGACAGAATAGTAATAATAGCAACTACAATAGTAAGAATAACAATAACAAAAAATAAAAGTAGAAAAACAACAATGACAATGGCCACAATAACGATCAACAGACACAATACAAGTGAAAGTAGGAGCCAAAGGAAACGATGATGAGAGGGGACAACGATGAGCGAGACAACAACAAAGATGAGAACAACAATAATGAGAACTGCAAGAAATGAAGGAACAATAAATGAAATAACACCTACAACAATAATAATAACAAAGATGAACAACAATAACGACCTTAAGCAGAAGAACAACAATAACAACATTAAGCACAATAACAACATTAAGCAGAATAACAACAATAACCAGACGGTCAATAATAATAAATAAAAAGCTATGACGAGTGGTGATAAAAGGAGTTTCTTCCGCCCAACCCTTTCACCCTTGGGTCCTACTTTTGTAGTTGTTATTGCTCTTGTTTAATGGAACGTAGAACCGACAATGCATCAAGTTAACAGCTAACGGTACCGGCCGAGCAATTAACAAGATGGTTTCAAGTGGTTCCCACGGGGGAAATGTGACTCAGTCGTAGTTTCAGTCAACTCCTGAATGGAAAGGCAAGGAAAGGATCTGTTGATCTTAGTCGATGTCTCTGCAATTTCAATGTTGATGTCCGTCTGTCTCTGGAACTTCGACCCAATTTCGTAATTGCAAATGACACGTGACCCAATTTAAAAACCGATCGAAATAAAGTGTTATTTAATTTCAGATAATTTATTTCAACACCCTGGAATCGAGACAACTGAGAGATAACTGAGGGACAACAAAAGCTAGCTGAAGATCGAGAACAACAAGAAGAATACGTCGTCGGGTACAACGAACCCATTCGTCTGGCGAGTTTATTCGTCTGCCCCCCGGTTATCGCGGTAGTTGTCTCTCATTTCCGGGCTTTTAATGCGATCCTAGTGGACTTTACTCGCCCTCGGCACTCCCGCTCGCGGACTTCCGATTTCGACAGGGACGACGACGACGTTGGCTTCCGGTGTCCATTTTGCTTCTCTCCGTCCTTTGTGCTTTTTTCGGCTGCGTACAAAATCGCGGATTTTACGATACGAGCGAATGGCTCGGCGTCGTCGTTCGCGTCGTCGTAAAATCTGCGTCGCGCCGGGATCAGCTTTGGTCTTGTAGGGTTTGACGGGGTTGGCGGCCTGAGGGGTGGGCGTTGGCGTTGTTGTTGTTGGGGGTCTCGAGAGTGGGAGGAGTTGTTGGGAGTGCGGTTTGTTCGTTGGTGAGAAGGTCCTCTTGTTGTTAAGTGAGCTTTTACGAGTTCTCCGTTTACAACTGTTCTTCCGATGTTTCCCCATGTTGTTTTTGGTGCATTTGTCTCTTGTTGTTATTGTTTTTATACTCATGTTGTTGTTGTTTTTGGCGGCTTCCACCATCCGCCGTTTTAATGCAGCCCTGAACGAGCTCGGCGCACTTCGGCTCCCTACAATGGCGGCCATTTACGATGCTTGTTCTTCTTCGCCTCAGTGATGCCCCGATCCTTGTGCCTCTCTTCTTCTTCTTCGTCGTCACCATCTTCTTCTTCGACGACGACGAAGTATTACGTCCAATTAAGCAATTTATTCGTTGTTCTCGACTAGAAATGAGTTGTTTTTACGACTCGAGGTTTTCCTCATTTTCCTCTCGTTGGCTCTCAACTTTTTCACTTCTGATGACTTTTCTTTTATCACTTTGCCGCTACTATCCGAGGTACTTTTCCCACGTACTTCGGTCCCAGGAGGCGTCTCAGCAGAGGCCCATGAAGTGTTTACGAAGTTCTCATTTGTTGCCCGAGTGAGTTTGAGTGGTTTTTAAATGCCCGTCGTTGCAGTTGTTTTCCCCTTTATACTTTTTATATTTCATTACAATTAATTAATGAGTTTATTCTCACCTTCGAGGCCCTTAATAATTTCCTTTGTTTGCACTAACAAGTACAATGTAGTTGCACTAATAACTAAGTAAAATGTTGCGCATTAAAAATACATACATTATGATATATTACAAAAGAACTACAATAATGCTTGCGATTAAAATAAATCTGATGCATATATTGAAAGTTCAACAAAGTAACGATAAGTGCACGAAACCCTCGGGACTCAGGACCTTTTTAAGATTATTTCACGAGCTTTTAATCTATCTCTTAACAATATTTATTTGATTAGGTCGCGAATCATTTAAATTTAAAATTTCCAATGAAATTCAACATTTTCGATGAAATTCAACATTTTAGAGTTCGATAAAATTCAAAATTTACGATAAGTTCAACATTCTCAACAAAATACAAAATGTTAAATAAAATTCAAATTTTCAACAAAATTTATAATTTTCAATTTTTTTTATAAAAATATAACTTTTAATAAATTTAAAAGTTAAATAAAATCTAATATATTCAATAAATTTAAAAGTTTTAATAAAATTTAAAATTTCCAATAAATTTCAAAATCTTTTCCAATAAATTTCAAAATTTTTTTCATAAAAGTTCAAAATTTTTTCAATAAAATTAAAAATCTTTTTCATTAAAATTCAAAATCTTTTTCAATAAAATTCAAAATTTTCAATTAAATTGAAAATTTGCAAAGAAATTCAAAATTTTCAATAAAATTCCAAATATTATGTTCGACTACAAAAATCAGCTAAACCAGTGAGAATGTTTCCATTTTTATATTTTTACTGGTTAGCCACCATATCAGAATAGGACATAGGCTATATAAATGAATGTAACATTAACCATTGAGGGATTTAATTAAAATTAAAAGAGAGTTTTCCATACAAAATTCTCCCTCTCATATTTCGCCGTCATGGTTTTTTGTTGTTATTTTTTGTTTGAGAACAAAATCCATATTTCATGTTCTCTCTCGGTCAAATTCAATGTCAACACTACGAAAAGTCAAACTGACAATGAAACATTGACCTTTATAAAAATTAATTTGAAAATAATGAATTTTTTCATTATTCATTATTTTCAAATTAATTAAAACCATGAATTTCTCGAAGATAAGACAAATTCCGACCTCTAAATTTTCGAAAATTTCATAATTCAGGCAATTTTTCACGAAAATCTTAAATGATTCAAATCTCCGTAAATACGCGCTATTTCGCCAAAAGGACGTAAATTCGTGACGACCTCTAAATTTTCAAAAATTTCTAATTCAAGCAATTTTTCATGGAAATCTTAAATCGATCATATCTCCGTAAATACGCGTTATTTCGGAAAAAGGACGTAAATTCGTGACGACCTCTAAATTTTCGAAAATTTCATAATTCATGCAATTTTTCATGAAAATCTTAAATGCTTCATATCTCCGTAAATACGCGCTATTTCGCCAAAAGGACGTAAATTCGTGACGACCTCTAAATTTTCGAAAATTTCATAATTCAGACAATTTTTCATGAAAATCTTAAATGCTTCAAATCTCTGTAAATACGCGCTATTTCGGAAAAAGGACGTAAATTCGTGACGACCTCTAAATTTTCGAAAATTTCATAATTCAGACAATTTTTCATGGAAATCTTAAATCTTTCATATCTCCGTAAATACGCGCTATTTCGCAAAAAGGACGTGACGACCTCTAAATTTTCAAAAATTTCATAATTCAAGCAATTTTTCATGGAAATCCTTAATCGATCATATCTCCGTAAATACGCGTTATTTCGCAAAAAGGACGTAAATTCGTGACGACCTCTAAATTTTCAAAAATTTCATAATTCAAGCAATTTTTCATGAAAATCTTAAATCGATCATATCTCCGTAAATACGCGCTATTTCGCAAAAAGGACGAAATTCGTGACGACCTCTAAATTTTCGAAAATTTCATAATTCAGGCAATTTCTCATGAAAATCTTAAATGCTTCATATCTCAGTAAATACGCGCTATTTCGCCGTAAATTCGTAAATTCGTGACGACCTCTAAATTTTCGAAAATTTCATAATTCAGGCAATTTTTCATGAAAATCTTAAATGCTTCAAATCTCCGTAAATACGCGTTATTTCGCCAAAAGGACGTTAATTCGTGACGACCTCTAAATTTTCGAAAATTTCATAATTCATGCAATTTTTCATGAAAATCTTAAATGCTTCATATCTCCGTAAATACGCGCTATTTCGGAAAAAGGACGTAAATTCGTGACGACCTCTAAATTTTCGAAAATTTCATAATTCAGACAATTTTTCATGAAAATCTTAAATGCTTCAAATCTCTGTAAATACGCGCTATTTCGGAAAAAGGACGTAAATTCGTGACGACCTCTAAATTTTCGAAAATTTCATAATTCAGACAATTTTTCATGAAAATCTTAAATGCTTCAAATCTCTGTAAATACGCGCTATTTCGGAAAAAGGACGTCAATTCGTGACGACCTCTAAATTTTCGAATATTTCATAATTCAGACAATTTTTCATGGAAATCTTAAATCTTTCATATCTCCGTAAATACGCGCTATTTCGGAAAAAGGACGTAAATTCGTGACGACCTCTAAATTTTCGAAAATTTCATAATTCAGGCAATTTTTCATGAAAATCTTAAATGCTTCAAATCTCCGTAAATACGCGTTATTTCGCCAAAAGGACGTTAATTTGTGACGACCTCTAAATTTTCAAAAATTTCATAATTCAGGACAATTTTTCATGAAAATCTTAAATGCTTCATATCTCCTGTAAATACGCGCTATTTCGGAAAAAAGGACGTAAATTCGTGACGACCTCTAAATTTTCGAAAATTTCATAATTCAGGCAATTTTTCATGGAAATCTTAATGCTTTCATATCTCCGTAAATACGCGCTATTTCGCAAAAAGGACGTAAATTCGTGACGACCTCTAAATTTTCAAAAATTTCATAATTCAGAGCAATTTTTCATGGAAATCTTAAATGCTTCATATCTCCGTAAATACGCGCTATTTCGGAAAAAGGACGTAAATTCGTGACGACCTCTAAATTTTCGAAAATTTCATAATTCAGGCAATTTTTCATGGAAATCTTAAATCTTTCATATCTCCGTAAATACGCGCTATTTCGCAAAAAGGACGTAAATTCGTGACGACCTCTAAATTTTCAAAAATTTCATAATTCAGCAATTTTTCATGGAAATCTTTAAATGCTTCATATCTCCGTAAATACGCGTTATTTCGCAAAAAGGACGTTAATTCGTGACGACCTCTAAATTTTCGAAAATTTCATAATTCAGACAATTTTTCATGGAAATCTTAAATGCTTCATATCTCCGTAAATACGCGCTATTTCGGAAAAAGGACGTAAATTCGTGACGACCTCTAAATTTTCAAAAATTTCATAATTCAGACAATTTTTTATGAAAATCTTAAATGCTTCATATCTCCGTAAATACGCGCTATTTCGCAAAAAGGACGTAAATTCGTGACGACCTCTAAATTTTCGAAAATTTCATAATTCAGGCAATTTTTCATGGAAATCTTAAATCTTTCATATCTCCGTAAATACGCGCTATTTCGCCAAAAGGACGTTAATTCGTGACGACCTCTAAATTTTCAAAAATTTCATAATTCAAAATTTTTCTAAATTTTTCATGAAAATCTTAAATGCTTCATATCTCCGTAAATACGCGCTATTTCGGAAAAAGGACGTAAATTCGTGACGACCTCTAAATTTTCGAAAATTTCATAATTCAGACAATTTTTCATGAAAATCTTAAATGCTTCATATCTCCGTAAATACGCGTTATTTCGCCAAAAGGACGTTAATTCGTGACGACCTCTAAATTTTCAAAAATTTCATAATTCAAAATTTTTCTAAATTTTTCATGGAAATCTTAAATGCTTCATATCTCCGTAAATACGCGCTATTTCGGAAAAAGGACGTAAATTCGTGACGACCTCTAGATTTTCGAAATTTTCATAATTCAGGCAATTTTCCATGAAAATCTTAAATGCTTCAAATCTCCGTAAATACGCGTTATTTCGCCAAAAGGACGTTAATTCGTGACGACCTCTAAATTTTCAAAAATTTCATAATTCAGACAATTTTTCATGAAAATCTTAAATGCTTCATATCTCCGTAAATACGCGCTATTTCGCCAAAAGGACGTAAATTCGTGACGACCTCTAAATTTTCGAAAATTTCATAATTCAGACAATTTTTCATGAAAATCTTAAATGCTTCAAATCTCTGTAAATACGCACCTCTAAATTTTCGAAAATTTCATAATTCAGGCAATTTTTCATGGAAATCTTAAATCTTTCATATCTCCGTAAATACGCGCTATTTCGCAAAAAGGACGTAAATTCGTGACGACCTCTAAATTTTCAAAAATTTCATAATTCAAGCAATTTTTCATGGAAATTTTAAATGCTTCATATCTTCGTAAATACGCGCTATTTCGGAAAAAGGACGTAAATTCGTGACGACCTCTAAATTTTCAAAAATTTCATAATTCAGGCAATTTTTCATGGAAATCTTAAATCTTTCATATCTCCGTAAATACGCGCTATTTCGCAAAAAGGACGTAAATTCGTGACGACCTCTAAATTTTCAAAAATTTCATAATTCAAGCAATTTTTCATGGAAATTTTAAATGCTTCATATCTTCGTAAATACGCGTTATTTCGCAAAAAGGACGTTAATTCGTGACGACCTCTAAATTTTCGAAAATTTCATAATTCAGACAATTTTTCATGAAAATCTTAAATGCTTCATATCTCCGTAAATACGCGCTATTTCGGAAAAAGGACGTAAATTCGTGACGACCTCTAAATTTTCAAAAATTTCATAATTCAGACAATTTTTTATGAAAATCTTAAATGCTTCATATCTCCGTAAATACGCGCTATTTCGCAAAAAGGACGTAAATTCGTGACGACCTCTAAATTTTCGAAAATTTCATAATTCAGGCAATTTTTCATGGAAATCTTAAATCTTTCATATCTCCGTAAATACGCGCTATTTCGCCAAAAGGACGTTAATTCGTGACGACCTCTAAATTTTCAAAAATTTCATAATTCAAATTTTCTAAATTTTTCATGAAAATCTTAAATGCTTCATATCTCCGTAAATACGCGCTATTTCGGAAAAAGGACGTAAATTCGTGACGACCTCTAAATTTTCGAAAATTTCATAATTCAGACAATTTTTCATGAAAATCTTAAATGCTTCATATCTCCGTAAATACGCGTTATTTCGCCAAAAGGACGTTAATTCGTGACGACCTCTAAATTTTCAAAATTTCATAATTCAAAATTTTCTAAATTTTTCATGGAAATCTTAAATGCTTCATATCTCCGTAAATACGCGCTATTTCGGAAAAAGGACGTAAATTCGTGACGACCTCTAGATTTTCGAAATTTTCATAATTCAGGCAATTTTCCATGAAAATCTTAAATGCTTCAAATCTCCGTAAATACGCGTTATTTCGCCAAAAGGACGTAAATTCGTGACGACCTCTAAATTTTCGAAAATTTCATAATTCAGGCAATTTTTCATGAAAATCTTAAATGCTTCATATCTCCGTAAATACGCGTTATTTCGCAAAAAGGACGTTAATTCGTGACGACCTCTAAATTTTCGAAAATTTCATAATTCAGACAATTTTTCATGAAAATCTTAAATGCTTCAAATCTCTGTAAATACGCACCTCTAAATTTTCGAAAATTTCATAATTCAGGCAATTTTTCATGGAAATCTTAAATCTTTCATATCTCCGTAAATACGCGCTATTTCGCAAAAAGGACGTAAATTCGTGACGACCTCTAAATTTTCAAAAATTTCATAATTCAAGCAATTTTTCATGGAAATTTTAAATGCTTCATATCTTCGTAAATACGCGTTATTTCGCAAAAAGGACGTTAATTCGTGACGACCTCTAAATTTTCGAAAATTTCATAATTCAGACAATTTTTCATGAAAATCTTAAATGCTTCATATCTCCGTAAATACGCGCTATTTCGGAAAAAGGACGTAAATTCGTGACGACCTCTAAATTTTCAAAAATTTCATAATTCAGACAATTTTTTATGAAAATCTTAAATGCTTCATATCTCCGTAAATACGCGCTATTTCGCAAAAAGGACGTAATTCGTGACGACCTCTAATTTTCGAAAATTTCATAATTCAGGCAATTTTTCATGGAAATCTTAAATCTTTCATATCTCCGTAAATACGCGCTATTTCGCCAAAAGGACGTTAATTCGTGACGACCTCTAAATTTTCAAAAATTTCATAATTCAAAATTTTTCTAAATTTTTCATGAAAATCTTAAATGCTTCATATCTCCGTAAATACGCGCTATTTCGGAAAAAGGACGTAAATTCGTGACGACCTCTAAATTTTCGAAAATTTCATAATTCAGGACAATTTTTCATGAAAATCTTAAATGCTTCATATCTCCGTAAATACGCGTTATTTCGCCAAAAGGACGTTAATTCGTGACGACCTCTAAATTTTCAAAAATTTCATAATTCAAATTTTCTAAATTTTCATGGAAATCTTAAATGCTTCATATCTCCGTAAATACGCGCTATTTCGGAAAAAGGACGTAAATTCGTGACGACCTCTAGATTTTCGAAATTTTCATAATTCAGGCAATTTTCCATGAAAATCTTAAATGCTTCAAATCTCCGTAAATACGCGTTATTTCGCCAAAAGGACGTTAATTCGTGACGACCTCTAAATTTTCAAAAATTTCATAATTCAGACAATTTTTCATGAAAATCTTAAATGCTTCATATCTCCGTAAATACGCGCTATTTCGCCAAAAGGACGTAAATTCGTGACGACCTCTAAATTTCGAAAATTTCATAATTCAGACAATTTTTCATGAAAATCTTAAATGCTTCAAATCTCTGTAAATACGCACCTCTAAATTTTCGAAAATTTCATAATTCAGGCAATTTTTCATGGAAATCTTAAATCTTTCATATCTCCGTAAATACGCGCTATTTCGCAAAAAAGGACGTAAATTCGTGACGACCTCTAAATTTTCAAAAATTTCATAATTCAAGCAATTTTTCATGGAAATTTTAAATGCTTCATATCTTCGTAAATACGCGCTATTTCGGAAAAAGGACGTAAATTCGTGACGACCTCTAAATTTTCAAAATTTCATAATTCAGGCAATTTTTCATGGAAATCTTAAATGCTTTCATATCTCCGTAAATACGCGCTATTTCGCGAAAAGGACGTAAATTCGTGACGACCTCTAAATTTTCAAAAATTTCATAATTCAGCAATTTTTCATGGAAATCTTTAAATGCTTCATATCTTCGTAAATACGCGTTATTTCGCAAAAAGGACGTTAATTCGTGACGACCTCTAAATTTTCGAAAATTTCATAATTCAGACAATTTTTCATGAAAATCTTAAATGCTTCATATCTCCGTAAATACGCGCTATTTCGGAAAAGGACGTAAATTCGTGACGACCTCTAAATTTTCGAAAAATTTCATAATTCAGACAATTTTTTATGAAAATCTTAAATGCTTCATATCTCCGTAAATACGCGCTATTTCGCAAAAAGGACGTAAATTCGTGACGACCTCTAAATTTTCGAAAATTTCATAATTCAGGCAATTTTTCATGGAAATCTTAAATCTTTCATATCTCCGTAAATACGCGCTATTTCGCCAAAAGGACGTTAATTCGTGACGACCTCTAAATTTTCAAAAATTTCATAATTCAAATTTTCTAAATTTTTCATGAAAATCTTAAATGCTTCATATCTCCGTAAATACGCGCTATTTCGGAAAAAGGACGTAAATTCGTGACGACCTCTAAATTTTCGAAAATTTCATAATTCAGACAATTTTTCATGAAAATCTTAAATGCTTCATATCTCCGTAAATACGCGTTATTTCGCCAAAAGGACGTTAATTCGTGACGACCTCTAAATTTTCAAAAATTTCATAATTCAAAATTTTCTAAATTTTTCATGGAAATCTTAAATGCTTCATATCTCCGTAAATACGCGCTATTTCGGAAAAAGGACGTAAATTCGTGACGACCTCTAGATTTTTCGAAATTTTCATAATTCAGGCAATTTTCCATGAAAATCTTAAATGCTTCAAATCTCCGTAAATACGCGTTATTTCGCCAAAAGGACGTAAATTCGTGACGACCTCTAAATTTTCGAAAATTTCATAATTCATGCAATTTTTCATGAAAATCTTAAATGCTCATATCTCCGTAA